>OW679197.1:165561539-165789206 GCA_940337035.1 Agriotes lineatus | reverse complement strand
AATTAAGTTTTCAGATCTTGACGTTTTAGAGTCCCCTGATCCCAAAAACCATTTTTTTTTGTTCATTGGTCTGTCTGTCTGTCTGTGTGTTTGTCTGTGTGTCTGTCTTTTTGTCTGCCTGTGTGTCTGTGAACAGAATAGCTCAAAAACGAAAAGAGCTATGGAGTTGAAACTTTACATGTAAGTTTTGTGTACTATCTGATGCAACAACAAGCTTTTGAAGAAAATCGCATAACCGGAAGTATGGTGTTTACTCTTGTGATTTTTCAGTTTTTTTTAGGTTTTTGCGAAAACGGCTCGAACAAATGTTTTCAAACTTTACATTTCATTACATTTTTTATATGTATTGATGTGAGATAGGTGATTTTCAAGTTGAATGCTCTAAAATGGGTTTTTTCCTATTTTTTTCTAGTAACTCTTATTTTAAATGAACACCCGATATATTATTACATTTTTGAATTCAGCTTAAAATTTTAGAGAAAATTTGTGTCTTTAACTAATGCTCGATTTTGTACGGTTTCTGTAGAATTTGCAATTTTGTAAAATTTTTGACAAATGCTTAAAAATTTAAAATCAAATTTTTGGCTAATTATAGGATGGCTGTAAAAGAAAGTTATGTGCGTGTCACACCAGATTTCTTTATATGGAAATGCAAATAACGAAATTCTAAGGACTGATTTGTGTTGGTACATTATTTTTGCAGTGAGATTAAGTTTCATGTTGAGTGGTTGACATATAATTATTTTAAATTTTAGTTGTGCCTATTATAAACTTGAAATCTAATTCTATAAATTTGTTTTAACTAGATAGGTGTTGAACTGAGGACAGTTTCAGTTTATAACAAACAGTACTACAATTAAAAAAAATATATATGTCAACCAGTCAACATGAAATCTAACCTCACTGCAGAAATAATAACCAGAAATGTATATACCAACCAGGGGTGTAGTCGAGGGAGAACGCGGGGGAACGGCGTTCCCCCACTGGTTTTTTGTTAAGTTTAAAAAAATAAAGAACGAATTTATGGCATTTACTTATTAGCACAAACAATTTGATAATTATTCATTCCAGTGTCATTTAAATATAGGCTAGTGGTATATGCTATTATTTAGAAATATTACGTCAAACATGACTTGCTACTTGCTATGAATATGCAAAGTATTAAAAAAAGTTTGAATTAGAAAGTTGTAGGCTTGATATTTATATATTAAGGCTACGAAACTGGCAACATCGTAATACGGAAAAATTTCACCAGAAAAAATCAAAACGCATATTTTTGCACCTATACTTTTAAAAAATTTCGGGAAGATTACCCCCGGCCCCCTTTTTCCTCTGAGATATTCCATACCCCTCAGAAGTCTAGCGTCCCCCACTGGCAGATTTGACACTACATCACTGATACCAACACAATTTTATCGAGTGGCAATGCTTTCTCTAGGTTGCATTTCATATGAAAAAAATTCACCATATAATAGCGATGACTATTTATTTACTTTACACAACATCCGATACATTTTTCAAAAGTTTGCTAGCCTACGATTGCCCCATGCCGAGCGAAGTTCAATAGATTTTACAAGTACAAGATAATAGTGTTAAATTGGCCCTTTATTATAAAAAATAACATAAATTTCTAGAATCTGTTAATGTTTAACTAAAAACTACTACGTACAGATTTTGTTGCAACATAAAAAAATAAATTGAATAGAAACGTAATAGAATAGTAATAGAAATTGCAAAACGTAATAAATTTAGCTTTAATAGTAATAGCGTAATAGACGCGGGTAAAAAGTAATAAATCTGTTACTATAGCAATAGTGTCGGCAACACTGGTTAGATCAAATTGAATTTAAAAGCACTACCGTGGTACACAGTGTGTCTCGCAACAGGATCGCCGCGCCGTAACGTGCCAAGATGACTTTTTGTCCAAAAACTAACACAAAAACTAGACGTTTCGCAGCCAGATTATTTAAACTGTTAAAACCATAGACTGCTTCATCAATTTCCGCTAACGTCAGCGGGTATGGATGAAGCTGGCCATGGTCAAAACTAACACTTTTTGTAACTAAGCAATAAGTTTTTCCAAAATAATTGTCAAATCTGAAGTACTTATCAGCGTAAAGTACGTTTTTTTCCTATAAAAATGTTCAAGGTCAAGATAAAATTGGCAAAACTGCTTTTTAAAAATTATTAGAAAATTTATTTTCGTCAGGTTTTTCTGTAAACGACTTGTGTCATTATGACATTTAAAATTAAATTGTCAGATTTTCTTTTTTGAAACTGAATACGCGTAAAAAACGGAATCTTTTAAAACCAATTGTAAAAAAAGCATTAATTTCTGAAGTGTGCAGAGGAACTGTTGGATCTGCAGCCTAACATACCAGACAAAGACGTTTATAAGAGATTAGCAAGATCTATTGAAGTACATTGAACTTTAATGCCAGATTTTAAATTTTCCACCATTTTTTAGTTCTAAAAGGTTACTAAAACAAATTCTATCAACACATATTTTTTAAAGGAATCCAAGTAATGCCAACATAAACATTAAATTCTTTGACCTTGAAAATTTGTATAGGAAAAAAACGTACTTTACATACATCAAACAAGTAGAGACACTCATGTCAAACGTTGAAACCTGTCGAGAGTGCCTGGGACAATAACCCGGGAGGTATTTCTAAGCTTGACTGTCAGATGGCAGCACAAAATTCTACCAATCAGAGCCAGTTACTAGCCCTGTTACCAATCATATGTGATCATAGATATATACGTACAAGATACGGCGTGCCGTTGCTATAGTTGAACAAGAAGTACCATCTATTTCTGTCACTCTCAGTGGGTGAATTACGTATAGCGCTATCCTTTAGAGAGATACTTGTACTCGTCATTGAGAGAAATTCTGATACAATACATTTAACTCGTGTTACATGGTGCCAGAAATAGTCTTTTTGGTCTCAAGCTCTCAAGGTGCTACAAAATGTAGAAAAGAAGTCATCCTATAAATAAACACAATTAGAAAATATAACCTGAGTACATATATCAAACAAGTAGAGACACTCATGCCAAATGTTGAAACCTGTCTAGAGTGCCAGGGACAGTAACTCGGGGGGGTATTTCTAAGTTTGGCTATCAGATGGCAGCACAAAATTCTACCAATTACAGTGCCTTTATATAGACAGTGGCGACAATACAACTAACCCTAGTAGCACAAAATGGTTGGGCCAACGTTGGCTCATTGAAGTGTCCCACAGTTGGCCAACAGTATGTAATGTCCTCTTTTACAGTCAAACCCCAACCATCGATTTCCCAACTGAGGGCCAACTATACACATTAAAGTATTCCCAACCAGCATCCAACAATTTAACAACCAAAAGCCAACAAATATCTAACTCAGCTTTCTGTATTAATCGGTAGGTATCAAAAGACAAATAAACAAGTGTAAATAAAAATGCCATTTATTATACATACAGGAAAACATAAATACAATACTTACAAATCTTGTATAAAACAAGTAAGTTATAATATATTTGAAAAACGAATCATTTTCAGCAATATTAAAAAGCACCAAGTATATCAACCTTGCAAGGTTCAGAAAATAAGGTTTATGTTATTTTATTTTATTTATTTTATCCCCACTATCATCACTGCTGTATCAAATTCTTCTCTTCACCTTCCTTTTTCTCACCTTCGTTTCTTCCGATGCAGAAACTAGTTCTGATTCACTTTCGGCCTCCTTTAGCGTTTCTCTTGCTTTTAAAATATTTTCTGGAAATGCAAAGACAAAATTAATATTAAAACCACGTCATTTAAATTTGACCCGCTACAAATATAAATCGCACTTCAAAATACAAATATAATTATTATAGTTTAGGCAAGGTTTATAGATTTTAAAACCTTATATTGCTATTGCATTATCTAGTTTTAAGTAGAATTAAGGTTGTAGTGTGGGGTGCTAATAGTTATTAAAGTATCAAGGGCATTATGAGCAAAATAAGCCCCCAAAATTGTTAGTGTACAAACCTAGATCCTTTGGCCCAAGGTGTGTACAACAATCGCGGCACTTAGTTTATAATGCTTTCAACGTTGTATGTCATACCAGTTTTCTTATCTAATTGAAGTCAAAGTGATTTTGAATTACATTTTCCTAGTTATCGCTTGTAATTTTCAATGGAAACAAATAGTGTTTATTTTATCCTATTATGTTACTATGATTATAAGCATAACTCCTTAGCAACAAGTTGCGTTAAGTGCATTTAACAACACTAGTGTCGTTAAGAAAAATAACATACAATTCTTTATTAGCATTTAATCACATGTTGGCACTACTGACGTGTATTGTCAATCTATGTCAAATTCGATGTTAGTAGGTTAGATTCTGTTTGTTACTTGATACAGACTGACGCAAAACTTAACCTGCTAATCTCGAATTTAACATAACCTGACGGTGTTACCATCTTACCAGTGATACCACCACAGCCGATATAAGTCTCGCTGTTGTAAGTGACACTAATAACAATTTTTCCTTTTTTAAAAAATAGAATTTTAGGATAAAATAAACCGTGTTACGATATACGTAACGTTATCTGCTTTCTACATTACTCGAGAATTTTAAAGAACCCGCTCGTAACGTCGCTCGTTCATTCATACTATTCTCTTGTAATGTAAAAAGCTTGATAACATTACTTGAATCGTAAATTACTATTACTTTTTCATAATAACATTATAAAAAAATAATTTCCCTGGAACGTTATTTTGTTATAACATACCTTAAAATAGAGTAATTATTATCAATTAATATACCTACTGGTATGATGTAAACATTATAAATTACATATGAGATAAAGATCTGTTTGTATGTAGAAACAAATTTGTATTCTCGATTTTTCTTGAAAACTGCTATTGTTTTAACCGAACTCAACAAAAATTTGTTTACATTTTCTTTACTACTTGCAGACAAAACTAAGCTTTTTAATTGGTTCATTAACGATACTGAAAATACAGAGCACAGAAAACAATCCTGTATGAAAGAAATATTGCAACAATCTATTTTTCAACTTGTGCTACTTTGAGACGTGTTAATATAGATCCAAAAACTGCAAGATTACTGTGTAACGTTCGTATACTGACCAGTACTAGAAAATATTCGCTTTACAGCGTACACCATCCACGTTTCACATGCAGGATCTCCATTAACCAAACATTTATTGTGAAGTTAATTTAAACGGAGGCCAAAAACTTTCTTGCTTCCTCGATGTCAACCACTCATCATCTCGAACTAGTCCAAGCAGGCCTCCTTCGAACTCCACATCGTGAAACATGTTTGTGTATTCTTCTAAAAATTGAGAAAAACAGTTATAATATTGAATATATAAGAAACAAGAGTGATCACAAAGTACAAGATTTACCTACATAAATAAGTAGGTACTCATATCGGCCAAAATTATTTATAGCAAATTTGTTAGGTTAGGTCTCTTTTCTATTTATCCATAATGTGGGTTATTTCAAAACATAAATAAGTTACAGTACATGAGGATCATATTATTGTTAATTTTACTTACCAAATCTTGGATATGTAGAAAGAAAAGGACCCACAAGTACAAAAACAAACAACGCAAGCTCGCATGGATCATGGCGCCGGGCGGCGGGCGCGTTGCAGAGGGCAGAAACCACGAACAGCTAGCTGGGTGGCGGTTGCTTGGCTCGCGCAATGCGCAATACGTCATTAACATCACGGGGCATGCGTCAGCTGTTGTACACAAACTGATTGATAAACGTAATAGACAAATTTATTTATGATCATACCAAAATTTGCCATAATTACTGATGGAATTAATAAATTGCCAATTGATGAATTGGCTTCAGTATTCACTCATTCAACTTCCCTGTTATAAATAACTAAAATTCACAACAAAATATTACAGTTGGGCCAACACACGGTTATTGTTAATAAATGAACAACTATCTTCCTAGCACGCTGATGATATCCCAACGCTGGGGCAACATATGATTATTGTTGACAAATTCAACAAATATTTCACTTTATACCAATGTTGGCCCAACGTAGGATATTAGTTGGCAAATCTACCAACCATTACCCAACCATGCCAACTATATCCCGACGTTGGCCCAACAATCTGTGCTACTAGGGAAGCCACACCCCCGCCGCCATACTTAGGCAAATTTCTAATGGTTGTTCATTTAAATCCGTAATCAGAGTCGACTGTGATACGTGTTTTACGTAAAAACATTCGAGATTTGCAGGTTAAGATTTGCGTCATCAGTGTCAAATAACAAACAAAACGTAACCTACTAACCTCAACTTTGACATAGACTGATAATACACTTCAGTACTGCCAAACGTATAACACGTATCACAAGCGATTTAGCCTAAAGATGGCGGCTGAACCACGTGATCTAGGGAGCCAATCAAAAATAGGACACCTCATAAGGGGGGTGCAGGATATTGTTAAATGTTCAAGTAGCATCATTTTTCATGATAACTTTTTTAGGTAACCATTCTAATCGTTTTAACCCTTTCACTCACAAATTTTAAATTTTTTTAATAAAATTCTAATTTTTGGTATATGAGTAGCAGAAATTATTTTAAAATTTTTGGTGTTTCTAAAATTCGATTAACACTTACCGTTTTTGGGAAATTTGTTGTGCACTATGGTGTACATCGTGAGCCAATGGAATGCTAATTAAATTTTAATTTTTTTTAAATAAAATGCAATAAATGCTGTAATTCAAGGAAAATGGTTAAAGTTGTTTTTTATTAAAAAAGTATTACATTATACGTTCAGCAAACTTTATTCGTACATGAAGGATATATATATATATATATATATATGTATATGCTGGATTTTTTACGGTTGTCACCGCCTTCCATCACTCAACCTTAATCTCCATTCCTTTTTGTTGTTCCATTCCCCATCACCAATGTTTCTTTTTTCCATTGCTTCCTCCACTTCGTCTCTCTATAACCTCCTTGGTCTTCCTCTCTTTCTTCTACCTATAGGGCTCCAGTCCGTTATTCTATTTATCCATATACTATTGCTGCATCGTCTCACGTGTCCGTACCATTGAAGTCTTTTCTCTTCTATGTAGTTCAGTGTACCCGTTTGTACATTCATTATATGCCTGATTTCATCATTTCTTATCCTGTCCAGTCTCGTTACTCCACAGCATCTTCGCCAGTATTCCATTTCCACTGCTGTTATTTTACTTTGATTTCTTTTATTTATGATCCAATTCTCTGCTCCGTATGTCTAAATGCTTTGTACCATGGTATTGTATATCTTGACTTTTGTGTTTCTTGTAATATACTTATCCCATATGACTGGGTGTAGTTGTCTTATACAGTTTCGTGTTTGTCCCAACCTATTTTTTGTTATAATATATCCTAGATATTTAAATTTTGCTACTTCTTTTATTTTGGTATCTTTATCGATTATAAGGTCTCCTTCTTTTTCTTGTGATGTTTCCATGTATTTTGTTTTCGTAAAGTTTATTTCTAGTCCAGCTTTTGCTTATTCTTCTTTTAACTTGCGTAGCATAAAACCGAGATCCTCTTCATCTTGAGCAATGACCACCTGATCGTCTGCGAAACTTAGTGTATATAAATGTGCATTTCTAACTGGCACGCCCATTTCTTCGCATTTTCGTTTCCAGTTTCTCAATGTGTGCTCAAGGTATATTTTAAAAAGTGTCTGCGAAGTGGAGCAGCTTTGTAACAGTCCTTTAGTGGTTTCAAAATTGTTTGTCATTTTCGATCCAACTTTCACTGCTACTTTGTTGTTCCTATATAGGTTTTTCACTGCTTCTGTCAGATTGTGTGGTACTCCAATTTCTGTCATGGCTTTCCAAAGTTTGCTTCTTGGTATTACTGTGTCATACGCTTTTTTTTTAATCAATGAAAGCGAGATGTATTGCTATATTTTTGGCTGTTATCTTTTCTATAAGTTGTTGTAGCGTGTATATGTGGTCTATGGTCGATTTTCCGACTGTAAAACCCGCTTGTTCTTGTCCAATTCTTACCTCTATACTTTCCTCTAGTTTATTCCTTATTAATACTTTCCCGTAGACTCTTCCCATCATCGCTATTACACTTATTCCTCTGTAATTCTTTCATTTCCTTCTGTCCCCTTTCTTAAATATAGAAGTGAAGGATTTGTTTTAAAAAAAATTGTGAAATAGCTATTATTATGGATTATTAGAGTCAATTACAACAGATTTTCTTCAATCACGACCTTCTATGACAAATACAATTTTAAAAAAGATTTTTCGTTTAAAAAATTAAAGTCTGACCCGTTCATTTAAAAAAAATCATAAAATATACAGGATGATCCGTTTAAAAAATTAAAGTTAATGGCCCTCACGGTGATACCGGTTCCGCCTCAGTAAGAGGCCTTTTCTCACTCATATTTAGCGTGTAAGCTAAAATAAATCTAAATTTATTCTAAATACATTTTAAAAAGTGAGGTTATATTACCTTTTTGGATTATTTCACTGCCTCACAATGTACACTGTTATGCACATAAGTTTTCGCATACACAACAGGACAAACAACTAATATTAACACAATCCGACGCTTTTGCCTTATCAATAGTACCTTTCTCAATGCACAAAATAACAATCACGTTTTCAATGTAAACATGTCAAAATCACTTCTAAATGGAGAGTTCTGCAACATAAAGTCAGCCAGCATGCAAATTCAGTTAAAAAAAGTACGTTTTTTTCCTATAAAAATTTTCAAGGTCAAAGAATTTAGGGTTTATGTTGGCATAACTTGGATTCCTTTAAAAAATATATGTTGGCAAAATTTGTTTTAGTAACTTTATAGAACTAAAAATTGGTGGGAAATTTAAAATCTGGCATTAAAGTTCTATGTATATCAAAAACTCTTGCTAATCTTTCGTAAACGTCTTCTTCTGGTGTGTTAAGATGCAGATCCAATAGTTCCTCTGCACACTTCACTATATTTAATTTTAAAATATTCCGTTTTCACGCGTACTATACTATTTATTTCCATTATTTTTTTTCGAAATCCGCTAGATGGCAATATAAGGTTTATTATGCTACAGTGCCTTTATATAGACAGTGGCGACAATACAACTAAGCCACACCCCCGCCGCCATACTTAGGCAAATTTCTAACGGGTGTTTATTTAAATCCGTGATCAGAGTCGACTGTGATACGTGTTTTACGTTTGGCAGTACTGAAAACATTCGAGATTTGCAGGTTAAGATTTGCGTCAGTTTATGTCAAAACTGACGCAAAACCGAACCTACTAACCTCGAATTTGACATAGACTGACAATACACTTCAGTACTGCCAAAAGTATAACACGAATCACAGGTGATTTAGCATAAACATGGCGGCTAAAACCACGTGATCTAGGCAGCCAATCAAAAATAGGACACCCCATTGTCGCCACTGTCTATATAAAGGCACTGTATATTATGCTAGAGACCTATTATGCTACAGTCCCTTTATATACAACAGTCTGGCCATATGAAATGTCACTTATGACATAAGACAGAATATAGCCGCCTCCAGTGGCGGGTCAAAAGCAGTGGCGGGGTTGGTGTTGAAAAATAGTTTTATTAAATAAATGCTTAGTATAAGTAAATATATGACTAAATGTAAAACAAACAATGTCGTATCAATGAGATATTACAAATTTTATTTACAGTTAGTGCTCACATACATAATAATAAATCTACAGACCTTAAAGTGATCCCAAAACTACTAAAACAGTGAGTATACAGTCTAATACGCTTAATAGTATATTACACAACGAGAGCTGTAGGAAGCATATTACACGCGAGTTGGAAAAGTTACGCACAAGCCGCGTAGCGGCGCGTGTGTAATTCCACGAGCGTGTAATTGCTCTATAGCTCGAGTTGCGTACTATACTTTTTCTACGATCACACTCATTTCGTTAAACGAAAAAGAAATATTTTATTAACTGTCAAATCATCTGTCACACCATCTTAAAAATTAGGAGGCTGCAGTCACATCCCTACACCGCTTCGTACAAACAACAGAAGCTAACTGTAACGTAATAAAAAAAATTACGTGTTAGTCATTATCATTACGTAACACTGTTTGTAACAACGAATTTACTAATCAAGTAAGCAGTGCTTAATGAGCAATTTACTAATAAAGGAGTAGAAAAAATTACTTTTCATAACTTCCCACTTAATTTATATAGCCAACATTGTGCATTGCCACAGAAGTACAACTGTATTTGCTTCGTTGTGTATTTTGCTTTTTCGTTTTCGTTTCCGCTATTCTTAAACGAACACCGATAACTTTGGATTTAATAAACTTTTCTAATTGATTAAAAGTTGCAATATGTGTTGCATCAACAATATGCATTTTATTTATATAAAATGCTTTTACATTTAGATTCTATTCTGACCTTTTATGTTATTCTAATATGCTCGATTAACCTGTTTGACCACAAGCCCCGTTTTTTTATTTCTTGGGAAGCTTTTCACCTTAATACCATGTTCAGACCAATTTTTGCATTCAAATGCACGAGACTCCATACTACTAAAACTTAAACGTCTATAAAATCAGTTTATCGAACGGAAAATGTTATTTTAAAATTTTACCAGTTGTTTATAAAGACATTGGTATTTTCAATGGCTGTAGGCTCCGAAGCAGACGATAAGAAAGTAAATAATGTTAGAACAGCATTATCCTTAAGTCTTTTTTGCCACCAACTCGTGCTTTTTCACACATACAATCTGCAAAATGCTTTTTACAAATTCTTGAATTTCCATTCGGGTACCAATTTTCTCCATTAATTTTTTTGTCCATAAGTTCCGTCTGTCCCTATTCCTAAGGAAAGCTTCCGTTAGCACACAGTTTTCAAATTTGCTTTTGCATCTGACTGCACACTGCACAGCAATACCCCATATCTGAAGAAAAATTTTGAAATTGATAAATTTCTTTAAACCTTGTCAGCTTACCTTTAATAAATTATAGTTCTATTTGTTTCTAAAAATTATGATCAGTTTTTAACTATGTACTCGCATTTTAAACGATTTTTGTTGGTTGAATGTCAACTTATTTTATTTGAGTAAATGTGACTTTGACATTTTTGAAATTTAAATCTTATTGTCAAAATGACGCAAGACATAAAATGGCGGCACCAATGGGAATCGTGACCATATATGGCCAGACTGTTAACGTTAGTGTATATAAAGTGACTGTATATTATGCCAGAGCCAGTTTATGGGTCCCTAGTGGTGTAGCTTGAACAAGCGTCCACGTTCGATCAGCAGAGTTAAGCAACGCTGTCTCTGGTCAGAACTTGGATGGGAGTTCCACGGCTCTATCTCTCGGCGCCTCGTGGTACGACTATCACGGAAAAAAGTTTGTCCCGGCGGTCATACAACATCATGACAGTCGTTAGTGGGGTTGGAAGTCCTCATAACTGCACAGCGACGCCTATAATTGGCCTAACGGCTGTTGGCTAAGTGCGAATTAAATAAAAATAAAAATAAAATATAGAGAGTACCGCCATTCTTTGATCCGTAAAAATGCCGCCATCGCCGCCATTTTTGTTCCCATCACCAATGACTGATTGAGTTATGTCTAAATGAAATTGGCAAGACTGTAAGTCTATGTCAAATTCGAGGTTATCAGGTTATGTTTTCCATCAGTTTGTGTCAAATAACAAACAAAACCTAACCTCGAATTTGACATAGACTTACAGTCTTGCCAATTTTAAGTAAAATTTCGGATTGCCAATAAATGTCACGTTGACGGAATTGTGTTACAAAACCTCAAAGTGACGCATATGACAAAGGAGCAAACATGGCGGACGTGGCGGTACTCTCTATATCTACTGGCTCTGTATTATGCTACAGTGCCTTTATATAGACAGTGGCGACAATGGGGTGTCCTATTTTTGATTGGCTCCCTAGATCACGTGGTTTTCGCCGCCATGTTTAGGCTAAATCACCTGTGATTCGTGTTATACTTTTGGCAGTACTGAAGTGTATTGTCAGTCTATGTCAAATTCGAGGTTAGTAGGTTAGCTTTTGCGTCAGTTTTGACACAAACTGACGCAACTCTTAACCTGAAAATCTCGAATGTTTTCAATACTGCCAAACGTAAAACACGTATCACAGTCGACTCTGATTACGGATTTAAATGAACACCCGTTAAAAATTTGCCTAAATATGGCGGCGGGGGTGTGGCTTAGTTGTATTGTCGCCACTGTCTATATAAAGGCACTGTATATTATGCTAGAGTACCTGTATATAGTAAGAGTAGGGCAAACGATGACATTTAGGGATCCATGAAGCGAAGTTAGTCACAATTTCACAGTCCACTACATTAATATAATGAAGGGATTCATCCTGAGAAGTTAGTTAGGTACTACTGTTATAGGTTATAGTTGACTATAAAAATTATTTTGTATTTAGTCGAGGTAAGGAGTTGAAACTAAATGTGCTTAATGCCATGTAATGCACTTTTATTTATTAACTAGTAAATACAGTGGTATTAAGCCAACTTTATATTCATTTTTTGTACACATCTAAACCTGAGGAACATAGATTGAATAATATTTAAATGTAGGACTCCAAATAGTCATTCAATCTTAACATTTTATACTTGTAATAACTCCTAAAAGTAAGGATTAATGAAATAAAAAGAAAATTAAGATGACACTAGTTTTCCTACCTAACATGAAAACTAAAGCGTACTCCAAATTCCCTCTGATTCTTTCCAAAATGGTTTTCATATATTGTTGGTCGCTTGGATTTATAATTTTCTCTGTCGATGCTGTTTAACCAAATTTGTTTTTTTGCTGGATCTTTGAGTATGCTTACAGGATGTATACTATTTTCTGAACGGTTATTACACCCCGGCACGCAACAACCGGTCATGATAATGAAATAAGTACTTACTTCGAAAGTGCAATAAATCTGAAAATCGTACGACACTCATTAATGACCAATAAAAAAATTAGTTCACGAGCCGTAACCAAGACAATAAAAAAATTTCTTGGAAATTTTTTGTAGGTATGGATTACTTCTTTTTAGGGTTTGTGTCATTACGATTTTCTTACTGAATCTGCATTCGAGCATTAATTCATACCCGGAAATTATTTTCGTGCATTCCAACAACGTCCTAATTTGCCCTCGCGTCCCGCTCGGGCTAATTAATACAACGTTGTTGGATCGCACTCAAAAAAATTTCCGGAAAGAATTAATGTTCTTATGAGATTATATGTGACAATTTCAATGTCACTAATTAAAAAAATCGAAAGCACACGTGCCAACTAAATTTTTAAATTCTAATGGGATCCAAAAGGGATCCAACCAATGAAATGCTGTTGCCGCGTTTGCTCTACTCTTACTATATACAGGTACTCCATATTATGCTACAGTGCCTTTATATAGACTACTAATAAGAGTTGGGCAAGCAACGGGATACATTTTGATTGGTTTGGATCACTTTTTCCAAGGCATGTGTGATAAAAGTGCCGTTTTTACATATTTTGTAACATGTTATGTCCGATAGCTTCACACATGCAAATCCGAATCTTAACTAAATTGACCGTATATTCCTAATAGTCGGTTCTAGAGATCCTAAGAACGATCAATATTCTGAGGGAGGGTTTTCAGGCAAGTTAGCAAGGTTGGTTCCCATAACCTCTTTGTTCGACATATGTCAACTATCTAATTTGGATCAAAAATGTATGTCAAATCAGGCTGTTTGTCCAACTCTTAGTAAACTATATACAGGATCTCTATATTATGCTACAGTGACTATATACAAGACAGTGTGGCCATACGATTGTTGGCGGCCATTTTCAGGCAAATTTGAGCGTAGAGATATACAGTGCCTTTAGAAATAATCGAACATTTTTGAGTGGTCATTATTTTGGCGCTAGTTATTTTAACTAGTTGATGTTAGCTGCACGTGCAGTGTTATGTTTGAACGTTTGACATTTTTCATTGGTGTTCGTCCGTGGTGCTTTAAGGTGTTGCATGAAGTTTACAACCGGTTTCAGTTATGGTAGTTTACAATACAGCTAAATGCCGCCTTCCTGATCCCTGTCTCCAAACCTCCCTGTCCTGTGCTTGGTCTTCTTCCAGGTTCCTCTCCTCCATGGCTCTCCGAATACCCTCATTCCACGGTTTGTGTGGTCTATCTCTTTTTTTCTTACCCGGCGGCGACGATTTAAAGATCTTCATAGGCCACGTCGTCTCCTCCATTCTCATCAGATGACCAAACCAGTTTAACGCTTTCCGTTCAGTTCTGTCCACAACTCATTTTGGTGCCTCCATTCTGCGTCTTATTTCCTCGTTCGTCACTCTATCTCGTCTCGATACCTTTCCGCTTTTTCGTCCATTTGAACTGTGTCTAGTCTTCGTTTCATTTCCGCTGTTATAGTCCATACCTCACTGCCATAACATAGCATCGACTCTACCATTACTTCACCTATTCTTTTTTGTTTTTGTTAGAGATAGTATTGTCCCATGAAATTGATTTCAAGCATCCCACTATCTTCTTACTTTGTACTATTCGAGTTTTGATCTCTTCTGTTCCCAAACCTTTTTCATCGATTGTATTGTAGCACCGAGGTATTTAAACCCTTCTATTTGCCTTCATTTATTAAGACTTCATATTGTGCTTCCGAGTTGATTACTAAATAGATACTCCGTTTTCTCTAAACTTATGCTAAAGCCCCATTCATCGTAGCACCGATGTAATCTCTTTATCATACATTCCAAGTCAAACGCATCTTGTGCTATTACCTACAACAATAGCACAATTCTAAATTGTCACATTTAAATACTGTGCAGAATATCAGTTTTTCAGGGCAATAGATGATAAAATTTCACCCGCTTGCGACGCTAATGAATTATTTGACACTGACAATTTACAATTGTCCGATTTGAAATGTTTTATTTTATTCCATAACCAAATGAACAGGTTCTACCAACCTCTTTGAGAACAACTTAGAAGTAACTAAATATTTTGCCTGTTAATAGCGGATATTCGCGTCGACCAATAGCGGCGAAGACATCCCTATGGCCACACTGTCTTGTATAAAGCCACTGTATATTATGCTACAGTGGCTATATAAGGACAGTGTGGTCAATTTTGGTTCTGTTTCTGATTGGTTGTTTTAAAATCCGCCATTAAGAGTCGTTTTACGAAATTGCACATAGTCACACAGAATTGGTTCTAAGTCCTTTATTATTGAAAGTAGCCCCAATATGAAGTGGAATGAAATAATCCTCATAAAATTCTACAGTATTCTGTGTAAGCGAATGCGAATTTTCGTTTGCGTAAGGAAATGTCAACGAGTTAAAGTAAAATGGTTTTTGCGAAAATTGCGCATTAGTCCAAATCAAAAGCTATAATAAACTATATAATGCCAAAGATTATTGTATCAAATTAAAGAGAATTTATGGGTTACGTAACACGAATATTCTATTCCTCTAAATTAACTGGTGGAATAAATACAACGGTTTGATTATGAACATAAAAAACACATTTTTTTGTTGAGCTTTTGTACGTAATCTCTGTGTCGATCAACGCAAAATGTTGTCAATTTTCGTTTTCTATGTACAAAAACACAATAAAGAAGATAAAAAAGGACACCTTGACTTATATTCCAATATTAGGTTGCTCGTTAAGGAGGATCCTTACGTTTCACATCGTCTCTTGCCGTTTAATTCTGTTTAAGTAATATTATTGCCATTCTTGTAAAATTAATGTTACGCTGCACATTTGACCATCTCATATTGCACAAATTTTCGCGATCGTGGGTATACAGCGCTCTGAAAAGCATCTCCGAATTTCACATATGTCCAGTCAATATAAAATGACGTTTATGTCACAAATTAGCAGGGTGACGTTTGTCTTTCAATTTAGAAGGCCTTGCACAGGACAATACCTAAGGGCGTGGCTGTTTGTTGTAGAGACGACTCTTAATGGCTGCCTTTTTTAAAATTGACCACACTGTCCTTATATAGTCACTGTATATTATGCTAGAGTCCCTGTATATAGGTTACTAAGAGTTGGGCAAACAACGGGATACATTTTGATTGGTTTGGATCACTTTTTGCAACGCATGTTTGATAAACGTGCCGTTTTACGTATTTTGTAACATGTTACGACCGATAGGTTTACACATGCAAATCTAAATTTTAACTAAATTGGCCGTATATTCCTAATATTCGGCTCTAGAAATCCTAAGAATGAGCAATACTCTAAAAACGCTCTCATCAAAAGCAAGTTAACAAGATTGATTTCCATAACCTCATTGTTCGACATATGTCAAATATCTAATTTGGATCACAAACGTTTGTCAAATCAGGCTGTTTGCCCAACTCTTAGTAAACTATATACATGATCTCTATATTATGCTACAGTGCCTTTATATGACAGTGGCGACAATACAACTAAGCCACACCCTCGCCGCCATATTTAGGCGAATTTGTAACGGGTGTTCATTTACATTCGTAATCAGAGTCGCCTGCGTTACGTGTTTTACGTTTGGCAGTACTGAAAACATTCACGATTTGCAGGTTAAGATTTGCGTCAGTTTGTGTCAAAACTGACGCAAAACCTAACCTACTAATCTCAAATTTGACATAGACTGACAATAAACTTCAGTACTGCCAAACGTATAACACGTACCACAGGCGATTTAGCCTAAACATGGCGGCTGAAACCACGTGATCTAGGGAGCCAATCAAAAATAGGACACCCCATTGTCGCATCTGTCTATATAAAGGCACTGTATATTATGCTACACTGCCTTTATATAGACAGTGGCGACAATGGGGTGTCTTATTTTTGATTGGCTCCCTAGAGCACGTGGTTTTAGCCGCCATGTTTACGCTAAAACACCTATGATTCATGTTATACTTTTGGAAGTACTGAAGTGTATTGTCAGTCTATGTCAAATTGGAGGTTGGTAGGTTAGGTTTTGTTTGTTATTTGATACAGACTGACGCAAATCTTCACCGGCAAATTTCTGTTTTCAGTACTGCCAAACGTAAAACACGTATCACAGTCGACTTTGATTACAGATTTAAATAAACACCCGTTAGATATTTGCCTAAATATGGCGGCGGCTTAGGTGTATTGTAGCCACTGTCTATATAAAGGCACTGTATATTATGCCAGAGTTACTAGATAGAGAGAGTAACGCGATTGGTATCGCCAATGTATTTGGCTCATAAATGGCGGTTTATAACTTTAGCCACTTCCAAAGACATGATTTCTCAACTTCCTGATTTAGCGCCGTCAAGTGATTGGCTAAATTTTGACATTTGACGTAGGACATTTGTCACTTCACTTTTCAGTTATGTCAATTTGTACCTTCGGTTTTGGTTATCTTTTTGAGCTTCGATGAATTGTAAAATGTCAGGGTGTTGTGTGCCTTTTTGTAAAAATCGCAGAGAATCTGATTTTCGACTGTTTCAGTTACCACAAGGTGAAAATAATGAACAAAAAAGGCGTAAATGGTTGGCATTTATAAACGGAACTAATTTATCTTCAGGAGCTCGTATTTGTGAAGTAAGTCGATATATACCCGCATATATTAGCAGATTACAACAGATTTGCAATTAATCGGAATCGTTAATTAATTGTTCTTCAATAACAGGCACATTTTGAAACAACTCAATTTGAATCCGACAGACAAGATGGAAGAAAACTTTTAAAATGGAAAGCGTGGTTATGCACATTCAAATGTCCCGCCAATTTGTGGACCGACAATGGCCGACTTTCGCGTTACTCTCTTAATCTAGTAATAGTCCGGGAGCCAGTGACTGTTTAGAGTGAGTCATTTCACAAAAGCTGAAATTTTTTCCTAAGCTTTATTTGGTATCACTAGTAAGTGAATGGACCACCAGCTGACGCAGTTCCGGGGGGTGTAGCTGGGGCAGCCTCCCACACACGTAAAATAATAATAAAAAAAACTAATACCACAAAAGCTGAAACTTTGTTAACATTTTGATTATGTTATAAATAAATGAAGAAACGTATCCAGCCGAATTTAGGGTGGTGGATTATGCCCCAGTTTTTCATGTAAAGAAGTAAAAAATATGCGCTGAGTAAACTGATACCGCAAAAGCTGACATTTGGTAAACTAATATTCAAATTAATAACTTATACAAAAAAAAAACATCCAGCTATATAGTATTTAGTGGGGGAAAAGTGCCCAGCTGATGCAGTGAAAGACGCTGCGCATCGGTATACGCTTGGGCGCGTTGTATCTTTGACTGCATCAGCTGGACACTTTTCCCTATTATAATAGAAAATATACGGTACCCCCCCACCCAAGAAAAGCGCCCTTCCGTGCTTTCCAATAATACTTCGACACTCAACATCACTCTGTTTCACTAATACAATGAAATGTTATGAACCAGTTATTTATAAAAAAAAAAACCCTAAAAAAATTTTTTTTGCTGACGACCATACCTCAAAAGTTGATGTTGCCTTCATTTTCGGATGACCTATCGTATGAAAACGATCCAAGACCTCAGGAAGGTTCCTGGCGACCGGAATCGTGTACACATACCAACATACATACCCCGCACAGCACGTTTAGGCACCCCACAATACGGGGGAGGGATCTAGTGGGCTGGGGTCTTCACCAAAAGATCCGCACAACCGAGACGGAGATTTCATATAGTGGGTTCATTAGTCGGTTGATATTTGACTCAGAGTGGTTTTCGATGGATGGAGGAATTTCAATACTTCATACACTTCGTGTCGAAGTAATATGTGCCTGGCCTGTAGCTGCCCCAAAAACTTTCTGGTATATCAAGTCCACTTTTCACGACCATCTACCTACAGAAAAAAATGTTGATTTGTACTCGAAGCAAGCAGATTCGAGTACCTTTTTGTCATCATAAGGTGTGTTGACTCTAGTTTCAAGATAGCTCATGTATCCCACACCTACAGCGATGGCAAAACAAGTAAAACCTATGAAGTGCTTCCAGTAGGACAAAATGCCAGTGATTGAAGGATATAGCTACAAATACAACATTAACATATTACATACGGTTATGTGCCAAGATATGTAACATCCCTTTTTCGAGCTATCTTCTTCTGTAATACAGCATACGAATATACTCTAGCCTTGTTGCTATTGCGAGTACAGCACTCTAGATATAGAACAGAACATGTTTCTTTTTGTTTTTCAAAAACGTATGATTTTGATTATTGCACCTTGTTATGAATGACACATGAAATGTCAAACTCAATAATTTATTGTGGATTTGGATTTGTGGATAATACGCATTTATTTTTACTGTAAACGCCTTAATCACATCTAAATTACATATTTTATTTCATTCTTGACATGCATTGCCTACCACAGGTAGCGTAAGTAGTATTAAAAACGCATTAGAAATTCTAACATGCATAGCCTTTACCAAAAGATGAAAACTAGTTGGAACCGAATACCTTAATATAGTAATACAGGAAACTCGCCGCCCGTTTGCATTCGCGTAGTAGTGACATATAGTATAGTAGTGACATAAGGTCACTATATCAATAAGGTACCGCCATTAGTGATTTTTTATATCTATCCTTGTCGCACAATTTTCTCCAACTGGGGATAAAAACACATAACCTAACAGATTCCTCACTTTACAAGTGCCATTACACCAAAAAGAAAATCCCCAAAAACTAGTGTCTTCCCTATTGCACTTGGAAAATTTGTATTTGTTATCCTTATCTCACAATTTTCTCACATTCTCACTCGAGGAATGGAATGGCGGTACCTTAATGATATAGTGACCTTATAGTGACATAAGGTCACTAAATCACGTTAGCTACGCTAACACAGGTAGGGAAACACCATTTGACAGGTTCAAAAAACGAGTTTGTCAATGTCAAATTTACCATAGGCGCTACTAGTAAGGGCATAAATATTTGTTCTTATTATTAATATATCCTTCGAATGCGATGCCACAATCCTTTCTCTAGGTTGTAAGTTAGGTAGATGATCGTTTTTAACCGCAATTTAAAATGTGTTTCGTCTACTGACCCTGAAACTTGAAGATCTGGAGAAATATCAAAGGTAATTTTTCACGATTACAGATCATTTACTTTAATTATGACCTGAAGAGATGATTGTAATCTCGGATTCCCTAGTTCTCAAGAAGAATTTTATTGTCAAAACGTATTTATATTTAATAGCATTATGGTTTGCATTTGCTGCGTTAAAGGTTGTCTGAACAACAGCATAGAAGGGTATACGCTGTTTCAAGTCCCTGAAGGTAATTTAAGCTGCAATATTTAGCAATACTTTTTAATGAATAACTTAATGCAAATTAAGGACCAAGAAATAGCATAAAACGGCAGAAGTGGTTGAAAGAAATAAATAGACCACTAGACGGCATGCATCATTTACTTGTATCTGAGGTACCGAAGTATTGGAATGCAGCGAGCGGTACAAAATATTCGCTAAAGCTTTATATTTGTGTTAATTAAATTTTTTAAGTAGAAAACGTTTACAAATAATTCTTTATGTAATATTTATTTATTGCGTTCACGTTAGGTACACAAACTTCAATTTATTTCTGTTATAACCTATAAACTGATTGGGTACGCCACTGACAAAAACGAGTTTGGTTTGACATAAATAACGCCGAGTTTCCCTACCTGTGTAAGCGTAGCTAACGTGATTTAGTGACCTTATAGTGACACCCAAAACAGCGCCATCTACACAGTCCGGTGTGGAGGTACGTCAAGATAACGAGAATTTTACCCATTTATCTATTACAATTTTGCAAAATAAAACACAAAACAATAAATATGTTTAATGCTTTATAGTAATAATGTGAAAACTACTTCATTTCTTATTCATTTTCTTGTAATCCAGTGTCAAATTGGTTCTATGGTCGGATTTACCCACTTACTAAAACTTCTGTAATTGTACCTACCTTTGTATGTATTTCTTGTTTTGCATTATTTTGTCTGAGGCCAAAGTTTAAATAGTACCTAATTATGAATACATTTAATAACAATAATACTTACCTTAGTACTTAAGAATTATGAATAGAAAACAGTAAGGAAATAAAACTAAGGTGCATATGCTTTCATACTAATTCATGCAATATTTTTTTCTTTTATTCGGAGCAGAACAACATAAAGGTACTTCTTGAGTGACACCTTCAACTACAGAAGCTTCTTTTTGAAACAGCTTACGTTTCACAGGGCTTTTTCTGGTTTTTTATTCTGTCCCGTACATTTCTTTATTTAACGGAAACCTGAAGAATGATTTCGAACAATTTCTCACAGTGGCATTACAACACCCATACACAGCGCATATACCGCCAAACATTATGTTTTCGAGCGTTTTTCTCTTTAGTCCAGTCTGTAGAGACGAAAAATTGCCTTTGCTCAACAAAAAATGGAGTATGAACGGTTTTTATATATGTTGTTCAGGTCGGGATCCTGATGAAAAATCCAAGTTTTCGACCTTGGAGGGGCGCCGCGCGAGCCGCCATCTTGGATTAAAGGTGCTAAAAACTGGTTTTTTTCCAACTAGCTCCGCAACGGTTGATCCAACGTCGAAAAAGTTCAATATAAAGTTAAAGGAGACAAGATTGTTGAAATTTTTTGTATATTAATTTTTGTTGTAAGTGTAATATGTAACGAGTTACAGCGGCTGAAAGTTGACCATTTCACCAAAATATCGTTAAACTTTATTTTTGTTGGTACATTTTGTAAGAACAACTTACACTATATTGCTTGTAATATTTTTCTACATCAGAATAACGTTCTATAAAGAAATACAAAGTATGATCAAAAATTATTTTCAACTAGTATAGCTATGGAATAGTTGTTAATTTATAAACGCAACTATAAGTCACTTATATGTATACTCGCACATGCAGTCGCTGTTTTTGATGGATATCCGTTTGATGGTGACAAAAAATACCAAGACTGCAGAAAGACTTCTCCGATCGAAAAAGCAGATGTCTGCGAATGTTATTTTCAATGAAACAACGCCGGTTCTAGTTTTCCAAGAACGATTTCTAGCAAACGAAAAGAATAAAGTCCGTCTGATTTCGATGCTGTAAAAACATTCGAACATCACTGTATTACAGTTAAGCAGGCTGAAGAAGATGCTGATTGTTGATTGTCAACACGGCGATTTCTATGTGCTCAACATTTGATGCTGTTTTCGCCATTGGAGAAGACTTTGATCTTCTAGTTCTGCTGACGATATTAGCAGCATTTACCTTCGCAAACCTGGGAGAGGCAAAATTGTTGAAAGAGTGTATTCTGCAAATAGTTTTAAATATGAAAAAGCAGCTGAGAACATTTTGTTTCTCCATGCGTCTAGTGGCTGCGACACAACGTCGTCCGTCTACAACCAAAGAAAAACATTTTTTTTCGCTTGTCCAGAAAAGCACAAGACTCAATAACACTATAGGCATATTCAAACATCACGATGCCAAACCAGATGATATCGCAGATGCTGAAGCACCCTTTCTCGTTGCTTTGTATGGTGGCCAAATGGAAGAAAATACCTTGGAAGAAGTCCGTTACCAAGAAATTCAAGTGCAAGAAACACATTCAATTTTGCTTCTTTGCCACCAACGAAGGACGCTGCACGGTATCACGCATTTAGGACGTCTCACCAGGTCCGACAGTGGTATGTAATTGAAAAAAATGCACGAGACTGGGGCTGAAAAGTTGGCACGAATGGACTCACTCCAGTAACAATTTCTTCCGAACAAACTAACTCATAGTAAAAAAAAAAGATATAAACAAAAATAAAACTATTTTTATTTCAAACAACAAAATTCAAGAAGTTTAAATTAGCTCTTCTGCAAAGAGCCTGCCTTTGCTCTAAACAATATCCTAAGCGGCCATAGAAACTTCTCCCCACATTAGTTGACGTATTAGTGCTAGTACTCTGAACAACCCCTTTAATTTTTAAACGCAGTTCTTCAAATTGTTAGTTGTAGTGAAAACGACTTTCCAGAGGAAATTTTCGGCATTTCTGTCTCAGCTTCACTAAATTCCATACTTCTGAAATGGTCAACGGGAAGAATATCGCAGCTAAATCTACTAGTTCTGCAATTTATTTAAATGAATAATCTGGATAGTCATTAGCGGTAATACAAACCTCTTTTAAATTCCTGTCTTCGTTGGGAACATTAAGTCTTTTGTGCTTTTGGAGAGAAACACATCCAAAGTTTCCAAAATTTTAAATAACTCCATGAAACGTTGATAACGATGAAGAACGCCTATTCCCAAACGTTGTGAAAGAATTTTGAATTTCCCGGACCGTTGGACCCTGATAATACCATTTTACAATCTGCACTGTTCCGTTGCTTCATAGTTATCGATTTTAAAGATAGAAAATACAGCAGATATTATCTACTCAAAAAATACGCGAACTGTCAAAGTCAAATTCTCGGCATTTGTAAATTCGACATATCGTCTGACGTGTTCGTAGTAAAGAAAATCGCTCTGTACATATACATTATTTTGCTTGAGAAAGGGATGGCCCCCCAAAAGTATGTCTTGGTTATGTTGCCACATTAGGTGAACCTTGTGTTTGTATCTATATCCTTCAAAATCACTGTAAAATGCCACCTGTGCTCTTTGTGGGTTTCGGTGGATTGCTACCATTGATGCTGCTGCTGCTGCCGTTTTTCTCTTTACCGCCGCTTTTGTTGTCTACTCCACTGCTTATTTGACTTCTTCGCTGCGGGGCCATTTTCAGGTTATGTTACGAAAAATTCATAAGTTTAGCGGATTGCAAACATATTACGGTGAGTCCTATAAATTTGACTATGATGTATGACGTGCTTTATTTATTTATGTTGACTTACGTGGATTTATGATCGTATCAAAGTGTCAATATAACCTTATCTTTGACAAGCAATATCTCAGGTACTGTCGTTAATTCGACGGAACCTAAGCTACTGGCAAATCCATGTAATTTACTTTTAAAATATGAGCTTGACTATTCAATTCACCCGACAAAAAGTGACCAATGAAAATCCAGAATTTGACGTTTCTTGACCAATTAAAAAAATATCAGCAGAAGGCGAGGTTTTACTGTTGTATGAAAAAGGTCAGAAAGTGCCATATCTTTGGTTTTTGCCTTCGACCATACCTCAAAAGTTGATGTTGCCTTCATTTTCGGACGCCCTATCGTATGAAAAAGATCCAAGACTTCAGAAAGGTTCCTGGCGACCGGAATCGTGTACACATACGAACATACATCCCCCGCACAGCACGTTTAGGCGCCCCCCAATACGAGGAAGGGGTCTAGTGGACTGGGGTCTTCACCAAAAGATCCGCACAGCCGAGACGGAGATTTGGTATAGCGGGTTCATTAGTCGGTTGGCACGAATTTTAGAGATATTTGACTCAGAGTGGTTTTCGATATGAGGGAATTTCAATACTTCGTACACTTCGTGTCGAAGTAAAATTTCAATTTGCAGGCCTGTGTTATATATGTTTACAGATGATGTCGAAGATATTTCACAGATCGACATCAATTGCAGCAGTAACGAAAGCGATAATGAGTTGGATGGCGATGAATCCGAAGAAGACCAAATCTAAAAAATGTGTTGATACATTACTTTATTAATTTACACGTATTAGTACACTCTCAAAGTCGAACATAGGCGATTAACATTGTATTGAACGTTTTTGCCGATTCCTGCTCGCCAATTCAACTTACAGGAAAGGTAATGGTATCTATGGAAAGATAAAATTATTACGCATCAAATGATACCAATAATAATATTCTATATGCGATTTTTATTTTAAAATACTAATTTAAAACTTGGAAATTTTTAAATATGCCGTGCCTTGCTTTTCAAGTTCGATAGCATTTATCAAAATAATTAGTAATTAGTTGGCGTAAATCAGGTATTTTCTGTATTTTTTACTTCTTTACGTCAAAAGCTGGGGCATAATCCCCCACTCTAAATTCGACTGGATGCGTTTTTTCATTTATTTATAACATAATCAACATGTTAATGAAGTTTCAGCTTTTGCGGTATTAGTTTTTTATTATTATTATTTTACGTGTGTGGGAGGATGCCGCAGCTACAATGGCCGACTTTCTCAATCTAGTAACTCTATATTATGCTACAGTGACTATATACAAGACAGTGTGGCCATACGATTGTTGGCGGCCATTTTCAGGCAAATTTGAGCGTAGAGATATACAGTGCCTTTAGAAATAATCGAACATTTTTGAGTGGTCATTATTTTGGCGCTAGTTATTTTAACTAGTTGATGTTAGCTGCACGTGCAGTGTTATGTTTGAACGTTTGACATTTTTCATTGGTGTTCGTTCGTGGTGCTTTAGGGTGTTGCATGAAGTTTACAACCGGTTTCAGTTATGGTAGTTTACAATACAGCTAAATGCCGCCTTCCTGATCCCTGTCTCCAAACCTCCCTGTCCTGTGCTTGGTCTTCTTCCAGGTTCCTCTCCTTCATGGCTCTCCGAATACCCTCATTCCACGGTTTGTGTGGTCTACCTCTTTTTTTCTTACCCGGCGGCAACCATTTAAAGATCTTCATAGGCCACGTCGTCTCCTCCATTCTCATCAGATGACCAAACCAGTTTAACGCTTTCCGTTCAGTTTTGTCCACAACTCATTGTGGTGCCTCCATTATGCGTCTTATTTCCTCGTTCGTCACTCTATCTCGTCTCGATACCTTTCCGCTTTTTCGTCCATTTGAACTGTGTCTAGTCTTTGTTTCATTTCCGCTGTTACACTCCATACCTCACTGCCATAACATAGCATCGACTCTACCATTACTTCACCTATTCTTTTTTTGTTTTTGTGAGAGATAGTATTGTCCCATCAAATTGATTTCAAGCATCCCATTATCTTCTTACTTTGCACTATTCGAGTGTTGATCTCTTCTGTTCCCAAACCTTTTTCATCGATTGTATTGTAGCACCGAGGTATTTAAACCTTTCTACTTGTCTTACTGCAACATATTCATTTATTAAGACTTCATATTGTGCTTCCGAGTTGATTACTAAATAGAAACTCTGTTTTCTCTAAACTTATGCTAAAGCCCCATTCATCCTAGCACCGATGTAATCTCTTTATCATACATTCCAAGTCGAACGCATCTTGTGCTATTAGGTACAACAATAGCACAATTCTAAATTGTCACATTTAAATACTGTGCAGAATATTAGTTTTTCAGGGCAATAGATGATAAAATTTCACCCGCTTGCAACGCTAATGAATTATTTGACACTGACAATTTACAATTGTCAGATTTGAAAGGTTTTATTTTCTTCCATAACCAAATGAATAGGTTCTACCAACCTCTTTGAGAACAACTTAGAAGTAACTAAATATTTTGCATGTTAATGGCGGATATTCGCGTCGACCAATAGCGGCAAAGACATCCCTATGGCCACACTGTCTTGTATAAAGCCACTGTATATTATGCTAGAGTACCTATATAGGTACTCTATATTATGCTAGAGACCCTGTATATTATCTTACTTTTTTTACAGGGTCTCTATATGACGCTAGATGAAACTATGATGAGAGTGCTGACGAGCAGCTGAAGAAGCAAAAGGAAACATTAACCTCAACTTTACAGTTCATAATTCATTCGTCAGAAGTTAGCTGCCTTGAAAAACTGTAGGGAACCCTCCCAGGTGCCGTTCAAGGTGATCCAAATCGGTATTTTGACATCAAATAAACCGACAGCGAGTGTCTCTACTTGTTTGATTTATCTACGCTGTACTTATCATATTACTACAGATTATTTTTTAAACAGTTCTATCAGCCAATAGTAATGAGAAGAAATTTCAAATCAACCAATAGCATAAAAATTATACTGACTATTTGATAGTAGCTAATTACACTGACTACTTGCTAGTAGCATCAAAATTACACTGCCTGTTTGCTAGTAGCTGCTTACAGCGACTATTTTTTTACAAACCATTCAAATAGCTTTTCTGCTGTAACACAAGTAGCTAAAAGTAGAGTAAGTTAGCAGCAGTTCTTAAAAATAACAGGACATTCATCTAGAAGCTCAATCAAACCCTATCTACAACTTGGACTGTTTAAAAAATAATCACGCCGAATTACATTCGTGGTAATAATTTTTTAAAATAATTTTAACTAGATTATCAACAAAGATTCGTGAATCTAGTTAAAATGATCAAAAAATTATCATCACTTATGTAATTACTGTTGATTATTTTTTTCGTTGCGCTGTCAACCAGTCAGAAGGCTGGATTTAATTTTAGATTGATATCAATTCACTCGAATACCATTCGGAGTAACGAACGGTGTTGCTGCCTTCCAAAGAACTCTGCAGTACATCATTAAAACGGAAAACCTAAACGGAACGGTTGCGTACTTGGACGACGTCATCGTGTGCGGAAGAGATAAATCCGATCATGACACAAATTTGAAAAAATTCTTGGATGCAGTCGAAAAGTACAAACTGACTTTAAACAATGAGAAATGCGTATTTGCTAAAAATAGTATCAATCTTCTGGGATATACAATTTATAATAACATCATTAAACCAGACGAAGAACGCCTGAGTCCTTTACTCAACCTCCCAGTTCCAACCGATATGGCTTCTCTCAAAAGATCTCTCGGTATGTTTGCCCATTATTCAAAGTGGATCAATAATTTTTCAGAAAAGGTCAGCCCTTTGATTAGAATTACAAATGCAAATTTTCCACTTGATCAAACCAATACGACTTGCTTCGAAAACTTAAAATCTGACATTCTTCAGTCAGCCTTGAATGCGATCTACGAAACAGAAATCTTTACAGTGGAAACTGACGCTTCCGAACATGCTATAGCTGCTACACTCTCTCAGAACGGTCGTCCGGTTGCCTTCTTTTGACGATCCTTAAACGACTCGCAGCTCCGGCACCCATCGATCGAGAAAGAAGCGGCTGCAATCGTCCAATCATTGCGAAGGTGGCTTCATTATTTGATTGAAAGACACTTCTTACTGATAACCGATCAACAATCAGTAGCATTTATGTTCAACCAGGTACATCCAACCAAATTAAAAATGAAAAAATAGAGAGATGGCGACTGGAACTATCCTGTTACAAATTTGACTTTATCTACCGTCCTGGTAAAGACAATGCTGCAGCAGATGCATTATCCCGCGTATCTGCTAGCATAAACACTTCGACAAACAAACTCTATGAATTACACAATATGCTTTGTCATCCGGGGATTGTTAGGATGGTACACTGGGTGAGAGTGAAGAATCTGCCCTATTCTATAAACGATATTAAATTAGTGACTTCTTCCTGTCGAGTTTGCGCTGAATTAAAACTCCGCTTCTGTAAAGCACGGGGTCGTTTGATAAAAGCTACAGCTCCTTTTGAAAGGCTAAATGTAGATTTTAAAGGTCCGATGCCATCTAACAATCGAAATAAATATCTACTCACAATCATAGACGAATACTCAAGATTATCCTTTGCGTATCCCGTTTCTGATTTAACCGCTACAACCGTAATTAAATGTTTAAAAGATCTGTTTTTTACCTTCGGTGCTCCAATGTATATACACTCGGATAGAGGAACGACTTTCTTGTCTGAAGAACTGAAACAATTTTTGAATTCTACCGGTGTAGCTTGCAGTAGGACAACGCCTTACAACCCCCAAGGAAACGGGCAAATTGAAAGATTAAATGGTACTTTGAGGAAAACTATTCAACTTAGTCTAAAATCCAAAAATTTAAAAACTGAGAACTGGCAACAAGTTTTACCTGTTGCTTTACATGCCATACGATCATTATTATGTACTGCTACCAACGCTACTCCTCATGAGAAAATGTTCAATCATCCCCGACGGACGTGTAACGGAAAATCTCTACCTACATGGCTTTTGACTCCAGGACCAGTTTTGTTAAGAAATAACGTCTGAAAATATAAATATGACTCCTACGTCGAAGAGGTCGAGCTTCTAGAAGCGAACCCGTCTTACACTTACGTAAAACTTCCTGATGGTCGAGAGACCACAGTCTCTAATAGACAATTAGCTCCTCTTCCTATATCTCAAGATCTGGAAGATGACGATGCAGGTACGCCGGACAACAATTCGTCTTCACGTACTGAGAATCAACTAGAGCAGCCAACAGAAGAGGTAGAAGGAGGTTTGAACCCCGAACAAGATACTCCTCAACGAGCGGACATTGGTCAAGAACAACAAAATGTACCACAACGATCGACTCGAGAGAAACGTGTCCCGCTGTATCTTCATGATTACGTGCTAGAGCAACAAGGACGGAGGGGTGAATCATATGTATTTAAATAAAATTAGTAGTCGTTGATTTCTTCTGTCAATTTATTATATGGATTACTGTCAAAGTCCTTAGTTAAATAAAGCCCAGTTCTCTAGTGGTTTTGTCTCATAACAACCCGCCTATGGAATAATATTTTAATTTAATGGTACAAAACACAAAAACATTTTTGTACTCATTACTTCAAAATTCATATTTCCCGGTCATTCCCGATGCGCCGAAAGATACTTTTCCCGCACTGGGGTGCTTTTTACTTTCCAAAAAAACTAGGGCAATTGTGAGACAAGGATAGATATAAAAAATCTCTAATGGCGGTACCTTACACTTTAGTGTGTTGATCTACGACAAAAGTTAACATGTGCGTAAGGTATGTATAAAAGTTTAGTGATTTGTGCTGTCAACTCAGTAAGTAAAACACTAAATAATAATAATTTTTAAATTTTTTAGAATATTTTCAATTATTCGTTACAAAAAACGTTGTACCTAACTCTTTCGGGAAGAATTTTCCCGAATTCGCACTACATGCAGCACGACCAAAGTGCTCATTCGGGAAAATTACCTTCCCGAATTTGTTAGGTAAATAACTATTCTTTGATAGGCAAACCAACAAAAACTTTATAGGTACTGATAAAACCTTTAGTTCACATCTGGTCGCCAACGTACTTCATCAATTGAGGTAGGTAAGTTATTGACCGCATGTTTTTTGTGCAAGAACTTTGCAGTTTTAATATACTTGTGTCGTTCACCTTTAACTTAGATTTGCTTACCAAGTGGCTCGCCAAATTTAGTAGAGATAACTGATTGAGAAAATATAGGATTAAATGAAAAACGATAAATAGAAAAGTTGCTGTCAATCTGCGGGTATTTACCCGAAATGCGGGTATTTCAGTCATTTGCGGGTAATTACGCGGGTATTTAATATTATGGGTAATTTCGGGTATTATGAAGCTGGAGCTATGCTTTGCTTTATTTCTTCAAGAATTCAAAAGTAAAAAATCTGGTGTGATACACTCACACAACTTCCTTTTACAGTGATCTTATAATTAGTCAAAAATTTAATTTTTAATTTTTAAAAATTTGTCAAAAATTTTCAAAAATTACAAATTCTACAAAAACGGTACAAAATAGAGCGTTAGTTGAAGAGACAAATTTTCAAATATAATCTCATAAGAGCATTAATTCTTTCCGGAAATTTTTTTGAGTGCCTTCCAACAACGTCGTATTAATTTGCCCGAGCGGGACGCGAGGGCAAATTAGGACGTTGTTGGAATGCACGAAAAATAATTTCCGGATATGAAGTAATGCTCGAATGCAGATTCGGTAAGAAAATCGTAACGACACAAACTCTCACAATTAGGTTGGTTTACCTACAAAAAATTTCCAAGAAATTTTGTTGTTGTCTTGGTTACGGCTCGTGAACTAATTTTTCTATTGGTCATTAATGAGTGTCGTACGATTTTCTCTAGAATTTTAAGGTGAATTCGAAAATGCAATAATATACCGGGTGTTTTATTCAAAATAGGAGTTAATAAAAAAATAGAAAAAAAAACAAAAGAAACCCACTTTAGAAGTATTCAACTGGAAAATCACATATCTCACATCAATACACATTAAAAATGTAAAGTAAAAAAAAAATCGTTAGAGCCGTTTTTGAAAAAATAGAAAAAAACTTAAAAATCACAAGAGTAAACACCTACTACGGTTATGCGATTTTCTTCAAAAGCTTGCTGTCTCATCTACATAGTACACAAAACTTATATATAAAGTTTCAACGCCATACCTCTTTTCGTTTTTGAGATATTCTGTTCACAGACAGACAGACAGACAGACACACACACAGACAGACCAATGAAAAAAAAATGTTTTTTGGGTTCAGGGGACTCTAAAACGTGAAGATCTGTTGAAAACTCAATTTCGAATTTTTGGGGTGAATCCAATACTTCCTTTATTGTAAAAGGAAGTAAAAACAAAATTAAATAAATATCAATAGTTTTATACCCCATTTTATTCTAAACTAAACTCATTGAAAAAAAATGAATAATTTTAACCCCTTAGTGCTTTTTAGGTTTACCCTCTTTACGTCCGTTTGGGGCGAAATTAAAAAAAACGTACAATCGCTTTCTAGAGATTTTAAGAAGACACCTATGTGCCAAAAACGAATGTACTAACTCAATAAACACAGGAGATACACAAGGTTCAATAATTCACCCCCGTTGCGCCTTTAAGGGTTGATTCGGGAAATTACGTTTTTAGATATTTGTATGGACAACCTGTGTAAGTAGGGTGACCACTTTTAAATACTGGGTGATTATAAATGCTCTTTAATTAATTTTGTAGGGTTTCTGTAGCATTTGTAATTTTTGAAAACTTTTGACAAATGCTTAAAAATGAAAAATCAAATTTTTGGCTAATTATGAGATCACTGTAAAAGGAAGTTGTGTGCTTATATCACACCAGATTTTTTTTTACTTCAAATGATTTATGTTGTACGAGTATTTTTAATAAATAAACAGAAAAATAATTAAAACTTGAGTTTTATTAAGTTATGGAGTATTAAAAAATAAACATTAAAAATAAAATTACGAGTATCTGGATTCGCTGGCTTTCTGCTGTTTTGTTCTTGCGGGTAAAATCGGGTATTTTCGGCATCTGTTGTGGGTATTCGGTAATTTTACGAACGGTAGCGCTTTCGAGCTCTCTCCTATAACTAACAGTTCTAGTCTTAAACCAGACGCGCTGTTGCCACGTTGTGCAACCAACTCGTCAGCCAGTGGTTTCCGACAGACAGTAAAATCAGGTCATCCACAACCATAGCAATATTGTTTACTATTCGCTGAGCAATCACGCGCAAAATGATTCGGTTTATTACATTTCCAACATCTCAAATCAGAAGGCTTGGTTGAATTGATTACTTTCGGTGGGTTGTTATTACTAGTTTGAGCGTAACCCTCATTTGAGGAAACATTCACCGTATAAATCCTAAAATCACATTTAGGCTTTTGATAGGCTAAATCAGGTTATAACATTCGATTTCCCTAAGTGCGAGGTCCACGAAACCGTTGTGCACGCACATGTGCATCCTCAACAGATTTACGTACTCGAAGTAAATGTGAGAAGGAAACAATGTTTTCTAAAGCCAATTGGGTTTGGAAATGTGGTAATAAATTCCTACGAATAAGACTAAGACGATTTATTTCGGAAGGCATCGACGGTAACCGACGGAATAAGTTTTCCATAATCGACACAAATGCAGTTACAGGCCTCATATCACATGGAAGAAAAGCTGAACGTAACGCACTAACTAGCTGATCCCAATTATACAAAGTATCTTTAACCGATCGATACAAAATCAAAGCATATTCTGTGAAAAATTCAACAGCTGAAGTAAAAAGTTTTTCCTTTGTAACCCCACGGGCTATTCGCAATTCTTCAACACGATCTAGAAAACTAGAAAGTCCCTATTGACCATCAAAACGGAGGTTCCATTTATTCATTGGAAGATAATTTTTATAACGTGGAATAGCGTCAATAATTTTAGTGCTGTTAATACCAACAGGTGTTGGTAAAGTTTGAAAATGTTGACTATCAATCAAATTTGAATTACTAAAGTGATTTTGTGATTGATTGGTTTGTGACGGCTCATCGTCAAGATCCATTAGGTTAACTGCTTGTGAAATAGAAGAAACTAAAGGTTCATTTTCGGACATTAATCTAGGCTCGAGATCGTCCATAGCCCCTAAACACCTATTATATACCTCATCTTTATCATCTGTTAAAGGCCCCCCAGAAACTAACCGTTCAAGTCGATTAGAATATGTACCAAGCGGGTCTGAATACGATTATAATCATTACTACCCCTAACAAATGACTCATTTCACAAATTTAAAATGGTTATGAGAAATCGCAAATTACTGCACCATGGAATACGAGTTAGTAAAGATTTGACAAAAACTCGACACCAGTTGCTGAATCAAGTTTCACAAACATTTGGTAGAGGAAACTGTTGGACGATGGATGGTATTATTTTTGTATAAGACGGCAATGTTAAACATCGCATAACTAACGCTCAGCAACTTGCTTCTTTATCAATACGTTGATTTAGCTGTTTTATTAAATAATATTTGATTTTGTTATTTTGTAGGTTGTATTTTGTTAGTTTATTTGAATTTAATTACTCTAATAAGTTGTTGAAAATAAGTTTCTTTTCTTTACTATTTTAGGACAGTATTATTTTTTCAGTTTTTATTGTAATTTACACTGATATCTTAAGAGTTAATAAGAATATAAAATGAATTCGGTTAAGTACATCATTTTCGTTTAATTTTAACTTGTGTTGGGCAAATCTATAAACTAGAATTTTGCAAGTAGCTTGTTATTTGACATATTTCGGTGCTGTGCTGGGCAGAGTGCAGTAGAATTGTATTGTTTTCCTTAGTTGTTAGTTTATCTTATTTATTTTCGTTAATGCAGTTAAGAATCTATTACCAGAATGTTAGAGGTTTAAGAACAAAGTTACATCACTTTCATTTAAATCTTGTCTTGGATGACTATGACATTATTGTACTCACTGAAATGTGGCTAGACAACAGTATAAGCGTATCTGAATTTTTTGATGATCGCTTTAACATATTTAGGTGTGACAGGGATAATATTTTTTTAGGTAAAACCAGAGGAGGTGGAGTGTTAGTGGCCGTGCGTCAAAAGTACCCTGCTTCCGTAGTGGATGTGTTGAATGTCGACCAGCAGTCAGTACTGATTAAAATAATATTTGCAGGTAAAACTCTTTTTATTTCTTCTGTTTATGTTCCACCAAAAAGTACGCTACAAATATATGAATTATTTTTCAATGTGTTTGATAAACATGCACGTGACCTTTTGAAAGGTGAAATTTTAATCTGTGGTGATTTTAACGTACCTGAAATAAATTCCAATATTTTCGATTTATCACAAGGTTCTCACATCTCTCAACGTTTAGCTAACTTTTTAAATTTCTTTAATCTAAAATCTTTTAATTGTATTAAAAATATTAATAATAGAACCTTAGATTTGGTATTGTGCACGTTTAATATACAAGTGGAAGCAGCACAAATGCATTTGGTGCCTGCTGATAATCATCATCCTTCGCTCTTAGCTCTTTTTTATGTTAATAAAGAAATTACAGTTCTACCTAATTTCACTGAACAGCTTTATAATTTTAGTAAAGCAAATCACTTGGTATTGCGGCATCTGCTGGAGAATAGTAACTGGAACATACTGAATGTGTGTTCAGACATTAATACAGCAGTTGAAATTTTTTACTCGATTATTTTTGAGTGCATGAATGCAAGCATTCCTTTTATTAAACCCATAAATGCAAAATATCTGCGGTGGTTTGACAGTGAAATAATACAGCTACTTAAATTAAAACATTTTTTCTTAAAAAGTAAACAAAAATCAACTTATCACTTAACAGAATATAATCGACTTAGCGCTTTGGTCAAAAGAAAAACTAGAATAGCTTACGCTAATTACATCAAAATGACCGAAGAAAATATTTCTAATGATCCTAATACTTTTTGGGCATTTGTTAAAACAAAAAAAAAGTAAATTTAGCTCACCTCGAAAATTTATTACAAATGACAGTATAATTAATAATTCGCAAGATATAGCCAATGGTTTTCAAAATTATTTCAAATCTGTCTTCAATACAAAAAGAGTTGATACTTTTAGTTTTGAGGATGATGTTATCACCAGCGGCCTTCTAACTTGTGAACGGATTCGTGTTGAAGAAGTAGAAAATGCCTTTAATAAATTAAAACCTAAGAAATCAGCAGGACCAGATGGTTTGCCACCATATTTGTTTAAAATGTACCAAGATGTTCTTACTTACCCGTTACTTATACTATTTAACCTTTCATTACTATCAAAAATTTTTCCTAATACTTGGAAAAAAACAAAGGTAATTCCTGTCTATAAGAATGGCAATGAAAAAGATTTCTCAAATTACAGACCCATCTCTATACTTTCAGTACCAGCTAAAATCTTTGAGTTTATCTTGTTCGACAGAATTTATAATCACGTGCAGAATTATATTTCTACATCTCAACACGGATTCGTAAAGAATAGATCTATCGTTACTAATTTAACTGTTTTTTTGTGAAGACGTCAGTACTAACCTTGATCGCGGGGGAAGGACGGATGTAGTGTACACAGACTTCTCAAAGGCATTTGACAAGGTTGATCACGGCATATTGTTAAGTAAGCTTTTTAAATATGGTTTTTCAGTAGAGTTAATTGTTTTTTTTAGTTCTTACTTAAATAATAGGGTTCAGTTTGTGTCATATAATTATTCTACATCTGATGATTACCTTGCATCCTTTGGTGTACCTCAAGGTTCTAATCTGGGGCCATTGTTATTTGTTTTATTCATAAACGACCTTCAAAATTGTCTGGTGTCCAGTTCATGTTTATTATATGCAGATGATCTAAAACTTTACCAGGAAATAAACACTCTCAAAGATGTAGAATCATTTCAACAAGACATTGATAATCTGTACACTTGGAGTATTACTAATAATTTATACTTCAATATCACAAAATGTTGCAGCATGACATTCTCATTAAAATCTAATTTTCAGTGCAATGATTATACCATAAATGGCATCGTTTTAAAAAGAGAGTAATCGGTTAGAGATCTTGGGATATATTTTGAGCCAACTTTAAAATTCAGCAAGCACATAGAAAACCTTTGCAACAATAGTCTCAGATCCCTTGCCTTTATAATGCGTAATTGTGTAAATTTTAAATCTCATGAAAGTGTGTGTGCCCTATATACATCCTTAATACGATCGAAATTGGAATATGGTTCTATTGTTTGGGCACCACTTCAACGGAATCACACACAAGCAATAGAAAGAGTTCAAAATAAATTTTTAAAATACATATATTACAAAAAGCATCAAACTAACCCGGAATTTTCATCTTTTCAGCCAATTAGACAAGAATTTAATATTCCTAAACTAGAAAACAGAAAAACAATTCAATCTTTGCACTTTTTGTATAAACTTATTAACGGGATTATTGACTCTCCGCCTCTTCAATTTCGTGTACCTTTTCGTATTTTTAGAAATTCTGAGCTGCTGGAAGTGGGTCACTGTCACACCTCTGCTAGATTAAAATCTCCTGTTGTTGCATTGTCACGTACTTATAACAGTCTGTCGGAAAAGTTTACTTTAGACATTTTTGGAAGTACATTTTCTAAGTTTAAAAGTAGTACTAAAATATTGTCGTATAAATAGCTAATTTGTAACAATAAATAAGTTGAGTCTCTGACATTCTGGTAAGAACCCATTATCTTTATTTTTACTCTTTTTTTGCACATATTAATTTTATTGTTTTTGTTTTTTTGTAAAACTTGTAATTGGGCCTAAGGCCTGTAAGTTTTACCGTATAAATAAATACATAAATAAATAAATTTGTTAATATCTCTTCCACAAGAATATCAAGCTTCCTATTGCATATTTCTAATTCTTCCACATTATTCATTTCTACTTCCGGGAAAGAAGCATTTCCCGTTTTTTCCAACCTAACACGAGCTCTAAGCAATTTACGCTTTTCTACCATATCTCCCTTACAAAAAACACCCCGTATTCGTAATTCGTAGTCTATTTCATCCACTAACAACCTATCAATATCCATTCTGATTGATTAGTATGGTTACGGAAAGTAAAATAAACCTCTATACGTAAAAGAAACCAATTCATCAAAACTAAACCCTTTTCAACACAAGTGTAACATGTTATTTAATATTTTCAAATTAATTCTTTGCGTGTCGCGTTCTAATATTTACCACTTACATAAACAAATACATAACAGATCCAAATTACACCCTATCTAGCTTTTATTTAATTATGTAAAACAACTGTAAATATTGCTTCTTTCAATTATTGTGCGACCTAAAGGTACATGCGATACCAAATTATGGCCCCGCGTTGGGCTCCAAGCCTATTGGCTTTTCACTTACCTTTAGGTCAGCGTTCTACATTTTAACTTCAAAAATTGATAGCTATAAGAATGTACTTGAGGCCCGTCTCTACCTACAGTGAAGACGTCGCGTTTTCTTTAATTACTAAGATGTTAAGAGGTGAGCGCCAACAAGTTTGACTCAAGCACGCTGATATAGGTAAAGAAACTTATAACTTCACTATATATCCACAATACAATTACTAAACCTTTCTAAAATGAAAATGAAAGAAGCAATACCTTTAGCTAACTTTATTGATAACAATCGTTTCATGCATTAAGTTGGACAATAATTCATTTAAGCACTAATATTCGAACGGGGTACCCTAATTAACTTATACCAAATATTTCTAATGGGTACACACTGTTCTTATTTTAGTTATATGCAAAATATCATCAGATTATCGTTAATTCACTTATCTGTTTGGTTGTTATCCTTGTAGTATCGATGACTAGCCCTAAGAAGCTTAAGGTATCCACTAACCCCGCTTCGCTGGTTAGTTCTCTCCTACAACTGTCAACTTGACAGCCACTAATCGCCGGTTGTCATCTACTGCAAGTAGACACCAAAACTGCGTGACGAGCTTCCCCAAATTAATGTATGTTTTCCGCCTACTACTTGTTGCTATCATATTGAATTACGAAATAGACTGAGATAGATGCACAATAACTATACATACCCTGTACTTAACAGGCAATAAACTATGCATCGTTTTCCGTGGTTCCTATATCGTCAAAATTGACTCGGATTCTCCGTCCGACGGAAAGTGAGGTCGTTCCCAGAATCTGCTACAAGCACGGTCAACCAGTATCCAAATACTATCACCGACACCACGAGAAATTACGAGTTTCACATTATTTTTCCACGAAAACCTTTTGCACAATTCAATTACGTCACTCGTTTTTTTGAAAAACAAAAACTGTTATCCAATTTCTACCCCCTTTTCATTTTTAACAAACCTTGCAACTCTGATACTAATTTTTATAAGCTTTCACTGCGTTTTCCCACTTGATCGTTTATTCTCGACTATATATTGCAATGGTATTTAGCCCTCCACTCAGCTCTGGTGGAAGTGCAAGAAAATTAAGAATCAAGTCATAAAAGCACAGAGTTGAGGTAATGCATACAACTGAGAAATTTCACATAATTTGTCAAATCGTAATCACACTGGCAAAAATGGCCAATAACATTGAATGTATTTGAATGAGCAGACAAGTATTGAAACTCAATTTTCATGTATTGGAGTCAGTAATATAATTTAAGCACAATATAAAAGGTTTGGGCAAAGTAGAAGCCGAACCAAAATTTAATCAAACTGGCACAAAAAGTTCAAAATATGCACAGCTTAAAATGAAGCGTAGAAAGTAAAATAATTAGAAAATGGACATTTCATGAGCATTTTAAGATAAACGTAAGGAAAGTGATGATCATAGAAGGATAATGCAAAGAGCATAGAAAAGCCAGGCAAATCAAATATTACATGCAGCAACAAGACTTGGAAATTTGAAGAAAATCATACAGTTGCAGGAAAATTGCTTAAATTCAGACAGCAGGAAATGAAACAATATTGGTGTTTAAAAACGAATCAGTGTAGTGACAAAAATGGGCAGTTAAGTGTAATAAAATGAAGTGAGTGGCGCTTTAAGACTATGAAAAGTCAAAAATTCAAAGGACAATTAATTTAAGGTTTATAATATTGTAAATAATATAGCATAAGGCCAATTTGAATTTATTAGTAGCATCATTGAACTTAGTTCATTTCCCATTTAAAAATATTAGATGGTGTTTTGTTATTAACGACCGTCATCAGCCAACAATTGAAAAAATTTTTAAATGACAGCTTGAGTTTTACTCCTACTTTAATTAAAGAATTTTAATATTTACCATTTTCTTACAATAGAATAAAGTGCACCATAAGATTCAGAAGTTCGTGATGCATCTACACAAATGAATGTGGCAAAATCGCAAGCATAAAATTATTTTCTCTTCGGCTACCACTTCGACGAGAACGGGTCCCGATCGCAGTTCCTGCAGCAGCAGTTTACACCTTTGTGGGGAGTCCTGAGCCTACAAGGGTGTTCCAGCAGCTCCGCCCAAGAGGTACCAGCACGCAACAGCAGTTTGAGCATCCCGGGGGCGAAGATTCCAGCGAGGCGCATCATAGAGGGCTTCCGAGACCAGCTCCAAACCTGCAAATTTGAGGTTAGTGTATTTGAAACAATTAATCGGCGCTAGAGGGTTGGAACGAGTAAGCATACCTAGAACCCGAGCTGCAGAACCAGATTCTCATTGAATTTCGTGTCCATGAGCAGTCAGATTTGCAGAAATTTTAATTTAAGATGCCATTTGGAGGTTAGAATAAACAAATGCAGGATTAGCGTCCTAAAACAATCAAGGCGAGGTTTTCGACCTGAAAAACAAATGAGTATAGTGACGCCAATTGAAGGCGCAATTATTTAAAAACTTACCTGATAAATTTGTTCATTAAATTCCTTTGATAATTCATTTCACACGCGAACTGACAGCATAGTTTGAATTATTTGGGCCAGAATATCTGACAGATTAGTAGCACCTGCGCAGTGCGTTTCAAATATAAGTTCAAGTTCATATTTGCGGTGGCTTTTAAAATTGACAAAATAAGAACCCAAGACCTGAGATTTGAGTTTCATGTTTTAATTGAACTAGCATATTATTCATTATCAGATGGATCTATTACAAATAAAGGGCGAACTACCGTAAATAACATTCTCAATTGGCGAACCCAGAAATAAATAATTAATCAGTCAAAATTTGATTGCAACAAGATTCTAAAAATAGTTGTGTGGTGGACTTTATGTATTAGTTAGTTATATTACATTTACAATTATAATAGTCACTATCATATCAAAAAAAGTTGGTCGCCCAAGCGTGGGGCAAAACTAAATTAACTAAATTAACAGACAGCAATTAGTTAAAATTTATTTTAATTACCGACGAATAAGGTATATTAATAGGTAGTTTGTGTAGAATTGTATTATTTTAAAAGCGTTATTTGTGTGGGTGTTTTGTCTGTCGGTGTAAGCGCTCCAATTTTATCTGTAATCAACGAAAAATCGAACACAAAATGACTCGAAGGCAAAGGAAGAACGAGCAAGAGGAGCAGCAAGCCGAAGAGGTTGTGGAGGCACAAGAGCCACCGACAGAACAGCAGATACAGGACGATCAAGCCGAAACACAACAACCCCAAGCTTCGAAATTAGATACGGAGTTGGGTGGAATTATAGAGGCGCTACTTCGGAAAATGGAAGAGACAGCACAGAGTGTGCAAGAACAAAGAACCGAAGCGGAAGAACGGGAGAAAAGATTGGTAGAAACAATCCAAAAGGATGCCGAGAAAAGGGAGGATAGGGAAGAACGGCATGCTGAAATCTTAGTCAAGGCAATGAAAGAAAAATTTGAAATGATGCAAGCTCAAAGTAGGGAAGAGATACAAACAAGAATCGACGGGTTAGGAAAGAAATTAAAGGAATTCAAAGACACAGTTAAGGAAGAAATACAGCAGGAAGTTTTGCAGATAGTGGACGAAACCCTAAAGAGGAAGGAAGCAGAAATAGAAAACAAGATGTTAGAACTTGAAATAACAACTCAAGGAAGACTGGTACAACATCAAGAAGAAATGGAGCATGAACTTGGGAACTTCAGAAAGAATACAGAAGAAAAATTTAACAAAGCACATCCGGAACGAAATCAAAATGCGACCCGGATTGCCATAGTGGATAATCGACTCACGAGGGAGCTACAGGGGATCAATGAAAGATTCGAACAAACGCAAGAGTACCCTGTCAGCGTGGCACCTCCTAGCTTTAGCACGGAATACATACCGAAATTCGAGGGCAGATACGGGGAGCTGCCGATGATTATCTTAAGCAAGCTTAACGACATCATTAAAACTATAACAACGGAATGCAGAAAATTACAAGTGATCAATATGGCAATGAGGGGGAATGCTGAAGTCTGGCATAGCATTGTAAAATCCAACTATGCGACTTATGAACAATTTAGGGCGATCTTTGTGGAACAGTACTGGAGTAATTCCCACCAAGCTCAAGTAAGGACAGAACTAACATCGGGCAAATACATTGATAAAGGAGGGTCTCGAGAAATGTAAGTGATGCACCGTTTCAACAAGGCACAGTACTTGACTCCAAAGCTGGCAGAAGAGGAAATAGTCCAACACCTGTCAAGACACCTCGAGGCAGAAATAACCAGAGCCGTGGCCGTCCAAAACGTCAAGACTTTGCGCCAGTTATTGGAAATTGTGCGAAACTATGATATGGCGGTATTTAACGAAAGAGAAGAGACCCGGACGACAGAACGTCAAAATTTTAGTTATAAAAGAAAATTGGGTTATACTTTGGAAAATAAATTTAGGCCAAATAACAATTTTAATTATAATAATCAATATAACCAGCAAGACAGAGGAAATTTTGGAAACTTCAACAGACCATACAATCAGAACAGGGAATATTATAATAATAATTGGGGTAATCAGAACCGGAACAAATTTAATAGGGGGGACAATAGAAAAAACTACGAAGAGCTAATTGAAGAACAAAATAAGAAGAGATGCCAAGAGATGGAGCAAGCACAGAATAAAGACAGACAGTACATAAACTCACTATTTACGGAAAGAAACACGAATATGAACAATTCCGAAGACTTAAACCGAATAGAGATAGCCGAGGTGCACGGAGAGCCTTCGGGGGTTAAAAACACCCAAATTTTGTAAATATTGTTAATAATAGTAGTTTTAAGTATGTTGCTAATTTTGCCATCACCTTTGACAGAACGGGGGAATATTTGTTAGAGTAAAACGAAGAATATGTAACAAACTCGTGTTTACCGTTTGTAAAATTGCGAATTTTAAATCAAGAATACTATGCGCTAATTGATAGTGGAGCAATGGTTTCTTTAGTACAGGAGGAAGTAATAAATAATCATATGAATAGTTTACGAAGCAACATTATAAAAGTTAACAAGATCGATTTATTGTCCGCAACAAGAAAGAAAAATATACGGTACCCCCCCCCCACCCAAGAAAAGCGCCCTTCCGTGCTTTCCAAGAATACTTTGACACTCAACATCACTCTGTTTCACTAATACAATGAAATGTTATGAACCAGTTATTTATCAAAAAAAAAACCCTAAAAAAAATTTTTTTTCTTCAAACGGCAGTAAAATATGACATTATACTGCTGGATTGATGATGCTAAACAGTCACTTTATTGCCAAGCGGCAGATAATATTATCTGCCGCTGACGAGCGGCAGATAAAGTTATTATCTGCCGCTGACGATTTTATCTACCGCTCGTCAGCGGCAGATAAAGTTATTATCTGCCGCTGACAACTTTATCTGCCGCTCGTCAGCGGCAGATAATATTATCTGCCGCTGACAAGATCAAGTAATTTTCTTCGAATTTTGTTCACAAATTTGTTATAAAAACGTTTGAAGAAAAAATACTATATGCTATTCGGAGCAAAAGTATCTTTATGTGGCTCGGCTGTACTTATCTGCCTCGCAAGCTCGGCAGATAACCCGTCCAGCCTCGCCACATAAAATATAACTTTTGCTCCTAATAACATAATATACTATTTTGCCGACGACCATACCTCAAAAATTGATGTTGCCTTCATTTTCGGATGACCTATCGTATGAAAACGATCGAAGACTTCAGGAAGGTTCCTGGCGACCGGAATCGTGTACACATACAAACATACATACCCCGCACAGCACGTTTAGGCACCCCCCCACTACGGGGGAGGGATCTAGTGGGCTGGGGTCTTCACCAAAAGATCCGCACAACCGAGACGGAGATTTGATATACTGGATTCATTAGTCGGTTGGCACGAATTTTAGACATATTTGACTCAAGGTGGTTTTCGATATGGGGGAATTTCAATACTTCATAGACTTCGTGTCGAAGTAATATGTGCCTGGCCTGTAGCTGCCCCAAAAACGTTCTGGTATATCAAGTCCGCTTTTCACGACCATCTACCTACAAAAAAAAATGTTGATTTGTACTCGAAACAAGCAGATTCGAGTACCTTTTTGTCATCATAAGGTGTGTTGACTCTAGTTTCAAGATAGCCCATGTATCCCACACCTACAGCGATGGCAAAACAAGTAAAACCTATGAAGTGCTTCCAGTAGGACAAAATACCAGTAATTTTGAAGGATATAGCTACAAATACAACATTAATATGTTACATACGGTCAGGGCCGTTCCTAGCTTCTTGGCCGCCTGCGTGAAAAATAAAATAGCCGCCCCCCCCCCTCCAAGCAATTAAAAAATATATTTACGTTAAAAAAAATTATTAATAACAATTTTATAAAATAAAATAAAAAGAAATACTCCTATAAAATAAAATTGTACAAATACAAAAAAAACAAAACAAATACAAAGTTTGATATCTTAGAATTTAGCTTTTCTAGCTTTGACAGACGCAAAAGTGGTCACAAGGTTCTTGACATCAATTGCTTCTGCCAAGTCTCTCTCTATAGATATAATAGAAAGATCTGACAATCTTTCTTGCTTCATGGCCGAGCGCAAAAAGTGTTTAATTATTTTTAATTTTGAAAAAGACCTTTCTGCTGACGCAACTGAGACAGGTAAAGTCAGTAGAAGTCTTAAGGCAATTGCTGTATTTGGGAAAGTCGCAAGTAAATTATTTGTAACAATGTAGTTGAGAATTTTAGATGGTGTTTCAACAGATTGGAAATGTAATTTTAAATTTTTTAATTCATCACTTAATTCTACGGCGTTTACATCAGCCTCTTTTCTGACAGTGTCTTCTAATTTTAAGGATAAATCTGTACAGTGTTTTTTCATTGAATTATCGTCCATAATAGGAAATTCATAAATCACTTTGAAATTGTCACTGTAATGTTGTAATTGTTCAAAACGCTCCTGTATAGATACTTTGGCGGTATCCAAAATAGTAAAATAAAAATTAATCTTACAATTCAACTTTGGGTCAAGTATAGGCTCATCGGGGGTTTCATAATCAAACTGTCTTTTTTTTTGACGTGGACGAATTATATTAGTTGGGGGAAATTCCGTTGCTATATCAAGTTCTTCTGTAGCAAGTATTTTCGCCTCTTCTATAAACACTTCAAAACTGTGGTCATTTCTGTTCCAAATAATCTACTACATTTTTTAACGCATTTGAACAATCTTTTAGATTTGTATTCACACCTTGAAGCATCTTACTCACGGAATTAATTTTAGACAGAACATCATGCCAAATAATTACAGAACAAACGAATTTAAAACTAATAATTTTTAAGGCCAATGCTTGGGCTTGTTGTTTGGTGTTAATGTCGCGAGATTTGTCATTTACAAGTTCTTCTACACTATCATAAATTTTCCCTAATTGATATGGCAGAGGTGTAATAGCTTTAATTCTACTTTCCCACCTAGTTGAGCTAACAGCTTTTAATGTGAAATTTAGTACATTAGTTTTAAGTACATCTATATGGCGAAGAAGAAAAATATGTATATAATTCTTGTATAAGATTAAAGAACTCCGATGTTTGCAAGGTAACATTGGCAGAATCATTAACCACTAGATTTAGGGTATGAGCAGCACAAGGTACAAACATTGCTCGAGGATTGATATTTAAAATTCGGCGTTGCAATCCTACATGTTTTCCGCGCATATTTGCACCATTATCATAACCCTGTCCACGCATATTGTAGATATCCATATTAAAATCTTTCAAAAGTTTTATTACAAAATCGTATAAACCCTCACCAGTCACATCAATAATAGGAAAAAATCCGAGAAAATGTTCACAAATTTTAATTTGTTTATTATCATCTATTATAACAAATCGAACAACGAATGAAATTTGTTCGGTATGACTTGAGTCTGGGGTTGAATCTAGAATAATTGAATAATATTTTGCTTTTGACAATAACTCCCTAATTTGTTCTCTGATTTTATTTGCTGTAAGTGAGATCAATTCATTTTGTAATCTATTTCCTAAATAATGAGGCATACGTTTATGTGAAATTTTACTGATTTGAATATTTTTTAGATGTTCCGAAAGAACTGCATCAAATTTTGCAAATGTTTCAACCGTCTTCAAAAAGTTTCCATTGTTTGATTCGAATAATTTATTGGATGACCCACGAAATGCTAAACACTGTCCTGCCAATAATAATATAATTGCAACAATACGTTCTAAAACATTACACCAATATTGTTGTTTCAAATTAAAAATACGTTGTTCTTGGTGATCGATTGTTGTGTAAGTACTCAATCTTTTTTCTAATTCAGTCCATAATTTATAATTTTGAATATGATCAGTTGATCGTTCGTGTCTGGATAAATTATTAGAAAGATGTTTCCAATCTGAAAAACCAGCATCTGTTAACTGAATATTTTTGGTCCCAAAAATTTTGCAACAAAAGCAATCGGCCGCCTGCGTGATGGACACGCTGATGGAATAAAATGGAAGTATTTGATAAGAACTCAAGTAACACAAGCAACGGTAAATGCTATATTCATAAGACGATACAGACAGTATATATATCGGTTATTTTTCATACATTAATACCTACATTAGTTATAATGATTGCATGACTATTCTAACACCCCCACTTCATGCTAGTCCTATTAAGCGACCACATCTCTTCAGTGTATCAGATGAGACTGGTTTGGTGAGAACATCTGCAGCGTTTTCGCGAGTGTCGATATATTCCATCTTGACTTCTCCTTGTGTAATCTTCTCACGAACAAAATGGTGTCGTATGTCTATATGTTTAACTCTAGATGACAAAACAGGATTGGCTGCCAGTTGTAATGTGCTCTTGTTATCGCACAATAACTTGGTTGGTCCTGATGCTCTTTTCAATATCTCCTTTTGGAGTTGACGTAGCCAAATTAACTCCTGAGTTGCCGTACTTGCTGCTAGATACTCTGCTTCTGTGGTAGATAGTGCAACTGTCTGTTGTTTCTTAGAAGCCCAACTGATTGCTCCAGTTGAGAGGCAGAATACGAAACCTGAAGTGGATTTTCGAGAATCCCTATCAGTGGCCCAGTCGGAATCGGTATAGCCGATCAGGTCATCACCATTTTGGTAGTAGTGAATCTTCATACTTTTTGTTGCCTTTAGGTATCTGAAAATTCTCTTCAATGCGGTCCAATGTGCTTCTCCAGGGTCATTAGCAAAACGACTTAATACTCCCACTGCATATGCTATGTCTGGACGAGTCCCCTGTGATGCATATAATAAGCTTCCAATTGCTTCTCGGTATGGAACCTTTTGCATTCTCTCACGTTCTTCCGGGGTCTTCGGTGACATCTCCTTTGTGAGGTTTTGATTGGTGTCAAAAGGTGTAGCACTTCCTTTACAATCACTCATTCGAAATCTTGTTAACATATCTTCTATGTACCTTTCTTGATCTATACTGATTGTACCTGCCGATCTATCACGCACTATTTTGATGCCAAGGCAGTAGTGAGCTTGTCCAAGATCTTTCATTTTGAAGTGTTGCATCAATTCCCTTTTGATCTTTTCTTTTTCACAATTATCATTCGTTAATAACAAGATATCATCTATGTAAATGGCCAGAATGATTAACTTTCCATTTTTACTTCTAAAATAGATGCAGGGATCTGCTTTACATTGCTGAAGTCCAATTTCACTCAGTACTTTATCCAACTTGTTATACCAGGCTCGACTTGCTTGTTTTAACCCATAAATCGATTTCTTTAAGCGACAATAACGGTGTGTGAAATGATATGTATCCGGTAGTTCCATGTATATTTCTTCTTCCAAATCGGAGTGCAAAAAAGCACAAATTACATCCATTTGATCTAATTCAAGATCATACTTTGCAGCTAATGCAATTAGAAATTTTATAGAACTATGACGAACTGTGGGTGAAAAAGTTTCTTGGTAATCAATGCCGTATTTTTGCGAGCAACCTTTTGCTACAAGTCTTGCCTTATAACGTTCAATATTTCCATTAGATTGATATTTGACTTTGAAGACCCATTTACTTTTGATGGCTGTTCTCTCCGGGGGAAGGTCACATAATTCCCATGTACCATTTTCTAAGTGGGCTTGCACTTCTTGGTCCATCGCCGCTTTCCATTCTTCAATCGCTTCTGATCTCATAACTTCCTCGAAGGTTTGTGGATCAGCTTTAGATGTTAATTCTGCTTGATAGATAAGGAAATCATCATTAAAAATGTTACGATTTGGTTTTATTATACGACTTGACCTAGTTTGCACTTCACTTTCATTTTCTTGTGTTTCTTCAACTATTTCTTTGGTCTCTGCATCTTCTTGGTGTTCTTCGCCTGCGTGATGATCATTTTGTTTTGCTTGTATTGTTTCAAAAATCTGATGCTCTGTTGATGTGCTTTCTTCAGTTTGCGGTAAAGGCACATTCTGAACATTATTTATATCAAATGTATTTTCTAAGAATATCACATCACGTGTCTTGATTAAGCGTTTGGTTTGTGGGTGAATCACTCGGTATCCCTTTGTGTTTTCGCAATATCCAACAAAGATGTGTGGTTCTGATTTTGCATCTAACTTCTGTCTTAGTTCCTTGGATACATGAACCATGGCGATGCATCCAAAAACCTTAAGGTGAGACAAGTCTGGCACCTTTCCCGACCATGCCTCTTCGGGTGTCACCCTATTCAAAGCCTTAGTTGGAGCTCTGTTTCGTAAATAATTTGCTGTGCTTATTGCTTCTGCCCAAAATTCGGTGGGTAGATCGGCATCCATCAGCATGGTTCTAGCTCGTTCAACTAATGTGCGGTTCAGACGTTCGGAAGCTCCATTTTGTTCAGGGGTCCTAGGAGCAGTTGTCTGATGTTGAATTCCATTACTCTTTAAGATTGTAAGAAGCTTATTGTTTATATATTCTCCTCCATTATCAGTTCGCAGTGCTTTGATCTTACTGCCAGTTTGATTTTCTACTAGAGCTCTGAATTCCTCAAATTTCTCTGTAACTTCATTTTTGGAATTCAAGAAATACACAAACGATTTTCGGGAATAATCATCCATAAAGGTTAAGAAGTATTTCGCTCCTCCAATTGAGGTTACTTGCATTGGTCCGCAAACATCTGAGTGAACCAAATCCAGAATACCATTTGTCCTTACATTTGCAGATGTTACAAACGGTAATCTATTCTGCTTACCTTTGATACAAGCTACACATTGTGTCATTGAATCGGAAAATGAATTTATACCTGTACACATGTGCCTTTGTAGTGAAATCATCGACTGCTGATGCAAGTGTCCAAGTCTTCGATGCCAAATTTCTTGTGAAGTTGCAACTGATGCTATGAAAGTTGAATTTGATTCAGAAGCATCTAATCGATACATGTTACTGTCAAGAGATGCCGTTCCAATGATATTTTTATCATCTACTTTGATTTTACATCCAACGATCCTGCATCCTTCACTGTCAAATATTAACGTTTTGTTCTTCTCAGCAATTTTTGCGACTGATAAAAGATTTACTGATAGATCTGGAACGTGAACTACCTCTTTTACTATAGCCGTATTACCAGTGGTAAGTGGAAGTCGCACTAATCCACTGCCGGATACTGTCATTTGACTTCCATTGGCAATTCCAATTGTTTTGTTTTCGTCAACTTCGTAGTTTTCAATTAAATCCTTTTGTGATGTCATATGCGATGTGCAACCAGAATCTAGATACCAGTTATTTTCGGAACGCTTACCACCACATGCTGCTGCAACAAATGCCTCTTCAGTTTTTGGTTTGGTATTCGGAACTTGTGTTTCTGCTCTCCCTATTGGGCAGTTGGGTTTAATATGACCATATTTGTTACAACTAAAACAGCGGGGCCCTTTACCTTTCGGCTTCTGTGGAACCTTGTTTTTGTTTGATTGAAATTTCTTCTGACCAAAAAATGCATTGTTTTCTTGGTTTGTTCCAATATTTTTGACATTATCTTGCAGAAGCAAGTTTTTAACAAACTCTACAGTGATAGTTTGATTCGATCCTTGTATCCCCAAGATCAGCGGTTGAAAACTATCTGGAAGTCCACCTAAAATTATCATTCCTATATCTTCAGAATCCATCGTCTTGCCTATGCTTTCTAACTGCTCAGCTATTGATGTAATGTGATCAATATATCCAGAAACTGATTTAAAATCTTCAAATCGTGTGCGCCACAACTTCTGATATAGCCCGATACGTCGAACAAGACCGGTATCTTCAAATCTGTTTTGTAGGCACTTCCAAGCTTCTTTTGCTGTCTTCGCCCTTTTTGTCTCCTTAGCGGCAATAGGTTTAAGTGACAAATTAATTTTGGCCAGTGCTCTCGCATCTAGCTCTTTATCTACCTCGGTACCTTCCGCATATTCCAGGCAGCTCCAGAGCCCTCCATCAATAAGAAAGTTCTTCATCCAAAATTTCCAATCGCTATAGTTCGATTCATTTAAATGTTTGGATTCCGGGAGCCCTCCTACTGCTAGCGTTGTTGTTATAGGTTTCCTTGCATTTAATTGAGCCTGCAACAAATCTAACTGTCTTTGCATTTCTTCCATTTTATTTTGTTTTGCACAGTAACTGAGGTTATAAACAAAAGTATGAGAAATTGTTCAAAATAATTTGCGCGGTATAACCTTAGTGTCTTTTACTTATACAACCGTTGTGTGAGAATTGTCCACCGTTGTATGAAAATTGTCCACTGCTGTATGAGAATTTTCCACTGCTGTATGAGAACTGTCCACTGCTGTATGAGAACTGTCCACTGCTGTATGAGAACTGTCCACTGCTGTATGAGAACTGTCCACTGCAGGTGACGTCAACGTTTGTTATTTTGAGGTTAACCTGCACTTGTAACAATTTTACCGGAGTGTCCTTTTACACTGTACCCTCAACTCTGATAACACGTATTTCACTTCTCTACAACTTAACTTTGAGTTTGTTTGACACTGGGGCCATAACCTGATGGAATAAAATGGAAGTATTTGATAAGAACTCAAGTAACACAAGCAACGGTAAATGCTATATTCATAAGACGATACAGACAGTATATATATCGGTTATTTTTCATACATTAATACCTACATTAGTTATAATGATTGCATGACTATTCTAACACACGCAACACCCCACCGACCGGTAGGAACGGCCCTGGTCGCAAGGATTTAAATCTGGAGACCGCGGAGGCCATTGAATGAGTGCTTCTTGTCCCCTACCAATCCTCTAACAACAAATTGTTCATTAAGATATTCTCTTACGACACGTGCGAAATGAGCTGGTGCACCGTCGTGCATAAAGAACATGTCTCTACGCAAATTAAGGGGCAAGTCTTCTACTAATTTTGACAAAATTTCTTGAAGGAAACGAAGGTTACTAGCGCCATCCAGACGATCAGGCAGTCGGAACGGCCCAATCATAAAATTGTCAATAATTCCGACCCAGACATTAATATTAAATTCTCGTTGATAAAATATAACTTTAATAGCATGTTAGCCCAGTCAAATCTTACATCGGAACTTACATTAAATGGGGTATTACTAATTCTTGGTGAGGTATTTCGGACCATTAATGGGACTACAAATCCAGATTTGCAACTCTCAGAAACCTGTGCTCGCTGAATGGCGGTCGAAAAACAGCGACTTTTTCGGACTTTTTTAGGTTTTTTGACAAGATCTCCTAAACTATGCGTTTGTTGGAAAAATTCTACCATAGCTTTTTTAAAGTAAATTCAATTTTACACAGAATAAGATCAAAGTCGTTTTGGTAAGTTACATAGTTACCGAGATACGGCTTTTCAAAGATTGGGATACCGGCAAAATGACACGTAGTACAGACAAGTTAAGAGCATAAAAGTTGTAGGGAATTTAATAAGCTTTAATTTGAGCTTTAATGATTAAATTGTGGGACCAATTTTAATATATTCCTTATGCCCTCCATAATCATACCTTACCAGGTGCTTTTCTTGAATTTGTGGCGGACGACCTATATGACGTCATATATCCAAGATGGTGATCACCCCAGACATCATCTGAAGTTCTCGATTATAACCCTTGATAGCGTCATCCTATCAATATTGTGTACTGAACGCTTTTTATTTACAAGGAAATTCTTTATAAAGAACGTGCTTAGCAATTTATCGATATCTTTTACCGTTTAGGTGTTTTGTTTCAGATAAAAACGGATTGATAATGCTTTCAATTAGTGATGGGCAGAATCGAATACTTTTCAGAATCGAATTCATCGCATTCGAATACTTTTGAGAATCGAATGATCATTCGAATTCAAACAATTCGAATGCAAAATTGCACTCGAATTCAGATTCGAGTTGTGTGCTCGCTCTCGTACTGGGGGAGTGGTGACGTGTGACCTCGGCTGGGCGACACGCAAAACCAGAGATAACGAGACGCTACACGTGCACAAAGCAAAAATAAAAAATTCTTTTGATTGTAGGCGGTTCAGCTTACCCTATTAATAAAGTTTATTTGTTTTGAAATACTTAAATGTTAAATTTATAGTACCGAAAATGAATATGAGAAAAGGACTGTTTATAAAATAGTTGTTTTTATTGTTGTTACGGGCCTATAAGTATTTCTTTAAAATAAATTATTAAGACAACCCCAGCGTTTGTTTCTCTTTCCCTTCGATGTATCTGTTTAAATTTGTAGTAGATTTAGTTGCCTTTATGATTTTGGTGGTGCTATATCATTTAAGTGTGCAATCTTCAGTCTGTGTGTTAATATTTTAATTTTATATTTAATTCTGTAGTCTATATTTAAGCAGAAACATTTCAGCACCAACTATTCAAGTGAGACCTGGATCAAAAAAATCTGTCGTTTGAGAGTTGAATCCATTCCTGTACTCGAATACACTCAAAAGAATCGAATGCATTCGAGATCTTGCAAGAATCGAATACTGTAGTAATTTACATTCGAATAGTCCCATCACTACTTTCAATAGTTTAAAATTAACTTTGGACACAATGTCTACGCCACAAATTCATCTCCAAGTATCCCTGCCTCCATCTGCAAAAAAGGCAAGGCTGCAGACTAATTACGAGCTGTGCATTTATGCCAAAATAAGAAGTCGCCATTGGTTAAGCCTGTTAACTATGATAAAGTGTTAGAGTGTGTAAGAAAGAGAGCAGTATGGAATGATAGTGAACACATCGTAAAATCCAAATAATGGACCGAACTGGGAGATTATTTGAACGGGAAACGAATAAGCCTTCTTGTTCTAGTTCCGCTGATGAAGATAGTAATGTAGGTTGCACAAGATCAAAAACCCGTACGAGTGACAAAAATAAATGTTTTTTCTGTCGGGAAGAATGAAAGAGAAGAAATCTATTAATTGCTGTGAAAACAAACTCTGTCGGTCTGAAATTAAAAGAAGTAATTGAAATGTCACAAAATGAAGCCCTAAAAATCGACTTAGTGATTGTACAGATCCAAGAGATCCTCATGCAAAAGACATTCTATATCACAAACCTTACTGGGTAAAACATATGGAATATATGCATATGGTTAACACTACGGTTATGTTCATACGATCTGTTCGGTCACCTAACTGGGAATTGCACATTGCTTCACTACGAGTTTTTGTCCCCTACTTCTTTGCTCTGGATTTAACGAACTATGCAAGTATGATATCATAGTAGGCAACTAGCTGACATGAAATGTCTTAAAAACCAACGACCAGATCTGTGGAGCGAATTCATGAAAGATAATTGGGGTGTTAATAAGCACCGTATTATAAAATAAACTTCTACGTAGTTTCACGGCGGTTTCAGCAACTAAACTATCGTACGAAAAAGACTTCTCTCGGGTTCGGTTGGGCTGGAAGGGGAAACAAAAGAAATATAAAACTCCGGCTAACCTTGGGGTCCTTCTCTCTTTACAAGTTCCTTTCGTCTGAGCTGGCCCTTTTCAAAAGTTCTTCAATGACAACCACTGTAAACTTTCTCAACTTAGTTATACGACATTTTCTGTCAACATGTTATGAAAAAAACATTAATTAAGGTGTTGGTGAAGGAAACGATGTGACTTAACTTTCAACCAAAAAAAGCATTTTCTTCATCTTTCTTTACAGGGACCAGCCTTAGCTCAAATTAAAGCTTATAAAATTTCCTACAACTTTGATGCTCTTGACTTTTCTGTAGGACGTGTGATTTTGCCGGTATCTCAACTCGAAGCATGCAGAAAACATAAAATTTTCACTTTTTGAAAAAAAGGTCAATCTTTGAAAAGCCGTATCTCGGTAACTATATAACTTACAAAACGATTTTAATGTTATTTTGTATAAAATTTATTTTACTTTAAGAAAGCTATGGTAGAATTTTTCCAAAAAACGCATAGTTTAGGAGATCTTGTCAAAAAACCGAAAAAAGTCCGAAAAAGTCGCTGTTTTTCGACCGCCATTCAGCGAGCACAGGTTTCTGAGGGTTGCAAATCTGGATTTGTAGTGCCAGTAATGGTCCAAAATACCCCTCCAAAAATTATTAATACCCCATTTAATGTAAGTTCACGCATTTTTTGTGTAACATTTGACTGGGCTATGTGGATTTTCATCTGCATAAATATGCTCATTGTGTAGGTTCGTCTCATCAGTAAAGAAGATATTAGTGTGGAATCTGTTGTCGACTACTCTGCACTCCCGAACAATTTGTGAAAAATTTAAACGTGATCCGTGGTCACGTTGCAATAATTCTTGCACTGGCTGAATGTGGAATGGACGAATTAATTGTTCGCTAAAGATCCGACTGACAGTGCTTTTTGGAATCCCGGTCTCTCGTTGCAATTTTCTGCTACTACCGGGTGGCCATAAACATCTGAGATCCCGGTAGCCATGGAATTAGCTACTTATAAATGTTGGTTAGCATTATATATATTTCAATTATAATAAGTATTGGTATGAAATGTAATAAAATGCAAATAAGAGGAGGGGAATGTGCCCCAGATTCTGCAGTTTAGCCTACGACTAGATTATAAAAATCTCCTGTTCTAACTTCAATACTTATTGCAATCTGTAATAATTTTTGACAGATAGGAATTTTAGTTGTGATGACATTAATGACATTTAGTTTAGTTGGATTCATCACTTTAATAAAGCGGTGTTGATTCCAAAGGTAATGTGATATCAGATATTTATGGCCACCCGGTAGTAAAGAACAGCTTCTTCCGAAATGGGTGTTCAGGATTGGCGAGGTCTTCCAGCGTTAATTCTGACTGGCTTCAACCTCCTTGTTTCTCGAATACGTCTTTTGATTCGGGCAAAAGTTCTGTGATTTGGAATTCTGCGGTTAGGATACCTCTCTTGATACACGCAAACACTTTCGCGGCAGTTACCTAGACAGTATCCAAGAACTAATAGCATGTCGGTCTGTTCATTAAAAAAGAAATCCATATTTGATAGCTGATAAAGTAGCAGCAACAACAACTGCAATAGCAATTAAAGCAATAACGGTGATCGCGACAAAGAAAACAATACAAAAGCAACTAAAAGTAAACAAATTATTGAAACGTTTACTGTCAACAGTAAACTGGGACGATTATGAATTTGTTTCCTGCCAAAATCATGAATTTTGTATTGCTTTTGTATCCACGGCCAACCAAATTTTGTACTACAATTAAACGTGTACTGAGAATATCGGTTATCAGTGTTTGAGCCAACACTTTTTTACTTCGAAACTATGCGAAATACCGAGTTTTACAAGAGTCAAAAAATGAGTATGATCTTTAAGCCTTCCAGTTAAAAAAGTCTTACAACCGTATTACCACTCCTAAGAAAATTTTGAAAAAAATATCAGGAGTGAGGGTGGTTCTAACCCTTCTACAATTTCCTTTGGGTTTCTTTGATTACTGAAAGGAATCCTCTAAAATGCATTTTTGGCAAATGTCATTAAATTTGTTTCACGCATTTCTGAACAGCGTACAAAAATGTGATTTTTTCAGCAAACTTTGAAATCTTCTCGCGGACAATCGGTGCATTTTGGTATGTATATAAATTGGGTCCAATCGTCTTATTTTGGCCTCTACAATACGTAGTAGCTCTATGTCCCAGCAATTTTGGGGCACCCTGTATAGCTTAGAGGATTACCTTTGATGAAAATATACGTATTTTGGATACCACAAATACCGGGTAAACACCGTAAAGAATAAATTTTGTTTTTCCAATTATTTAGAAACAAAGAATGTTGACGCTTCTAGTCTTTCTAAAAGATCACCAAAAATTTAATCTTTGATATCTTTAAAACTTTTTTCATATAAAATTACATGCATTTAGATTAATTTCAACCAAGTATTTGGCCCTACATTTATAATTTATAAATGCTTTTTTTATTGTCAAAATGACAAAAATCAAAGAATAAGAAAAATTACCAGTCTATGTTACATACAATATCAGATTTTATTTTGATACATGTTTCATGGTCACCTTATGGTATTTGTAACCTAGAAGTCACAATATGGGTTGCTTTAGGTACATATTAATTTACATTCGCACACTTGCCTTGTGCTCCAATATTGAGACGTCAGTTTACACACATTTGTGGTAGAACTATTATTGTGCAATGGAGGTCACAATATCTATGCTCTAGGTATGAATTTACACTCGCACAATTTCTTTGTGGTCCAATACTCTGACCTCAGTTCACACATTGCTGGTGTAGAGCTATTAGTGTGACATAGAGATGTCATAATCGATGATACATAATATCTCCGCTCTCACGGAGTGTAAACGAAATCTAGTTGAATTGGCCTTCACGTCATGGATATGTGCTTCTATTGCGCATGGAGAGATCGTTGTGGTCACAATCGATGCACAGGATGGTGATGCCGCAAGAATGGTAATACCTGTATAGGTGCGTGTGTGTGTGTGTGTGTGTGTGTGCGCGTGTGTGTGGTGTCTGTGAAAATTCATATATAAGTTTCGTGTACTATCTAGATGCGACAGCAAGCTTTTGAAGAAAATCCCATAACCGGAATTATGGTGTTTACTCTTGTGAATTTCAGTTTTTTTTTAGATTTTTTTCAAACTTTATATTTTTAATGTGTATTGATGTAAACTATGTGATTTTCCAGTTGAATACCTCTAAAATGGATTTCTTTTGTTCTTTTTCCTATTTTTTTATTAACTCCTATTTCAAATAAAACACCCGGCATATTATTACATTTTTGAATACAGCTTGAACATAAAAATCAAACTTTGGCTAATTATAAGGTCACTGTAAAAGGAAGTTGTGTGCGTGTATCACACCAGATTTTGTATACTTAGTATTTTTCCAGTGAAAATAAAAAATAATAAGTAGGTAATATGAGTTTTTTCTCGGGACCTCGAAAATTTTATTCAAAAATATTCGGACCTCTCTTAAAACTACTTGCCGACCCCTGCCGTAGAACCTATAGGGGCTTGAATAGCCCTAAAGAAATATTAAAAAAATTAATAATTTTATAAGCCAAACTTTTTTGGAACACCTTGTATATGTCAAAATAATTTTAAAATGTGGTCCCTTCAGCACCATTAGGGTTGTCCTAATCAAACTTTCTATTGGAAAAAGGCAAAGGCGTACTTGGAGACCGGCGCACTAAATGGACACCCTGTATAGGATGTTCCATTTAAAAAACCAAAGTTGTGTATCAATACGTAAAAATAGGAGGCCATAATTTAAATTGGTTTATGACGATGTGTAGGCATTTAAACAAAAAACAGTTTTTTTTTCAATATCTATTGTGAACGAAGTTACGAGCTGTCTAGCTATTTACAAACACCCTGTATACAGTGATCACCAAAAATTCGGCATCAAATGAGAAAACTTTAAATTTTTGATTTTTCAAAAAACTTTACGGCTATCAATTGTGCTCGTCTGAAAACCTATTGAGCCCCTATACCGAGTGATTTTTACTTAGAATATGTGAATTTTCGAAATTGTCCAAATCCAAAAAGTGCTATTTTTCGGAAATTAAGTAAGATTTTAATGAGATTTTTCTTAAAGTGTATTAGTTTTAGCTAGCTGAACAATCTCAATGCCAGAAATGACCTATTTACAAGGGCGTAGCCAGGATTCCAGTTAGAGGGGGGCAAAAATGTATATACACAATTAACTACTATTATTGTTATAGTTTTATTTCATTTTTTTACAAATTAAAAAAATTTAAGTTAAATTATCATCAGTTTTCGCAAGTCTGCTGCAGATTGTTTTATGACCTCATCTTCTAGCTACTTCCTTTTTTCCAGTATACTTTTTTTGTGTACACTTGGCAGCCATAGTCCACTAAAACGGTCTTCTGACATTATTCTTTATCCTTTCAGGGATTGTACCACAGTTCGCCTGCTTTTTAAAATTTTCTTTCCTTTTACAGTAAAGGAAGTATTGGATTCACCCCAAAAATTCGAAATTGAGTTTTCAACAGATCTTCACGTTTCAGAGTCCCCTGAACCCAAAAAACATTTTTTTTTTCATTGGTCTGTCTGTGTGCCTGTGAACAGAATATCTCAAAAACGAAAAGCGGTATGGGGTTGAAACTTCATATACAGTGTGTCCCCGGATTGAGTTCACTATAGGTATAATCGACAACAAATTTTACAATTTTATTTTAATGTTTTGGGATCCCGCCCTGCTTGGTCTGAAAACAATTTTAAGCAGAGTTTTAATTTTTAGAAATTAAGTCTGCCATGAAAAATGTGCAAAAACTATTTTCTGTTTAGGTAAACTACCCTTTTTGTTCATGATACGGTAAAATTTTGTTAAGAAAAGTTGTTTAGAATCATAAATTACGGCCCTATGCAAAATTTCAGAAAGATCTGTTGACTTAGAAAACACCGTTATTTTTTAGATAATTGTATTTTATTTTCAGGTAAACTACTTTTTTTGTTCATGATACGGAAAAAATGTATTAAGAAAAGTTGTTCAGAATGAAAAATTATGGCCCTGTACCAAATTTCAAAAAGATCTGTCGACTTAGACTAAACCGTTATTTTTTAGATTAAACAAATTGCATTTATTAAAAATGACGGTTTCATCTAAGTCAACAGATCTTTCTGAAATTTTGTATAGGGTCACAACTTCTCATTCTAAACAACTTTTCTTAATACAATTTTTCCGTATCATGAACAAAAAAAGTAGTTTACCTGAAAATAAAATACAATTATCTAAAAAATAATGGTGTTTTCTAAGTCAACAGATCTTTCTGAAATTTTGCATAGGGCAGTAATTTATCATTCTAAACAACTTTTCTTAATAAAATTTTGCCGTATCATAAACAAAAAGCGTAGTTTGCCTGAAAATAAAATAGTTTTCGCTTCCCTGCCAAGGCCTACTTGTTTTTCAAAAACTGAAAATATTCTTAAAATTCTTTTCAAACCAAGCAGGACCGAATCCCAGAACCTTAAAATAAAATTCTAAAATTTTTAGGTATCTCACCTCTTGTAACATCAATCCTGGGACACACTATTGTATTTTATTTTCAGGTAAACTACCTTTTTTGTTTATAATACGGCAAAATTTTACTAAGAAGAATTGTTCAGAATGGGAAATTATGGCCCCATACAAAATTTCAGGAAGTTCTACTTACTTAAATCAAACCGTAATTTTTAATAAATAGGTACAATTTTAACGGTTTAATTTAAGTAGGTAGATCTTCCTGAAATTTTGTATAGGGCCATAATTTATCATTCTGAACAACTTTTCTTGGTAAAATTTTGCCGTATCATGGACAGAAAGGGTAGTTTACCTGAAAAGAAAATAGTTTTTGCTTCACTGTCAAGGCCAACTTATGTTTTCAAAAACTGTAAATATTCTTAAAATTCTCTTCAGACCAAGCAGGGCGGAATCCCAAAACATTAAAATAAAATTGTAAAATTTTTTGTCAATTATACCTATAGTGAACTCAATCCGGGGACACACTGTATAAGTTTTGTGTACTATCTAGATGCGACAGCAAGCTTTTGAAGAAAATCTGTTTTTTTAGATTTTTCCAAAAACAGCTCTAACGATTTTTTTTAAACTTCTTATTTTTATTACATTTTTAATACGTATTGATGTGAGATAGGTGATTTTCCAGTTGAATACTTCTAAAATGGGTTTCTTTTGTTTTTTTACTATTTTTTTTTATTAACTCCTATTTTAAATAGAACACCCGGTATATTATTACTTTTTTGAATTCAGCTTAAAATTCTAGAGAAAACTTGTCTCTTTACCTAACGCTCTATTGTGTACCGTTTTTGTAGAATTTGCAATTTTTGACAAATGCTTAGAAATTAAAAACCAAATTTTTGGCTAATTATAAGATCACTGTAAAAGGAAGTTGTGTGCGTGTATCACACCAGATTTTTTTAGTAAATGTTTGCTGAAACTTTTTTTCAAAATGTATATACTATTTGCAAAGTTTAATACCAGTACATTTACATATTTATTTGGAATGAAACGAACTCGCAATACTTTAATTATTTACTTAGGATATGACAAAAGTTACACAAAAAATAAAAATTAATTTAGCAAATCTTAAATACAACAATCTAATTCACTTGCGAAATAATTACTTATAGAATTCATGCTCGCTTTCGTCTTTCTTAATGTTGTTCTTGTAACCCTTTTCGAAGTCTTTGGGAAGTACGATGTATCGGTTTTCTCTGACGGCGTGCATACCTGCTTCCTGACAGATGGCATTTATATCTGCACCAGATATGCGGTCAGGTCGGGCAACATAGTCTTCGAGATCCACCTGAAAAACAATAAATTTTAAATAATCTGAATTATTTAGTTTTCGAGTTAATAACTTTAAATATAAGAAAATACTATAAATAGCTTTGATTTAGTTTAGAATAAGAAACAAGTTAAATGGGGAGAGCATTAGAATTATTTATTTTTCATCAAGAATTCAAAATTTCTAGATATGCACTAATTGCCTCGATGTTTATATTTGTGAAATAAGGCACCATATGACTTACCTCTTCTGATAAATTCATTCTTGAAGTTATCGTGCTGAATATAAGCCGTTTCTGTCTGCGGTCGGGCAATGGAAATTCAATTTTTCTATCTAAACGACCTGGACGCAATAAGGCAGGATCTAAAGTGTCTGCACGATTCGTAGCCATGATGACCTGTAATTACCAAAAATTCAGTTAAGAGGCAATTTCTACAACCGAAGGAATCGCCTCTCGAAGGAGCAACAATAGAAAAAAATGTTTACTTCCATTATATCCTTAAATTACAAGTCTTATTTAAAAATTGATCCAATGTTCTTATAATAAACTAGAAAAACAAGATACATTCGTGCGATAATGTTTTTTGAAAGTATAATGAATAAAAGTAATTGTCGTTGGTTTACTGTAATTCATTTTGAAGAAAAAAAGCCCTGAGAGAACTACAAACGTTGTAGCCCCTCTAGCTTTTAAGAGACAAATGCTGCATATAAACTATATTACGCCTTGTATATCCTACCTTAACATTTGTAGTCTGATCAAAACCATCCATCTGATTCAACAATTCCAAGAGAATTCGCTGAACCTCCCTATCGGCACCAGTTTGTGCATCAAACCGTTTGGTTGCGATCGCATCAATTTCGTCAATAAAGATAATAGCAGGTGCATTTTCCTTAGCTAAACGGAACACGTCTCGCACCATGCGAGGTCCCTCACCCAAATACTTTTGCACGAATTCAGATCCAACCACACGAATGAAGGCAGCTGTGGTGTGATGAGCAACCGCCTTGGCCAACATGGTTTTGCCGCAACCTGGTGGGCCGTACATCAACACGCCTCGTGGGGGATCAATACCAATTTGCTTATACAGTTCAAAGTGCGTTAGGGGAAGCTCTACGGCTTCTCGTATTTCCTGCTTCTGCATGTCCATACCTCCGATGTCGCTGTATTGCACATCGGGCTTTTCGTCGGCTTGCAACATGCTGATAGACGAATCGGCTTCAGGCGGCAACACATCTACCAATGCATTGCTATGTTTATGTAAAGCCACACTTGCTGACGGTTTTAAAAGTTCGCGATCAATTGTGGATAGGATGCGCACGTAGTAATTTGAGCCAGTCGTTGATCCCACAATGCCGGTGTTCTGATCAACGGCTTCCAAAAACTGTCCGATTACCAGGGGCACAGATTGAATGCGTTTGACTTCCTCCTGGGCGTGCAGGTACTCCTTTTTCAAGTTGCGCTGCTCATCCTTGATGTATTCCTCCTGCACCTCGAGGAACTCCAACAGCTGCTGCAGTTTCTTGTATTTTGTGTATAAGTCCTCCAGATCCATGTCTTGCAATGTTTGTTTCTGCTCTGCTGGACTTCCTTCATCCTTAAATTTTAACAAATACATGATGATAATCAAAAAGTGTAGTGAGGTTAGAATTACAAATTTTGTTGTTTTGAAACATTCACGGCAACCTATATGAGGGAAATGAGGACCGGATATATTCTTTGCAAGCAAATGTTAAATAAAATCGAAAAAAAACTTACTTTATCATTTAAAATTGTTTCAATTCCTTCCATCTTCTTGATGACTTGTAAATTCGAATTCAAGTTTCAAACCTAAAAAGCTGCATGCAGTAACAAAGCAATTTAAAAATAAACCTATAGTAGAGTCCTCTAGCGATGAGCCTAAGTTTTAGAGTAAAGTATACAGTGAAAGTCAAAAAGTCGGCATCATACGGAAACTTTTTTAATTTTGATTTTTCAAAAAAACTTTAGCAGACAATTTGTGCTTGTCTAAAAACCTATTTAGCCCCAATCATATATACCGAGTGATTTTTACTTATTTAGAAAATGGCGTTTTTCGAAATTGTCAAAATCCACAAAGTGCTATTTCTCAGAAATTTATTACGCTTTCAACGTGATGTTTTTAGACTGTGTTAGTTTTCGCTAACCTAACGATCTCAAGGCCAGAAAACGCCTATTTTTGTTTAACTCGAGCAAACATTCAATTTCTTCAATAAAGACTTGAAAAAAATATAATAACATGTTAATTACTCCTTTAGATTATTTATTATTTACCGAAAAGTAATATGGTCGCATAATTTTTACGTTTTCGATGCAAGGCGCTTTCTGGGAGAAATAGTTTTCAATAATAATTAATATCTATTTGAATGTCTTCTAAAAACTGTAATCTACTCGTGTTAATAAGTAACAGTTACAAAAATACTGTAAATATTCTTTTACAGTTGCTTTATCCAGTTTACATGTTTTAAAAAATCCCCTCATTTAACCCACTGTAAAAAAACATTTACAGAATTTTTGTACCAATAATTCATTAACAGCGGTAGGTTAAAGTTTTTAGAACCCGTTTAAATAGATATTATGATTGAACAATATTTCTGCTACAAAGCGCCTTGCATCAAAAACGTAAAAATTATGGGAACATAATACTTTTCGGTAAATAATAAAAATCTAACGGAGTAATTAACATTTTATATTATTTTTTCCAATGCTGCTAAGTCTTTAAAGTCTTAAAAAATGAAATTTATAATTAAATTTTGGTATGTGAAATTTTGGCGTTAAAAGTTTTTTGAAAAATTAAAAATAAAAGTTTTTCCCATATGATGCAGACTTTTTGGCGGTCACTGTATATGTTACGTTCGGTTCGTGAAATGACAAAATTTGGCCTATTGCTTGAAATCGGCACTGCATCTGCCGAATTCGTGTAATACAAAAAAAATGCAAATGGTTATTGCATATTTCGTAAAATAGGCACTATTAGTATGTATAATCGATAACCTCGTTTTACCTTGTAGTGTAGAGGCTGGTGCTTTATGTGCTTGCATCTGGCGATACAATGCCCAACTTACCCCAGATTCGGGATACAAAGTTGGAGCACGCCTTTTGTGCTTGCACAGCAACCATTGTGTAAGGTGTGCGTGCGTGCGTGTTATGTTGACCTTGTTACTCTATCACTTAGGTCTGTGGTTCTGAGTAGAGCACAGTTAATTGGGTGCCCAACTGTGAATGGTCTCATCGAACCCGGTTTAAATCGCAAGGCTACGGAAAATTCCGGCCCTCGCGGGATTCGAACCCAGGACTTGCTTAATGCAAGGCAAGCGCTTATTTAATTTGTTATTAATTATTAGTAGAGAACGGAATATATGCAGCCCATTATTACCAACATATGCACATATACAGATTGGTGGTGGAAATATCTTATATGCGATTGACATCTAGTATCCGCAGAATCCAGGTGTTTTGTTTTTAGAAAACACTGAATTCTAGGATACTAGAATTAAGTCATATATGTCTATTTACATAACTTATATTCTACATCATTTGACTGCCTATGTTCATATTATCCACCAGCAATCTGTATTACACCATATATTATAAATCTATGCAAAAAATATGCAGACAATTTTAGGAACATTCATGTGCATATGCCATCTCATTTACTTTATGTAGAATTTAAAACCGCTTTAAAAAAATAAAGGGCTTGTATTTTCCGTTTGATGTTTACAGCATATTTTTCTGCTAGTGCGCCGTACAATAGAATGATTTCGCCTTTGTATATTTTATTTTTATGCTTAGCTGAAACATTTCTAGCCATAATGTAGTATATATACATATACGTTTAATGGTCTTAAATTTTTAATGTGCGGTTTTTTATCTATTTTGTTGTGTGGGGTGAAATTCTGCCATTTTATTTGGTTAATAATAATAATTATTATTATTATTTATTAATGGTCGATTAATCATAAACCTATAATACAATTTTACAATTCTTACCATGATTTTACATCAGAATTGAGCAATTATTTCAATAAAAAAACATGTGTAAAATACTAACAAAATTCGTAAATTAATCATCGTCATAAAAATATCGTTCAGGTAAATGCTCTTCAAAATTTTCAAGAAGAATCTTGCGTCTTCTGTCTGAAAACATGTATTTAAATATCAAAAACAATCTTTCAACATCTACAGATGTACAAGTAGTATTTATAGATTTTGCAATAACATAAGGAGCTATTTTAAGATCCTGAACAAACACACTATTCAAAACGAGGCTTATTTTATTTTTTCTACTCCTGTAACTAAAATGGCATATAACATACTAACATACACGTCGCTAAGTGACACTTAAATCACACCTTCATAACCTGTGACTAAAGAGCCTCTTAGTAACGGGCTGAAGTTGGCAACGACGTTTGAATCACGGGGTGAAGTTTGGTTCAAACAGTATTTGCTTTATTAGCCACAGCCAAAACTAAAATCAAGTTAGTTTTCAACAGTCAACTTTGACGTTTGTCAAGCATAATTTAAACTATCATAATATTCAAAATCTTAATGAAATAATATGATGTTATATTATCTAAATTTGTGCTCGTAGAAAAAGTATAGTGTGCAACACATTACATAAACTCGCCGAGACACTCGTTTATTAAAAACTCGCTAAGCTCCGCTCGTGCCTAAAAAAACTAGTGACTAAAGTGACGTTTATAAAACTTGTTACATAATATACTATAAGATACTATAACCACACTTTTCTTCATTACTGAATTAATTTTACTCCTCACTTTAGATACCTTTTACACTTTTGCATGAATTCCAAAGATTTATAGTTATTCCTTGCGTTTCAAATTGCGTTAGCGCAATCCGTCGCGAAAGCAAAAACTTCTCATTTATCGTATGTATGTAATTCAATAGACTTATTTTGGTCACTTTTCTAATACTATAATTATCTACTTGTTTTCTTCGAAGGTTGTCAGCAAATACCACTTTCAGGTAATTTTTTTTACTTTCCGAATATCTGAAAGTAGTTCTAGGTAATTTTCGCCAAAAAATTATAGATAATATGCGGGCAACTGGTAAACTATGCAAAAAATACTTAAACATGCAAAATATGCATTAATTAATTAGCGTCATTTATTTGTAAAAGTTTAATCGTATGCTAAGATATGCATAAATTATAGTAAATGCAGTTTGCATAAAATCCGTTCTCTAGTTATTAGCATTATGTTTGATTCTATTTACTTTTGTAACTCGATCGGTGGCTTATTTCACGCAATAGGCAAAAATTGCTAAATTCACGAATTCGACAGCCAAATTCATGCCTAAACGCGAATTCGGTAGATGCAATGCCGATTTCATAGAATAGACAAACTTGCCCATTTCACGAGTTGAGCAATTTCACAGATTCCGTGTAACATAAATACTCTGTTCAAAAGTACAAAAACTAACTTCGCCTTTTCTTCGATAATTACTGTCTAGTGGAAAATTTGGCGAGAATTATAATTTTAATGTTAACTGTCAAGTCAGTTCGTGTGAATTTCTTCGCAACAACGATCAATAGATGTTTTCAAACCTGCCGTTAACAAATGTCTAGTTTTTCTGGGCATGTTTAAGCTCAAATAGTAAAAACTAGCACTTATAACGCGCTAATAATAAAACAGTTTGAACGAATTGGAATTTTATTTTGAATTAAATAAATGACTTTATCCGAGTTAAGTACGCCATAATTGGACTGTTGCCAATATATCATCAGTTGTAATATAACAAGTGGAATGATTATTATCGATAATGTTTTTTCCGAGTTAAAACCAGCACTTGTTAAATTTGCTGTTTCGGTTTTAACGAGTAAAATATCATCGATCATTAATCATTACACGAATTATATTTGGAAAGAGAATATATTGAATGAAATGCAAAATATCATTTTTTTTTCTTAGGTTGGCACTGTTAATGTTGGTTACCCTGCTGTCAATTTTAAGTCTATGTCAAATTCGAGGTTAGCAGGTTAGGTTTTCCGTCAGTTTTAACACAGCAGGGTAACCAACATTAACAGTGCCAACCTAAGAAAAAAATCTCAACCCGTAAAAACAATTACGAAAATAAATTACTACTGCTGTGATAATGTGTAACTAGGCATTTGCATGCACCTCATTGGTTGAAATAGCGTCACGTGAATTATATTCTCAAAAAATTATTACCTACATCATAGGGATTTTTTTATTTTACCAAGTTAATTCAACAGGTGATGGTGATTTTTAATTTTTGAACAGAGGACAGTAATCGAGCACTTAAATAGGAACCTAAAAACTTGTTATAAATTTGTATTAAATGCTGCTTGATATAAATATTTCACTAATGCTCAATATAAATATTATAATCAGTAAATAGTGATAAAAATGTTATAGCTATTGGCCAACGATATTCTGGCTATTATTAAATAAATGAAAGAAAGCTCTTGGTGTTAGGGATTACCTTCAGTTTACTTGAGGAGTACAAGGAAAAACCATCGGATATGTCCGAATTATGAGATTTCGTAAAAACTCTGTTTTTAGGATATAGTTATTCTCGGCTGCCAGTGTTGCCACCTCGTATTTTTTTGTAATCGGTAGTTTATCCACTAAATTTCGGTAGATCTGCAGATTTTGCGGTATATTCAGTAAGAAAAACTTTCCGCTTTGATGTTGCTAAATGAGCAAAAATGCGAAATTCTTATTTCATACATTTCGTATTTTATAACTTTTGCATAAAATACATTGTTATATGTTTATTGGAAAAAGTTACAGAATTATATGAAAAATGCCACTAATTATAATTAATAATCACTATATTAATATACACATGTAAATATCACATGAAATTCAGGACACTATTCGCCATCATCACTATCTCAAATATTTAGAAGGGTGGTGGCCACATAGAACGAAATTGTTGAAGTTCCTGCTTTATTATGATTTTGTATGTTTAATGTTTTTTTATACAAAATATTTGTTATAGTAATTAAATAAAATATTATAATTGCTTTGAATTGTTATTGATGTTGAGATCGTTTGTAATAAATTTTTTAAACATTTACTTTGGATACAAAGAATAGATTATTTTAGCACTAATTTCGATTAACGCAATTTTCTGATTGCGAAGCGAGCAAAACTCAAGTGCGACAGTACATCTTTATCATATCCGAAAATAAGTTAACTTTGAAGTATCTCATTTTCTCGAATCACACGATGATATAAATACAATAGGAAAAACCAGTGAAAATGGTTTTTCGGAGTAGGTAGCTGACTTCATATTTGACACTTTATTTTAATTCTAAGCAACTTTTTCAAATAACATTTTTGTGTTTCGAAAAATAAGGGTACTTTATTCTTGATCCATCTTCATATTTTCGAACCTCTCCCTTATCAAATGAATTTTTAGTTTAAGAAGATTCAGGGACTTTTATCAAAAATACAATTTTCTGGTAAATGAAGAATAAAAAAAATCTGTCCAAATTTATGATGCACACCATGTATGTACCATCATTACAAACTAGGTGGTTAGGGTATTCGGTTACTCGCTTCGGGTTCCAGTTCTGTTGTCCCTTTAGAGCGGAGCGGTGATTCCGTGCTCGAGGTTGGCAAGAGCTCGAAGAGGAGCTTGACCAAGGTGGGAACCAAAAAGAGAAAAGTTAATAACACAAATGCCTGCTTCGGCCTGAACGGGGCTGAAGCGGGTACGAACAATGTTTCGACCTCCTGTAGGATACGTATTGCCGGGCGTTGAGTGATTCTATCTGAACAGACTGTGGGACTCGTTGCCAACAAGGAGGTTCGACCGCCGAAAGTGCTGCAGTTGCGCAATGCTGAGATAACGAGAGATTCGATTTAGACAGGGCTGTTGCGGAGGCGAAGCGTGGTTCAGCCTCCGCGTAAAAGAGTAGCTTCGGGTTGGCCAGGAAGACTCGTTTGCCGAAGATGCTACCTTACCCTGAGCGAATTAATGGTTCGATCGCGAAGATTGAAACCCAAAGCTTTAGGCGAACAGAGATGGTTCCGCTATAAAGCTTAACTGCCAAAACTCTCGACGAACAACAATGAACACTTGCTGAATATGATAGTTTTCACGAATTTCATTTGCAGTCTCGAAAGTTCTTTGCTGCAACTGGCCCCTCGTGTTAATTACCTCACCGTAAACGAGCTGTTTTTAAAAACCCCATAAAAAGAAATCCAGCGGATTGAAGTCGGGACTCCTTGGCGGAGTAACATCACCCATTTTGAAAGAAAAAAATCGTTCTTATAAAAAATACAACAGCGTCTTTCAAATCAATGTTTACGATAGCCGCTGTCTCGATATTGTTTCAAAATTAAAATTGACTATCATAATCCGGCGAAGTACCTGATTTTAAAAATTCAAATGTTTCATTGTCAATGCAGCGCTCGAACTGAATGCACGCGTGTGCCCGCTGTCTGTGGTGAAATATCTATAGTGATATCGTACACATCAAGTTCATACAAAATGCCTGCAGATACCCGTGCAAGTAAGGAGCAAATTAAAGACTCCATCAACAGTATTTTTAATGAAGAATGGAAAGCTAATTTAATACTCACGATTACTGATGCAGTGGAGAAAGCGATAAATACCAAACTTGAAGAACACGAGGACAAGCTAACCAAACTGGAGGGCTGTCTGAAGAAGCTGGAAGAGGAATTGGCTACCGTGAAGGCAGAAAATAGAAAACTACACCTAAAAAATGAGGCGGCAGAGCAATATTCCAGAAGGAATAATTTACGGTTATTTGGGGTGCAAGAAATTCCTAACGAAAACTCGGATCAAACAGTTTTAAAAATTATTCAAGATAAAATGAAGATTACCCTAAAACCTGAAGATATTGATCGGTCTCATCGGGTTGGAGTAAAAAGTTCTAATTATCCGAGGGCTATAATCATTAAGTTTGTATCGTACAGGTGCAGAGAAAAAGTATTTAAAGCCAAATCGCTTCTGAAAAATTCAGGTATCGTGATAAGGGAAGACCTAACCAAGGATAGGCTGATGCTAATAAATTCGGCAGCAGAAAAATTTTCCAGGAAAAACGTTTGGTCTGCAGATGGAAAAGTATTTATAAAGCAAGACAACAAAATAAATATCGTGAATAACACCTTCGACTTGCAAAAATTAATATCTGTAAAGTGAAGTGCTGTGAAATTGTGTACATAAACTTTATCTTTGCACATGGTCAGCGGACCACTGCAGTTTATTTAAAATTTTATCAATTTGCAAATAATTTTGTTTTAGAATTAGATTACATTTGTTTATTTACATTTATATTGTAATTGTTTTTGGTTTTTTGTTTGTTTGTTAAAACACATACACAAATTTTATTCTTTATTTTTTATTTTTTTTAGGTGAGTGGAGAACCATTTAATGAAGGTTGCGCATGTAAACAGTCAATCATTATTACCAAAACTAAATGAAGTCAAGGAATATATAATTACATCGAATTTGGATATTCTTGCTATAAGCGAAACTTGGTTATCTCCTGATATAGGTAATGAGCTTCTTTTCATAGATAACTTTCAACTTGTTAGAAAGGATCGAGTTGGGCGTGGTGGCGGTGTGTGTATTTATGTTCGCAACCACCTTAAATTTAAGTTAATTCAAACCAGTGACGCGATTGAGCAAATCTGGATAGAACTTTTAAATGTAAAATTTGTAATTGGTATTGCCTATAAACCTCCTCTTCTTAATTATAAGTTATTCTCTGATGAACTTGAACTATCTCTTGCCCTTAGTACTGTAATTGCAGACAAAGTTATTTGCCTTGGTGACATGAACATTAATCTATTATCACTAAATAATCCTAACACTGTTTATTTTAATTCCATGCTAGAAGCATTAGATTTCTCACAAATAATTAATGAACCGACAAGATATCACAACAATAATGGTTCCATACTGGATTTGATTCTAGTATCGAATACAGAAATGGTAACGGCTTCTGGAATTGGCGATGCACACATTGCTGATCATGAATCGGTATATTGTGAATTGGCAGTTTCTAACCTTAAAACTAGTCCAGTCTTTAAAACTTTCAGAGATTTTAAACATTTTAATTTAGATATTTTTCACGAAGATTTGAGGCAAATACCCCTTTATATTATCTATGATATGGCAGACGTAGATGATAAGGTTAAATTCCTAAGTGATAACATACTCTCCCTTCTAAATGTGCATGCCCCGGTTAAAACAGTTAGAATAACCAGGAATAGAGCCCCGTGGATTACTGAGAACATCAAATTACTTATGTCACTTAGGAACAAAGCTAAACAAAAATTTAAGAGAACTAAAAACCCAGCTCACTGGGAGTATTATAAATTGTTGCGTAACTACACTACTACTGCCATTAAGAATGAAAAGAAAGCTTATTTCGAATTTACGCTAAGAAACAATAGTCCGAAAGCTATGTGGAGCGAGCTTAAATCCCTAAATATCGTGAAGACCAGGAGTTGTGTTATTCCAGATGATCTCCTCAATCCCGATGCAATCAATGATTACTATATAAATGCCGTTCCTATTGTGAACAATGATAAAGTTGCGGAGCTGTGTCAATCATATTTAACAAATCAGCTTGTTGATAACATCACTAAGTTTAAATTTTCATTTGTTACTGATTCAACCATTTTATCAATTATCAATAAATTAAAAAGTAATAGTTCTGGTGCTGACGGAATCAGTTTACAAATTCTTAGATATTGTTCTCCAATTATAATACAATATATCACACACATAGTCAACTCATGTTTAGCTACTTGTAAATTTCCAAGTGAATGGAAAAAAGCCATAGTCATTCCTGTGCCTAAAGTACCTAAACCTACTGACTATAAAGACTTAAGACCAATTAGCTTAGTTCCAACTTTATCTAAAGTATTAGAAAAGGTTATTGATGCACAGCTGAGGGGTCATCTGGAGCAATACAATATTTTACCTAGCAATCAGTCTGGCTTTCGTCCTAATCATAGCTCTACTACCGCGCTGGCTCATGTACTAGACGATATTATAACTGCACATGATCAAGGTAAAGCTTCAATACTTGTCTTACTAGATTTTAGCAAAGCCTTCGACACCATTAACCATGAGCTTCTGTGTGCTATCTTAAATTATATAGGTCTTGCCAATGATTCAGTTGAATTACTACGCAGCTACCTGAGTGACAGGTGTCAATCTGTTAGGTTGTCTTGTGGCTCATCTGGGTCAAAAGAAGTTACTAGAGGAGTACCTCAGGGCTCTATTCTTGGTCCTCTTTTCTACGTGATTTATACCTCTACATTTTTTAAGTATTTTATTCACTGCCAGGCTCATATGTACGCTGATGACACTCAGTTGTATTATTCTTTCCATATAGATAATTTCCAACTTGCACTATCACACATTAATCAAGATCTGATAAACATTTCAAATATATCTAAAGATCATTGCTTAAAAATTAATCCAACTAAATCCACTGTATTACTATTTGGCAATCGTACTATCTTAAAGCTAATCGAAAACCGTGTAAAACTATATCTTGATGGTGTAGTCTTGCCGGTGGTTAGTGAAGCACGAAACCTAGGCCTTATAATTGATAGCACCTTGCGATTCAAATCACATGTAACTAACTGTTTAAAGAAAGCGTACATGAATCTCAAGTTAATTTACCCTCACAGGCACTATTTATCGACAAAAATCAAGTCAAGTCTTTGTGAAGCGTTAGTTCTATCCCAATTTGTTTATTGCAGTCAAATTTATGGTCCTTCTTTGACCAAAGATAAGCAAAGACAGATTCAAAGAGTCCAGAACTCTTGCATGCGATTAATATTCGGAATAAGGAAATTTGACCATGTATCACATAAACTGTCTGAACTCAATTGGTTAAATATGACTAACAGAAGAAAGCTGTTGAGTGCCTGTTTTTATTTTAAGATCATCATGGATAAAAAACCCTCGTACTTATATCGCAAAATCTCGTTCAGAGATGATGTGCATAATATTAATATTCGTTTTAAAGGTACTTTAACTCCACCTTTACATAAAACAGCTTTCTTCGAACGAAGTTATAGCTACCAAATTCCTAAATTCTTTAATTCGTTATCGCCTGAACTGAGGTCATTGCCTATATCGAAATTTAAATTTCGGTACAAAAATGTACTTTTAACTCATCAGTTTTTAACGTAATCTATAAAACATTTGTTCTTAAGGCTGCTATTTGTTGGATGGTATATCTACTCATCTATATTTACTTTTACTATTACTATTTTTATTATTATTACTTGAACTCTAGTAATACCTGTTTAGTTCTGATACATTTTTTTTGTAAGTGTACCTACCTTATTTCTCGAAGTTGGTGGGTTGTTCATTATTTTCCCTGGCTTTGGAAGTTAGTGTTATTATAAACTATTGAAACGTAATAACGTTGACAGTATATATGATTGGCATGGTCTTCTGGGTCTGTAGTGAACTTTACCACCGCATCGAATTTATGTAGATTTCGAGTGTTGAATTTTGATTTGTTTTATTACTTTACAATTATGTCAAGGTTTCAGTGGAAGAGCGGTCTTTTAGACCGAACTGCGCCTTGGGGTTTCTGCAACTATTACACTGCAATTACTTCTGTAATTACCAGTTATGTACTTTATTTTAGTTGCAAGAAATAAAGACATTTATTATTATTATTATTATTATTATTACTTTCCAAATATATAAATTTAAAAAAAATCATTAACACCCTGTATCTTTTTCAGGTAGCATTTTGGTACTAAGATGTATTAGGTTAATTGCTTTGTTTTGGTGTAAAGAAGCTTTTTTACATTTTTTACACTTAATTATGACGACCCCTGTATACGATTTATTGTACGTCTTCACCAGCAATGTTGAAGAATAACAGTTTCTGTTTTTAAAATGTAGGTATTTTGCATTAGTTTCTTGAAATGCGCCTGTGGCCGTGTGAGTCAGTTTCATACGAGTGGTTTGGTGTTTCAAAGTGTAAATAGAAGAAGAATATTTCACACCAACAATTTTTATTCCATGTTTGGATAGTTGAATAACATCTCTTAAAGACAAATTTCCAGTGTTGTAGTATTTAGGGCCGGTTGCAGAAAGCAATGTTAAGTCTGGTGTTAGCTAACATCGCGTCAAAGTGAACAAAAACGAATCAAATCTCAAATGCTTATGGTAACTAATACATTAGTAAACAAAATTTGATGCGATTTTGTTCACTTTGACGCGATGTTAGCTAACACCAGACTTAACATTGCTTTCTGCAACCGGCCCTTACTGTTGTACTCTTCTATTTGCTTGTATTATTTATTAGTATTTTTGGTTTTAATAAATCAACCGCATAAATCTATTACGTTGGGTTGGTGCCCAGTTGGTATCGCATATAGTGCACTAATTACCCAGCATTAGCATTTGGCGAAATGATCACGAAATCTTAACTTAATAAGCAATTATTAGTGATCCAGGAAGCGCACCTGGATAGTAATGAGATGCTCATTTTCCACAAATGGCTTGTGAGTTCGATCTTCTGCTGGGGAGGCAACTGCAGTTGCAATCCACACTGACATGAGTTGGAGCTCATTGGTGTAGTTAGCATTTACATTCGTATTATAGTTTTTTCATAAGTAGATCATCGGTGGTGCATGGAAGCGTCGCGAGGCTGCAAACTCCTTATAACTACTGTTATCCCGAACACGTACTGCTAAATGTAGTAATGCTTGCGTACCCTTGTTTACATGCCTGGTTTTGCAAATTCGCTTTTTTGTGCTTGCGAGCCAGTGCGTGAACACATGCTACATGAAACGAGCCGCTAACCGCCTTACCTTTCCGGTGTCGTATTTCTAGTCCACAACTCCTAGACCGCACCTTTGTAGAAAAAATGAATTCAATGCTTTGAGGTTCTATCACCATGAAATCCGCAAGCGTTTAGTCTATATCATTTCATATGCCTATCTATGTTGGCCCATACCGAGCTTTCTGTATTGCTCTGTTTAGCGATTTTTGAGTTGAAATAACCAATAATTGTGTCAAAGGTTTTAGCTTCTTTTTTTATTTAACTGGTTAATGGCGCATCAGCAGCTAGGCTATTAGCGTCCTATAAAAATAGGGTTACAATAAATTATATAATTTACATTCCAACATAAATCTGATAATTTTACGTTCACTTACATAGTCATTCTTCAACACTTCACTTACATTATTTTGTAACTGATGACGATTTCTTTGTTTATTCTCATTTCAACTTCGTCATAGAACTGTTTCACTGCTTCGTGTATATATTCACTGATAAGGTGCGTAGACCTGAATATTTTTTAGTGGGTATCGCTTGTTGAGTGTGAAGATGGCATACATCACTTGTAACAGTATGTGAGGTTTAGTCCCTCACTTGGTTACTTTAAATTTTAACAATACGTCTCGTACTTCTTAATATTTGAATAATTATTTGTCCTGTTTTTCCGGTTAGCTAGCTCAGTGAACATGAAACTCTTTTAACATCCCAGTTCGTAGACAGTAAGAGTCAATATTTGCCAAAACAGGAAGCTGGTTCTCTCTGTATAGTGTTCAAACGACAAAAGCTTCCCATGGCTGAACGCAACATTTTACCTGGAAGTGGGTTTTCAAACTTGCTAGGAATTAGATTCGCCTTAAGCTGCGCATCCAAACTACGGATGGTGTGTTGCGTGGAAAACAAAGACACCCAGTGTAGTTCTGGGGTTCCTCTTAACTCTGCCTTAACGACGGCTGGCTGACGTCACGACTTCGTAACGAATGCACCTTTGAATATGAAGCAAATTGGCGTACTCACCGGTACACTGTGGATACGGCGTTCCTTAGGAATCCACCTGCTGTCTTAACACATAAAAATTTTGTAGGCAGCAATTATTTGCTGCAGGCTTCTCGCCGCTTTTATTTAATTTACCTTTGGGCGACTTTCGCATAATGAACTTTTGGAATCGTTCGTCAGCGCGCGTACTCAGGCCAAACACGCAAACGACTAAAGCTGCACTTGAAAAATACTAACGAAAAATGCTTGGACCATCCCCTCGTCCCGCGAACAGGCCTAGACGTGCGGGATCGCTGCACACGCGAATTCAACTTCACTACTCTTACAGCGTAGGTTGGGTTGACACACTTTTGTTACACTCCTTAAATCTAATTTACAATAATAAAACGTAGAAAATACAACCAAGGCTGCCGTGGGCAAGGTCTCTTCCCTGAAGGAGAGCTATACTCTACCGGGATTGTAGAGGAGTGTTTACCCGTTAGCCTACAGATACCCAGTATTTATGTAAAATACATGTGTGTACGCTAGGTTGTAGTCTCAAGAAGTAAGGGATTCAAAGTTTCATGACCCACCCTGTATAAACAGTGATCAAGCAGCGAAATCGCGTAATTCGATTCTTTGTAGGTTCCATTTTCCGGTGATGTAGAAAAGCAGGTATTCTAGATCTATAGATGATACTGAAACTGTACGTAGTGATCTGACGATTATAGTATAAATCGCTAGTACTGTCAGTCAACAAACAGTTGAAACAAAAATATACACAATACTAAACTAACGTTTCTTGTATATTATTATAATTTAACTTGTAGTATGCGTCAACAGTCTAGTTTTATAGTTGTTGATATTTCTCAAATATGTCCTTGGTGTCCTTTCCGCATTTGTTTCTTGATATCCTTCATATAGAGGGTGATTTTCAAGTAAGTGTTGCAAACTTAATTGCCTTCAAATAAACATTTTAAAAAACTGTTCCTTTTGAAAATAACTAGCTATGGAGTTTACTAAAAAATTATAAAGAAATTAATATGATTTCGGAGACTTTCGCGGCCATTTTAGAAGAACTCGACCTCAATAATGACACGGTCCAATCCCGGAAGTAGTTTTTTACTTAAGAAATTAATAATTTAAATTCAAATTATTGAACTCTCCAAGCACGGCCCTGCCTATAAATAATTCCTTGCTATTTTCTCACAGCCACACATCGCATACAAATGCGTTTTGCCTGCCTATTGTATCGTAGGTTCTATTCTTAAATCTTAACTTGTTGATCTATGTTGTGACTGTAGAGGATTTCCATACATTAACATGCAAATGCTTTAATCACAAATACAAAAGTGCGCCAAGTCATTAATATGCAACTTACACCAAGCAACCGCGTGCTCAGCTATTTGCTGACTTAAACCTATAAAGGTGCTTTATTTCGGTTCAAGAGTCGCATTTTATCAGAAATTCAATATTTACACTTCTGTAGAGTAATCGTTTCCACCATTTTATGGCTTGCGTTTGGACGCGACCTAAACTATTTTAAACGGTAACATGTAGCAACGACATCCACCTGGGATTTGTTGGTATAATTAGTAATGGGATAATAGAACTGTTTACTCAATTCCTGATAAAATGTGATGTTGTGCTTCTATAATAATTGTTTACATAACCGACTGTGGTATTACGTTATTAGTGGCTGTCTTCCTGTTTTCCGTGGCAGCCGGTATTTTTATTTGTATACCTCTATTATTATTCTTTTCTATAATTGAAAGTATACATTCTGTTCTTTAAATGTACACAACTTTAAATCAACGAGTAATTAAGATTGAGATAGCACAAGATTAATGAGAAATTGTTGAAGGATTAGGGAGTGTAAGAGTTGATTTTGTTCAGTTGTTAATTACTTATTAACATATCAAAAGCTGCCAAGATCGTAGACATAGGTATACTCCGTAATTTTTGATTTTTTATATACATAATGCAATAAACAATTATCAATGATTACTTACATTCTTATCATTTAATTTAATTTCACTCTCATTACAGGGTCCCACAGCATATTTTCTCTGTCTATCTTTCGTTGTTTCTCTCTCTCTCTCTCTCTCCTTTGCTCAATTGTTAAGCTGCTACGAAAAACATATACCACAAAACACATTTACTGTATTAGTTTTCTTTATATTAAGAATTTTAATTGCTCACGTGTTAGTCTACATGCATTTGTAACATGTTGTTACCGGTAAATCCCCGTTTACGACATGTAACAAGTTGCTCAGTAGCTTAGCGTGATGTGTGGGTCTGTAATGAAGATGTTCCACCATGGGAAACCCCGCTTAGGGCTTCGGGAGATGTGAGCGGTGCTCAACTTCGAAATTTGGACCTTACCTTATTTCTGGATAATGCTTACTTCGATTCAAAATACTCTTCATAAATAAACATACTATGCACAAGAAACTTCAAAGAACTCTGTTAAGATACATTAAGAAAAATACACTTAGAGAGCAATATCAATATACTGGTGCAGAGCGCTGAAGGCGTTACTGCACTACGAACGTAGAAACACATACAAAAAGGGCAATTACACGTCCAAATTTCCAGAACTTTGTTTGAAAAATGGACAACCGCAGCTTAAAAATATCTACGAGCAATTAGCATGAATCCACACGCGATGAAGGATAGTTGCGATACAAAGCATTGATGAACGATAGGAGTTCTTTTAAATGAGAGATCGATATGAACTTGCCGCAGTACTTCAAGACGAGAATTCGGAGTTGTAAACTTAGTAGTCTTCATTTGGAGAAGCTGAATGGATCCGGTAATCTTCAAAAAATTGCTAAAACGGCGCAGTAGGACTTCACCAAATACCTAAATTTTCGAATCTTGGCTGTCCCTGGTTGACTTTAAAACTGAACGGCGCAACGCTCATTTCACAAAATAAGCTCTTTGCTCGATGATTGGTGGTCAATTACTCAAACTGAATTGTCCTGCCACGCGCTGACTTTAGCGTCCCGGGCTCAACCAATCGAAAATGCTAACCCCCTCCTTCTTTCTTCGCGCCAAATTCACTTCGGCATTCAATTTTTAAATACTGTTAACAACGCCTAACGTTAACTAAGGGAATATTTGCCACCTATATGAAAGGGGTCCCAACTCACGCCTGAAGTTCTGATGTTCTGACATGTTTTATATTTCTTCTTCATATTTCTCGTACTGTTCTCATACATACATTATAGTTTTTAAAGTTATTCCTATCTCTCTTTTTTTTCTTTCCCTTGCCAATTATATTATGTGTTTCTCACAGTACTCTCGTTTTCTTGTTCTCGTTCCTTCAGGTTTCATACGTATCAAACATTTTTTGGAGGATTTTCTCGTTGGTCGTGCAGACCAGGTGAATATACTTCATACTAATTTAACTGATTTTTCTCTATTGCTTGTACCAACGACTCTAGTTCTAACTAATTTATTTCTAATACTTCAGTTGTGCACCCTGCCTATCCTAATTGTTCGTAAAACCTTCTGGGGACATTTCATATCTGATTTTGTATAGGTATAATTTTGTTTAAATACTTATTTTTGTACATATTAATGTGTTGTTTATTTAATAGTACACTCTCCTGACTTTACCGGTCTTCAGGTATCTATTAATCGTCTCTCCTAAATAATCGTATTTTTCTACCTTTTTGTGCGTCTCTTCTCTTTTTGGGATATGTAAAATTTTGCTCTTCTTCATTTCTTTTCTTTTGTGAAGACATTTTTCAAACCTCGGTGTTGTTTTGTAGAATGGCATCATTATCATTTATTAAAAAATGTCGCCAAGTTTTGTGTAAATACCGCGTTCAGGTTGTAAAATCCACTGGTTCGGTTATTGACTCTTTATTGTTTGGTCCATGTAGGCGATGAAAAGCAAAAGGCTTAATCTATCGTCTTGTTTGACTCCCTTGTTTGTATCAAAATGATCTGATATTATTTAATTTAATGTGATTGCTACAATTACGCTGTTGTATTGGTCTTTATCATTCTATAGAATTCTGACCTCGTCCATATAGCACTTGATGGAAAGCTGCTTTGAGGTTTAGCAAAGCTATATATTTTGCCTCTGTCTATTGACTTCTCTACTATGACTCTCAAAGTATATAAGGTCTTACATTTGTTTGTTCGGTCGAAATGTTGTTTGTTCTTTTTCAAGTATAACTTCTATTTGGCCTCTTAAGCATTTTTAGGTCAATTTTAATTTCTAACGCCACTTGTCGTGACCCATTTAGTTTTAGGCCTTTCTAGGCAAAGCCGTTTCTGTTCGTTCGTTTTCACGGAATCAGACGCGCAATGTTAGCTTATCACAGGGCGACGCTTGTTTAGGCAGCCAACGCCATTACTACTGAACAAGAATTTCGTGTAGCTTGGTATGCTCATTATAGCGTTTTAAATATTACGTGTAGTTTGTGCCTTTTTTATTATGCTGTTGCAAATTAGATTTGCAGAATGTATTTTTATAGCAAAATTAATTACTGAAGGCAAAGGTAAGTGAACAGATGCGATCCGTGGATGTTTCTTCAAGATTGGAGATGTCTCAAAAACCTGGAGTTTAATTAGACAAACGTGTGGCTCCTTAATTCGTATTCTCGACATAACCTTCTTTTGAAGCAGTAAATAAACACATTTCAGGTACCTCCGACCGCCCCTGTCTCGACTGTTAAGCCAACCAGATCAATTTGTCAACAATGTCAAGGTGCTCCATCCTGCTGATATCACCTTATCATACGATCAAGCACAGGCATGTCAACTGATACGTCTTTTGCAGCATATACTTCCTGGCTTATGCATCACACTATAACACAGAATTTTACTTTTTCTCTTACCTAGATGTCAAGATCGCAATTTTTCTCAGTTCAATAATTAGTACGGGGCATCGATCTAAAACAAAGTATAACGCTAAAAATTGGTGTGAAAGTACTTTATGACCAACTGAATGAGAATCTTTGATCTTGGAAATAAACATTTATTTACAAAATTAAGAATAAAATATCTACCCAAAAATGTGTAGATATTAGCTTTTTAGTTCACCTCATATGTGGACCTACTCTTATTAAAATCATTTTTGCATTTTTAAATGAATTGTAAGTTGAAGAGTTTTAACAATTATGTACAAAATAGGTAACAATATCTTAATGTTTCGAAGAATACTGAAAAGTTAAAGGAAAAACTGAACAACGTGAATTACACCAATTCGCAAAGAAAAAGGGTAAATTTTGACTCTGCGCTATAGCCATGAGCAATCTGATTGCTAGTCTGTCGCTTTTCCCGCTCGCCTAAAGAAATCTGCCCCTCGTACTTCCTTATCGTTGCATTATGAAGAATGCGGTGGCAATAGGGCCGATCGAAGTCGAAGTGCGCTCGCTCGGTGCCGAGGAATACGTGACATGCATCCAGGCAGGTACAACACGCGTTTATGTATAAGGATACCAACAGAAGCATGTTGAAAATAAACGCAAGTCGTAGAAAAGCTGCTGAATATTGATTAACGCAACTTTGAAAATAAGGTTGGTGACTAATAACACTCACCTATAAGAAAAACGTTTCGTTAATTAGTTTTTCTTTCTTGCGTTGTGCCTGTTTTTTTGCTATCATTTCAAATGTTTCTCTATGCCACCAATTATGTTTGCATTGCAATCATCGGGAGCATTTTTTTCATTTTTCGATGCCATAGAAAGTTTCTTTTTTAATTCGGTAGTTCTTATTTTTCGCTATTCTACGTTAATTTAGTGGGGATTACTTGTTGCTGGTTTTCTTTGTTCTTAAACTAGGTATGTTCACATATACCTTTGCTCGTACCATATGATGATCGCTACCTAGATTCGCGGTATTAATTGTGTGCATAACTACTTTTACGTACGACTGCATTATAAAATACCGTTTATGACATAGTTTTGCGGCAATAAAGTAGCTCTATAGTACAAGTACGTTACTTTATTATATTAGAACTATAAAGTACGTTACTTTATTTTACTAGCACTATAAAGTACCTTTACGTCAGCTGTATGTTAAAATAAATGCTTGTCAATATCTCGATTTTTTCGATTTTAGCAGTCGAATATAAAGCTTTGTACACAACTCGTACATAATCTAACTTTATTGACTCGTCTTCTTTATTAAAATCGCTCGGCCATAAAATAGACTCTTCAAATAAAGTCCTACATTATGTACTTGTTGCATACATAGCTATTTTGTTATTAGATATAATATAATTTGTTTCATTTCTTGCTCGTTTATCTGGACTCTGGCAAGTCCATAGTCTTTTTTCTAGTTTACTGAAGCAGTTATTCATTCAGTGAAAGCAGAGACGAATTACAAGAAATGGTAGAGGTGCTTCAAATAAAATCTAGAAAAAACGTAAGCAAAACTAAATATATGTACAATGTTAAAGTAGAATAAAACCATAATCCAAATCTTGCGATGGAAAATCATCAACAAATAGACGACTCGTCATTTTATTTACAGTATTTTGACTACGACTCTGTAATCAGGGACTTCGAAAACTTGTGCATCCATTTTTATCAAAGCTTGATAATTTTCCACACTTGGCCGCCATTTTGAACCCGCTTTGTTTACAGTAATTTTGATTTTATATTTCTAACCAACAACCTAAAATCTCCCTATATACCAATGTTTGCTTGGTTCTAAGTTCATCTGATGTTTTGGCCAGCTTTTTACTTTCCCATACCCATAGGTATAGGGAAGTATTGGAATCATGAAAATTTTGGAAATCGAGATTTTCACAGAAATATCCGTTTTGGGACTCTAGGAACCCAAAAAAGTGGTTTTTAAAAAATGTCTGTCTGTGTGTGGGTGTGTGTGTGGGTGTGTGTGTGGGTGTGTGTGTGTGTGGGTGGGTGACGCTCCTACACCCGAAAGTATTGCTCCGATTTTTATGCGCTTTGGAATGCGGGGGTGTATCGAAAATTCATCGACAAAATAAGCTTTTCAAAAAAATCTGAAACCGGAAGCGGAAGTTACGCATGTTTTTTTGGTATCACTGTTTTCGTGATTAAAATTTTGAAAATTTTATCGCGGATAACGATAGAGGGTCATAAGACAAATCTGTTAGTTTTTTTCCGAACTCGTTAGGTTTAAAATGAAGGGCGCTAGGATTTTTTGAAAATTTTGAGTTTAACGCCCTATTACTCAAAAACGGATGAATCGATTCAATTGATTTTTGTTTTCTGAATAGTATATGAAGGCTAACATGAGGTGATATAAAAAGTGTTTTGAAAAATATTAAGGGGCCTAAATTACAAATTTTCAAAATTTTGGAAATTTTCTAAAAATCATTTCTCAAAAACTGCCCACAGGAATTTGTTTAAACTTCATACACTGATAGACCCCGAAAAGGGCTATCGATCTGTTTTTTAAAGAATCTCATGAATTATCTGTGGCGCCCTCTACGAAGCTTTGAAGTTTGAAAATTTAAACCCCTTTAATTAATAAACAAAACAAGATAGGTAGCTGGGGTTTTCACTGGATTGTTCAGTGCATAATGGAGCATATGAATATGCAAAAAAATATTACACTCGTGGATATATGTAAGCGCACCGGCCCCCTCCCCCCTCTATTTTTGAAAAATAATTTTTTTTATTCTAACGGTTGTTATATTTTTGCGTCAAAGAATCTTTTTCCGCGAAAATAAAAAAATCGATTTTGTATGCCCTAGAAAATATAATTTCCAGGTACTTAGAAAATTTCACCTCGGTGCTACAGCCGTTTTGAATAAAATAACACATAAATAGCACAGTGGCGGCTTGTCCACTTGGCGCCATCTACAGAAGCTCGGTGGTCACGTTTTGAACTACACATCTTATAACATAAAATCGTAGCTCTCTTTGTTTGCGTGTAACTATGTTTGTTCGCTATCTCCTCCGAAGATACTGGACCGATTAAGTTGTACGATGGCTTAAAAGTTTGCTAATTTTCAGACTTATTTAATTAACTTCTCTAGGCAGCAGTATAATTTAATTAACTTCTCTAGGCAGCAGAGCGGAGCGCCTATCGCTGTCTAGTATTAGCTCGGGTGCGCGCATTATTCAAACAGGAGAGTGTGGTTGTGCGGTAAGCGTGCTGGCCTATCACGCGGGAGCCCCGAGTTCGATCCCGTCGATGCATCTTTTTTTACTTTCCCATACCCATAGGTATAGGGAAGTATTGGAATCATGAAAATTTTGGAAATCGAGATTTTCACAGAAATATCCGTTTTGGGACTCTAGGAACCCAAAAAAGTGGTTTTTAAAAAATGTCTGTCTGTGTGTGGGTGTGTGTGTGGGTGTGTGTGTGGGTGTGTGTGTGTGTGGGTGGGTGACGCTCCTACAGCCGAAAGTATTGCTCCGATTTTTATGCGCTTTGGAATGCGGGGGTGTATCGAAAATTCATCGACAAAATAAGCTTTTCAAAAAAATCTGAAACCGGAAGCGGAAGTTACGCATGTTTTTTTGGTATCACTGTTTTCGTGATTAAAATTTTGAAAATTTTATCGCGGATAACGATAGAGGGTCATAAGACAAATCTGTTAGTTTTTTTCCGAACTCGTTAGGTTTAAAATGAAGGGCGCTAGGATTTTTTGAAAATTTTGAGTTTAACGCCCTATTACTCAAAAACGGATGAATCGATTCAATTGATTTTTGTTTTCTGAATAGTATATGAAGGCTAACATGAGGTGATATAAAAAGTGTTTTGAAAAATATTAAGGGGCCTAAATTACAAATTTTCAAAATTTTGGAAATTTTCTAAAAATCATTTCTCAAAAACTGCCCACAGGAATTTGTTTAAACTTCATACACTGATAGACCCCGAAAAGGGCTATCGATCTGTTTTTTAAAGAATCTCATGAATTATCTGTGGCGCCCTCTACGAAGCTTTGAAGTTTGAAAATTTAAACCCCTTTAATTAATAAACAAAACAAGATAGGTAGCTGGGGTTTTCACTGGATTGTTCAGTGCATAATGGAGCATATGAATATGCAAAAAAATATTACACTCGTGGATATATGTAAGCGCACCGGCCCCCTCCCCCCTCTATTTTTGAAAAATAATTTTTTTTATTCTAACGGTTGTTATATTTTTGCGTCAAAGAATCTTTTTCCGCGAAAATAAAAAAATCGATTTTGTATGCCCTAGAAAATATAATTTCCAGGTACTTAGAAAATTTCACCTCGGTGCTACAGCCGTTTTGAATAAAATAACACATAAATAGCACAGTGGCGGCTTGTCCACTTGGCGCCATCTACAGAAGCTCGGTGGTCACGTTTTGAACTACACATCTTATAACATAAAATCGTAGCTCTCTTTGTTTGCGTGTAACTATGTTTGTTCGCTATCTCCTCCGAAGATACTGGACCGATTAAGTTGTACGATGGCTTAAAAGTTTGCTAATTTTCAGACTTATTTAATTAACTTCTCTAGGCAGCAGTATAATTTAATTAACTTCTCTAGGCAGCAGAGCGGAGCGCCTATCGCTGTCTAGTATTAGCTCGGGTGCGCGCATTATTCAAACAGGAGAGTGTGGTTGTGCGGTAAGCGTGCTGGCCTATCACGCGGGAGCCCCGAGTTCGATCCCGTCGATGCATCTTTTTTTTTAATTTATATTAATGAATCTCTCTTAATTTTGCGAACCGAAACGTAGTTCGGGTGACTCACTAGTTCTTTTATATTTACCCGCAATTTACGTGAAAGTGTAAACGCTTATCACGGTGAAGACGTGAGTCATCGAGTTGAAATTTTGATATGTTGTAAAGACTGTTGAATAAAGACGATATGAACAGTTTCCAGTATGGGAAAGTCCAGGGAGGTAGTCACGTCCACTTTTTCGGATTTGGATTCATTGTGTGACGACGTTTGCTTGTTTGCCCAACCCCCATCTCGCACAGCTCGCAACGCTAGATATTCAGAATCAGCGTACTCAAATCTATATGTTTACCAATTTTCAGCTTTGTGCTTTGTTTTAAGAAATATTAACTGATATTGGACTATCTACCCTGGACTAAAGCTATTTACTAGCAACATGGGCACATCTAATACGTCATTTCAAAGAATAAGTTTTTCATAATATATCGAAAATAAAAGGGCGTACCAATAACATTTTCAAGATCTTGACGTAGTTTTATCGTGTTGACAAGGGGAAACATGATTTAATTTTGTTATTACTGAAAATATGTATATTTTAAATTGTTAATACGGCAGCGTTCACAGAGTTCACGCATTTTGGGTCCCCACTTACACTACTAATTAAAAAACTAACACACCCAGTTTTACTGGCCACGTAGCCTCTTGAGGAAAACACACAAATGGCAATCAAAGAAAGATCCACTCCCGAGAGGGGAAGGAAGGATGGCCACCGCACTCAGGACGAATTTTAAGCGAGTTGGTCCTGGTCCTTCACAAATGCGACTTACTACCGCTAAATACGTCCTGCGCAAATCACCAAAACAGCATTTAGGTTCAAAACCGGTAGAGGGTACTACAAACCACAAATATTTTAAATAGAAAAATATGCTATTTAGTAAAGGCATAGCCAACTATGGGTTCCTTTAAAAAAAATTAAATCACGTTATATTTCAAAATATTGAAATTTTACTAAAAATAAAAAAAGGAAATATAATCCAAAATTTCGTTTATGCCGCACAAACTATTCTCAATCACCAGTCACGAAGTCGAGACTATTTTTCCAGCACGTTGGTATAATGTTCACAAATTAATATTTATTTTAATACAGGGTATAGGAACCACAATTAATTGAATTAAATAATACTTTACAGTGAGACAAATAGCAAACAAATCAAGCATCAAAATATTTAAAATAACTTCTTAAATTCCGTATGCATGTGTTTTCAATCAGCAGTCATATTTTGACATAAAATGCTGTTATTATTTGTGTTTAAACGTGCTAATGCAAATTCCCCGAGAGAACGTTTACAAAACACTGCTAGTAATTAACGTTTTACAAAGTGCCTTGTTAATTAACAGCGAGGCACGTAGTAATAATTCGATTAGAAGCGAAATAAAAACAGATTCCGGGAATACGAAGTTGTTGAAAAACCGCAGAGCCTGTTTCGTGCTCCGACGTTTTGGTGAAGCCGAACTTAAATTTAAATACATATATTTATTCTGACCTTGGGAAATGTTACCTTGTGACTTCCAAGTGTGGAGTGTAAGCCGGAGTTTCGTATACGTACGTATACCATACCCGATTTCTGTCGAAACAAATAACGTGGCGCATATTTAATTCTACAACAGGTTGCAAAAATGAATAGCCATGGGATTTGCTTCACGATTGTACAAATTTCGCAATGACTGCTTTCAATGTAAAATGTTGATAGTCACGAACTTTTGCTAAAATACATAAGAATAACCATACTTAAACGCTGCTAAATAGACGGCGCCGATATCTATCATACTTATTTTGGTGTACTAGTGTACCCACCAATTAATTTTTTATGTGCTAACTGCTAAACAACGATAAAAGTACTTTGTCTACATCATCATCATTTGCAGAATGATAAGAATTGATACTTTGCTTAAATGTTTGAGGAGATGAATTACAGAACTTTACTGCGAACCTTGAACGTAATCGGGTAATATTTAATAGCGTTAGGGTAGGTTAGTAGAGAAAAACTGGAAAACAGATTTTCTATACTCTTCCATACTGTTCGTAAATTTAATTTTCGAATCAATGCGAACGACAACCAATACAGATTATTTGTGCAATTTCTTGAACAAACGCGTGTAAAAATAGCCCAACTATCTATAAGCAGCAATAAACTCCTAGCAGCATAGAAATCACGAACAACGTAACCTGAAGAATAAATTAAATTAGTTTTTACATACTAAAAATAAAAACTGCAAAAATACATTTAAAAATCAGTGGCGGGTTTACCCAGAACTTCCGTCGCAAGTGGAAGTTTTTTAATTAAACATGTTGAAAATATCAAAGGAAAAAAGGAATTTAATTTTATGACAGTGTACAACGCCTATTTTCGTCAAGGGTAAAAACCTGAGCTATGTGCAAAATACTACTTTAATTTAAATAAAAGTTCTGGAGCTAAAGCAAAAATAGCCAACATTATATTTTTTAAGGTGCTCGCCCTGTATATATTTGACCGAAATTGTTTCGGTTTCGAGTTAGGTGGCATCCGCATACAAAATATCGTTTTCCTCCAACAATTAGTTTTTGAGTTATACCGCCAATAGACATACAGACAGTCGTACAGACAGACAGACAAACAGAATTGAAAAAACATGGTTTTCTTCATCTAGGCACTCTGAAACGTGAAGATCTGAAGCGACTTCGGAAGGTGATTTTTTCACGATTACAATACTTCCTTCGTCTTTTATACGAAGGAAGTAATACTAAAGGGGCACAATCAGGAACTTACGTCGTAACTGCGAATATGACATTACATGCAACTTGTACAATTCAAGCATTTTATATAATGACTAGGCATTATAAGCATTATAATATATAATGGCTAATAAGCTGATGCATTTTATGAAATGTATGTTTTAAAGGAAAGTTATCACACATTTGCCAAATTAGCCAATGGGTTTAATGTGGGTGTACGCTAACTTATCACCCTAGCAAATTTTGTAGGTATTTATGGCAGGCGACCTCATCACCGGCATCAGGCAACGACCAATGAATATTACCGGAGACATGCCAACCCATGCAAGGATGTACCATATATAACACACACAATCAAAGGTTGCAACTAACCTAAACAAGCTAAAAGGGCACACAGCCTAGAAATGAGAATCAGCGATACCGGTTTATTTAACATAACCTCCAATTATGCATATTGCCTGCAACCGTGCAGTCATTATATATTGAGATGGTATTTAGCCCGTTACTCAACTTTGCTTGCACCATAGATAAATAAAGCAAGTCAATAAAGCACAGAGCTGGGGTAAGCAGGCAACTGCAAGAAGTTACATTAGAAATTTTAATTCATAACTGCATTGCCGATACTAAATGGAATTACTTCAGTACATCATCTTTTATTGGCCTGTAAAGTTTGGTATTTTTTGCACTTATACTAACTTTTTCCAATCCACATGCGAAATATTTAAATCTCGGGATATTTGAATCTGTATTTTTCTGTGAGGAGTTGGAAAATGCATTTTACGTTAAGTGGTTGGCCCTGCCATCAAAATTCTCTACAAGCCACCACTGAATATATTCAATAAAATGTCGTTATCAATACGCCTTACAGGATAAGCACCAAATATGTTCAGCGATAGATATTTTAAAACCTTTCGTTGTACTTCTACAATCATTCATCTCTGATATTCACACATGGATTCCAAATAATACAGCCAAATTCAAGTTTTGAACGGACAAAGGGGGAAATAAATTAATAAGAGTGGTTCATTATCAATCGCTAAAGATGAGCGGAGTAAATTTTCGTGTATATGTCAAAATTTTACATTTCTCTATTTCCAGTACACCAGTTGAGAAGCAAGTCAACATCCAACTGCAACTTAACACACTCCTGTTTGTGATCAATTCGTTGAAAAATCTTAACATCGTTAGCAAACGTTAAAACATTAAAATTTAAATTGATCATTAATAAAAATCACACCTATATAATAATGCACAACACTACATGCCGTGTTAAACGGGCAAAAGTACCATGGTTGCATTCGACGGTTACTAATTTCGGGTTTTTGTAAATAAACTTCCCATTACTTTTAATAGCGATATTATTACAGAAAATACTTACTTAGTGTGTCTATTGGTTGTGTTTTTTAAAACTACGAACACAAGTTCATTTCATTTAATAAAAAGGTGGGTTTATTATTTCCTTGCTGAATGACTCCAAACGATCCGTTTAAACCCACCTTTACAAATTTATTTTCGGAGGTCGCCGCTCGATGAAAGTTCGCGTGGCATTCGTGACAGGAAGATCTGCGCGCATTTCATACTAACGCGCGAAACTTTAAATGCGGCATGCGCCGCGGGCTACAGCTAGTTATCAATATCATTGCATATTGAGGTCTAGGTATATTTTAAAATTAAAATAACACTCACTAGAGCCAACTCCACGAAGTATAGACGGTAGGATACTATGTACAATTCTGTCAAAAGCCTTACAAAAGCTAATGTAAACAACATTTACCTGCCTTTGTTTGTACAAATCCATGCTGATACGGAGATATGTAGTTTTTAAGATTTTAGCAAATATATTAAAACCGAACCAATTGTTGCAAACTTTCTCAAAATTGAACAAAATAGTTATGGCACAACAGTAAGCAATATTAGAAATTTCACAACTTTTGAAAATGGGATTTACTCGAACCATTTCTCATCTTTGTGGAAAGGTAGAGGTCTTTATACCTAAATCATGCAACTCCATCAATAGGAGTTAGAGATAGAGAAAGTAGGTGTGAAGAACAGAAGAGGGGGCAGAATTAAGAGGGATGGAGAAGTATTGCTCCGGATTTTCCCTCAGAGAACGCACTCTATTGACTCGGGGAAATCACTCAGAAAACTAAATCAGAACAGTTGAATCCAAGACCTCCTGAATGCTTAACGGGCAGCCGTGATACAGCGCGGTATCTTTCTTTATTTTACGATCTCGGACTTGGGGAAATTTTATGTGAAACATTTTTTAGTCACGACTTTTGTCTGTCTGGCAACAATGTTAAAAATATTGGAAGTGAATAAAAATATCAGATAATTTTATGCTTACATAAAATTCCTTTGGATTGTAAATTGCTACCGTCGTTTGGTATCTGGAATGTCAACATCTTTACAGCTTCTTCGGAATTAACGTATCTGTTTCTCCTTGGTAAAGGTTTTGTTTGGTATTTGTAGCAGCGCTATATTTAAATATTAATTATATACAGTCAAAAAACGTTGTACACTTCACAGAGAATGACAGTCTAGTCGATGAAATGCGTATGTGGATAAGATACCAGGTTATGGTGAGAGTTTAACCTCTGTGATTATAGTCAAGGTATAAAAATGAAAAATTTGTGATGTGTAAGTGCATTTATAATTAATCCATTGTTTTTAGAGTACCTACCTCGAAATCAAGCTATGATGAGAACTAAACTTTACCGATACTTCACCTGTTTATTAGTAGAATGGTGCACGTTTAGTTTCTTAGTCGCCGGTCATCAATTTTGTGGTTCCCGCTGAAACTATTATCTTGTTTATTACTGTGGAATTAGGTTCAATAAATACAACCGTTTGTGGAAAACAATAACATTCCTTTTATTTCTTTAGAACACACGAACAAAATACAACATATACAAATTCGTTAAAATTAATTTAAAATACAAATACGAATTTGAGTAGCCTGGTGTTCGATACTGAATTAATTATTAATAAAAGACTTTGGAATCTGACCTCAGTCCTCGACTCATCAAAATGCGTACAAGTCGGAATATGCAGAAAACGTGATATTAGGTCAAGTGATATCACGCGAAGTGAATGAAGTGAACTGATGTTACGTAAAAGTAAAAGTCCTCTTGAAAACTAAGCTACTGCGTTTATATATGGTGCGCCTGAATGGAAGGGACATTCCATATTCTTTTGAGTATAATAGGATTGACCAGCTAAGCCCCCTTTTCTTTCTTGTAGCACAAGAGGTTGAAATCTTCCGTCTTCCCTTTTCGAGCGTTTACGACTGAATTGTCGATCGGGCTTGACTTTCCCTTTTCGCCTGGTTTATTGTTATTTGGGACAAAAGGGTTTGTTGGCCGATATTCCTGAGTTTACGACATAACCCCGGCTGTGCTAGAAATTGCATCGTGAACGTTTAGACAAGTTAGTTTTGATTGTTCAACTCGACGACACAAATCAGATTTGACATTACAGATGTTTCGTATTGCAAGCGTACAATTGATACTTTCTCAAAACTGACACAACGCGAACTTCACTTATTTATCAACTGATTTAGTATTATACTTTAGGTCACATTTTTGTTTATGGCCTTCTCTTGCACGACAGACGTTTTCAGGCCATTCAACACGGCTACGCTACACATGATACATCACTATTCATATCACTGATACGGGATTTAAACGTATCTCTGGTACGTGTCTCGGCTACATGTATCAGAAATATTGCCCAACATTAAGTTATTATATTTCTTAGTTCGCACATGATGACATTTTTTGGGAGTCCTATTGCCTTCAAACAAATTAACCGTTCAAATTGATCATCGGATAAGTCTCTCATGCATGATAAATCAAATCGATAGCAATGATACATAATATGTCACTTTTTCTATCTCTAATGTATGATACAAGATAGGAATCAATCTCTGATACCTATCTCGGATACATTTATCACAGATACTGCCCAACCATGTATCATCAAATGCAAAAATAACTTTCCCATTTTCTATCAAACGAAATACTATTCGGTTATCACATTTACTACCAAAGTATTGTATAGAGATGTCGTAAATTATGAACAAATAAAATATTCTTTTGATAATGTCTATTTTTGTAATGGAATGTTTTGATTTTTTCGAATGATTGTAATCAGCGTGCAATACGTAGATATTCTAGTTTTGATCAAATAAGAATTTTCAAATTGAATGAAAATAACCAGAAAGAAGTAGACAGAATAATTAACTAACTAGTAAGCAGCGTATTCCACTGGATGAAACAAATATAAAAATTGATATAATTAAAAACCTTAAATTTATTGCAATTTAAAGTTTCTCCTCACCTCAAATCAACTGCAATGTTTAAAAAAATATTATTTAAAATGAGCTAGTTTTGAGATTTTATGATTCGATGTAAAGCAAGCTGAACGATTTTTATTGGTTGTTGAATCACGCATCATCGCTTGACGTCGCAAATGTGTAGATTACTAAAATATTATGTTTTTTTGTTTTTGAATTAAAGTTGGCCGTGACCTCTAAACGGACTATTGTCGTTAAACGATTCATTAACTCAGTTGCATAACCTCACTTTAGGAAACAATGGCAAATTTAAATATTCAACAAGAAACATGCAAATTTAACGTAACCAAAACGTAACAATTTACTACTAAAGTACCCACCACCCCTTGAATGTAACACATTATTGTTTTGATGCCGCTGTAGGCATTTTGTAAAATGTTTGTTGCATTATTTCATTCTTTTCACTTTGTTTTTAGTCTTCAATGTCCTTGATGGCTGCTTTAAAAGTTTAATTCTCTATTAATAGCCACATAAAAAAGATTAAGTAAAACGCATAAACGAAGCGGACAAGGATTTTGAGTATTGCTATTAATCATACAATAATTGAGAAATTCTTGTAAGTAGTGGCTACAGGCTAGTGGATCGTTTCCCGGGCTGTGTGAAGTCGAGCACCTTCTTGTTCAACGAATCAATTTTATAGATCATGCTCATGTAAATCATTAAAAAAAGGCTGAAAAATTACCTTCGGTATCTTCCCGTAGTTAGATATCGTCGAAAAATTGGGTTAATGATAGTCGCCTGCTCTTATCTAACAAGTTAACCAATTTGCTGAGTACAGTTTCATATGTTGAGGGTTTAAATAACCAGGGAGGTGAGAACAAGGAGAACGAAAAAAATCTACTAGTTTTTCATAATCAAGCAACAGAAATTCAGGCACGGGGCTCAAACGGTACAGACACATTTGTCGAACGTTTTTCAAAATATTACAAAAAGATATGTTCACTTGTTGAGAGAGATACCGAATGGAGATAGATGGTGTTTTGTAGCTATTCCCCTAACGTTATCCATATCCTCATCGGTTAGTTTTCTATGTCGGCTATCGCCACGTTTTATCGTAACACGGGTACCTAGCGTACTGTGTTAGTTAAATTGCAAAATTCATCTAGATACTTTGTTACACTAATTTTGGGTAAACTCATAACAAATGGATGTGTCCTGGTATCCACGCTGAAACGAACAGAAGTCGAAGAGGGCCGTGGGGGCAAAATAATTAAGAAATTTCTTTAAACGTCGCCAGGTTCTACACTTTACCGCTGAACCATACGGGGTAGTCAAAATGCGACGTTATATAAGTTGCATAGAGCTAGTAAACACTCAAGAAAACAACAACAGCTAAAAGGAACATTTATTTAAACAACGGGCCTTACTAGGCGGAAAGATATATTGCCATAGAAATATTTATAAGATTCAATGAACAAATAGTAACCGAGATTATGCAAGCATAAAAGTGATTTGACTAGATTAGAGAGCTCGGAATGGGTTTAGCAAAGTATATGAAACCCTAATTGAAAGTAGCCTCAACTGATGGTCAAAAATACGTTCTTTAATAACATGATTCATGTATCTCACCGCACAACGGAACTTCTCCGAACGGGAGCAAATATAGATATGGTGTTCTTTATTGCATAAAAACCAAGCTCTTCACACAATAGACGGATAGCGCGTATATATCTGCGGAATTACTCATTCACTACCCTTGATAAATGGAAAATGCAGAACTTCAGAAAATACACTAGGAAATGAAATTTCGTAAACAACACGGTTGTTTATTGGTTATAAAATTACAATCAAATAAAGACAAGTGTAAGGTGCGCAGACGGATGAAAGGTTGGTAAAAAAAACTAAAAATCCGAAGGAGTGTGCCAGATTGCACTCGTGGTTGCAGTTTTTCCCAGCGCCAAATTTGTAGCCCAACAAATGAGAGAACAGGAAATTACAGTTACTACGATATTTGCAAATTTTCGGCAGATAACTTGACAGATTTCGAGATTATTTCGACAAATAACGAAGAAGGAAAAAACTGAACGTCAAACCAAGTGACGGTAGAGATGCCAGCTTCATACTTCAGATTTCGGGCAGTCAATAGATGTTTTACTTCCAATTACTATCAAATCCTGATTTAAACGGACGACTGCAGCAATTCATCAAACCCATAAAACCGAATCTGCACCAGTATCGACGATTTTTCAGAATAAATCCGCTCACAAGGCGTTATAAAAAGAAATAAAGAAAATAAGTCTTATAGATTCAGAAGTAAAATTAGGACTCCAATAATGAAATGGGAATAGGAAATAGCTCTACTCTGAAGTTGTATACACAACATTTTGAAAAAATGATGCAAAATGCGAATCAAAAAAATAACGAAAACTGTATAGACAACCTGATATACTCAACGACATAAAGAATTGCCGAATGTACAGCAACGGGTAACAATCACAAATAATCTTTTATAACCGTAATAACTTTCATGAAAATCTACTAGTGATTCAGGAAAGGGTAGTGGCAAGCCACATCAACTTTTCGTGCATTTCTTATGTGCACACAATTACAAAATAGTAGTATTTACTTTAGCACCCTTTCATTTTGTATTTTTAAACATTGCAGTCTCTCATTTACTAGTATTTTCACGATTAGAAGCGTCTGAATGAAGCAACAGCTTAAATTTATTACGTTCTTAATATTTCTATCCAACGGAACCGAAGTTATTTTAACAGGCTGGGGGTAGCTTTTAAATCTCGGTGGCTTGGCAGTCAGTTGACAGTTGGGAGCGTGCATGTGTGGGTGTGAAATCTGTTACCACAAGGGGTGGAATTTTCCAATGAGGGAGCTCTAACGTGATTTTTGAAGTGACTTGTCGTAATTCCGCCGATTAACAGAAATTTTAAAATAGGTATAGATATTATTGCTTGAGTAGCTTTGCAATGGATGTTGTATGGAGTCTGATGGTGCAGCTGAGTAGGACACTGTTTTTAATTGTAGTTATTGCTGCACTGTTTGTGGAGAACTTGTTTGGGTCGTTGCTCATTATTTTATTGTTGTGTTGGTGCCAAATTGGTACCGCAGATAGTAACTGTAGTAACTGCTAACCTTTGACCTGATAAGCACCTAGCTTGTCAGTAATCCAGGAAGCGCACCGGGATAGCCATGGGATGCACATTTTTCACAAATGCCTTGTGATTGTGGTCTTTGGCGTGAGCGGCCACCGGAGACATAGATCACAGTAACACGAGTTGGAGCTCATTGGTCTAGTCAGCATTCGGCTAATAGGAACTAGAAGCGGCAAGGATCTGATTTATAGATATTACAACATCTCACTGACGGTGTATGTACTTAAAGCGAACATCCCTAACCGAGACATTCTACTAGATGCTACGTGATAGCGTCGCTGGGGCGCAAAACCCCCTGTTAGTACTATCATCCTGAACACGTGCTGCTAAATGTCATAATGTGTGTTTATTCTCGTTTGCATATCTAATTGTGGAATTTGGCTGTTCTGAGTTTACGAGCGAGTGTGTGTGGCCACATGCCGCATGAATGGGCCTGGCACAACGCTTAAAACGCAGGGGCGTTACGGAATTATTGGTGAGTCGCCAGGCTGTAAATTTCTGCATGGAGACCAATTTAAATCCAGGAAGACATAAAATTTGCCCCAACCCCAAATTAATATGCCTACACGTTTTAAAATTATAAATATGCGAATTCTTGTCAAGAAAATAAAAATTTGATCTTATAGCGTGATTTATTCTGAAACATTTAACTTGAAGCATATAAACTACCAACTTATATATTAGGTCAAACGTTAAAATAATAAATCTTTGTTTTCTAAAAATCTAAAGAACAAATGCCATTTTAAACTGTTCGTTATTTTTCATACTGCTCGCATGTTGCACACCAAACATTTATATTACAAAAAAACACATAATGATCACATGCACGCATTAAGTTGAATGCGTTTAAAAGAGAAAACATCAACAAAGCGGAACGCAGTTACAACGTATGTACACACATTTTCGTTTCAAAAAGCCAGTATTCGTGCTTATCGTTCGTAGCAAAATTGTGAATCTATAGTGCGACAAGCATATCGAATGCAAAATGAGTATCACACACGACCAGAAATTAAAATGCAGGTGCTAAAGTGAAAATATCCTTTAGTTAAGACAAATATAAGCGGGTGTAATTATTTTGTCACCTTGGAATAGTTATTTATTGCTTTCTCAGAAATGTAGAATTTTATGGAACTTATCTCGTGAAGTTTCTGTTACTATTAATAGTTTATTAAAATGTTCGAACCAATCAATGTTGGCAACCTTGAATGATTAAAAAAAGACAGAAATTGAAATGTTTTAACAAAGCAGCTAATTTAAATAGCAACTTTAGCATGTAGATCCAGGCTTCTCCGTATTTTGGTCTTTATATTGTGTTGTAATATATTCAAACGATAAACTAATTAATGGAAATTTAGATTATATTTCCATACACGTTTTCTGTGCACGTATTGAGCAACGGGGATTCCTATGCAACCCATCCAGAGAGGCTCGAAAGAAAATATTTTGGTGTTAATTAAACCACAAATAAATGTAAAATAAATAATTGTGTGGATTGTATGAAAGGTAACTTACCAAACCATTTCGAAATTGCAAAACAGAAAAGAATGGACTACAATTGAACCCAAATATTTAAGAGTTGTTACGCCGTCTTCGGACTGAAACTATAGGCAGAATTAAATTTGTTAGGGGTGCACAATCCGAAACGATGAGCAAAATGTCTTATTGTACGAAGCTACCACAAGAATGTCCCCGAAAACGGTTAACTTAAGGAAAGCATGCGGGGAGGATTTCAGGGTAATGACACAAAGGAATTTTAGAGCAGGTAGGGAAGGTAAAGTGTACTTACTTACAGTTCTATTAATTTGTAATTGTATCTGATCTTCATAATAATTAAATGTATAAATCTAACATTTGGTAACCCTTCAAAATATTTGCCAACGGTTTCTTTCAGTTTGCTCACCATAAGAAAATCTTCTCGGTATATTTTTTTAGTGTTGAAAACAAAGTAACAAATTTCTTTGATTGTTATTATCGGCCCTTTTCGTTTCTACATCAGCTTCTTCCGCATGTATCCAATCAAGAAAGCGTTCCAGAATACCCTAGCTTTTCCGAAGACGATTGTGCTCTGATCTTTTTTAAGACAAAGATCCCTTATGAATTCATTGTATTGATTCTTGCCTTGTAGGGCGGTCTCAGTGGTAGACCCAAGTCGCATCTTCAGTTATAATTAAAAAAGAAACATATCTTCAGATACAAATGTGAAATTTTCCTCGCTAACGCGTCATGTACAGAACTTCTGCTCTATTGTAAGCAATCTTGGAATCAAGCGTACTGGCACTTCATTCCGAAATATTTCTGCAAAATTTTTCAGTTGATTTCGACACCTCGACTTTATTTGCAGTATAATCAGTTATAAAGTTAACCGGAAAAAAACCGAGTAAACACCCAATCTTTAATCTTTGCCCTGGGTATCTTGAAATTGTTCAGACCAAAATTTCACCTCCAAGTATGACGGCGCATTTTCGCGTACATGCCAATCGTTCTTTCGTGGATAGTCTTTGGTCCATTGCCCCTTCATTTACAACTTTGTAATGCTTCTGTGGTCATGCCCAATTTAATTCACTTTCTTATTTCAAACCGCTGTAGAAATCTTTTCCAACTAAACTTAACAAATACGCCTATGATAGCTATTTTCTATTCATTTTCATAGCTAAGTAGATTACATAAACGTCTCCCCTTGCATATAATAACGAAAAGGGGTTACGAAAATAGCTTGATTTAATATTCAATTAAGGCAGCGGTTCTCAAACCTTCGCCATTTGCGCCCTCCTTTTATAACTTGAGTATTCTTACTAGAATTCCGATGTACTTTCTCGAAGCATTTTTCCGAATTTCCTTACTTTATTGTTGTTGTTTTTCGCATATATTTCAGAACAAACATTGCATGCACTTGATAAGGAACGTAGAATATGGAGTACCACTATTTGGATACTAACATAATATGTCCTATCCTTTAGAACTGTGGATGTACACTGCACAGCCAGACTAACTCAAAATTATCGGCGATATTGGTCCTGCTTCGAATTAGATAAATTGTTCTAATAACTACTAAACACAAAGTAGGCACTGATTGCCATCTTACAACATTGACGGTAAAATAATTTTGGGTAATTTTGAATTTTTACTAACGTTGTTTATTTGATTTTTAAAATAGTAGACGGCCACATTTCAATTAGCGTAAATGCAGCGAGAGCTTGCTGATCGCAAAGCAATAATTTTAATTAATTATAAATCTCCTGCGTTCTCATGAGGCTTCTGCGATAATCGTGTTTAACACGATTTATATTAGGTAGCAGCTATTTGCAAGTGTCTAATGAGGCTACAAAACAGTTACTGTAATTCTGCTGTTCGATTCCAGCGCCTAAGAAATCAGTTCTATCGCCAGATATTACTTAATATCATGAATTTGTTGTAACACCGTATATTTCAATAATTAAATAAGTCAACATCTTTTTATGTCACTATGCTTATATGTATATATTAATAATCATTTTAAGGGATCTCTTTCTATTTAACGAATTCCTGTAATTTTTATATATTAGTAATTTAACTTTTGGGCTATTTTCAATATAGTGAACCTGGTTCCTAGTAGCGATATTGTAAAATATACCTTACCACAGTCAGACCACGCCCATAATGGGATTAAAATAAATTATACCCGGCCACAGTGTTGTCATGTAAAATATACCCGAGTAACTTTGTCCCACGCCAGCACCACCACGTGCGATGGTGATATTTGAAGTGTTCACAATAATAATAATGGTGAGGCACTAACACCCCATGAAGAAGCTTGGCCTGCAAGGCGGAAGGTCAGAGCTTCCGTATCCTCGCTTTCACACCCGGCTGTCGCGTGTCAAATTAATGACACGTGGTGATGTGGTGAGCACCACGCATTAGACAGTCGCATTATTACCCCTTATTCTTTCGAACGCAGGCCCCAATTATTTAAAGCGACTGGGTAGGCCGCCCGCCAGGCATCGATCTGGGATTTGAACTCCAAACTTCCGCACCGGAGTCCGATGCTCTAACCATTGAGCTACACTGGCGCTTGGATAACAATGGATAACATTAAAAATAAGTTATTAGCAATTTGTGACAATCAGTGCGTTCATAATAGAAATAATGTAGTAGAAGTTTCTATTAAAGTGATGAAAGATATTATTTTGCAAAGATGCATAACCGGGGCCGGTTGCAGAAAGCAATGTTAAGTCTGGTGTTAGCTAACATCGCGTCAAAGTGAACAAAATCGCATCAAATTTTGTTTACTAATGTATTAGTTACCATAAAGATTTGGGATTTGATTCGTTTTTGTTCACTTTGACGTCGCGTTAGCTAACGCCAGACTTAACGTTGCTTTCTGCAACCGGCCCTTAATGTTGTAGAATTAACCGACTTCGTCACTGAAATTCTGGAAAAGTTCCATATAAGACGATTGCTGTCATATGCATATAACAGATACTCAAACAACATTCGGTACAATAGAGAGGGTTTAAATGTTATCAAAGTGTCTAGTAAAAATGCGTTTTGCGATTGCAGTCAAGGTTCAGGTAGTGTATATTGTAAACATCTATGAGCCGTTCAATGCAAAGTACAACTTCGCATATTTATGTGTGTTTAGTTGACTTCTCTTGATAAACGAAATTTCGCATATATTGCAACAGGAAAAATTCTGAACACCTTTTATAGAGAAATGTTTTCAGAAAGTGAAAAATTAAATAATATAACGATGTAAGCGTTTCGGAAAACTTAGACAAAACTACAGTGGGCACTATCACTAGCAATTTACGTGACTCAGTGGCGGTGATATGCATAAGCGGGAATAAGCGTTGCTTAGGGGCCCGGGCCCTTTGGGGGGCCCGGTAAGTTCTTTATTCGCTTATAAAATATTTCGATATCTTCTACTTCATTTGGGTGTAGATTGATAGTACTGAAACCTCAGTCCTCACTCTCAGTTATCAGTCATCACGTCATCGGTGATCACTGTGATCAGCCTTGATTTGAGAGCTTTGAAAAACCAACAATTTTTTTTAAATTTTTAGAACCGAAACACGTTTTAAGAATGCAAGAAGCTGAACAAGTCCGATGTGATTTGCTTCAGAAAAATTATTCTAATGTCCTCAATAATAAAAGTTTGTGAACGCTATCTCCTTACTAAAAGAGTGTTCCAGATTTGAAAAGTTTATTCCTACAGAAATCTAGTGTTCTCGAAAGCAATTTTGCCGAGATTATTACTGCATTGGTGTTATTCTTGACTCTATCTGTAACATTACCCACAATAGAAAGATCATTTAGCAAGTTGAAAATAATAAAACATTATTTTAGAAACTCTACCAGCCAACATAGGCTACATGACCCTTCGGTTGTATCAGTTGGGCAAAATGCATCGTCTACGATGGACATAAAAATCGTGTGGAACAATTTGCTGTCAATCAGGCCAGAAGGATACATTTTTATTTCTAATCAATATATTTTTGCGGCGTATTACAGGTATTAATGATACAAATAAATACTAACAGCCGTATTCATAGTCGTTCGCCAGCGGCTCGCCGGCTAGTCGCCGGAGTTTCGTTATGAATAGTATGTTGGCGGCACTGTACGTCTATGTCAAATTCGAGGTTAGCAGGTTAGGTTTTCCGTCAGTTTTGACAGAAATTGACACAAAATCTAACCTGCTAACCTCGAATTTGACATAGACGTACAGTGCCGCCAACATACTATTGATAACGGAACTCCGGCGACTCGCCGGCGCCGGCGAGTCGCTGGCGAACGACTATGAATACGGCTGTAAGTATTTGTTACCTATTTTGACGTGGGTTCTTAGGATTTTACCTGAATATTATTCTATTTTACTAGTGTTACCTAGGTAGAGATTTATCCATCAGTTTTCTTTGTGTTTGTGCCTATACCAACTTGAAGAGTTTATTTAATTTTATATTTTTAATTGATATTTTGTTTGATGTTACTTATAAAATGTGTTAAATGTTAGGCATTTACTACTCTATTTCTGTTGGTTATAACAGGGTGTTATTTTATTTTTTGTTAAAACGTTTACTTTATATACTATAATTATAAATATACAATTCATTACCAATATAAATCTTTTTACAAGAGGTGGGGGGGGGGCATTTTTATATTTGCTTAGGGGCCCAAGGTGCTCTTGCACCGCCACTGACGTGACTGTGATGATTTACCCTACATTTCAGATTTAGACTAAACAACTTCATCGAGAACCAGTAAAAGATCTCACCTTAGAATTCGCGAGGCTTGTGGAAATTGTAGAAAATGTCTCAGACACAAAAAAATAAAAAGTTTGCAAAGAGCATTTTCTACTAAGTAATGTACAATTTATTCAATTTGGGTACGTTTTACTAAAAATTCTCTGGCGCAGTATACTTTCGATTAACCAATAGGGGGAGACGCGGGCGTGGTCTGAACTGTGGCAAGGTATACTTTACAAAATCGCAACCTGGTAAAATTTGTGTAATGTCAATTTTGATGTAACCTTTTAGCTCTGGTTGTACTTAACTCATTGTGAAATAATACTCATTTGATTTAAACTTAAATACATTTAGCATTTCCAAAAATGTGCTGGACACCATGGTCACTAATTCAAATGTATCCGTCTACTATTTTAAAAACGAAATAAAAAAAATAAATAAACGTTAGTAAAAATTCAAAATTACTCAAAATTATTTCACTGTTATCAAGCAAGTGAAAGTGGTAAATAAATATTTGCGCTATAAGTTAAAAGCGCGAACGCATTAAATTGATGAGCCATTGCTGGGCGCCTGATGGTTCGACTAAAACAAACATGATAGGGGTGCCTCCTTTAACTTTCTGCGGCCCTAATAACCGGCGGCTCTGTACACCATATAGGAATATGTTGGTGGTAAAAAACCTGGCTGCGTTCCCCACGTGTTATCACCCTTTCTAGCGGCTCCTAAGGGCTTCGTGCGATTACGTGGCACCTTCGTCGTTCGCAGAACAACTGCAGGACCTCTCTGGGATCCCTCAAAGATAATGTTTTTACTAGGAAAAAAAGAGCCAAAAACCGTTCAAAGAGGTCTCTACAAATAGATTTCATTGCATTAACTATGTGAAATGATAATTTTATCGCATACCTTTAGGTGTTTATCGGCCTCACAGATTGCTGGCGGATTAATAATTAATACATCATAGTAATAGGCCCGAATACTTACTTATTTACTTACTTGATCATGAAGACTCTCCAACTTTTGATGTAAGGCGTGGTGGTTAGCTCGGCAGCAGTTCCTTTTTTCATAATTCTTTGTATTTCTTCTTGTATGCTGTATGTTCGCTTATGTTTTTCCATACTGCTTCCATTATTTCTACTGTTTTCCTTCCTATTTTTCTCTTTTCTGTCATCCTTGTTTCGTACATTTGTCTGTTTGTCTGGGTTGTCTTCCTACTCCAATTCGGTTTACGTGTCCTAACCACCTTAGTTGGCTTTCTTGGATTTTACTATCTATCGGTTGGGTTTTTAATGTTTTCCCGTAAACTTCGTTCCGTATTCCGTCCTTGTTTTTTCTTCTATTTTCCTGAGGCATTTCATTCCCATGGCATATAGTCTGTTAGTCTGATCTTCTGTCTGCCCGATGTCACCCGCGACTCACTAAAGTATGTTAGTGCCGGTAGCGTCAATTTCTTATACCGTGGCCACAAAGAAATAGCTATTTGATAACTACCGAATTCGGCAATTTAAAATTATGCACATTTCTAATAACTTGACAATTTTACTAATTTTAATTAATGTAATGAGCTGTTTAGTAGGAATTAATGAAGTAGGTACCAGAAACCATGCAACAACTATTTCCCATGTGAAATCCGTACGGTTAGGTTTGGTGGTTATCACTCGGAATATTTTTGCTTTTGTTTCTTTAGGTATCGCCCTTTTCCCTAAAAGAACGATGCCTTGAATACGTTAAAGAGTCTACCAGCTTGCTTCTATTCTTTGGTTGATTTTTCCATCTACCTTTCGGTTTTCACTTACTTGTTCCCCTAGATATTTGAATTATTTTACCTATTCCAGTTTGGTCCCCTCTAGTTCTATACTGTATGTTGTTTCTTCCGAAATTATTATCATCGTTCTATTTTTCTCGCAGTTGTTTATTATATTAATTTTTTTCAGTTCCGTATCATATACCCTCAGATTATGTTGTCCTGTTCAGTTGCTCGTAGTATCGCCCTATCGGGGCGGGAAAACCCAACCAGAAATATGTAAATGCTCGGTCCGCTTTTCACCACAACGTGGAATGATAGAGCATTTAACGGTATTAGGCCGATATTGAGCATATAACGGACGAGGATAATTTTGCACCCGACGCCGCTTAGGCCGAGGCTGATAAATTATCCGAGTCAGTTATGCGTAATATCGGCTGTATGTTGTTTAACAGTTTTCGTAATATCTACTAAAAGCGGTAAATCTTAAGATTGTGATTTTAATATAAATAATATAGGTAAACTTACTAGTAACCTGAATCCCGCACGTAATTTGGTAGTGTAGCAACGAATCTTTACAAATTCGTTTTTAAATTAATAACAATACACGTAATGTAGTAGTGTAGCAACGGTTATAACGGCCGGGCTATTAAATTTTAACGGGCTTGGTTGTTGTGGGTGACATTTCGATCAAGCAGACAGTACTGATATAGCACAATAACATATAGGTATAATGAAAACGGTTTAACATGGATGATGTTGCTTCAAGCTTCCAACCTACGTCTTTGGTCTTAGATGGCAACAGGAAAGTAATTTTTAAGAACATGGGAAAATTCGAATTGAAGTTAAATATGCAAGTCACTCAACATAAACGGAGTGCTAATTTTACATTTCAAAATACACCAAAAAATATCTAAAATGAATCTAGGCAACATGCTCCACGCACACACGCTTAAAGTGACTTAATTTCAAAGGCAAGCACCACTATATTTGAAATAAAGGAGCTTGGGAACCTACCAAAAATGGCAATTGGCAAAACTCTTAAAAATATCCGTTACCGTTACACATAACGTGTAAATGGTGATTGTGTAGTTTCACCCTCTTCACCAGCAGTACTCCACATCAATATATATATTTATATGAGCCGGTTTAGAAAGTCTTGCGACGTTGTCCGACACCTAATCGCCATTCTCTTCTATTCTCGCAATCTTTTTGCGTTAAATTCCGTTCACTCATGGACTTATGTACCGATCTCTGCCATTCTAATTTAGGTCTACCACTTCTTCATAGTTCTACTGGTTGCCATTCTAGAACTTGTTTTGGCAGCCTTGATTCATTCATACGCTGTATATGACCATACCATGTTAGCTGTTTGCTTTCAATGTCCTGTATTATATTTCCTTCTATACCCATTCTTTATTTTATTGTTTGATTTCTGATATGGTCCATTCTTGAAATACATCGAGATCTCCTTATAGCATCCATCTCAACTGTTTCTACCTTGGCTTTGTATTTTTCTGTGATTCTCCAAGTTTCAGCACCATATAGTAGCGTTCTTTCTACCGTGATTTCATAGATGTTGAATTTTCTTTTTTTTTGTTATTTCTCTGCTTCAGAAGGTACCATTTAGGCATCCAAGAACTTTTTTTGCTTGCGTTATTCGCTTTTCTATTTCTTTTATGTCGGTGCCCGTGTCATCGAATGTACTTCCCAGATACACATATTCCTGGCAGTAAGAGATAGTTAGCCCATGTTCAAGTTCTAAGTTACTGGGTTCGTTTCCTATGCATAAATATTTTGTCTTGTCGATGTTAACTGACAGTCCCCATTGATTATATTCTTCGATCAATTTTCTCATCATATACTGCATATCTTCTTTATCGTTCGCCACGACCATCTGGTCGTTCTCGAATTGCAATGTGTAAATACATTTGTCATTAATTTTTATGCCCATTCCATGAATTTTCCTCTTCCGATTTTTTAAGGTTGCGGCTATATATCTTTTAAAGAGAGTTGGCAACGCAACATCCCTGTCTTAAACCTTTGGTAACAATAAATTCTTCGGTTAGTCCTTTGCCTATCTTTACTCTTGATCTTGATTCTCTGTATAGTTCTTGTAGTGCTTGCATATATGTATGATTCATGCTTGATTGTTTCAACACGTCCCATAGTTTAGAGATTGGAACGGTATCGTATGCTTTCTGGAGGTCTATAAACGTAATGTGAGTCTCCATATTTCTAGCAGTTCTTTTTTCTATAATTTGTTTGAGACAAAATACGTTATCCGTACAGGATCTGCCTGCACGGAAGCCGCTATGTTCTTCCTCTTCATTCTCATTAAAATCGTCCTCAATCAAGTCACGTAAAATCCTTCCATATAGTCTGCTAATTGTGCTTGTTACAGAGATGCCCCTATAATTGTTACAGTCCTGTTTATGACCTTTTTTGTAGATTGGCCAAATATATGCTACTCTCCATTCTTCTGGAGTCGGTTGCCCATTTAGACATTTATTGATGACATATGCTAAATTTTTAAATAGTTTGGGTGTTCCGCTTTTTAGCAGCTCTGCAGATATTCCTTCAGGCCCAGAGGCTTTTCCATTTTTGAGAGCCATTACGGCTTTTTTCACCGACTCTGTTGATATTTCGGCTGCTTCTCCTTGTACATATATCTGTCTTATTGGTAATTTTTGAAGATATTCTGATCTGGTTTCCTGGAGTAAGTTCTTGTAGTGTTTAAGCCATTCCATGGATTTAATTGTATTTATATAAGCTACATCTTTGCCTGGGCTTTTCAGAGATCTTACAAACCTCCATATTTCAGAGCTTTTCCTTCCTCCTATGTACGTATTAACGTTTTGACATTGTTTGTCCCACAGTTTGTGTTTTTCTGTTTTTATAATTTTCCGCAGTTGTCTCTTGTAATCCTTATATGTATGATGATCATCCTCTCTTTTTGTACTCAGCCACTTTAGATAGCTCTGTTTTTTCGTTGTACCAATATTTCAATTTCTTCGTTCCACCACGCTTTATTGCTGAGTTTTTTCTTCCTTGTTCCAATTGCTTCTTTGGCAGCCTTATGTAAACTTGTAACGATATTATTATATAATTGTGGGAATGAATCTTCTTCTATATCTATCAATTTCTCATCTAACCGAGTTTGAAAAAGTATTCTCGTGCTTTCATTTATAAAACTTTCTAAGTTGTACTTGGGGAATTCAAGTATTTCTAACTTGGTATCATCTTTGATATTTTCAGTTATATTAGTTTCTATAAATGAGAATATTATTTTAGCTCTTACCAGATAGTGGTCTCTTTGATAAACACGCACATCATTGAATTGCAGTTTTGATTCCTGTTTACTGATGACATAGTCAATGATTGATTTTAAGTTGCGTGTATTTTGCGTCCAAGTGTACCGATGAATGTCCTTATGTTTATAAAAACCATTCATAATTTTCAGGTTATGTGTCTCGCAGATATGTATTCATTTATGGCCATTATCGTTAATTACGCCTTCACCAAATGGTCCTACAATTTTATTACTTTTCTGATTTCCAATTCTGCCATTGAAGTCGCCAAGCATAATTATTTCTCTGTTATTACCTACCCCTGTTATAATGTCTTCAATTTTATCGAAAAATATCTGCTTTTCGTTAACTCGTTCATCGTCGGAGGGAGCATATGCCCCTATCACAGTAATGTCGTGTCCGTACAGTTTCATATTCATTTTCAGAATATTTTCGTCAATAGCTTCCCAGTTAGTAATTTTATCCTTTAAATTTTTCTTTACCAGTAGAGAGACTCCCCTGGCTGCCCTTTTTCTTTAGGGACTCCCGTAAATACCTTTCTTTTTTGTTTCCGTCAATGTTATGACATCCAGGCCCATTTTCCCTACTTCTGATGCTATAATGCCAATCTTCTGATTAATCCCTTGTACATTCCATGTTCCGAAATTCGCTAACCGTTTTCGTTGCCTGGTCCGTTTCCTTGAAAATCCGTCCGATGCTCCCAGGCGTAGTTTAGGTTTTTTGGTAAATAGTATTTTTTACGAGTAATGGAGTCTAATACCTCAACCCCCTAATCTGGAGGACCGAACTCGTTTTTTTTTCCACGGTGGGTATTTTATTTTCCCACTACCCTTCGAATCCGCTGGATTGCGGACCCGACGAGCTTTCCCCAATTCCAATGAGGACGCACCCGATGGAGGTAACTAGCAAATCTCCTCATGGGACTCCACATCAAGCCCGCTGTAAAACCAAAAATATAAATGCAATAAGCAAATTCTGATTTACAAATAGTGTTATTTTATTTACCTGAACACTTTGGCTGGCGAAAAAGTCAAAGATATACTACACAAGATACTTAACTCTCGCAATATGTTAAAAACTCGACAGATATCAAGTATTGACAAAACTCTGCCAGCAAATGAGTAGGTTGTATATTAGTATCGTATAAAATGACATATATTAAGTGAAAACTTTTCCGCTTTCACATATTTGGTATATTACATAATTTATCGGTATTTCTGACACAAAACAGGTTACAATTTTACTGCGATAATTGTAAGACGACAAATCGGGAAAATACAACGACGCCGACGTTACTATGTCCTATATAACAAGATTTTGGTCCGCTTAACTCGTCGGAAGGTCGTGGTGCCCTTCGATACTCGTTAATCAGGGCGAGGACTTGTTGAATTAAATAAAATTTTATAAACTGAGCGCCACCGACTCCTGGAAGAGCATTTTCCTGTGAAGCCGGAAATGGGAACAATTCTCTCAGTTTGCTGATAGTATTCGTGTGAGACGGCCCAGCATTCTGCTTCATCGGACTTACCTTGATTAATTCCTTGCAGCCGCTGAACTCCTTCAAACGCACAAAGAAATATCACTGCACAGAGGGGTCTCATGCAATTACCATGAAAGAAAAGCAACGGCTAATTTAATCTAATTGCATTGATTTTAATATAAGTATATATAATTAACAGACTAAATGGCAAGGAAAAGGTTATTTCTACATCTATATGAGGTGCTAAGGTTTTTACATGTTGCTAAACGTAATTACTGACTCTTAAATATTTAGGCTTATTTGTTGGTTCTTAAAGAGCGCCAATCGTCAATTAACTGACCACACCACTATAAACTGTTAGCGCTTAAAACTATGGGAGCACAATACCTTGTAAGACCTTGGTGGCTGCTGCTGCTGCTGTTTACGACGGCGTTGCTTAAGCCGGCACATATTCAACTGCCGTCGAGAACCTTTTATCTCGGCGGGATGACTTGGGAATATTTGTTAGATGCGGGGTGCAGACTCTCTTCAACCAAGGCAACGCTGTTAATATCCTCGAGGGGAGAACGGAAGGCGTGCTATGCAAATCGAAAGTTTTCGGCAAACGCACTCCCTTAAGAAACACCTGGCACAATGGGGTTCCCTGCTAAATCCGCGTTAAACGACTTGAAGATTCGATCTTTTGATATTGAACTCACGGTCGCTATAATATTCAGCGTCACCTACAGGTACCACTCCGATACGGTCTGCCCGCGCAAAAAAGGTCGGCCAACGATAGGTTCTGTCCAGATACTTCAGCTAACTGACTCCAACCTGTTGCGCTGCGTCTGATTTTTGATCCGTAAGGAAGGGTAGGGACGATCAGATGATTGTTTCCCATTGGTCAATTGTGACACGCTACTTCTTTGACCGCGCTTAATTGGTGAGACCCTCAAGGGATTTATTGATTTCGTTCTGGAAACTTCTACCCCAAAATTCTAATCTAGCATTTCCTCAACCAAAATATCTAACATACAGGAACAAAATTGAACACCTAAGAGATCATATCTTGTATTTGCATCAGAGTGTGATGCGACATTAATAAATTTAAAAAAATATTGCTTGCACGTATTGAGAAGAAACAAAGATCCCTGTCAAGGAATGGAGATGTTTTTGAACGGATCTTCTGAAAAATCTGAAATAGTTCAGTCAGGACTGAATTTTCTACTGAAATTATATATGGCTCCTCAAGGGATATTAAAGAAATTAACTATATAGGGTATATTCTCTACAATAGAATTACATGAAGACAGGGATTCAAATTAGTATTTAATTTGGTCACGTTGCCTCCTAGTAAGAACTCTACGCTGTGGCATATTCTCACATCATATTTTCAGGTATGAAAGCTGAAAATGAGTGATTTGTTGTACAACTATAATATGTTATCATAACCAAATTTTTAGGTTCAGGAATGGATCGACAACCATATAGATCCCTTAAGTTATGGATGGAAGAAAAATGAGTGCGATCTTGTTCCTGTTCAATCTACATCATCAAACCTGCTAGGTTAGTTAATTTTTTGAAATTTCAAAGGAAGTCATTGTGCTAACATTGTTCTTGCATAAGAATGGGACTGAAATGTTCTTCTAAATGTGGTAAATGTTATGGTATCAGTTGTACAAACTCTTTAACTGTGGAAGAGGGCAATGAAGAACAATTTTAGCACGGGATAATCATTCGCTATTCCTGATATATTTTCAGAACGTTTATTTATCTTATCAGTAATATACTCACTTATAATACCATGAGTAGTCAAAGTTATGTCGACTATTTTTGCGGTGGTGTCACGAATGTCCATTGCGCTTTGGTACGATTAGGACGAGTGCGATAGCACGAGTCCTAATCCCAAGCGCAATGGACATGAGTAGTGATACCACCGCAAAAATAATCTACTTAACTTCGACTAAGAATGGTATTCGAGGGACTATTTAATGAACCAAACTACCTTTTCAATTTAGTTTTTAGTAAATCTAGCAACAAACTACGCAATTTCTATAGTAACAGAACACTAATATTGACTTTTTCTAAAATCGCATTTGTTAAAAATAGTCACTTGAATACCTTCTAGGAAGATATATCCACTGATATTTTTTTGATTGGTCAAGAAACGTCAGAATTCTGGATTTTCATTGGTCACTTTTTGACAGATGACAGGTGAATTGAATAGTCTTCTTTATTTAATTTGAAAATCGTACGACACTCATTAATGACCAATAGAAAAATTAGTTCACGAGCCGTAACCAAGGCAATAAAAAAATTCTTGGAAATTTTTTGTAGGTAGACATTACTTCTTTTTAGGGTTTGTGTTGTTACGATTTTCTTGCCGAATCTGCATTCGAGCATTAATTCATATCCGGAAATTATTTTTCGTGCATTCTAACAACGTCCAAATTAATACGACGATGTTGGAACGTACTCAAAAAAATTTCCGTCAACAATGAATGCTCTTATGAGATTATATGTGATAATTTTTATTGTAGGTTCTTCCACTGACGCCACCGCTCAAGCAGTGGATGTAATAGGAGAAATCGTAAATGATATTGATGCTGTGTATATGGAAATTAATTAAAATTGTATATTTCTGTTCATTCGAGAGCTATATATTTGAATCTTACACCATAAGATAGTATTTTTTGCATAACTGTCAAAGTTTAGTTGACTTTTTTCTAAAATGAGTGTTTAACGACTTATTTGCGAAAAAACGAAAAATTCAAGATGGCCTATTTTCCAACTATAACTTTTTTCATTTTCCACAAAAGAGGTCTCTTGATTATTTCTATAAAATACATGGTTTTTAAGATACCCTGAAAAAATCCAAGATGACGGACATTTTATTCGAGCTTGAGCTAAGGGAAGCGGATGGGAGTTTTGACAGGTCAAAGGGGACGGACGTTATGGTCTGAACATTTCGGCTGAGATCAGCATGTTACTATTTTTTTTTACTCACCTCATCTAGATCGACTAGCTTAAAGAGTGAAAAAGAATTTATAAATTCGAGTGCTCTAAAGAAAAATCTTCAAAAATAATGTAAATGTGTTTCCTTCATATTTATTGAGCATAGGTACCTGAATGAATTTTTGTTGTGGTGGGTACCAAATGGAGAGAAAAAGAAATTGTTGCTCCACCGGACTGATTCGTTCAGTGTTGGGAATTTATGTTAATTAAAAAAAATACCAAGAATTCTATGAATTAATAAATAATGGCGTTATGCTGGAGACAGCTAGATTCAATCAAAAATTAAATGTAATTACAATGCCTAAAAGACGAACTGTTACTATAGGATCAAAATTGATCTGAATCATGTACGATCTAGATCTAGTATGTGTAGAAAATAGAAACGTAGTGGTCTGTGAAAGTGTTTAACTTTTCACTTCCTTCGTCTTTTAGACGCTTACAATACTTCCCTCGTCTAAAAGAGCACCTTCCAAAATTTCTTCAGATCTTCACGTTTCAGGGTCCCTAAATGACGAAAAACATGTTTTCTCAATTCCGTCTGCCTTTCTGTCTGTCCGCCTGTTGGTGGTATAGCTCAAAAACGATTTGTTGGAGGGAGACGATATTTTGCATGCAGATTATATGTCTACCTGGCCCGAAACCGAATGTACCTTCTGTCAAATACAGGCTGTCCATTTTATCATGTATCAACTAGGTAGGCAACACATTGCTCATGCTTTTCACATAGAACTGTTAATGTTAAAAAACAATTTCTAAATTTGTAAAATGGGTGGTTTCACTCCGTATGCGTAGACCATGTCCATAACAAATAAACAAGCAACATTAGGAGTTGTCTGTGAGAAATCATTAATTTGTGATATGTGTTGCCTACCTAGTTGTTATATGATAAAATGGGCTACCTGTATATTCTGGGTGTGCACCTTAAACAATAAAATGTTTTCTATTTTTGCTTTAACTGAGGAAAGTATGTAAGTAATTATTTTACACATAGTTCAGGTTTTACTCCTAATGAAAATGGAACGCAATAGATACAAGGTGAACATCACAAATTGGACAGAAATTTAGAGCGTATTTATAAGGCAACCAGAAGCGGATATAGTATCGCGTGTAAACCGTTTACAGTTTTTTTACGTCTGTATCTGTAAAAATAATCCCTTTTAAAAACATAATTTTTCAATATCTGCGTTTTAAGCTGTTTGGCCTTGAAAAATCAAAAATTTTCGCTTGCGGCGTTATTTGCATGTTACATGACCTACAAAATGTATCAAATGTGTTTTTTTTGTTTCACAAAAATGTAGCAACGCTACTAATGATCCGGGTGACGAAAAATACTACTTTTACTGTACGAATTCTGAATTTATTTCCGTATACATGTGTTTATGATCTAATGTATTAAAAATAAACAGGTAGGTATATAAAATAAATTCAGCATTGCTAATTAAAGTTTTAAAAATAAACAACTAAATAACAAGATCGAACACAAATAAAATAAGAGAGAAAAAATAGAAATTTTTAAAATATTAAAATAAGTGTTCGCCCTGCACCTATTGTTTTCAGTCTATTTATTGGATCAAAAATGTCCCAGTTTTCGTCAATGGTAAAAGCTCAAGCTATGACATGTTTTATCGGACTTTTTCCACTGTCTAGGGTGTATATCACACAACGTCTCGGGAGTTTTGATCTACTCTCGTCTTCAGGTGTTCCTAGTTAGTCCTGAGAAGGACTGATATTGTACGTTTTTCTACGTAAACTCGTTCTTCCCCCGGGGTTTGAACCAGGGACAGCTGATCGCTGCAATTACTAGTCTGCCACTCTTACCACTAGGCCAAGCTATATTCAAAATAATAATTTTCTCCAACAAATTTGAGATGAAGCAAGAATAGACAGAATTTTTGTAAATTGTTTACCCTGTACCTATTGGGTTGAAAATATCATATGCATATTTTCTTCAAGGGTAAAAGTCTAGGCTACATGCAAAATCTATTTTTTCTCTAACCAATAGTTCCGGAATTAAAGTAGAGAAAGAGAATTTATTTTTTCAAGTTGTTCACTCTGTACCTGCTTGATCTCAAATTTGCCCATTTTTAGCAAGGGTAAAAGCCTAAGCTATGTGCAAAGATCTGAAGAAATCATGGAAGGTGTTTTTTTCTCGATTACAATAAGTACTCCTGGAGCGAGGAAAGTAAAAAGTACATGTTATTATGTAGCCAACAGAACATATTATAGGTAAGCACATATTAATAATAAAATAATAGAAACTTGAATAAAAAACATCAACTGAAATTTTAACGAATAAGTAAATACATATTATTATGGGTAGTAAATACTGCTACTTACAGAAACTTGAAAATTTGCCTACCCCACAGCTTAAAAGTTTAATTTAATATTATTCTTTTAGATACAAATTTTTCTTGCTTTTTGTGCTGCACATTCTGAAATATATATTTCAAATTATTTAGTCTGTAAGAGACCTCTCTATAGATATTAAGGCTATATGCAACAGTCTTGTCTTGGCACATAGCCGACCTTAAAAAATTGTTAATTGGTTCCAATTTAGAAAATGATCGTTCGCATGGAATATAATATATCGACCAGATTGAGAGCAATTCTTATTAATATGTATTTTTTGTAAAATTTTCCGCTTATTTAATTGTTTTTTCATTAACACGAAAAAAAAAACCATTGCCATTTTGGCGCTCCTGTCGTTTGTACTCCAAGGCAACCCCCAGAGAAAATTACAGAAAAATTTCGTTGTAACAACAGACAAATTAGAAATTTGCTGTTAAATTTGTCGTAGATGTTTGGAGCGAATGAATATTTTATAATGTCATAAGTAAAAGCATTTTGTAAATCTTACTTTTCCCGACTTCTTACCTTTACAAGACTGGGATTTCTGTTATAGTCGCTTAGAGCATTAAATGCGGACATCAAAACGTAATACAAAAATTAAATTAAAAGTGTCCATTCACATATCCCTCTTATTAGAAAAAACAGTGTAAGGACCAGAGGTTAGAATATTTTTTGTTCGTCGTAATTGTTTATCTTATCGATTTTGCCTCTCTTCCATCTGCACACGTCCCACAGTTTGAGAACCTTTGAATTACGTTTTTAGCACTGGAGAAAATAATTACTGAAAATTTACTAATTTACCTACCTGAAATAGATTCAAATAAGATGTACTACGTACAGTACTTCCTACTTTTTCATTTATGTTGTGGATGTTATAGAATTTAACTTACCTGACAATACGGCAATTTTTAATATTATATGGTTTCTTTCAGCTTTTCTCTCTTACTTTTAATTAAATGTTCTTTCAAACACTACATTTACGCGTCGGCACCAAGGGAGTATACGAGTATAGGTAAAGTTCAGTTAAATGATTGCAAATTATAAAATAAGGCCTGGCTATGGAAACTTCCTGAAAGAAAATGTTGCAAGGTGTAGAATTATTTCACAATTCAAATTTCCTTTCTAATAACAACACGGGGAATCCCATTTGAAATAATTAATACCAACAGCCCTACTGTGTAGTAGAAATAGTATGATTGGGAAAGTCCTGAAAATGCACACTGATATTAATTTAATACCGGGACTGTTGAAGTTCACTGTCAATTAAAAAAACCCAAATGAAATTCCTTACAACAGGTTTAATTTAAAATTTACAGTATACATAATTCATGCAATACAGGGAAAATATTTGAGCAATTTCACCTAAATTATTATGGGCCAATGTGGAGCGGAGCGGTCACTAAATTTGACTGCAATCAACTCCCGATTATAAATATGTACCAAAGAAATGCACGACCTATAATAGGTTATAGGGAAAACGTATAATAAAACTTGACAGCGAAAAGCGAGTTTGATGATATAGCACGATTGTTAATGGAAAGATCAAAAGCAAAAATGGGCATTAGATCACTTAAGGGGGAAATAGAATATAACCATCGACCATCGTAGAAAATCTTAAAACAGCGATTCAATCACTTCTGGGTTTGAATTGCACGTTTTTCAAATTTTATTTGTGTACCACAAAACATCGATCAGTATCGTTTTAGTATTATAGCTAACGCCAATTTTTAGCTTTTAAAATTTATTTTGAAAAATGCTAATTACGAAATCAAGTAAATTCAGCAATTTACATTTGTATATTTATATAATTACGAAACATCCAGATTTTACGTTTAGTTTCACTTTATACAAATTTGAAAACATTTCACTACTACATCTGAAGTTGTAAAAGAAAGTTCTGCTGGCCAAGGCCATGGTGCAGACTTGTTTAGCAATCGATTTTGCAGAATGTCTCCTTGTTTACTGATGTTGAAAGACTTGTTGATTCAACTAACACTGTTTTTAACTCGGTTATCCCGGAATGTGAGATCGAATAACGTATTGTTTAGTTGATGCACGTTTCGCCACGTAGCGTACCCATCCGCTTCCTTTTTTTGGTTATTTTTAAAAATTTTCTACTACTAATCAAAGATACAATTCCGCCACGGCGACGTTTGGCACCTCGCGATGCCATTTTTGCGGTCTATTTTTAAAAAATAAACATTTTTGTTCGTTTCCTACTGCGCTGATAGCACAATTATCTATTTATACATCACAGTTAGAAAGTAAACAGCATTGCAATCTTATGATTTTCCCGCGCGTTACAATTTCCGAATGGACTTTTAATGAAAATAGGTAATTTTTATAAATATTTTAGTTTGGATCGAAACAATTTACATTTCTTAGAAGCAAGATTCTCAGAGTTATGGACGTCAACGAAAATTTTGCTTCGTGCACCAATTAAAGTGCTACATGAGGTTACCTTCGCGTTCTTCGTACATAAATAAACCCATTGCTAACCGTTAAGAAGTGCACTTCTTTCTTTTTGTTGTTAATGGCATTAATAATTTACAATTTGCGCAAGCACTTGGGTTTGGTGGGCGCTGAAGGAAGGTGCAGCCGGCGCGGCGTTCGGAGTGTGCCGAGGCCTGTGCAGCAGGCCGGAACGAAACACAATGTAAAGAAAAAATATAATTTATTGATAATGATACAGAGATACATTTAGCTACATATAAATATACAGGTAGACGCGGAGCAGCATAAGCCCGCTAGTTTCTGTGCCGAGCACTCGTCACCTACAGTACTGAAATATAAATAATAAGTTACATATAAATATGATAATAAAATAACTACATAACATAAACGTATTGAAATGAGAAAACACACATTAATTAAATAAATGGTTTAAATAACAAAAATCAAGTATTCTCCTCATCGGTCGAAAGGCACACGAAATGACAAGCGGTTGAAATAAAAATAAATAAATAAACTTCGATCGCGGAATGTTATAAGATATCAGAATGGAGACCGATGACTTTTATACAAAACTAACCTAACTTGCACGTTCACTGATTCTCGATAACATTCGTATAAAAACACGCCTCTACTTAAACATATACATTTTATAATTATATATTTAAAAATCACACAATATCAAAATCACCCCGCTCGAGGCGGAATTCTATAATAACATAAATTAGACACTGTAATTAAATAAATTGTCTGAGTAATGGCTTTTCAACCCTTCGTAGAAAACGATAAAACCGCGTCGCACACTATAGCAACAGGTCTCCCAGTGCTAGAATGGGGGCTGGAGCGGCTAGTCTGTTGAACACGGGGAGGCGCTGTTCGTCCGCCCCGGGAGAGTTTAGTTCCGGCTCGCTGCTGAAGAACGAGCCCATGGAGGACGTGGGGGACTGACTAAGGCTGCACGGGGGGCTGGGGCTGTCCAGCGACAGAGCAGGACTGAGGGCGGCGGGCCTGGAGCGTGGGGGCTGCGTGCGGACCGACATCATCGCCGAGGGGGGCAGGCGGATCGGCGACTCGTCCTGGTTGTGTACGAAGTGGCACCGGGGCCCGTAGGGGCAGAACCCCACTGTGTGGTAGGTGCGGCACAGCTCCGTTTTGTACTTCGGATGCCTCGCCAGCGTGCGGAGCTCGTTGGGCCCGTGCGCGAACTGACACTTGTCGCCGTATTTGCACACGCCGAACTCCTCGAAGGGCCTGCACAGCTCTGTCTTGTAGCGGGATGTGTTGACGGTGGTTGCTGCCACGGCTGCCGACGGCGCCGGTGCTGACTGTGTCCGCTCCAGGCGCCGGTGCTGCTGCGACAGGTTGCCCAACAGGTTGGTAACTAGGTTCGCCGTCGTCGTCACATTTGCTGGGGTGGAATTCATGCGGGATAGTGCGTATCGCACCCGGCAGGCGTCCATGGCTTGGGTGCCCATCGTCAGGTGCGCTCCCGGTGCTGCCTCCGAATTCCCAACACCACTCTGAAACAAGAATTGCAATGTTAAAAATCGTTCCATTTATGGGTACTGGAAATTAAAAACCTTGCACGCTCCATTTACCCACAGTATCACACTCGGGCCTCACTATGTTAAGCGGGAAGCATTATCGCGTACCTACACGAAGCGGTTCATTTACTCAACTACCCATGCATCTACATTGTATACACATAAATCTATCAACCAAGACAACGGAAAATTTCGGCGACGATAGAGCAGTACGGGGAGTATAACAGAGACCTGCGCGGATTCAATATATAGGGACCCACACCCGACCCGTGAACAGTAATTTCGGAAATTTTAAACCGCATGCAACCCCCGAACCCCAATTTCCACACCCGAACCGAGACCCGCCACCTACAGTTTTTACACTTTCAAAGTCACATTGACCGACCGCAAATTCAAATATTTGACCAACATGTACCCACCACTTGCTTCAGATAGGATGCCATTATACAAATTATTATTAAGGTACCCGACCCTAGACCCGCATTGTGGGTAACTTGCGGGTATCCGACCCGATGCAAGCCTCTTGGAAATCATTGTGGGTAACTTGCGGGTATCCGACCCGATGCAGGCCTCTTAGAAATGTCATAAAGGGTGTCCGAACCGCAATTTCTACATTTTTATACCCACACCCGAACCGAGACCCGCCACCTACACTTTTTGCACTATTAAAGCCGCACTCGACCGACCTCAAATTCGAATATGAGACCAGCATGTACCCAAAACTTGCTTCAGATAGGATGCCTATTATACAAGAAAAAAAGTAGTTTTCTCACTTCGGTGGTCAATTATTTAGGTACCCGACTCGAGACCCGCCATGTGGGTAACCCACGGGTATCCGACCCGTTGTAGGTGTCTTTCTTAGAAATGTCACAAAGGGGGAAGAACACTGATCAAGCATTAGCGTAAAGAACTAGACTATTATTGGCTTGGTAGCACTATTCAGAAACCCAAATTAAGACAAAAGAGATTATTACGGAGATTGGCACGACCATCCCCCGAATGCCAAGCGGGAAATCTAACCCTATTAATCATAGATTCACAATGTAACTGTTAAAATATTATGAGCATGGACGAAGGAATCGTGGATAGCAGAACAGTCGGGTGTGGAGAACGCCGTCTCAGTATTTCTCACATAACAAGCACACTGTTATCTTAAGAAAACTACCAATACATTTGAATCAGAACAATGAGTACCGGGTATCTCGGCCAGGTTCCTGAGCATCTTCACAACTCGACCTATTTACTCAAATCAGCTATCCACAAGCTACGGAGTACATACAAGGTGTGTCGGAAAAGAATGCCCATTTGTTTATTTATTTAACTCAGAATTATTTAAGAATGGGGGTAACTACAGTCCTTGCTAATTCAGTGATACTAGGACATACAGCAGAATATTGCACAAAATTTTATCAAAACTACTCGATGTCGTTGCTCGACGTAGATTTCGCGCACATTTAAATGTTCGTCAAATCGAAGACAAAAATTAAAACGTACAAGGTGCAGTGTCCCATTTCTCGCACATTTCGGTGCTCGACTACGCGTTTCCGTTCGTATTTACACAGATTTATTAGTGTAGTTACATACGATATTAAGAGGATTTATACTTTAACCCTTGTAAGTTGCAGCTTCTCCAAGTTTTGTAAGGACTATCGCACGCTCCTTGAAAGTGAAAACCGACTAACCCATGCGCCTTGAAGGTGAAGAGACTACCCCATGTTTCTTGAATTTGAAGTGACTACCCCATGCGTCTTGAAAGTGAAAAAGGTATTATATATATTATTTGATGTATTAGTTACTAAATTAGAGCTATAGGTCCGCAACAATCTGGTGGACAATCATATCTACACAGTCCCAAAGTTATCGTGTGGGCTCTGCAACGTACTTTTGGGACGTTCGATCGTTATCAGGCAACACGGTTTCAACAAGACAAGGCCACGAGCTATACCGCAAATTTAATTCTATTTAAAGATAATGAATTGGTATGTTGCTCAATCGTGATTTTTTGGCCTTGAACTTCCAATGGTTCCATGGTTATAATATGAAAACGTGATTCCAACAGACGAGGTCACCAGCCATACCGCAATTCTTCTATGGGGATACCTACCCTAACCCCAAAAATTTGAATTTACGAGAATCCACCATCGAATTTGCTGCAACTCGAGAACTGCGTGAATACGTAAACATATGACAGCAATTCTAGAAAAACTCACTACCGACAAGACGAATTTCATTGCCGTGAGGGACGACATTCGGACGACGCTAAGAAATAATTGGCAAAGAACCTTCTTTCATTTGTTCTGGAACATGTACGTAACTCTTAACTGTTAACGGTGATGACAAGACTGAAATTCAATATAACTCTACCTAAAACAAAATAATAATGGGGAAACCATACGTGGACGATATATTCATCAATGCGGCAAGTCTTGCTGCTGAAAGGGCATTTTCAAGGGTATCACCACAATCTTCATAAACAAGCACTAAAAAGGCATCGGTGCACAAAAATCTGGCATAATTTTATGAAATAAAAACAAGTCGTTAAAAAACCGGGCGAGTCTTTACACAAGACATGCGAGGCCACTAATGCGTGAAAATATTAAAGGAACATGCCGAGCACAAAGGCAGAAAACGAGAGGATGTCCGCAACTCTAACAAGAACATGCAATTCAGGTCATTATGACAAAATTACATCGGGCTGCATTATGCATTGTTGGATGTTCTCTGTCACCACTTGATTATTTAAGTCTTAAAAAATCTTGACCAGGTAGCATTTGAGAAGCTCCCGGAACAAGTATGGATTTTTCATAAATGCAATAATTAAAATTAAAGGTAGGTCTGTCAGATTTGGGGGTCAATTCAACCCACCTACACTATTAGGAAAAGAAGGAACTGACAAACCCTACATTTTTCATTCAATGGTATTTTGGAATGTCGTCTAGCTAACCTTATCGTGCAGAAACAACTACTGGTTGAATAGTTGTGGCAAACCTTTACAGGTAACTAGTAATCCACTGCTAAGGTAAGACAATCTCGTACAAGCACAAATATGATGATTTGTGAACGACCCAGCAATAATGGCGCCTGTATGTCTTGGTATTATCACAATTTCGAAATGTTTATCACGAGTTATGAGCTCTTATCAAGGTCATGGGTTATCTTTGTACTGATTAACACTCGATTTTTAGAAACTGGAACGATGATAATGAACATGCCATAGGAAGAATTGAACCCCGAAAATTAAGGATTCAAGGAAGGTAAACTTGATCTTAAGTTGCTCTTGAAAGTGGTTCAAAACAAACAATACCTTTCCGGCTAGTTTATAGATCGCTCCCAGATAAGCTACTAATTGAGCCATTAAAATGTTTAAAAACACGAATTTAACTCTTGCTTGCTCACTATACTTTCAAATCGAGTCTTCACGAAGCGCACCTTCTGCTACGAGAATTTCCCCAAATTGTGTTGTTTACTTCGCCCGAAATGGTCGTAAAGATTAAATTGAAATACCCATAGCAATAATTTCCAGCTTTTTAGCATATAATTGCCCACAGTTGGAGAGATACTGCGGTTGTTACCCGCTTAATTAAATATTTGCTAATAGAGAAAGCTTTCTTATATTGCAAATATAGAATTATTTATAGTTTGTAATCCAATTAACTCTTGTTTATTTCGTAAGGAGTGTCGGCATTTATCATGTTACAGCTTTTGTGCGAAAAATTGACTAAGCGTACAAAATCGTTCGAAAAGTAACCCCATTTTCACAGCCCTACAATATATCCTTACGGATACTACGACTCCAGGTAGGTTCTATCAAGTAATTTTAAAATTGCGTATTCAAACCTACAGCAACACTGATAACATTTTATAGTAAGCAAACAGGTTAACCGTGAGTGCGTAAGTGAAAGCGTTTGCCACTTTCATATACGTTACGTAGCACGCAAAAAATAAAAACAACTTGCTTGAAATTCAAAACAGCGTGCAACGGAATTTTTGGTAATTGCTACACAACGTCTGGAGCAAATTCGAAAATTTAGGAAAAACGAGAGATTTAACCTAAAAATCGTGTGGTGAACTCGAATTTCACGGATGATTTCCAGTGGTGCTATAAAGTCATGGAAAACAAATAAGAAGCGACTTTTCACAAAAATTTGCACAGCTCAATATTTGGGCATTGTTCCCACAACAAATTCAGTTTTTGCCGTTTTTCCAAATTGTGAACTGCTCTGCCTACATACTCGCTTGTATCACCTGTTGCATACCTGTCAAGCCTACTTGCCACTAAACCTACTCCATTCTAGTAGGGCATTTGCATTTAAAAGCAGCTGTCGAAGCTATTAATGCCCTGGGGATGCAGCAAAAAGAAAGATTTAATTTGGCATGGGTTAACCGAAAAACTGCTGCGGTTACGCGAAGGTTAGCAACAATTTCGTCTAATCTAATCCAAAAACAAGTGCACGATTGTGGGAAGATAAAAACAAGTGCTTCACATTGGAAAATAACTCGCTTCAAAACGACCCTCGGCGAAAGGATTAGCCGCATGAAATTATTCATATTCAAATGGGCAAACACATATAATAACGCCATCATGGTCAAATAATTCACTAGGAATTGAATAAAATAACCCCAACATTATGCAACATGGACCCAGAGAAAAAAATTATTAATCGAAAGTAAAAATACGCCAATTTTTTCCGGCAGAGGTCGTCGGCAATTGCCGGTTCCGGTGGCAGCACCAAATCCAATGTCAAACGTGAAAATCTAGTACACTTAGCCATTGTGAAGGAAATTACTTCCGTGTCAACTTAAAATCGCTTTGCTGCCTTTGGTTCAAAACTGAGCTCGCGTACGTTAGATTGCAGTGATGAAAATCTATTCCAAGAAGCGAAATAATACAAACAGAGGAAGCCATCTCGGATCTATTCACGTCGAAAACTGTACGAAGCATGGCATGCATGAAGTGAAAACGTTTTCGTGGAAACAAGTAGATTTGACACATGGAACACAAATGGTGCCAGAGCACTCTTACTTTTGTTAGCACTGGAAAACTACATTCAGACGTTTATTTCGTCCACTTTTGTTCCTTCCGATTAAAATTGTTAAAAAAATTTATTTCGTCCACTTTTGTTCCTTCCGATTAAAATTTTTAAAAAAAGAGTCAGAACGTGGTAAAAGGATGAGCATGAGTATGAGTATAAGCAAGCATACAAACAGACTAGCTTGAAATATGGGTGAAATATATGGCAGAACACACGAAAATTGTTTAGCATTAAACAGTTTACTATATTTTCTATAAAATTGAACTGCATATAGTAAAATGTGGAAACGGGCAGTTTAAATTTGAATTTTTGTTTTGCATGGAGAAACTGAATACCATAAAAACTATTGAGAATACACACACTGCACTAGTAGCTAAAATTACACACATAACTATACAATTAGACTATTTTTAGTTTAAGCTGAACACAAAGTAGGAAAATGCACGAGCAGGTCCATATTCACCCATAGGGAAATTGAACCATAGCAAAACATCGACTAATTTTAAATCAAGCTACCAATCAGTTAAAACTATGGTTTTTGGAATATTTCAAATGTTTAATCATTGAAATTTGAGAAAATTAACTGTCTCTGTGAGCTAAACTATAAATAGCAATACATGAGCATATTAAAATATAAAATTTGGGTTTGATTTGACGTGGTGAAGCTGAACCATTGCAAAATAAATCATCACATTAGCGATTACCAGATTGCGATTGCCAAAAGAACATTTAAAACATTTTGTACATGGTTCAGTTTTGCACAGAAGCTGAATTGCAACTGATCCAAAACAACAGAGTAATCACTTCAAAATGTTAGTGTACCACAATCATGCCGGGGTGTTTGAAGCCAGATAACGTCCCATTATTAAGTTTTGACCAAAAGCATTAAAAATATTTAAGATTTTGTCCATTTTGCTATGCCTAGAAGCTGAATCGCCAGTCCAAAACAATTAATGAATTATTTTTTTATTTACGTGAATCACTGGGGGGTTTTGAGTCAAAAACGGCGGTTGTGAGTCAGAAACGGCCTATTATTATGGCCAAATGAAAATTTTAAATATTTACAATATTTTGTCCATTTTACTTTGCCCAGCAGATGAATCACCATCGTTCCAAAACAACTGACGTTCATATATTAGAATCGCGCTCGGAGTATTTAGCCAAAAAACGCCCCATTATTATGCCCAAAAGAACATTTTAAATATTTGTAATAAGATTTTGTCAATTTTGCTCCGCCCAGAAGATAACTCGCCACCGTTCCAAAACTAATGTTGTTTATTGATTTTTGTATAATACAATCAAGTTGTAACGTCAGAACGCATTATTATAGCCAACAGAACATTTAAAATATTTACAATAGCATTTTGTCAATTTTGCTTCGCCCAAAAGCTGAATCGCTACAGTATCAAAACAACTGACGAATAAATTTGTGATTTTCGTACAATCACAATCAATGTGAGGGTTCAGATGTCACGAAACGTCCCATTATTATGGCCTAAATAACATTTCTTGTATTTTCCATACGATTTTGTCAGTTTTGCATGTTTAAGCTGATCACCACCGTTCCAAAAACAATCGACGAATTAATTTTTGATTTCGTATAATCATAATTAATGTAGGGGTTTCGATGTCACAAAAACGCCCCATTATTATGGCCTAAATAACTTCACATATTTACCATACGATTTTGTCAATTTTCCACGTTTCACCTACGCCCAGTGGCTAAACAAGCACCGTTCCAAAAACAATTGACGAACTAATTTTTGATTTTCGTTGTAACAATCAATGCGAAGATTTAACTCATCAGAAAACGTCCGATTATTATGGCCAAAAACAACATTTAAGTATTTAACATAGGATTTTGTCAATTTTTAACGTTTAAGCTTTACCCAGCAGCTGAATCACCACAATTCCAAAAGAAATTAGGAATACATTTAGATTTTCGAATATCACAATCATGCTGGGGGTTTTGAAGTTAGAAAACGTCATATTATTATGGCCAAATGAGCAATTAAAATATTTACACATTTTCGATATGATTCAGGATCGCCCAGAAGCTGAATCGCCACCGTTCGAAGACAATTGACGAATTAATTGTCGATTTTCCTGTATCACATCAAGTTAAGGGGTTTTGAAGCCAGAGAAGGCCATATTAAAATAGCCTAAAGAATATATAAAATATATACAATAACATTTGTTCATTTTGCACATATTTCAGCTTCGCCCAGAGCTGAATCTCCCGAGTTCCAAAACAATTGCCAATTAATTTATGATTTTTGTGAATCGCATCAAGTTAGGGGCTTTGAAGCCAGATAAAGCCCCATTAAAATAGCCAAAAGAATATTTAAAATATATACAACAACATTTGTCCATTTTGCACATGTTTCAGTTTCGCCCAAAGCTGGATCACCCCAGTTCCAAAACAACCGCCAATTAATTTTTGATTTTCGTGAAATACATCAAGTTAGGGATTTTGAAACCAGAAAAAGCCCCATTAAAATAGCCAAAAGAATATTTCAAATATTTACAATAACATTTGTCCATTTTGCACATGTTTCAGTTTCGCCCAAAGCTGGTTCACCCCAGTTCCAAAACAATCGCCAATTAATTTTTGATTTTCGTGAAATACATCAAGTTTAGGGGTTTGAAGCCAGAAAAAGCCCCATTAAAATAACCAAAAGAATATTTAAAATATTTATAGTAACATTTGTCCATTTTGCACATGTTTCAGCTTCGCCCAGAGCTGGATCACCCCAGTTCCAAAACAACCGCCAATTAATTTTTGATTTTCGTGAAATACATCAAGTTAGGGATTTTGAAACCAGAAAAAGCCCCATTAAAATAGCCAAAAGAATATTTCAAATATTTACAATAACATTTGTCCATTTTGCACATGTTTCAGTTTCGCCCAAAGCTGGTTCACCCCAGTTCCAAAACAATCGCCAATTAATTTTTGATTTTCGTGAAATACATCAAGTTTAGGGGTTTGAAGCCAGAAAAAGCCCCATTAAAATAACCAAAAGAATATTTAAAATATATACAACAACATTTGTCCATTTTGCACATGTTTCAGTTTCGCCCAAAGCTGGATCACCCCAGTTCCAAAACAACCGCCAATTAATTTTTGATTTTCGTGAAATACATCAAGTTAGGGATTTTGAAACCAGAAAAAGCCCCATTAAAATAGCCAAAAGAATATTTCAAATATTTACAATAACATTTGTCCATTTTGCACATGTTTCAGTTTCGCCCAAAGCTGGTTCACCCCAGTTCCAAAACAATCGCCAATTAATTTTTGATTTTCGTGAAATACATCAAGTTTAGGGGTTTGAAGCCAGAAAAAGCCCCATTAAAATAACCAAAAGAATATTTAAAATATTTATAGTAACATTTGTCCATTTTGCACATGTTTCAGCTTCGCCCAGAGCTGGATCACCCCAGTTCCAAAACAACCGCCAATTAATTTTTGATTTTCGTGAAATACATCAAGTTAGGGATTTTGAAACCAGAAAAAGCCCCATTAAAATAGCCAAAAGAATATTTCAAATATTTACAATAACATTTGTCCATTTTGCACATGTTTCAGTTTCGCCCAAAGCTGGTTCACCCCAGTTCCAAAACAATCGCCAATTAATTTTTGATTTTCGTGAAATACATCAAGTTTAGGGGTTTGAAGCCAGAAAAAGCCCCATTAAAATAACCAAAAGAATATTTAAAATATATACAACAACATTTGTCCATTTTGCACATGTTTCAGTTTCGCCCAAAGCTGGATCACCCCAGTTCCAAAACAACCGCCAATTAATTTTTGATTTTCGTGAAATACATCAAGTTAGGGATTTTGAAACCAGAAAAAGCCCCATTAAAATAGCCAAAAGAATATTTCAAATATTTACAATAACATTTGTCCATTTTGCACATGTTTCAGTTTCGCCCAAAGCTGGTTCACCCCAGTTCCAAAACAATCGCCAATTAATTTTTGATTTTCGTGAAATACATCAAGTTTAGGGGTTTGAAGCCAGAAAAAGCCCCATTAAAATAACCAAAAGAATATTTAAAATATTTATAGTAACATTTGTCCATTTTGCACATGTTTCAGCTTCGCCCAGAGCTGGATCAGCCCAGTTCCAAAACAACCGCCCTAATTTTTGATTTTCGTGTATACTACCACAATCATACAGGAATTTTGAAGTCGAGAAGTCAGCGAATGCGTTTAAGAAGACTAATTTCACACTTGATTATACTTCAAAAACCAATTCAGAATGACATTGTCCAGTCCTGCTTTCAGTGTAAAAGCTTTGAAAATTGTCAAAATAACCCAGTGTTTCGATGCCTCAATAGGATTTGAAGGTTGAAAAGCGAAAATTTGGTAAAGATTTTTGGGCTCGCAGTAAATGGTCGTACATTTCCTGTATTACCGTACCATCTATGAATCGTACAAGCTGGTAAAAAGGTTCGTAAGGGCAATTGTTTCAAAACTACAACTCGCGTACGTCGTGAGTATGGAGGACGAGCAACAGGTGTCGCCGTTTTCCGTGTTTTGCCTCGTGGGTTACTGGGCGAGTATTCCTTATAATTTCTATCTAAGGCACGATTTAATATAGGTAAATTTAAGATACAATTTTGACGTAAACTAAATTCGAATTTACGATGTACCTAAGCCACATTGGTATCTATCTACGGCACATATTTTATGTGAACCAAAATAGTTTTTTTGAATAATAAGTGGCTTGGGCTAAATTATAAGGATTTCAGAACTGCCATGAACGAGAAAATTCTGGTAAACCGGTACTAATTGCTTTTGAAGAGCTACAGGTTGTTTGGCCGCCAAACACTTCCCAGAACTGACGAGGCAACACGAACGGATAAAAACAAACGATAAGGAACAGGATTTAAAGGTTATCCCAGGCTTTCGCACCAGGCCAACTTCTTATGGGTCTCCCCGATGGGCACGTTGAGCGCCAGGGCAAAACCAAATCGTGATAAAGATAACCCCTGGTTCAGCATCCACACACACTTTCATCCGCTGGGTACAAACAATTGGTAAAAGTTCGTTCTACAAGCCTACTTTCTCGCAGTGACAACCGCAGTAGGCTGGGCAACGTGAAAGCTAACACTAGTGGGAGTACGGCATTTCTCTTTTCTCTTAGCCGACGAAATAAACAACCCCATCGCGGCAGGGAAAAACTCGTCCGGGTCCTTGAACGCTAATGGACCTGTCTACCTGCGGCAGGTAGGACGCACGGCCCAAACGCACCACAACTGTACACCCACACGCAGAAAAAAACAATTGGTACCTTCATGATAAACTCGCCGAACTCGTACATCGTGTTTTGTCGCATAACTGCTGTCGACATATTATCCTGTGCAATGGAACTAACTCGGTGACACGACACTGCAGAACTGCAAACTGGAAGACTCGCAATTGAACTACTCGCGAACGTGTTCTTGTTGGTTTGGCCGATGTCGCGCTATTCCTGTTGCAGTACTCGAGTGCTCCGCGCACGAAGTCCAATCGCACACTGGAAACTTGCAATGGCAGCGGCGCAAAGCCACTATCGGGCTCTTCCCCCCAGTCGTGGTGGTGGCCACAAAAACCAATCGCTAAAACTTTGACGTCACGCGCACCGGCAATCTCGGCTAGGTCCAAAGTCGTTTCTCTTGTTGGAGATAATGATATATCGTTCGAATAATAGCTCCTCGAGATACGTTCTGAATATGGCCCTTACGGGCCCTGGTTTAATTCAATTGACGGTCGTCTCCGCAAAACAAATGCGTAAGCAGCGCTCTGGCTTGGCGAAAGAAAGTGAATTCGGTATCATCTGCTCGCGATGACAACGCCGATAGCGGCCGTTTCGAAACGGCGCTAATTAACGTAAATAATAATTCGATTATCTTGTCTTCGAGAATTCGCCAGAAAAGTTGCATAAGTTCTTCCGCCTGTTTTGAATGCGCCAAATTTCCCCGAACAGGCGTGCGTTCTGTGACATATCTCCTTGCTTCGAAGAAGGTTTTTTTTAATATTTTGATGGAATTTCCTTACTACGTCGCAGATTTTGCAACATTGCGCTTATAATTGGTTAATTTGTGAATTTGGAAAATACGATGTTTTTTTCTTAATGTTGACAGTGATCTGTTAGAGATGTTTCAGCAGACTATCCACAATCCAGTCTCTGGTGTTTAGTGGTTCAAAAGTCCTAAAACGCCGTGTGAAACAAACACTAGAGCCAATTGCTTAAATGTTGGTAGGTTACGCTGAAAGAAAAATTATTTTACCTCGAAAAGTAGCAGCCAATTTATTATTAATTTTTGATCAAACGTAAAACGTTTCAGTACGTAGGCAGCTTCTTCAAAATAATTTGGAATAAATTAAAACATGATATCAGAAAATCAATTTTTAAATTAGATCAGTAAATCGAATAAAACATTCTCACGTGTTAGTTGTTCAAATTTATGAGGTTAGGTTTTTTTATTTATTTAAATTAAGTATTACATTTTATAGTAGAATACACATTCCGTGCTACGGTGTGACCAATTTCTTTAAAATAATTTTATTTTTTTTAAACAATTTCTCAAAACTATACTTAACAGATTTACGTGAAATTTACGCAGCCTACCTAAAATTTCGTTTATTAAAATGCCATTAAGTAAACAATTAATAAGTACTATTTAATTTACCAATGTCGGTTTGATACTTTTGTAATGAATTGAATTTAGTTAGTTTATTTGGAGTTAAAATTTTTGTTTTTTATTGTTTATGTTGAAAAATTCGTTTTTTACTATCGTTTTGTTTGTCCTACGTAGTTGGCGTTACAATTCTTACAATTTATATCATAAACAACCTTCTTTTCCTTTACCAATTGATGCTAATATTTTCATTATTTTCTCTTAACCTACGTCATATCTAGGAAGTTTACTGAAAAAAAGAATCTTTTTATTTTCGATGGTAGATTTCAATCTTGGATGAATGTTATAAAAATATTTGACAATCGAACGTCGTCAACATAACGTTTGTAAACGCGTATTTTTCAGTACTTAAAGCAGCTTCTTCAGAATAATTTGGAATAAATTAAAACATGATAATATCTGAAATGCAAATTTTTAAATTAAATAGATCAGTAAATCGAATAAAACATCCTCACGTGTTACTTGTTCAAAGTCTTGAGGTTAGGTTTTTTTATATTTATTTAAATTAAGTATTACATTTTATATTAGCGTACACATTAGGTGCTACGGTTGTGACCCATTTCTTTAAAATAATTTTATATTTTTTAGATTTAAGTTAATTTACTTTGAAACACTCGAAACAGTTTCTCAAAACTATAGTTGACAGATTTACTTACATGAGATTTACGCTACCTAAAATTTCATTTATTAAAATGCCATTAGGTAACCAATTAATAAGTACTATTTAATTTATCGATGTCCGTTTTATAATTAATTGATTTTATTTAGTTTATTTGGAGTTAAAAATTTTATTTTTTTCATTTATGTTGGAAAATTGTCTCTTTTTTTACTTCCTTTTACGATAAAGGAAGTATTGGATTCACCCCAAAAATTAGAAATTGAGTTTTCAACAGATCTTCACGTTTTAGAGTCCCCTGAATGGAAAAAAACATGTTTTTATTCATTGGTCTGTGTGTCTGTCTATGAACAGAATATCTCAAACACGAAAACAGGTATTGCGTTGAAACTTCATACATAGGTTTTGTGTACTATGTAGATGCGACAGCAAGGCTTTGAAGAAAATAGCAAAACCAGAAGTAGGTCTTTACTCTTGTGATTTTTCAATTTTTTCGATTTTTTTCAAAGCGGCTCTAACGATTTTTTTCAAACTTTACATTTTTATTAAATTTTTAAAGTTTATTTTTGTGCGATAGGTGATTTTCCAGTTGAATACTTCTAAAAGGTTTCTTTTGTTTTTTTTCTATTTTTTATTAATTCCTATTAAAATAGAACACCCGGTATATTATTACATTTTTGAATTCAGCTTAAAATTTTAGAGAAGATTTGTGTCTGGAACTAACGCTGTATTTTGTACCGTTTTTGTATTTTCTTTTAATTTTTGAACATTTTTGAGAAATGCTTAAAAATTAAAAATAAAATTTTTGACTAATTATAAGATCACTGTAAAAAGAAGTTGTGTAAGTGTATCACACTAGATTTTTTAATATCGCTTTGTTTATCCTATGTAGTTGGCGTTACAATTCTTATAATTTATTCCATAAACAATATTTAATGTAAATTTTTTCCCTTTTATCTTATATTAATATACATAATTAATATTATTATAAAATCATTTTTAAAAGGTTATGGTTTTTATAAGCAGTTGTTATATTGTTTATTTTAAATTATTTTTCCAATTTTTCCGCCAGGTGAAGCATCTAAGGGATTGTTTTATAAATGTGGTTTTCTAGTTGCTTATTATAAACATCCTTATTTAAATAATTTTGTTGTATGTAAACTGATGGGTTGTTTCTATTTCTGTTTTTTATGTTATTTAATCTTTTTCAATATTGTTTTTAAATGATGATTCAATATCGCTTAGTTTTGCCTTCTTTTAAGGTGCCGATTGGTGCTAATCTTTTCATTATTTTCTCTTGCTACGTCATATCTAGGAAGTTTACTGAAAGAAATCATCTTTTCATTTTCGATGGTAGACTTGAATCTTGGATGAATGTTATAAAAATATTTGACAATCGAATGTCTTTGGGTTAACGTTTGTAAAAGTGTATTTTTTTTAAAAGTAATGTTTCAATATTCATTAATACAAAGTTAGAAATGCTACATGTAATGGGAGCTCCCATTGGGACATCGTATTTTTGGCTATAGATTGTGTTATTATAAGTAGCAAAAGTATTTTTAGTTATTTTATTCCAATTGTTTTCAACTGTTTGTAATACAGGGTTAATTGGTATGTTAGTACATAAGAATACTACGTCTAAAAAATAATAACTATTTAGTTACACGTATGAAATTAAGAACTTTTTTGGACGAGCCGCAGTTTATGGCCAAGCGAACGCAGCGAGCGAGGCACATAAACAAGGTAAGTCTAAAAGTTCGCTTTCGTACGAGTTACATACATAATATTTTGTTGTACTGTTTGGGAAGCGTCTTTTTTCCTCATTTTTATTCTTAATCGCGGAGGTCGGAAAAAGTCGAGGAGCTCATGATCATACTACAAAATGGTAATGTGTATTAATTTCGATTATGGCTATTACTGTTTTATTTTTAATTTTTATTTTATTCCGTACTCGGCCAACAGCCGTTAGGCCAATTATAGGCGTCACTGTACATTTTATGGGGACTTCCAACCCCACTAACGACTATCATAATGTTATTATGATATCCGGGACCAACTTTTTTCCGTGATAGCCGTACCACGAGGCGCCCAGAGATGCAGCCGTGGAACTCCCATCCAAGATCTGACCAGAGACAGCGTTGCTTAACTCTGCTGATCGAACGTGGACGCTTGCTCAAGCTGCACCACCCGGGACCGTTGAAAAGAAAAAGTTCCTAGCACAAAAATGTGGGTGTTTTCAGCCGTTAAACAGTGAAGACATTTATAGCTTTTCGATGCAGTAGAACCAAATAGTTATTTATGGTATAAGGGTGTTATATTACACATAATCGACGAGAGAAAAGTTGGAATTAATTGGACTAAAACAAGCGTGCACTACAAAATTTTATCCACCAACTCAATAAATATCTAATTCGATAAACTTCCTAGATATGACGTTGGTAAAAGAAAATAATTGAAAGATTAGCACCAATTGATGCCGCAAAAAAATCAAAACTAGTAGATAGTAGATAGTTTTTTTAAATGAGACATTTGTCTCACCGGGTTGCTAGTATACTATAATACAACAATTTAATTCAATTTTTAATATATTATTATTACAGAAAATGTATAACACGATTTTTTAAATCTAATGGCATTTTAATAAATGCAATTTTGCGTAGCTTTAGTCTCATATAAATCTGTCAACTATTGTTTTGAGAAGTTTTTTGAGTGTCTGAAAGTGAAATAACTTAAAGACATAAAGTAAAATTATTTCAAAGAAATGTATCACAACCATATTACTTGACGTAAAATGTAATCATTAATTTAAATAAACACAAAAAAGCCCTTAAAAATATTTAATAAAAATCTTAAAGATAAAACGGAAACAAAATTATATCAAATATTGGTTATCAAATAAATTGTAGGAATTGTAACACCAGCTACATAGGATAAACAAAACGATATTTTAAAAAATTTCAACATAATCACGAATTTAACTGAAGTAAACATATTCAGCACTGTCGAATCATGCAGTAGATATATACACAGTGGGCCAAAAAAAGCGGTACAGATTGTATAGCCTCGTAAGTTATTAATATTTTCAAATTACTATTGTATCATCAAAAATATCAATGTTTATAGATGGAAGTGAAACACTCTTACTAAAAAGTGACAGTGCTAATTCATAGTTGTGCTTGGTTAAACAAAGTTATACAAAAAATTTCTATTGAAAATCGTACGACACTCATTAATGCCCAATAGAAAAATTAGTTTACGAGCCGTAACCAAGACAACAACAAAAATGTCTTGGAAATTTTTTGTAGGTAGACATTACTTCTTTTTAAGGTTTGTGTCGTTACGATTTTCTTACCGAATCTGCATTCGAGCATTAATTCATATCCGGAAATTATTATTCGTGCATTCCAACAACGTCTTAATTTGCCCTCGCGTCCCGCTCAGGCAAATTAATACGACGTTGTTGGAACGCACTCAAAAAAATTACCGGAAAGAATTAATGCTCTTATGATATTATATGTGAAAATACGAGTTTTTAAATATTGTACCAGTTTTTTGGCCCACTGTGTATATAGAGTTTTGAAATAAAAAATTCTTCATTAATATGGGCCATTCAATAAACTATTATCTATACATTAACGAAACTAGCTTTGCTGTCAAATAAACATAATTACTTCAGTTTTTCAGCTGTGGCAAGCAATCGGCCACTGATTGGACGATTTCAGAAATCATTTTTGAATATCCCATCCAATTGCATTTATTTATTCATAGAAATTCTTAGCATAATAATTTACTAATTAAGACATTAAAAAAATACGGAAAGAGCACATATCTTTGGATATCAAATCCAATAGCATTCGTTTCATCATAGAATTTATACTAACGTACTCAAAATTTACAAACGAAAACTTCTACTGCCGTTACTAAGATATTTTTTAAAACACCTGCGTGCACATACACCGAGGACATGGATTTAAAGTTTTAGGTATTTGCTTCACAACTGCTTTTGTATAAGTTTAGGAGAATTCGTGTGGCCGGTTGGTAAAGCGTTTGCGTTTGCACTCTGCAGGTAGTGAGTTCGAACCTCACAACTGGATAGCGGTTACATCTTACGCTCTGCGACGATCATACCAACACCTTTGGTGGTCGTGACCCCTGTGAAAGGGCATTATTCTTATCTATGGGTTAGGCTAGCCACCTGCCCAGCCCTCGGGCGAGGATGGCCTATAAAACCGTACTCGAAGAAGAAGACTTTAAGAATTTTTACTTGTCCATACTGTGCAGAAGTATGTGAATCACAAAGACACTAAAAATTCAAGTGTTTGTTGAAATGCAAGTTTTAGGGAGTAAGAATTTCAAAAACAAAAAGAATATATATAATCTGCAGCCCCTAAACGGTTTGATCGATTATTCTCAAATTTTATATTTGGCGGTTAGATGACTAGCCCTCCGGAATCTGAAAAACTATACGGAGTAAAAGACGGGTTTTCTGGTCTTAGCTTCCTGTTGGATTCTAGTTTTAAGATTAATTAAATAGATGTATTTTTGTGCGATTAGTTTGCAATGTTTCAGTTAAATTCAAATGTTCTCACGGTTTTGTGCAGTTTCGCCAAAATTATTCATAAGAATGTTCAATGGATTTCTTAAGTTTATAACTTTATTACCCTAACATGCTATCGTATTTGCAACCCCAATAAACCTTTGCTGACAGTGCGCTGGTTCGTGCGAACCGCAAAATTTTAGTTTTCCACGCCAAAGTTACCGAACGTTTCATTGGCTATTTAGACACCCCCACGGGACTTGCAAATAGCCTACAAAATTTCAAATTAGTTTTTAAGCAGTATCATAGAATCATGTTAACCATCCAAGAACGCAGACGTCACTCTTAAGAGCTATTTGTATATATTGTGTGAATATAATCTAAAACTTTAAAATCAACACTCTTTAATTTATTTAACTATACCAACATATATTGTAGTGTAAAACGCTACACTGCATCACCAATCCAGTTCCCACCTACAAAAAGTAATCTAGTTTTATACACAACGTCGTAAGGGTGTCTAGGATAGCTATCCATTATGAAAATTGCAACTATTTAAATTTTTTCACTAACTGTAATTTGTTGTCGTATTTTTGTTCTTTGATAGGCTTTTATAAGTTGAATGTAAAGTTGTGTATTTCCACAGATCAGTGGCGGCTCGTGGGGCATTTTGGTGGTAGCGCCAAATATTGAATGTAAATGCATTTTCTACCCCTTTACAGTAAAAGACAGATTCCGATATCCCGAGATTTAATTATTTCGCATATGGGGGCAAAAATTTTCATCCGTGAAACAATTTAGCAAATTTTACAGTCTAATAAACAATATTTCAAGATCTTCGTAAATGATAAGTATAATAAAATAGATCATACCGTAATCATTTTGCAAAAATCTCAACATATAACGGCTGTTCTGTCCGAACTGCACACACAGCCGACTTCGCACGGCAAAATTGTCATCAGAAACTCTATATGCGGGCGTTATCGCAGGGATCATGTCAGGCTGATGCTGCTTGGAGCGTAGGCCATAGCTGTGGTGGCTCTCATTGAATCTTACAATAACCTGACATTTTGACCTACTTGTTCTGCACCCACTGCAGTCTAGAAACTGTCGAAAAGCTGAGGAGCCATTTCGATTTGGCGCACTTGCGTCCGTGATGAAAGCAGGCAGCGCCTATGGTAGAATTGATATTTATGAAATAAAAATTGCTCGTGCCAAATACAATTATCACTAGCCGCCACTATAACTGGTAAGTGTCATTATTCTACTGAAACTGGGTTATTCTAAAGAATTTGTATATATTGAAATAACAACTTGTTATGCATGTCTTGAAGTAATAAGTATGTTAGATATATAAATTATGATATTGTTTAAAACCTATATTTTATTTTAACGTACAAACTTAGGACTAGCTGTAATGGTTTTTGCTATAGAATCAAAATACTTGTATGTAAGCAATGTTTTTGAAACTAGGTAATAATGGCGCAAATGTTTGCCTGTAACAAAATGGAATAGTCCAATTGAGAGTTTGATGCAAGAAACATACTTGATGTGACTTCTGGATAAACTAAAAGCGTTCATATTTTGACAGGAATAAAAAACGTGTTTTATAGCTTGTGAACAACTGGCCAATTTGGAATTCGCATCTTAAAGAATACAAAATATTTTGGGACTATGTTATCATAAATCAGTCATTCAAGGTTCTTTATTCCGAAAAAAACATTTTTTCAACTTATATCATCATTATTCCAATTTTTATTCTAAAGAAAGAACGAGTAACTTTTATTTCATGAATATAAACTGTACGATAATCTCCCTTGCTTTCCAAGACTCATTTGGGCCAGGTCGAAGTGCCACAGCTTTTCGACAGTTTATGTGCTGCAGCGGGCGAAAAGCTGTGAAACACGTAGGTTCAAAAACAGGTTGTTTAGCATTCAATCGTGGCCACTTCACGTTTGGTTCAAGCAGACAGACTGCCGAGTCTCGGGTTACTGATTTCGATGTTTACAACTTTGGCACGTACAGCGACGCGACTTCATTCAATACTTCGGCGTCCTGGGCCTCATTCTTACCCAAGGTCGCAAGCTCGAGCGTGGTATCTTAATAACATTTATTTGTATTAATTAATAAATTAATAAATACACAAGTTATAGACTTGTGATATGTTTTTCGGACTTTTTCCACTGTCTAGGGTGTAAATCACACAACGTTTCGGGAGTTTTGTTCTACTCCCGTCTTCAGGTGTTCCTGGTTAGTCCTGAGAAGGACTTATATTCTACGTTTTTCTCCGTAAATTTGTGCCTCCCCCGGGGTTTGAACCCGGGACCGCTGATCGCTAGTCTGCCACTCTAACCACTTGTAATCGACACGAATCGTTGTGATATGAACCTATCACAGTTTTCAGCAGGAACTAAACAAGCTACGAGCTTACCTGAAATTATTATTACTTTTTCATTTAAACAAGTAGAAGCACTATATTGTGCAAAATTTTATCAAAACAAAAAATTTCCCTTTAGAAATTTGCCCATGCTGATACAACTTAAGTGCCTGCCCAGATTTAGTGTGTGAATGACGATTTAAGAAAAGATCGTGTTTTAACTTTGTTTGTTGCTACTGACCAATTGGAGCATTCATTAATTTTTATTGCAATGCTAGAACTGTTGACAAATGTGTAGAGTCTATTAGCAACGTGCTATGATAGTGATGGTGGTTATAAATAAATGCTGGGAGAAATATTGCTTATTAGTTCGTCTAATTACAAAAAAGGAAACTAATTAGCAACAAATTTAATTTATTTAAGAACCCTTTTCAAATAGCCTCAGGATTTATGATTTAGACATTGCATGTTTCCTACACATCTCTAAGGAAATTATATAAAATAAATGCATTGATTTTACACATTTTTCAAAAAGTTATGTCGGTCGGTTTTGGTTAATTATGTGCAAATTTGTAGGCCAATTCAGACCGTTTAACTTTTTTGTTACTGTCGTTTTTTCAGACGCTTATCTGTAAGCTGCTAATAAGAGGGATTTGGCACCAATTAGATAAATGCACGATAAAAACCTCCAAATCTGATTCTGACAAACACATTACATTATCTTTTGATGAAAATGCGTTTCAGCGCTCTTCAGTTAAGCAGGAGTTTTCGGAATTTACATCATCCACATGATGCAATGAAAATTTCATCCCACTCCATGTAGCGATAAACTATTTAAATAAAACTGGGAGATTATAGAAATTTCTATGAACTGTGCTGATATTCCATGAAAGACCCGGTTTCTAGGGAACTTTGGATATCATAATCTAATTGACTGGTTGCAAATATGAATATATTATCAGGTTTGCTTACATAACAAGGTCAGAGCAAATGGCAAATTTTAAATGACAATTTTCTTGTTTACATATTCCAGTAATTTTATACATCGTGTCAAAAACCTGATATAAACAGATGAAGTGGAAGATAGAAGTTTAATAAGCTTCTCCCGGCAAAAACTTTTTATAGTCCGACATGTTACCTCTTTTATAGTCCTTGCTTCATTATCTTTCATCTTTCCCAAATCTTCAGAGTTAACGCTTACTCTATTTCTATTTACTTGCCTAGATATTAAAAAAAATTACTTTGTGAAATCATTTAAAACGTTTTGTAACCATTTTCAAGTGATACCTGGTCTGTCGCGTTTGTACACGACATTAATTTGCGATACGGCAAGACACGGTCTGGTGTTTTCCGCCAATAAATAAAGGTACGAGTCGTGCCAATTTCGTTTTGGTATTAAAATATGCTACGTTCATAAAACCGTGCATTATCGAAATCGAGCTAGAAACACGCATAGTTTCTCCAATATGGCAGAGCAATAATTGCGGCAAGCAGTCAAAGAAAACAAAAGGTTGCGTTGCAGCTCTAGGAAACGATAATATTTATTGTTGTTATTGTTTTAGCTTTCCGATATAGTGCGCTAGTCGTAAAAGTGGAAAAAGCACCTGCTAAATGGTTCTATTTATAATCGAACCAGGTTACTATTGCTACTCAGGTTTAGTGGATACAGCAAGATGGCTGGATTTAATTGCGTTTCAAGTTTAAGTGCCTTGTTATTCCATCTGGTCAGTGGCAGTCAGAAAATGGGACCAACTCTGTATATGCTCACTGCCCAGGATAACACGCATCTTCGCCGATTACATGGTCGTAAGAAAGGATTAGGAATAATGACTCTTATAGCCACTAAATATACACAACATGGGCGCCAGTTGCCATCAGTGACAACTATAAACTCAATCTATATACCTAGGCTTTAATAAAAACAAATGCCAGCCGCAAATGCAAATACACACAGATACCATTATAACCGTGAGATAACTTAGAAACAGTCACAGCTAAGAAGCTTACATCAAAATTGACATTATACAAATAATAAGTTTATCATACTCCAAAGTAGTTTTTATAGTCAAAATGACCCCAGTTATTATTAACAAATATAAAATTTAAACAGTGTTCGTGAAATTTTAAAATCGGCAGTTCAAAAGTTAAATTATTAAATTATCAAACATTCGTTTTTACAAAAAAATTACGATTTGAAATACTATGCGGGCTTATATACACAAATGAAAGAATTAGATTGATTATTCGCTTGGATCGGAAAAACGAACAGAACCCTAATAAAACCTCAGGCACTCCAACTCCTTAAACGTAATTCTCAGAAGCGTGGCTTATCACAAAGGCCTTCGGATAACGAAGCCCATTCTAATTACATACAATTAACGTTTCGTCAAAAAAACTGTTGGTGCTTTCTGAAGCAGAAGCCGGTCTACCATCCCAACAATATAGTAAACCATGTTATATGAATTCAAGAAAATAAATGATCAAATTGATAAATGATAAGCAATAAATGTTGGTTAAAATCGTTAAAAACATTTTTTCCGCAACTTGTTTATTTACAAATCCATTTGAAAAATGCAAAAGAATATTTCAATTAGAATAAAGCGGTAAAGTAAATAATAACAGTTTCAATCAATGAACTGCTTAAACCATATTTTACACAATGTTAATTGGCATGTTTATAATCTTCCATGCTATTCAAAGATGAATTAATAAACGGGCCAAGGGATATATAATTTGTGTTGGGTTTATTTTGCCTTTTGCTTTTCTAAGAAGATGACCAAATATCTATATACAACATACAGTCAACTACATCTGGTAGTTTACAATGTAATTCTAGTTATACCAACAACAAACCGATTGTCTAGACTCTAGAATCTCGAATTATTAGAAATGAGCAGACAATTTACTTCAAAGTGTACAATTCATAAAATACATAAAATGTACAACTTACTTAATGCGCACAAATATGCTTACTAAATATTTGATATGTAGTATTGTCAGTCTATATATTTTTAAAAATTAAATTAAGTAGCGAAAGATTTACGGAAAAGAACTGAAGGTGTCATGTCATGTGTTGTATTTAAAGTGTAAACCAGTCATAAGTTTAAGTAATACGAAATAACAAAATTAACACAGTGATTAAGTCTGTTGTGTAACACGTTCCTTGTCCGAAAAATGTCTTATCGGTCTCAAAACTATCTATAATAGATTAAGTCTTCAAACATATCCAAAGTGTTATTAAATTGGTAATTGCTTTTTAAGTATTATGACATAGTAAAAGATCTGGAAATGCAGTCGAAGCAATTCTCTTTTAAATATTAAAGCACAAAAACACGAACACACAGAGTTCTGTTTAACTTAATGATATATCGCTTATTTGCAATGTTTGTTTGATGTATGGCATCACCGCACATTTACGTATTAGAATGTATGCGGCATCCATTGTTTTGGCAGTTCTCATATTGGAAATTGTTGAATCATCTACTCAATTCAAACGATTGGTAGACAGTTCTAATGTACTATTGTGGTCTTTTCTATGAGAAAGTGAAACAACTCTACGGAATAAGAACGAAACACGAAGAAGGTGACGAGTACGCAAAACGTAATAGTAGAAGAAAAAAGAACGTGTGAAGAAAAATGGCCTGTAGATGACTTAATCTATATAGAATTGAAAACAAGTAGCACTGTACGCCCGCACAGAGCTGGGCAAATTACTTTCAAAAAGTATTTAACTACTAAATACTTGATGAAAATCGAATATGTATACTAAATACTTTTTATAACCAAAAAATAGTTAAATAATAGATACCTACAATATTTAATAGTTAAATACTTTTATAGAAGTAATTTTTTTTATTAAGAAATTTGAGTGCCTCAACTACAAGGTCTTATGGCACTAAGTTACAGTAATTGAATACTTTAAAAGTATTTAAATTTTTATTAAGTATTTAAATATTTTAAAAGTGCATATTTAAATACTTATCGTAGTTTTTAGATAAAACTAAAATGTAAAACGACTTGTAAAGTATTTAAAGTGAAGTATTTAAATAGTAATGCAGTATTTATAAACTTTTTAGCAGTTTAAGAATTTTTCAAAACTAAATTTAAAGTTCATAATTTCCTTTCGTTCGAATACTTAGTAATAACTGTAGTAACCCAAGTAGTAAAAATGGCATAATTTAGATTTAGATTAACAGAACTAATTGAGAAGGGGTTTGAAGAAAAGAAATACACCGCAGCAATCTTCTTAGACCTGGAAAGAGCCTTTGATAAGGTCTGGCTTGAAGGACTCTTGTATAAAATGATCATGCTAAACATCCCGGCTTACATAATAAAAATTATAGACTCCTTTCTGAGCAACAGAACGTTCAGAGTAAGAGTTAACGCAACACTTTCTAGCGTCAAAACAACAAAGGCAGGAGTCCCTCAGGGGAGCCTCTTGGGGCCAACTTTATTTAATCTTTATGTACATGACTTGCCCACAGTAAACAATTCAACATTAGCCATGTTTGCCGATGATACGGCGATCCTAACGCAGGGTACTACAATTGAAACAACAATAGAACGACTACAAAATGCAATAAACGTAACGTGTGACTGGTATCAAAAGTGGAAAATAAAAATCAATCCTACCAAATCACAAGCAAAAATGTTTACACTCAAACGTTATACCCATCTCCCAATAATCAGACTAAACAACGATGATATTCCATGGAACCCAAAGGATGCTGCAGTCAAGTACCTAGGAGTCCATTTACATGCAAAACTCAACTGGGGATTACACCTAAATAAAAAAATTAATGAGTGTCACACAAGACTCATGTTATTGTACCCTTTGATCAACCGAAAATCCCATCTTAGATCTGAATGTTCACTATTAATCTATAAGGCCATTCTCCGACCTATATTAACTTACGCATGCCCAGTTTGGAGTAACGCGCCCAAAACGTCATTGAAGAAACTTCAAACCATGCAAAACAAAGTGCTACGTCTTGCCATTAACTGTCCTTGGTTCATACGCAACAGCCAAATACACCAAGAGTTAAGTGTTCCACTAATCTCAGACTACATTCACAAACTAAGCAGTAACTTTTTAAAAAAAATTGTGATGTGTACAAGTGCAACTAAATTAAACCTCGGTCAAAAGAACATACACTCAAGGATTAAGCGTAAGCTACCACAAGACCTACTCTAGATTAACTAGCCTTAAGTAATATTAGAACCTAAATGTTGTAAGCTAGAGGTGTGAATACACTCACTTAATCCTCTCTCAAAAATTAATGTACTCCTAGCCATAAGTTTCTTCATTGTACCAAAGCCGTGTATTGCATCTTGTTTGCAGAGCCAGCTAATATCTAAATAAAAAAAAAAAAAAAAAAAAAAAAAAGATGCTATATTTCGGCAAAAGATCTTAAAATCCAGAAAATATTTTTTTGATAAAATTACTTATATTGAATATTAACAAAAAAGTAAATCCATAGTTAAATAAATATAAATTTAAAACAATATAAACGCTTTTTTTTAATTTTTCGTTTTCATATAACAGTTTTATTAAATCTTTGCCATAACACAAAAAACAGTGTCTAAACTAAGGAAAAACAAATGAAACAATAAATATACAGGGTGGTACTAAAACTAGCGCGTTATCCATACGCTAAGTTGCAGGCCTTCAGCTAATAACAAATTTAAATATCAATTTAATTTTTTAGTTCAAATACAAAGTTATTGACCTTCAAATCTAGCAGCCGTGGTTAAATTTTTTATATTTGAGGAGGAAAAATACTTGAGATTCTATGTTTTAGTTTTTCCAGATTAATGTTCATACTGGCGATTGTTGGTATCACGAATCCATAATTTACAGGATGTTCCATAAGTAAACCGACAAACTTTTAGGGGTGGTATAGGACATAAAAACAAACATTTTTTGCTTTATAAACATTTGTTCTAAAAGGCTTCGTTTTCGAGATACAGGGTGTTAAAATTTGTAGAAAAAAAAAACGCTTTAGCCGATTTTAATGAAATTTTCACAGTTTGTTGCTAACTTTATGAGGCACCTTTTGGATCTATTATAGTTAATACAGTAATGCCAGGGGCTTGCTCACGGAGCAACCTGTTGGTGTTTTTGCCTAGAAAAATAACACCCAATGGTTTTTTTAAAATTTTTAAATTTGTTTAAGATAAAGCAACTAAAAACATAACTTTTTTTCGCTTGAGGATTTTGCGTATCTTGCTTCGTTTTCGAGGAAACAAATTTAAACCATTATTTTTTACAAACTTTTCGAAAATGAAGCGTTTTTGGACATATGTTTATCAAGCAAAAATGTTTGTTTTGTATATTTATGAAACACCCTGTATATTAGCTTCTCCTAGCGGAATATCTAATGCTAAAAGCAGTGGCTTAGAAACTTTAACGTATTCTGTTAAATACTCGACTTCATTTTTATGCAAGCAATATTGTTTAATTATTGAAAGCTTTTATATAAAATAAGTATTTTTTCTGTTTTTGCTAAAATTTGAATTACAGACTCATAGTGTGTATTCCAACGTGTAGTGCCTAATACCAGAATAGCTCAAATGATGACCTATAAGACGTTTAAAATTACGCAAAAAGTATTTACTAGTTAGAAGTATATTTTTTAAGAAATAAACTTAGTTAAATACTCTCAATTTATTTAAATACTCTCACGGTATTTAATTACCTTTATTTCTTCAAAAAATATATTTTCAACTAGTAAATACTTTTTGCGTAATTTTAAACTTCCAATACGTCATTATTTGAGAGTATTTAAATACTTTTAGAATACATATTTAAATACAGTACTCTCAAAGTATTTAAATACTTTAAAAATATTTAAATAGCCTAAACGTATTTAAATACTAAATACTTTGCAAAGTATTTGCACCTACAAATACAAATACAGTCCATTAAAAAGTATTTAAATACCTAGTATTTAAATTTTAAAAAGATTTTACAAATACAAACACTGCCCAGCTCTGCGCCCGCAGGCTATTATACGACTCGAATGTAATCCGCTTGCTTCTAACTGCAACGGCGCCGGCGCTTGCTTAAAGTCGGCGCCGGTAAAAAGGTCAGCAAGCTTTTTCTATGAACATATCGGAAGAGATCCTACCTGCTAAGGCTCAAATTGTATGTGTGTGTATATATGTACTTTGACTTTCACCATTTAATTGATTCAATATTGCTGTTGTTATTTGTCTGCTTATTTGTGTCTTGCACTAAACTGTATGGTTCAAACACTGACTAATTATTATAGATATACAAAAAATTGCCCCCACTCCAACATTGCTCGTTTAAGAATATCAATTTATTTGAAGACACTCTACGGTAAGTTTGTTTATTTTGAACATTTCATCCGCTTCTTTTATTTACTCAACATACCATATTTCAGCTTTATAATCGAATCGACTCCATTTGCATTTATTATATAAATAATAGTTAGCTGTCCAACACGTCATTGACAGCTATATATCTGCTGTTTTATTACTGGTCTTACGAAATAATATTTAAGTCGGCGTTTTTTAGTATCACAGTTATGGCGTCAATGCAAAAATAGAGTGGTAATTCGTTTTCACCTTGTGTAAAAGCCGGAGATACAAAAAGTTTCGTATAAAATATTGGAGACACACTGATGTACTAGATCTCAATTATGACACTTAATAAATATAACAAAATTTAAAAAATGCACATTTAATATACATTATTATGTTCTTGTGTAAATATTAAACCTATGAAAAACAAAGATCAGTTTAAGTAATGACAGAAATGTCAAATGCAATAATGCTGAATACAAAAGGATTATATGCAACAATGACATGTGATGCAAATATTATTTCTAAATTATGCATGCACAACATGAGCAAGACGAAAAAACTACAAGAGTGTTTAACTATGGTAATTTTGAAGGGAAACATTTGAAATTGGAATTTCCTAATAATAGCAACCTTAAATAATTGTAGAAGATAGCGTTAGGAAACTGCCACTTGTGGACGACGTCGCGCAGCAGCCTAGAATTTGTTATTTAAATATTATTTTAATTGAATGTGTCCAGCATCTGCGTGCTCGCTCGTTTCGTGCAGCTGTAAAAATTTGATCCATTTGGCCTTTACCAGGCGATAATGTATCGCTGGTGCTAAAAAAGACATCACAAGGAAATCCAACGCATCGCGCCATCCCGGTAATACCAGAGTTCAGTCAAATATCAAGCTTTCCCAGAAAATACACCGCTTCCCATGAAAGCAATTGGCCATTATGCCGGTTTCTAATCGCAAGGTTAAGTCGAATTACCTCCAAATCGGCGAAGACGGGAGATGTGGGAGTAGCGAGAAAGTCAGCTGAGAGAAAATCCCAATTTGCATACTGCAACAACAGTATTAAATGCGAAGTGAAATAGCGTTTTGAAGAAAGTGGCAACTGCAGTCGCGATTTTCTGGGAGATTTGAACACATACGTGCATCTGCTCGCCCTTTCACGATTGAAATTTCTAATGTCCTATATTATGTTGCGCAAATTGTTAATAATAACCAGCTGCACCCTCATAAAATTGCAGCCCGAGAAAAAGCGCGAATTTCGAAGACCTTTCCTTGTTTTAGGTTGTGGTTAATGGCATCTTTTGGAGCAGCTCAAAACGCGTTTCAAGACTCATCGCTGGATTTTTTGCCTGTCTTATAATGATTATTGCCATTCATTAGCTACATCCTATCGTTTTTCTAGTACGCTCTGTTATTATAAGCTTTTTTCGCCACCGTTCATAATTGTGTGGTGGATTAGCGATAGTACAGTCTCTCCGAGACATCCGAATTAATGTATTTCCAAAATATACACATTTTAGAAATTGAAAACCCAAGCATTCACGAGCTCATTCAAAAGAAAGTGCAAGTAGATAGCCGTATAAAAATAACATAATTTTATGGATAGTTACTTAATTAGCGCTGCGCCGGTTGAAGTAATTATTGCAGTTTTAACTTTCATTTTTATATAAACTCGAAGCAACACTTTGACTCTCGAACTTATTATTCTGGCACGTTTCTCTCGCAAATTAAATTATTTATTCATGCAGTTAGTAAATAATTCAATTAGATATGCATTTTTATTGGAAAATATGCGATATGCTATAAAAATGAGTATTCTGTAGCTGGAGAAAAATAATTGTGTATTAATTAAATTGCTACAAGTCTTTTGTTTATGTTGAGAAGTCCAGTAATTGAGTAATTGTAAATGTGTGTTGTCTCGCACACGACACTAAAGAAATTTCTCTCTGAAAAGTGGAGATTGGAGTTTGAAATTTATCTTGCTCTAAGGTTAATTGTTAAATCTTTGGCAGTTTATCTAGAATTTAAGAAACGAAAAATTTGATAAAGCACTTATTTTACTTTGAAAGAGAAATCGTTTTAGGGTTTACATAAACTTGCAAAAAATTAACGTAAAAAATCCAGTTCGCAATATAGTATAATGATATTAATTATAATCTGCAATAGTATATTATGATACTAGTGTATTAGTACGCCTTTAAAGCACGTGCGACGAGTCCATAGACTATGAGGTTACCGGGCTATGTTAAGCCCGAAGGAAGTGCCGCTTCATCACCAGGAGCCAGCCGCAGCTCACTCTGAGAACCCATGTGAACGAAAACGAACTTACAGAAAGGTGGTCGGAAAAGCAATGCAAGTTAGTATTCATAGGAAGCTAAGTAAATCTATCATTTACCTGTAAATTATTGCTGGGATACAGTGGGGTGTTTCGCCGAAATGAGGTTAAAAAATGCGTCTAATTTAGTATAGATAAAGTGGAGATCTGTATTACCGACACGCCATATTTAAATGTCAAATTTAAATTTGAAAATAAGATTAAACAATTATAATTTATGCATGACCCTACCTGATATAAGAGTCAATTGTATCAAAAATAAAATATACTGAGCTAGTTAGAAAATGTAATATAATGGCACGGTTAGTAATTTACAGGCCCTAAACACATTTGTCATAAAAGAATTGATAATAGTGTAAAGCTAATTACTATAAAAACTCAAACTTATCTCAATCTTGTTCGTTCCATACGGAGCATAGAGTTTCACTACTACTGACGTTTCTATAACCAGAGCTGGGCAGTATTTGTATTTGTAAACACTTTGTAGTATTTAATTACTAGGAATTTAAATACTTTTTAATGGGCTATATTTGTATTTATAGGTGCAAATACTTTGCAAAGTATTTAGTATTTAAATACAATTTTGGAAGTATTTAAATACGTTTAGGCTATTTAAATATTTTTAGAGTATCTAAATACTTTTATAGTATTTAAATATTCTCAAATGATGAATTGAACGTTTAAAATTATGCAAAAAGTATTTACTAGTTGGAAATATATTTCTTGAAGAAATAAAGGTAGTATTTAACTATTTTATTTCTTTAAAAATATATTTCTAACTGTAGGTCCGTAATCCAAATTTTAGCAAAAAAAAAATTTGTTTTATATGAAAAGCTTTCAATTAAACAATATTGCTTGAATAAAAATGAAGTGGAGTATTTGACAGAATACGTTTCTAAGTCACTGGTTTTAGCATTACATATTCTGAAAGGAAAAGCTAATATATATTATGGATTCTTGACCAACAATCGCCAGTATGAAAATTAATCTGGAAAAACTAAAAACAGAAAACAGTATTTTTCTTCCTCAAATATAAAAAAATGTAACCTCAAATGCTACATTTGAAGAACAACTTTGTATTTGAACTGAAAAATGTATATTGATCTTCAAATTTGTTATTAGCTGAAGGCCTACGTACAACTTATAGAAAAGATGTAAAAGAACTGTATATGGTATATGGTATATGAAAACGAAAAATAAAAAAAAACCGTTTATATTGTTTTAAATTTATATTTATTTAACTAACTTTGTTTTACTTTTTTGTTAATATTCAATATAAGTAATGTTATCAAAAAAGTATTTTCTTAATTTTAATATATTTTTGCCGAAATATGTATAAAATAACATCTAAAGCATGCATTCACCACAAACTAATATTTGGCTTATTACAATTATTACAAGTATTCGAATGAAATGAAATTATGAACTTTAAATTTAGTATTGAAAAATTGTTAAACTGCTAAAAAGATTATAAATGCTGCAATACTATTTAAATACTTCACAAATCTTTTTACATTTTAGTGATACCTAAAAACTAGAAGAATTTTAAAATATTTAAATACCTTTAAAATATTTAAATACTTTTAAAGTATTTAATTACTTTTATAAAAGTATTTAACTATTAAATATTATTTAACTACATTTTGGTCATAAAAAGTATTTAGTATTTAAATATATTCGATTTTCATAAAGTATTTAGTATTTAGTAGTTAAATACCTTTTAAAAGTATTTTGCCCAGCTCTGTCTATAACTAATAATGGTCGAAGGGTCGCAACTCTAATGCTATATTCTTTCCTTACGTTTCTGCTTTCCTCCGTGTGGTGTAAAGGTTTTCTACATTATTTTCTGTCCTGTTAGCCCCCCCCCCCCCCAGTGTTTTGTATTTCCCTGTGTATTAACCTTCTTCATTGTTTTTGTAACCTTCCCCTCTTTATCACTGTTTGGTTCTAGTCTAGGGCTGTTTTTGCAATGTCACCATCTTCTTTCTTTATCATGTGCCCCATCCGCTTCAATTTCTTTCTTAATATTGTGATATTCACCCTTTCTTTATCAGTCATCGTGCACATATTGTGTCTGGCCATCTTTTTCTTTGTTTATAAATATCTGTACCCTTTTTACTTACCTTTCCACGATTCTGCTCCGTATAGTAGCACTACTTTTGCATTTTAGTTGAATAGTCTAAGTTTCGCCTTTAAAGTCAGCTTTTTTCTAATTCCACATTTTGTTCAATAGATCTCATATACTTTTTCACTGCTCGTTGCTTGTCGATGACGCTGTCCTACTATGAGAAATTGTTAACTTCTTGTACCACTTCTCCGTTTATTTGAACAGCACTCCGGTTACCGATGCTATTTTAATTAGCTTAGTTTTGTTATTATTTATATCTATCAAAATCTTGAAACTTTTCCAAACTTCTCCATTGCAGTCCTGGTTTATCATCCATAACTTAACCCATCAGGTTTAGGTGTATCGAAGCTTGCCATTCAAGAAATTGTTCGAAAATAATTCGTAAGGTGTTAATCTGCTTTCTTGGGGGAAATCCAGCTTGTTTATTTCTTTGTCTAATCCTTTCCTCATTCTTTCTGAGATAATTCTTGTGAATAGTGTGTTTCTTGTATTAGGAATTGTTACTCTCCTCCCATTTCGGTTATATTGTAATTGAACTCGTAATTTGTTTCTGGGGGAGTTCGGTTGCATGTTTCCCTGAAATATTCTATCCATGCATTCGACTGATACGCGTTTCCTATTATAGCTTCACTTTGTACATATTTCATTTGTGCACTCTTTTATATAAATTTTTTATTTCTGTTATGTGTAGGTAAAGCTACTTTTAATTTCTAGAATTTTTTAGTTCTTTAGTTCCTCGCACAATCAATTCTCAGAACAACAGAAAACTCTTCCTTGCACCAATAGAACTAAACTGCGAGATATAATTCCAAACATCCAATTAAGAGTCGGATGCATCGTAAAAGACGTAGGAAGATGGATGAGACAGTAAAGAAGGAAATGGAACTAGTGCTGCTGTCGGGAAAGAGAAATTTTTCGTATCGTCTCGTCTCGCTTACGAGAATCGACGCAAGACTTCTAGACGAGACGAGACGAGATAAGAAATACTATTACGAACAATTAGACGAGACAAGAGTATCGCCCAGAAATTGGTGACTGTTTAATGCAGTTATTAATAGACGCTAAGATCATAAAGCAAATTTCGATCGAAAAAGCATTTTAAGATCATGAAATCATTTTATTTTTGTAAAGTTTATTTCAAGACACTCGTAAAAACGTGATTCGAGGCAAGACAAGGCTAACTTTATTTCTCGTCTCGCCATTTCGATCATGTCGCCCGCATGGGAAACGACCAAATAGTAAAGATAGGAAGAAACGGTATACCAACAACCAACACTTTTCGTTTTTCTATTAAGGTTTTGTTTGCAGTATACTTGTATATTTCCTGTATAGTGTTCCGTGCCTCTTCTATTTTCTTTTTTTGTCGATCTTCTCATACTTTAGCTACTTCTGTTATAAATTCTTTTTTTATTTCTTCTTTCTTGAGCCCTGCTATATTGCATGTTCTTCTGTTCTTGCATTTCTTATTTTCGCTTTTACTAAGAAATTAGCTGATGCTATATCAGCTCCTCTATTTGAAACCGTGGAACTATCCATGCCCAAGTCTATAAAGTATTTTCCATTCTCTACTTCCCACATCCTGTGTTATCTCTTCCAATTTTAGCGTTTAGGTCCCCTATTACTATTGCAATGTCTCGTCTAAGTAGAGTTCCTATATGTACGTGATTGTTTATTTTGTTAGGGGTTGCAAACTAATTGCCAAAGTCTCTCTGTTTCTGCCCAAGTGGGCACTTATGCGATGGATATATACCATTCTATTCTTTCAAATTTAGTAAACTAGTTGCACAGACGTCAAAATATAAATGTAGGTTATATTTTTTAGCATTCTGAATGCATAGGCGTCCTTGTGATAGTTTTTTAAAGGGGTAATATAGGTTATAACAATTTACTTGTGGCATAATAGAATGTTATAAAAATAACAACCAGTTAAAATAGATAACCATTTTAATTTTTTGGTACTTAAGTTATATAGCACTACTCAGATAATTTTTATAAATTCTCTGTGACGTCTCTGTGCGACAACCGGAAGTTTCCAAACCCTAAATAAAATAAATAATCACTCATATCTAAGAACTCTAGTCTAAGCATGTCTTCGATCGCTTTATGTAGTTCAAAGAATTCTTCCTTTTCTTTATCTTTTTCATTGTTTGGGTATAGGTACGGTAGTAATTCCTCCATTGTGAAATTCTGCTTTAAATCTCGCTTTGAGTATTCTCGAAGAAATTGCTTCCCATTATACGTCAATTGGACGCGATCAATTGGACACAAAACAATTGAACGCGTCCATATAAAATAAAAACAAACTGCCATTTATATGATAAGATATTGAAAAATGAGGGAATAAATTCGGGGTAGGGGAAAGCAGTCTGGGAAGTCAAAGTTTCTAAAAAGGGATTAACCTAATGACCGTTTGAATTAACTATTCTTAAAGATTTATTTTAATGGAAATATGTTAAGCAATCTGCGAGACTCATTAGCCTAATGGAAATTGTATGTTTATTATATTGTAACTATGTAGTCATTTTTCGTATATACCCATTTGTTGTAAACCATGTGTTAATTACAGACGCGTCCAAAAGTCGCCGTGTCCAATTGTCGCAAGCTTCCAATTGTTGCGCGTCCAACTGATCACGTCCAATTGACTCGCGTCCATTAACGCGACACCCTAGTAATGCAATTGCGCTTCTTTTTCTTAGGGAAATGGTAGTTCTACATTTTTTTGCTATTTGTTGTGCTCTGCTTGGTTCCAGAAGTGTTCTTGCGTTCCATATCCAATTCTTGTGTCGAGTGTTTTGGTTTGTATGTTGTGTATCATTTGTTTGGCTTTTTCTGTGTCCTCTTTGCTGCAGTTTACGTCATCATGGTATCCTGTACATCGGCCATTCGTTTTTTGTCTGCTTTAACTCTCCTACATCTTCCTTTAAATTTCCTTCCATTTCATTCCATATATTTTGCGTCATTGATCTCTAATCTTTTGTAGCTTATTTTGGCCATATTCCCATTTTTTCTTCTTATTTTACTTTTTCCCTTATTGCTGCTTGCACTAGCCTTTCTTCTACGTTTAAATTATCGTTTTGAACATATGTATTTTTGTGTCCCAGCTTGTTTTTATTACTCATCCATTTTATGGTTAAAGTTATCCAGTTTTGCTACTATTTTCTTTCCGGTTGCTTTTCCACTGTGTATGCTTCTGTAATTGAGGTTGTTTTTGTACTCCTTCATTTATTTCTCCTTCCTGAAACAACTTGCCTTTAATTAAAATATCGTTTTTGATTCTCCAGCTTCTTTTCCAGTTCTCCCTACTTCTTCCACATTTGGTCCATTTCTTTCTTCGTTGTTTCTCATTTCTTATTGCAGATTCATTACTTCTACGTTGTTTTGTTTCACTTGTTCATTATTGATCTTGATATCTTCGTTCACTTTTAGCAACATCAGCTTTATTTCGTCCAGTCCTTTCTTCTGCTCGAGTATTTAAATTCTTTTTGGTTGAGGTTATGTTTGGCAGCATGCTTCTTTTGAATAGTTTCTCCTATTTTTAATGTTACCTTTTCTTTCTAAAGAGATCTTGTATTGATCTTGGCTATTTTTTCTCGTTATTTTAATTTACAGAGGTGTCAATTGCTTTTGGAATAGTTCCTCGGTTTTGCTTTAAATTTCCTGAGTTGGCAACGTCACGAAAAATGTTTCTCGGATTTATAAGTGGCTTTTTACTTAACCTCGCTTTGTATTATCAGTTATCGTTTCTTTGCTATTCTTGAAACTTCTCTCCTTTTTTGTATTTTTTTGTGATTTCTTCACAGCTGTACCGTTATATTCCGTTATTGTATATGTGTCACTCAAGTTTTCCTTTAATTAGTGCGAGTTTCACTCATGCGACGCAACACGCTTAACCATATACTCAAAATCACCGCATAACTTATAGCAAAATAATAACCATCTTATTTTTGGCATTTTTGCGAATAATTCTGGTGTACTTTTTCTTCTTGTAAATATACATACCCGGCACCCGTTCATGACCCGACACCCGTTTAGGGTACTAGGGTTTTTGCAGAAGAAGAAGAGTAAATATACATAAAAGAGTATGTACAGGAATTGTAAATACTCGTATTGACTTTCTTAAAAGAAACAAACAGGAAATAGTTTAAAGTTGTAAGGTCGCAATATATCGGTGGCTAAAGGTCCGCTGAAATTATTTTATTCCAAAAAATGGGTTAGATACTCTAGCTAGAGTGGTTCGACATACATGAGGTCTTGCATTATTCCGCTGAAAATATCCTGTTGCAATTCGCCATCATGAAGGTGTTTCGAAATCGTTAAGCGTTTATCCTTTCTTCAAACAATCAAGGATCAATACTCTTTTCGTGAAAAAATTACTCAAATGCCGACTTTGTGGTAATGTAAAAAAGCTTCACTAAAGAAAATACGGTTGCCAGTGCTATCTATTGAAGCAAAAACAATATGGATTGGAGAAAAACGTAGAGTTTAAGCCGTTAAGTCTTCTGTAATATGAATGTAAGAACTCTTGAGGCGTTTGTTGTCTGTACGGATAAATCCCTAAATCTGGTTGTTGCTCAGTTCTAACAACATTTTGTGTACGTGATACAGTATTCCTTTCTATGAATGCAGTCACTGTACCTTTACTTGAAGAAGTCTGTAATACTATTCCATTGGGGAAATTTTCTAATTCTTTTAAGCATGCAAAAAATGATTAATAAAGTGTTTTGTGGCGCTATAATACATGGCTTTCAAAATTACATAGGCTGCTCTGATGAACTTATTTTTTGCTCATACTACTAAACTATTTCCAAAATTACTTACCTTGGAATTCTTAGAAAGTCAATAGTCCTTCCTACAATTTTGAGGAAATGTCACTGGGATTAAGGCACTTAAAGGTATAAATAACTGACAGGCAATTGTAGTCGGTTCGAGTTACAACTATTTCCAGTTCCTGAGCTACCAGTTTTCAAAAACCTTTTTAGGGTTGAATTGGTACTTCCTCGAACTGCTGCTGCAGCATTGGGTATTTTTCTCAAACTTACATCCAAAACCATTTATTTATTCTGAATTTTAGTTTTAGCAGAAGTGGAGACAAGTGTTGCTTGTTTTGAGTTTGCAAATTCATGCAAAATACATTTTTTAAACAGTAGCTATGCTGATGTTTCTGGCTTCATGTATACAAAGTTAAATGTTTAATTTATTTTGTTATTTTGTCGTATAATTCTGAGAGCGCCTCCTGAATAAATATGTATGATCTTGTTATGTAGCACTTACATCACTGCAACGAGCACTTGAGTCATGTTTTTATGCTTCGTATGTAAACAGTGTCAAGTCATATACATGTTGTTTCATTCAAGTTTTTACATACCACTTTAGGAATAAAATCAACGGTTACTACTTCAAATGGGACTTGCTACATTAAAATTTGAATGAATCAAAACCAATTTTATTTTAACATTGAAATAGAGCAGCTACCAACAAATTAAACAGTTTCAAATATGTTATACATTTTTATTTAATAAACTAATTTATACATTATTTACAGAAAGCAAGCAACATTAACAATAATAATCTAAATAATGCGCAACCTCTTTGTTCCTTAAGGTAGTGAATAGGTAAACTTAAAAACACATAATGAGGATTAAAAGTTAAACTAAATGGACGTGTACGTAATATAAACACGAGGAATGAGCAGGTAATGAAGAACGAATTGAACTTATTGTTTTTACCAAATGCCAAGCCACTTAAAATTACAATAACAATTAAGATATAAGAATCGGAAATGACTGTGTAGGCCGGTTACCTTCTAGGTTGCAGTTAATTCCAAACAACAATAAAAGTATATGAAATTAAACATTAAAATTATTTAAATCGAGCTGTAGGCATTTTGATTTCAAATCTATCGTCAATAATGATGTCAAACTATAATTATTATGCCAGGAAGTTCCACGAGGTCTAGTTTTTATTGACGGTTATCTCAAATACGTTTGAATCCTTCTCAGATAAGCTTTTATGTGCCATTTGAATTAAAGATTAATCTGTATTCTGTGCAGATACGTCATTCACAATATACACGATGAACCTTATTAACCGCGGAATATTTCTGGAATTAAAGTAGACGATAACCTTTTAAATCATTAGCATTTGCTGTTCTTTTATTGTAAACTAAACGACATAACAAAGCTAGTTGCTTGTTATCAGGCTGTCGCCTTTGTTGCAATGCGGACGTTTTGTTGTTCTACTTTTGCCAGAATATGTGCAAATTTGCTTTTGTAATTTAGACAAGGAGATAGGCACGCAAAATGCTTGCCTTCCAGCAGTTATTTATGTATTCCTTTAAAATTTTTTGTGGTTGGAAACAGTACAACATATTACGACTTCGATGCGGTTCCTTTTAGTTGGAGTGTATCTAACTTTGTTGTTTATACTTAAGCAACAAACCAAAATGTTGTTCAGGCTACATGGAGATATCGGAGAGCCGACCAGCTACAGTAAAGACGGTGTGCAATGTACAATTAATAAAGGGTGTTCAAATTGCTAGGAGGCGGCAACGAGTCTTCTACAACCGATAAGTTCATTAGCTTCCGAAAACCCTTACATTCAATAAAGTACTATGTGTAGTCAATTCGCTACAACGCTACAGACCTCAATGAGGTTCGACACCGCAATTTCTCTCATTAGCCATACACAAAACCATAGTAAACATGAACAGGAATATATTAATTAACGAAAATATGATAGAAAATGTTATATCAATAAATTTCAGCACTCATGTAAATCACAAACGCGACCCGCGTTACAGGCGAAAGCCACAAATACAGCCAACTCAACTATTGCCACTAATTATAGGAATTTAGCTAGCGCATAACAAAGTTCAATATTTAAATAGGTAACACATCTCTGAGCAGATTAATATAGCGGGCAATTCTAAAATTACGATGATGCCGCAGGCCGAACATTGCAGGACAAATGTGCCAGTAATTACTGACAAACTTGGAGGTGCAACATTAGCCGGTTATTTCAATCTTTCGCTGCACTTAATGTACATATTTGTTTTTACGTTTACAATACAAGATCGTGTTTTAATACTTCCAGCAATGCGAAGAGGCGTTGAAAAAACAAACAGCAGCGGACTGCATAATAGCCACCTGTACAGCGACAATTGCTAACTGAAGAAGCGAAGCTGGGGCCACAATAAGGACTCAGCAACAAACGGAAAACTCAGCAATGGTTCCAAAAATTCGAGTGCCAACTAGGAGCACAAACTAGCTGCTCATATTTTAACGACCCCCAAGTCGGTTCTTCAGCTTACAGCTCCAAGACAATTCGCGACGACCAAAAAATCCGCAATCAGAAATGATAATTGAGACCCAAATATTTTCGATATATCAACCATAGAAATCTGCGGTAACGCGAATGAGCTAGGACACTATTCTTCCCTTCGTTAGTCACTATCAACTAACCCTAAACTAAGGCAAAGGTTAATACGAAGTATAACGCGTGCGATTAAATTCGAGACGCTTGCAAAAGAGAACGAGGAACAAAAAGCATCAGGTGTGCGGAGACAATTGAATGATACTTGGCCTAGTTACGGATGACAACCGATCGATAATCCATCTTGTGAGACTGAAGGCCGTTCAAAAAAAGTTCGGGGACCTCAATGACTGTACAGATTTTCTTTTCGGACAGGGTCGACCAAAACGTACAAAATAAAACCAGGCAATTAACTTTTGTGTAACAAGATATTTAAAAGTGGGACACTTAATATTTTCATAATTTTCAAACAGTCGGAGACAGCAGCAGTAAATTATTAATTTTAAAACAACAAATTCAAAAGTTTTTAGTCAACGTAAACATGTACCAGTAAATAAATAAATGTGTTAAATTGAACAAATACTTCGAAACTAACATTAACCAAATCTATTACCATGGTAGAAAATTTATATTCATGCATTTGACAAACTGACAGACACGACACGAAACAACAAAGGAAACAATAACTCGACAAAATACGTCGATGTTCACATTTTGATTAAAATTTAAAGGAATTTCAAATTAAATATCAAAATGAAGGCTAAAACTAGTGTATTTTGTTAAATTAGAGTAGCAGATAAGGATTTCAAGGCACATTATCCATTTATTTTTAAGTTAACTCAAAAAACTATATGTCCCACTTTTTTGTATTTCAGTGTATTACAAAGTACAGGACTTTATCTTCAAATGGACCAGGAACATCGTGTTAAATTAACCAAATAACTGATGTCAAAAACATCCATTTCCTAGATATTTTTCCGTACCGTTATTCTAATTTTATCTAAGTTTTCTTTATGGAATTTTTTTGAAGATAGTGTTCTTGCTCAGTCAGAAAAATTATTTATTAAACTTCTTTTGTAATATATAGTTGTAATAGAATTCAAGTTTAAGTTTCTATGAGTTTTATTTATTATCTAACATGCCATTCTGGTTACTAATTAACGTTAAGTTTAGACATTTTATTGAGTTAAAATTATTTTCTTTCTCTGTTGTGAATTTAAGTCTTGAGTGAATTTGATTAAAAATGTCAAAAATAGTGTTTATATTTGTGTTATTTGCTATTATTATGATGTCATTGCAAATTTTTGATAAAGTGAAAAAGGCCTTTTAATTTTTTAATGGTTGTTCTTCAAATTTTGCGTTACTACTACAATAATACTACTTGATAATGGTTCACCCATTGCAACACCATTTTTTTTATATAAAATTGTATAAAAAATAATATGCAGTGACCACCAAGAAGTCGGCATCATATGGGAAAAAATTATTTTTGATTTTTCAAAAAAACTTTTTAGAACAATTTGTGCTTGTTTAAAAACCTATTTAGCCCCTATCATATTGATATCGTCTTAAAGTGGCAAAGCATTTGAAATAAAATATAATTAACATGCAGCTTAATTATAATGCAAATAAAAAGGATATTGAATAGAATAGTATGGTTTTATCTACCATTAAAATGCTATTTCAACCAATGGTATCAACAGTTCTTCAACAAAGTTGACTGTCCATTACTGAATCAAAGATCAGTCAGAAAGAATCATAGTTAGTAATTCAATTAGATGTGAAATTGTAAACGATACCAGCTAATTGTCCATTCGTTGATTACAAATGTAACTCAAACTGATTGATGACAGTAATTTTGAACTAAGTTGTTATATTAGTCAGTTTTTATCTGCAAAAATAAATATTATTGGACAGGATACAACATAAGTTTGTTTCTTACATATTTGTTTTATAAAGGGGTTATTGTTGCACAATGATGCATAGTAATTGAAGACAGCCACAATTTGAGAACAAGTTAACCTAAAATATGACATGTTTAGCTAAAAAGTCACAATGGTTGAAAAGTGGGAATCTGTAATTTTTTTGATACTTGATTTTCAAGGTTTTGGATAATATAAAAATAACAATAACAATTGCGTGCGTAATATTTTGAATAAAAAATGACACCAGTTTTTAAAATCAAGTAAAAAAATATAATAATTCAATTATATGAAATAAATACTGGTATGTATACAGTAGAAGTGTATGTATAAAATAAAAGTGGTCATAATAAGAAGTTGTGAAGAAAGAAATATGAAAATGTCGAGGGTATGCTGAAAGCATAACTAGTAGGCGTTGCTGATAAGGATGCAAGTAAGCATTTCATGCAGCAGATGCAAGTCCATTGTGTAAATGAAGATAATTTGAGCTCGAAGATAGAACAGCCAGAACGTAAGTGAGAAACAAAGATAATATTACAAATACCAGATAGGAGTAAAAATATAAAAAAATAATGAACAAAACTGCTAATTGAACAATTTTAAAATTGATGAATAGTACATCCTGTATCTAGGACGAAAAGCGTAACATACCCAGACGACTGTGAATATTGTTGGACGAGGCGAATGCCGAGTCCAACAACACTCTAATCGTCTAATCTACCCCTGTTAATGAATTACTGTTACAAAAATTCTGTAAATTAATGTTCTTTTACAGTTGTCTAAGTGAGAAGATTTTTATTTATCCAGTTTACATGTTCTAAAAAATTTTTGTAACAGTAATTCATTAACAAGGCTAAACTAGAGTTTTTAGAAGCCATTTAAATAGATATTGATTAACACTGAAAAAAATTTTTCCTGAAAGGCGCCTTGCATCAAAAACGTAAAAATTATGCCAACATATTACTTTTCGGTAAATAATAAAAAATCTAAAGGAGTAACTTTTATATTATTTTTCCAGTTATAAATCTTCCAAGTCTTCACATAAAAAATGATTTTAAAATTAAGTCTTGGTATGTGAAATTAAAAAAAAAATTATAAAAATTGGAAGCAAAATTTTAGCTAAAGTTAAAGAAAAATAGGTGCTTTCTGGCCTTGAGATTGTTCAATTAGCTAAAACTAACACAGGCAAAAAAACTCATTGCTTAATTTCCGAAAAATAGCACAATTCCGAAAAACATTTTCTAAATAAGTAAAAATCAGTCGGTATCTATTATAGGGGCTAAATAAGTGTTTAGACAAGCACAAATTATTGTCGTAGATTTATTTTTAAAAATCAAAAATATTTTTTTTCCATATGATGCCAACTTTTTGGCGGTCACTGTATAATGTATATGTATGTAACAGCTTTCAAAAATTCTTCTCTGGGTATTTTGGTTAGTTTTTTAATTTTGTTTTTCCAATATTGATCAATGGTACCTAATGCTAAATATAAAGAGATATTACATTATCTAAAGCGAATAATTCGTGACTTTAGGGCAATTTAATAACTTTTTTTAATTTCCCTTGAGTCTGATACTATATGTATGTTTCTTGAGTAATTTGTATTAACATTTTAGATATGTATTTTAATAATTTATAAATTGGGCGCAACAATAGGTCTTAAAGGAAAACTTTGTGAAGTTTTGGGAAACCATAAATTTTAGGAGTCCATTATTCGATATTAATTTTTTGTAAGTAATACTGTCAATATAATTATTTTGTACCAGTTTTTAATCAAGTTCTTATTTAAATTTTGTATATTATTCGTGGGATCTTTTGTTTCTTTGATATAGGTGTCATATTATTTAATAGATTTAAAATTCTTGGTTGTAGTCGTGTTTATTTATAACTGCAGCTTTTTTTTAGTTTTATCTGCTTTAGTTACTAAAATATCTTTATATTTTTTTAAGAAGTTTCTCGTTTCTCTAATTTTAAATAACAATTCTTTGTTAGATTTTTGTTCAGGATGTGCTAATAAATTGTTTTTAGTAGTTATTTAAAATATTACCTATAGATGATTTGGTTTTATTTTAGTTATCAGTAATAATAGGACGAGAGGTCAAAATATTGCCGACAATAATTTTTGCGATTCAGATAAGTACGAGTTTCAGTGGCGACGAAAATAACGAGTGCTTGCACGAGTCGTTATTTTCTAAAGCAACAGAAACGAGACAATCTGAAGAGCAAACATTGTCGGCAATATTTTGACCTAGAGTCCTAGTTGTCTTGACAATTTAACTTTTAAATTATTGAAAATGGTCAATAAAAATACTTCTAATACTAAAATTATAAATTCACAAAACTAGTGGTCTTTGAGTTGTATCCATAGTAACTGATCCTAGCAGTATTTTTACAAACAAACAAAACTAAAATCCTAGTTTTTTTTCTTTAAAAAATAGTTACAAAAAATGTCGCTAAAATAAAGCTCTTCGAAATATTGTCACTAAAATAATCGTTCGATTGGTTCGATTTTTAAATTGCGAATGCCATTGTTTGATAATGATACAAGTTAAATTGTCAGTAGTAATAGGACGAGAGGTCAAAATATTGCCGACAATAATTTTTGCGATTCAGATACGAGTTTCTGCGGCGACGAAAATAACGACGAATGCTTGCATGAGTCGTTATTTTCTAAAGCAACAGAAACGAGACAATCTGAAGAGCAAAAATTGTCTGCAATATTTCGACCTAGAGTCCTATTCGTCTTGACAATTTAACTTTTCATTAAAAAATAGTTACACAAAAAATTGCCGCTGAAATAAAGCTTCTCGAAATATTGTCACTACAATAATTGTTACAGAAAAAATTGTCGCTGAAATAAAGCTCCTCGAATTATTGTCGCTGAAATAAAGCTGCTCGAATTATTGTCACTAAAATAATCGTTCGATTGGTAGTTTATTTTTAAATCGAAGAATGCCATTGGTTGACAATGACACAAGTTAAATTGTCATCTATATTTGAGATACCATTTTCAATATTAGTAATTACGTTTACTATTGGAATTTTATTGACAGGACTATAAATGTTAACATTTGGTCCTAATTCTAAGGCACTGTATTTCATTTGGATTATGAATCTTACTAAAATTACTAATTTATTTATTATTTAAGTCTTTTTCAATAACTTCAAGGTTAGTATTTTTAATTGCAATTTTCTCTCCAGCCAATAATAGTTTTTTTCTGGTTTTGGCTGGTTTTAATGTCTAATTTATTAATTTGTTTAGTTATTTTATCAAGAATGGAAATGATTATATTTTGTGGTATATATTTACTTTCAAAGAAATTTTTAATATATAATATTTATGGTTTCAAATGATTTAATTTTGAATATAAATCACTAAGTAACAGTGAAATTAATTATTACATTTGTAAGATACGTTTTTAAATGTAAGTGCATATTGTTTATATACTTATGTAAAATTTTGGGTGTTAAACTTTTAGATTTGCATTCACTGAGAAACTCTATTTTTTTCACTCAGCTTAATTTAACCTTCCGTATTTAGTACTAGTGAAAATTTTATTTGTTGAGAATTTACCTATCTATCTAATTTGGAATCCATTCTCCTCTTTGTCCAAACAACTGAATGACAGGAAAATAAATTATTATATTCATTAAAGATTACAGTATTGAATTAATTAAATATGTATGTATAATCACCTTTTAATAATGAGAATATAATTCGTTCAATTTGGAACCCATCATCATCTCTTAAATTTATGGCATTGGTCAATAGGACCTTCTACCATACTGACAGTAGTGACTCACGATTTTCGATTTGGTACGAGCTAACTTGGTTTTGTTTCACGTGTCAAACGAACTAATTTAGAAATGTCAGATGGTTTTTCTAGGTTAAGTCGTGCGTTTTAAGCATAAAAAGCAACAAAAAGTGTGTTTGTGACAGACATTGGTCATTAGCATTGATACTCACATAATAAATTAGCATTACGCTTTCTCTGGTATATATTTTAAATCATTATATTCTCTTCCTAAATATAATTCGTAGTACGCCTAATAATCTATAATTTTTTAAGAATATTTCGTTGCAATCTCCATGCAAAGAAATTTTCAGCTTTGAGATTATAACTCATAATATTCATAAAAAATCATCGATAATAAGCGTACTACCTATTATATCGTCCTTGATTATATAGTATTATAGATGTAGCGTGTACAATTCCACCACAACAATTAGACAAATATGAGCTAAAACTATGTTAAATAAATACTGGCAAATAAAAACTTTAGACTGTTCTTTCATTCATCTAATATTATCTTGTTACTGTTACAGATTTATAAATTATTAATTCAAAATGTAAAATACCTTTCAGCCCGAAGAAGGCTTCTTCGGAAGCTGAAATATATGTTTAGTTCTTCAAATTTGTATTCATCATAAATGGCCGCCATTAAACCAAAACATTAATAGTTCATTCCGTAATTTTTAAATATTTGTTGGTTAGTATAATTTTTTTGGGCCGCGGTGTGTTACATTTTTGGGTCACTGACCATGAATTTCCCATTTTAAGTACCCCATCCACTCCTGTACGTGTATGTTGCTATTTGTAATAAAACTAAATTCTGCCTTTCATTTTCGAGTTTGTTCTAAGAATTTTGGTAGATTGTTTTAAGATAGCACATAGTAGCAGAGTAGTATATTACTATATGTATTTAAAACAAATTCATAAAATATGTAATTTTTAAAAGTAATTTGTTTAGAGTACCTACAATTACTAAGTAATTAGTAATTAAATTACTTTTTAACGTAAGTAATTTACTTGGAGAACAATTTGTAATTTGTACTCAATTACTTTTCACAGTTCTGGTCCTAGTAAATACTAATGTTTTGAGTGTGTGTCAAATTGCCGATGATTAGGCAATTAGGCAATTTGGTTTCCTGAAATTTATTTTAACGTTTATATCTATTTTTAATTTAGATAAATTAATTTAATATTAACCTGCGTACAAAAACAAAACAACTTTTAAATTCCATAATGCATTGGCAATTTGGACTAGTGTACAATTATCATATACATATATAATAACTGTACATATATGACAATTATCGATGCCATTCGCATGTGATTGGCTGAAGCTTTAAAATTTTAGCTCTCTGATTGGTCAACTATTTGTGAGGGAAATAGTCAATTACAAATATTACGTTATTATTATTATTTCGATCAAAACGATTTTTTAAAACAATTTTGAAGCTTCTTCATATTTAACTTTTTAATTGTATACAACTTCCTTATCCACTATCACCTCATATGCTACAGAACGTGTGTGACAACAATTCCATGTTGTCTTCATAAATAACGCTTTAGTTAAGGGTGCGTTAATAATTAATAACGTGCTCTAAGTATATCCCCATCTCCCTATTAAATCTTTATAAATAACGTTATTATTTATAATTGTACGGAATTACGAGAAACTTGTCAACAATAATGCTCGCCGCAAATTAATGGCGTTTCCTTTTAGGCGCTGCACCCGATCTCTCCTCGGGTGAGAATAAATAATAATGCATCATCCGAATACGCGGAAAAATGAGCACATGAAATATTAGTAGTAATTTATTGTAGTAAAATGGCCGTCACGTCACGTGGCCGTAGTTTATAGCTACAGGTAGTGGCATGGCATACTGCGATAGTTTTATTGTCGGCTCTCCAAGGCCAACTTCAACATGACGCCGCTCGGCGCGTTTATAGGAAGTGATTAACTATTTTAAGTTTGAAGGTTGCCTTCGGTGGACCCGGAACCAAGAAGCGTCGACACCGATGAGCTGCAGAGATGCGGGATTCACCGTCGTCAGGTGGAAAACTCGACTGATCGCCCGCGTAGCCCAAACGTGTTTGTCGATTCTTTTAGACGTTTTGAAACTCACACTCGCATGTGTTAACGAGGTGACGTCATTTTGTTCTTGTTTGGACCGTCGTCGTCGGTAAAAACTGAGCACACAGTCATGTGCGTTAGTAATGCTAGATCTCGAGCATATGGCTAATGTATGTGGGGTGCACTTGATAGCGTTGCTACATATTTGCCTTCTAAATTTAAAAATTGCGGTATTGTTTACCGCTTGTAGTTAATCAGATATTTAGAGCTCGCGAAAAACAATGCGCCGTGAGCTGATAAGGGCAAAAATGATACCTGTTTTGTACTGATAAAATAATTCCGGATGATAAGAGCATTATGGCTGGTGCCATGTATGAATATCGCTGTAAATAAATTACGGCCGTGATTAACAATGCGTGATAACCGTGCCCGTACACTAAAGTTTCTCTGTTAACATTTTTAGCTTATGTAACTGAAAGCGATTTTCATGAATGCGTCCAGTAACGTCTATTATTTCGTGACCATGTTCCGTAAAAAATAACACTTCGGTTATTACGGCAATAACGCGAATAATAACCTATGGCTAGCAGGCCACAAAAATTCAGATTCGTGTAAAACGAACATGAGTGGTTTAGGAATGTGTGTTATTAAAGTACTATCAAATTATCCAAACGCATACGAACATGTGATGTTAAAATTTCGGTCATTAGGCTTCAATTTGGGGACAATGTACTTCTACTCTCAAATTAGGTGCTTCCCTGTTTCCATGTCACTATAACTTTTCTAGACGGGATTCACCTTTTCGCGGCTGCATGCTGCATGTACTTGTACAGGGTGTTCATAATAATTCTTGTAGGTTGTAGTACTTATAGTTATATCCTACCTCAAATTATCGAGTAATTGATTCCAGAATAGGGTTGCCAACACTGTCATTTTGACCCGAAAACTTTGGATTTGGCAATCATTCTTCGGGCTTCGGGTTTTCATAAAAATTATTCGAGTTACCTAAAGGTTCATTCATACATGGATTGCGAACAATTTTCCTTCTATTTAAAAGCTTCAGAGCAGAAATTGCTAGAAAGTGGCCAAAGAAACAAAAAAGATAAAGTTTAGAAAATAATATCTTAATTTTTTCAGAAATATAGTTTCATAATTGTTTACTTAACGTCTAAGATGGATTTTTAACAAGTTACTTTATGGAATGTACAAAATAGTTTTGTTCTTTAATTCCTATGATTTAGAAAGACCGAGAGTTATGCTATGTGTAACGGGACATCGGGATTCTTCACCGATAATGTTTATTTTCTTGCTTAAATGTAGAAGCCAAATTGTATTTCCTATGTTCTATTATTAAATTTAGTATTGCATTTTATGTAAGCAAGTGCTCGCAAACCCAGTTCTGCGCTGGTCATGTACTGTGAATTTTGGATTTCGCGAGTGCAGCAAGAAACATACGCTGTACGCGGGATGGGGGGATTTTCAATTTATGCGAATTTAACGAAGAATACGGCAGTCGCATGCAATCTCTTCTGAAAGATGCTTGAGTTTGTTCGATTGGAAAGTATAGTACGTGAATTCACCCAGGGAGATACAAGTTAATTCGAAGCCTGGCAGCCAACGTTTGCTGCAAACAGTGTTACATGGCAGCGAGCCAGCGTTTGTAAATTCCGCAAACGAAATTTCCGAGTGTACATGTAAGTACACTCATTGTGCTACATTTAAAGGCTTATGTGAAGCTTCAAGTTTGTGAGCCGCCAACTTAACTCTCTTTACGAGGCCTGCACGCGATCAGGAATCCCAACGAGGGATGCAATCGAAGCGTGCCAGCAGCCAGTTCCAGGTAAAATGTTTGCAGGTCAGAGTGATAAGATTGCGTCTAACTGCGATCTTTTGCAAACTCGGAGGAATAAGTTTTATCAGCGAATAATATGTGTGTAGCTTACATATGAACTTAAACATTGCTGGACTCAAATAAGTATAGGTTTCAAGCAATTTTAGCATTCTAATTTTGTTAAAGACATTTGACATTTGTGTTCTTTTAAAAATTATTTCAACGTTATTTTTGGTGATATTTTACGTTGTTCATGTATGTTTATAACATGCCTGCGAGTAGCCTCAATCAACATTGCACGTAGATTATTTGAAAACTTAATTGTATTTTCTTTTATTTCTTTTGTATTTGTATACGCGTTTTCTTTGTATTTTTTATATTTATATATATACAAATCGGCTTTTTGTACATTGTTTAAAGCTAAGTTTTAGTTCAGCCATCACTATAAGGGGAACCAGATTTATGTTTTGACAGATAATGATCATTTATAAGCCTTTAACTGAGATATTTAGATAGTTTCATCTTCACTGAGCTAGCTAAGGAATAAAAACGGCAAATAATTATTTAAAAATTAACGCGCACGAGACGTCTTGTTCAACTTTAATGTATCTACGAAAGGGTAAAAAATCCCGCATTTCATAAAAAAATATATAATAATTATCTGAATCATATCTTTATCTTTACAATATTTCATCTTGAACATTTTTTATTAATTTTATCCTACGGTTTTCCTCCCCCAAAAATTATTTTCTTTGGGTCAGCATCGACTCAATGTTAAGTAACCCTATTCCAGAAGAGATAGCTTAGAGCCGTGAAAACATTGTGGAAAAGTAAATTTTGCGAAGGGACTTAAATTTAAAAAGTGCAAAAAATCAGAGCTGGCTGTGATTCTACCGCCCGTACGGTGGCGAAACGTGCACGCTCGCGGCGGAAGGATAGCAAAATAGCCGAATTCTTTAACACGTATGTTTCGTCCTCGAACTTCCGTTCGTCTGCCGTATAAAGGCTACGTCTGACATCTACACACGAGGAAGTTCCTGAAATGCTCCTACATAATGCGCATACAACGTATACGAAATATCTTGTTTATTGAAAAAATAGAAAAGCACGTGATGTACACTTCTGTGCAATAAAATTAAGTACAAGTCTTATGACTATTTTTCCCATTATTCTAGTTTGTATAATTCGGGTCTATTTTAATTGCCTAGCAGCAGTTTCAATAAATGATAAAACACAATAACTTGAAAATAATACCTTTTTCTATAGCACATGTTAAAGTGTGCTTTTATCAACTCAAAACAAAAGGTCAAGTTTTACTTTAACAGCAAGGGTAGATAAAGTAGCACTTTAACATCAAGGATAGATAAAGTAATTTAATTTTCTAACTTTTGTTTAAATTAAATATGACAGCTTCGTATTATCGTAGCAACCCAATCTAACTACTGACATTTTGAAATGTGATTGACTGTAATTATTTTCTTTTGAAATTGCTAAAGTTCTTGCTATAGAAAAAAATATTGTATTATACACGACGATAAAGTTATTTCTATCCACTCTTGAATCATTAACGTCTCGACTTCGTCTCGACGTTAAACGATTCACTCGTGGATAAAAGTTAACTTTATCGTCTTGTATAATAAATTACTATTATTAAAAGACCAAAACTAAGAACTTAAAAAAAACAGCTGTTAATAAATACAACAAAGCCGTGTGTGCTTAATTTTATTGCACAGAAGTGTACATCTGTTATCAAATCAGAATCAATAATCATTGATATTCGGTTTCTATATATTTTAGTCAAGATATCGCGTAAAACTTCGAACATAATATAATTATGCTTCTCTCAAACCGAGAGAGAAAAATAAAAATGCGAGAACTACCAAAAAATGTCTGACAAGGTTCGCTTCTAAAATTAAGATAGTTTACAAAATGAGAGCGCATACTAGAAGAAAATGGAATATGGGAGATTTAAAAACAAATGAAAGAAAAGAACAATATAGGGAAATCGTAGACACGAAGTTAGAACACAGAGGAAGAAATAGAGGCAGGATGGAGTCAAATAAAAAGTGTCATAGTAGAAGCAGCAAACGAAATGATGGGAAGAAAAACAAGAACATGAAAAATTACTGGTTTTATAGCAAATGTGAAGACGCCTGCAAAATGAAAAAAGAGGTAAGAACTAAATGGTTACAATCAGGCGAAGAATTTTCACAGAATTGATACTAAGAGTTGTAGAAAGGGTCGACAAAAATATTTAAAAAAAATTGGTGTATGAGATAATACAAGATATGGAAGATGGCAGCACAAATAACTGTAAATTGTTTAACGTTACTAAACAACAAACAGAAAACAAGAAAGTAATAACAAACATAGAAAAAAGGAAATGGGAAATATTTTAGGAAACTCATCGAAGAAAAAGAGTAATAAAATAGAGACAGAAGAAATTTGATAGTAGAGAAAGGCAGTGGGAGAAGAATCTAAAAGCAAGAAGAAGTACACACAATAGAGGAATACAGAGAAGTATTAATGAAGCAAAAAATGAATAAAGCAGCAGGCCCAGATGAAATCCGCAACCAATCGACGAACCATAGAAGCGGACAGATGAAGGTTGTATGACCTAATGTGCAATATATGGACGAACGGAAAAATGCCTAGACAATGGAAATCAAGGCTAATAAATCCAAATTTTAAAGAAGGAAGACCGAAAATGTGTAGTAGGTACAAGGTAATACAAAGTTGCTGAACATCCTATACAAGATACTAACCTTAATGATCCAAAGAATACTACAAACAAACATAGATACAGAAATTGGAGAGTAAAAAGGATTCAGAAGAGGACGATCAACGATTGATGCAATACATATTATGACACAAACGATGGAGAAATGCTGTGAACACAACATCAGTCTACATATATTATTTATAGGTTTTAAGCAAGCATTTGACAACCTAAGCAGAAAAGATAACTGAAGAAGCATTAAAGATCGGTGTATCGGAAAAGATTGTACGACTAATAGAAATGTATATGAAAGAATGAAAAGCGGCAGTTTTGGAATACATAAAGTAGTGAGACAAGGAGACGCACTATCAGTAACATTGTTTAATATAGCTAAATGGGACAATAAAGACAACAGAAATTATAAGAAAAACCAAATGGGAAGCAGTACAGATCATATCCTACGTGGACGAAATAACGGTGTTATCAAGATACAGGCAGAGTATGAATGAAGCGGTAAAGAAAATAATAAGAGCAGACACGGACAAGAGGACTTGAGATAAATCAAGAAACAAGTAGAAAATATACAGAACTGCAAGGCGCCCCATCGTTAGATACGCGGTAGAGACAATGAGCCTTACAACAAAAAAGAAGAAAAAAGTTAAAGATGTCAATAAATACAAAAGAATGCTGAATAACAAAAACCTAAGTAGAAAGATTTAGTTAAAAGTATATAGAACTGCAAGAAAAGTTAACGATATTTGAAAGAAATTAATAAGAGGAATCTATGGTCCACAGAAAGTTAAAAATTAATGAATAACGAAATAAAAGGCATATTAAAAGAAGAAAAGATAGTGAGAAACATAATGGCACGGAGAATTAGATGATTTGGGCACATCCATAGAAAAGAGATGCAAGCAACGACAAAAATGAATTATGCATTGGAAACCAAATGAAAACCGAAAAAGAGAAACGCCGAAGACAAGGTGGGAAGATCAGGTGAGAGAACACATACAGAAGATGGAAACAAAAGCTTGCAGATTAATAGCAACAGATAGAAAAAAGTTGAACGAAGTAGCACAACCAGCGAAAGCACACCACAAACCATATAAAAGAAATAATGGTAAAGAGTTGAAAGAAGTAGCAGAACGAGCGAAATCACACCACAAATCATATAAAAGAAATAAAGGTAAAGTGGAGTAATTCACCGCAATAAACGAATTGTAAGCTCCAGCAGAAGTGGTTACGATTCCCTAAAGAGTGTACAAAATAAAAATAAGGGAAACAGAAGTAATGGTCTGTGACAAAACGAAACGAAGACACGCGAAAGTAAATCTCGAAAATCGAAGAAGTAAACATTTTCTGTCACCTAGGAAGCACAGTAACGAAAGATGGAAGGAACAAATCCAAGATCATACGAAGAATTCAACAAGCGAAGGTAATCTTCAACCTCTAATTGAATATTAAAAAGCCGAAAACGTTTCCTCAAGTCATCTAGCTGGGATGCGAAGTGTTGAAGTAGTGCTCTTTCAAAAGAATTCTGAAGGTAAGCTAGTTCTAGGTAGATAGAATAGGCTACATGCGAGGAGATACTGGACCGAGTGCGAGAAAAAAGAAAACTGTGGAGGGAAATCACAAAAAAAGAAATAACTTGATAGGGCACACATTGCCACTACGTTTGGACGACTTGGTTCTTGACAATTCGAAAATCGATTCGATGGAAGAATCGATTTTTTCTCGATTAATCGATATATCTATTTATCGTTTTTTAATAGTGCTAGATTTTTCGGATTCGATTCGAGTTTTTCGATTCGATTCGATCAATCTATATATTGAATCAAATCGCGAATCTATTTTAATCGCGAATCGTAACTCGATTCTATACATGAACGGAATCGATTCGGGAAGGGAATGGAATGAAACATAATCGATTCACATTATTAGTCAACTACCACTGTGTATCAAACCGAATGTCAAACAACTGGGACTGGATGTTGTTACGCGTTGAAAGGCATCTATAAAAATCTACGTGATTATTTACCCTATCATAATAAATCAACTATTGCCTACAATATAATTAAACTATAAGTAAAGTTTCATATTTCTATGTATAATTATTCCTGAATAGTTTCAAGCTAATTATGCAACACTTCATGTGTCGAGCAATGTGGTTGCCTATTCTGAGTTTTCAAGGTTTTCTAAAAATATTGGCAAGCTGCTTATCTTCTCTGTCGTTTGATAATTTGTGCTGTTGCGATGAGAATATATTTGCGAAGTCAAATCTTCCATTTATTTGGGATTTTCGCTTGCATTCATGTTTGAGGAATCCATATTGCGTTACGGTTTTGTTTAGGGAAATTGGGTGATATGCCTGGAAGAAACATTTCCCTGATTTTCTCAAAAACAGACATTTTCTGGAATTGTACCTGATCTAGCACATGTTATGACCTTATTTGCAAACGGAACACAACACCTCAACGGTAGGCCCTAGCTTTCTTTTGTATTATTGGTTTTGTTTTTAAGTCCAAATTTCCAGCTCGCTTTAGTTATGAGTTAAAGGATTTTGTCATGTGAGCTAAAGGGCAATGGGAATTCCGTTTCTACGAAAGGCCTCAATGTCAGTACACCCTTGGGCCCATAGCCGACCTATATCTTACATGCAAACTAAGGTTGTAACGTGCAACAGCCGTTCATACACTAGACAACCACCTGTCGGCATCCCTTTCTATCTTCTCGGAAGCATTGCATTATGGTAGAACCGCCTTCTAGGACGCCTGCTTTCTATCTGGTGACCAGCAACAGAAGGGTTGTCTTAATCTATTCTAGTCCTCTGATGGCGTGAAAAAATTGTATTTCAACATAACCTGCAATATGGAATTCTTTGTAACTTGTTAGTGTTTCGCGTTGATTTTAATGTATTCGTCAAATACCAGATTTTCTTCATATTTAGATAAATATAGTATATCTTAGAACTTACTATTTAGGGCAAATACTTCGAATTATTTAAGTCAATGTTAGTGTTAAATTGGAATTTTGGATGTGTCTCATGTACCATCAAAGTTATTATTTTATTGTTGGATTTTGTGAAGCAATTCAGCAATTACTTTTGAAATTCAATGTTTGGGATTTTCACTTCATGTTTGTGACCGAACAACTAGGTTTAATTAAGCTTAGATTATTCCCCTATTTGCAAGATATTGCGTTAATAATTCTCTTTACCCGACGAATTGAAACCGAATAATGATTTTAATTAATTACTAAACGTATTCTGGGGTTTGTTTATGGGCCTACTCTGAACCAAATAGTTGGGATCTGTAGGACCTATCTGTCCTATCTGTCTGTGGGTTTTGGGTCAAATTCAATCCGAACCCAAAATTTAACCTTTAGTAAGAGAGAATATCATGACCTCACTGTAGGGTACCGAGTAAACTTTTGCTATTGTGAATTGCCAATTCTACCGTCAATTTTCTTTTTGTATCACTTATTTTTCCTAGATATTAATCTTTTAATTATTGGATTCTAACATTGCTTTTTAAATACCCCTTCCCCCTTATTTTTGTGCATGGTTTATGCTGCTCTGTGTATGTACTGCCGAGTACTCTTTAACTGATATAATTAAATTGTCCCGTTATTAATACCTGAGAATATTATTTGTGCCCTTGCCGTTCTCTCTCTTTTACAGGGATTGGTTTAGTAGCTCCTTTTGACTTTATGTGTTTAGAAAAGGGCCTGGGTCAGTTGCTACTTGGCGCCCATGTTTTTCAGTTTATAATCAGTCTCTCGTTTAATCCATGACCAGCTCCGGCTGAGAAGTCTGCTACCTTTGTTATTCTTATAGTTAACCGTCAGAGTGACGTAACAATGTACTCCGGATTAGTTATTTTTAAATAAACAAGTATCAAAATAGTAATAATAGTATGTGTTTAACGGTGTACATCATTTTTTGAAACCCATCGGAAACATTTTTATAGCTTAATGAAGTCTGTATCTAAATATGAACATCCCAAAATCGACAAATCGGATTGAATTTGTTGTTGTAATACATTATTTGATTCGGATCAGGAAAAAATAAAAGGTTTCCAAAGAAAACGTGTAATTAAATCGAACATTCACAATAATAACAATCTGTGATTACATAGTCATGTATGATTACTCATTAGTTAGATATTTCCTGTTCATGTAAATCATAACTAGCTGCTTTACATGTTCACCAGATAATAACGTTTGTGTATCTGGGACTATGGATCCCCTATAATGCGTTTGAAATTCATTTAGATTTTTTTTAAATAAGTATGTTTTTATAGTGTGATTAGAGTATATTTTTTAAATACTGCAAATAGTTAGGTATTTTGAGAAAGACTTCAATTAATTTAGTTGACATTTGTTAAATTTTATAAGTAATATAAATAAATGCACATAATGGACATAGAGTCATAGGGCCTACCTTAAAAACTCTGTATTTTTCAACATAACTTTCCTGTTTTAGATGATTGATAACTACTAGAAATAATGTAAAATGCTTGTTGTTGTGGCGCCATTCAATAGCTTGTTTTTATTTTTTGAAAAATATGTAGTTATGTATAATATATTCTCAGCGATAACGAAATTACAACATATTGTTCGTTTGTTAATTATTTTTCAACATGCAGCGAGAGTAGGCTCTGATCATATAGACGCATTGTTCCTAAATGGGTTCATTTTATTGTCATGAGAATATTTTAGTGATATACATCGAAAATGAAATAAGAGTAATTTATTTGCCACAGTTACGACGCCAAACTCGTGGATAACGTACAATAAAACAATTGATTACATCCATATTTATAATTAAAATTATTCACTGTCCTTCCATTTACTCCCAATTTTGTATACCTAGCCTTTATAAAAGCGTTTATAACTGTGTTATTGTTAGACACAGCTGTGTCCTGACCACGTCCTCTTCCACACCTACACAATAAACCACTTTAGAAGAGCGTTAGAGGGAGGAGGGGGTTAAGCTTGGTGAAGAGTGCGTGAATATCATGGATACGCAGATGACATAGCAATGATGACTGGATCACTACAAGAGCTACAACACTGACTTAATAAAATAGTTAAAGAAACTAATAGATGGAGTCTCACCAAACACCAGGAAGGCAACATTATTGGTAATCAACAAGACATGTGTAAGCCCCATAAGACTAACCGTCAAAAAAGTCGAAATAGAAAAAGAAGTTGGATAAACCAATTTAATAAAACCATTGCTCACTAATGACCATGAGATATTTACTATATGCCACTTCTGGCCGTTCTTCTGTATGGTTGCGAAACATGGACGCTGAAACAAACTATGAAAAACCGTATTGAAGCATTTTAAATGGTGCTAAACACAAGGATATTTAAAATAATGTGGACAAAAGGGATAGGAAATGTATAGGTAGTAGAGAGAATAGGACGTGGAACCAAAATAAAACCTGCTTCGTTTAATTTTAAATATAAAAATTAAAGGAAAACGAGCGGAGCAAAACTGTCATGTTAAGAAATCTTTGACAATGGAGAGGTTTATCTGCGATAGAATTATTACACTTTGCACAAGATCGTTGCAAATTTAAAACAATTGTAGATGGAGTTATTCCCAACGTTTAAAAAGTTATGATGCCAGAAGCAGAAAAAGAAGAAGATCAGGTAACTTTGGACGTCAGTAAGTAACTGCACTATTTATAATATCGAGATACGCCTAATGTCGGAGTTTTCAGCGCCACCCAGATTACGCGTTACAGTTATTAAAGCCTCTACTTGAGAAATTAAAGACTTCAGTAGCTTAAAATACGGTTCTTTACAAATTATTCGTCTTGGGAGCGATCAGTCCGCTACCGATACCAGTTAAAATCTGCCTTCACCAAAATTCCCGCTTTTACAGAAAAGCTTGCAGGATGCTGTTTAGGTCATGAAAACCAGAGGACATAATCGGTCCCACGCATAATGGGATGTACAAGTCATAATGTTTACTATATAGTCCCGGCCCTATTTGGCCTGAGAAGAATCATTTTGCCCGTCCGGCACGTACTTCCAAGGACAGATAATGTGCTAAACTCGGCCTTACATAAAAACATTTTATTTTAGACACTAAGCTATGATTAAATAATATTAATTACTAACGTCCATTCTCAATATAGTCTAGTGTTTATTATGTTACAATTAGGATTCCTAACAATAATTAATAAATGAATAATGTTTGTTATTGTATTTTCAAAGTGCATACAGGGTTCACCACATAGTATGACTTATTTTGAATAACTATTTCTATAGTCGATTGTTCCAAATAGGTCGTGCCTGTTTCTGGACCCTGTGGTCAGTAAAACCCATACATTGTCGTAACATCCGAAGAGCATGTTCTTGTCTGCAGAATTTCAAGACAGAATAAACATATTAGGTTGAAGGGCCAAATTTGTACCAGAAGTATCCCTCTATATACAGGAAAATGAACATGATGGAAAGGATATTTGTAGAACTGTAGGCCCACAGGCCATTACACAACTTAGATGTACTGCTCATACTTGCTTTTCTAGCTCAAGCCAAGATATGGACGCCACACTAATTGCTCGCTTATAACTTTGCAACGGCGCTTTCTTAAAGCTTAGCGCCGGCAAAACTATCAGCAAGCTTTCTGTGAGAACATCTCCAGAGAGACTCTTTCTGCTAAGGCTCAAGTGTGTGTGGATACGTGTATTTTGACTTTTATCATTTATTTGATTCGATATTGCTTATGTTATTTGTTTGATTATTTATATAAGTCTCGTTCTATTGGTTTTGTGCCAACGCCTCTGCCGAACCTTTTGCCTGAATAATGGAGTCTTGTGAGAGGACATCTGAACTTTATTCTCTCGCCCTCAGAAACGTGGATGTGAAGTTTTAAAATACGTTAGTTTTAAAAAATTTCGGATATGCTTTTATCCATCCTTTTCTTAAAATAATATATGTAATACCATACTTGGACATCCCTCTGTGTATGAAGACCGCAAAAACAAATTCGCATAATTATATCATACAAACTAGGTAGCTCATGTATGTACAGTAAAAAATAAAAATAAATTACCATATTCCATTAGGCTGTAGCGATTAATCCCATCAGTCTTTCAGGAATTTGATTCAGACTTTTCTATTTGCAATTTTCTTCGTCTCTTTCCAGTTTTTCCGTTTTCTTTAGAATACTTCCTATTATGAGTAAATAATCCTGTGTCTAGTTAAGTATACCTCTCCTCTTTTTCTCTGACTTTTTAGTTTTCTATATGTTTTTAACGAGTAGTTATTCTATAGTTCATCCTGAGTAGATGTATCCCACCAACCTAACTTTGCTATGGATTTTCACTTCTGTTTCTATGGTCGTTCATTATTCTACTTTTTTTCGTTGCGGTTTAACCCTTCTTAAATATTTTATTTTCATAGTTTGAATCTTGTTCGTTTCGCGTTGCGTCGATACTCATAATTCACATCCGTATGTTAGCAGTGGTTGGAAAACAGCTTTGAATACATTGTGCTTTGACATATTTTTCTACTCTATTATTTAACTCTATTTCGTGTTTCCTCATTTTCGTCTATGGTTATTTCTAGTTATTGAAACATGCTCATTTATTTCTGCTCTTTCCAACTGTATATATTGCAATGAAATTTTTAAAGCCTCTAAAATTATGATAGCAATTAATAACATTTCCAGCATTTCAAATATTATTTTACAAAGTATTCTATAAATGTGCTAGTTTAATTATTGCAAATTGTATAAATAGCATGGACTTTGAGTTAATAATTTGTAAAAACGGCATTAGAAATAGTATTAGCCTTGATTTAAACATAAAACGCAATCAGAGCAGGATTAGAAATAATGAATAACAATGTAAGATAAATGCAAACTAAGAAAAGGGGGCAGCAAATCCAAGCTGTGAGGTGTGTTATTTTGGCTTCCCCAGAAATAATCAATTTAAAAGCGAATAAATACCAATTTTGTCCCAATTCAGTGTTTTATAATTAGTGCAGTGGCTTTTGGGTAAGCTGTAGAAGGGTTGCTTTGATTTATTGCACCCCTACAGAAGTTCTAAAAAGTGTTAAATAGTACGTCTAGTGGTAGCTGGTATTCCTGTGGCAGTTTTTGGACTTGTTGCGAGGTTAGCATAGCTCTGAAAGCGGGAAGAAGGTAGCAACATTACTGCTGAGCAGTGCGAAGCCCTAGGACTGGGGAAAAGGCGGAATTGTAAGCAGTTTTGGAGTGGTGCAGGCTGCATGCGGCGTTGGAAGAGGTAGCTAGCTAGTTACAGCAACCCAACGGAGAGAAAGAGGAGCCCCTGTCCGTCGTAGGACCTGCTGTGGGGACGGCTGGTGACCTATTTTGCATCAGGAAAGCCAAATAAGGTTAGAAAGTTACCTTAAAAATAGAATTTTTAAAGTGGCGTCGGCTTTTGCACATTTTTGTTTTGTTTTGGGGTCTCTTTACTTACCTTTGTTAAATAACTAATGTAACACACTCTTACGTAATCACTGATGTAATTATTAATACTTGTTTTGATAAATGGTGAGGTTGGAGCGCCATGTTTGTACAGTTGTTCTCATCAGTTGAAATATCTAATTTTCTAGTGGTCTCATTGGCTAAAGCGATTACTTTTAAAAATCACAAAAACTACGATAATTATCTTAATAGCAAATGTATTGCCTATAATTATACATTCGATCATCTTTGTTAGGATGTAGAAAACCCAACCGTTCGGGATGACAGTCATTTATTTAAATAAAAATCTAATAATAATAATAATATCAAATCATATACACACATAACAATATATCTTGCATTTCTGATGAAATTACTGTTACTTTTGTTTTACTTTTGTTCATCTTCATCCCATTTTTTGGTCAATGCTTCATTCCATATCATTAGATTTTCTTGTAGATGTCTTTCGGTCTTGGCTGAAACTACACCGTCATATAGGTTTTTGTATCCTATACATGTTTTTGTTATTCTGTGTTTGGTTTCATCCAGGAACTTTATAAAAGACTTAACCCATCTTTGTTTTACACCTTCATTTGTACTGAATGTCTCCGATTTCCTATTACATTTCGGCACCCATTCCGTAGATATAACATTACTCATACCACGTAGTCCGTGCTACTCGTACTATCGCGCACATTATTTTAAAGATAGACTAAACAAACACCCCTGCTGACTCGCCGGATTTGCTGCCTGCAGCAAACCACTTCATTTTTGCTGATAATACAATTGTGTTTTTAGAGACTTTTAACCGCTTCGATGAATTTATTACTCACATTTCTTTTATGTAGGCATGCCTAAATTTTTCAAATGCTTTCTCCATATCCATTAATGCCAACTATGGTGTTTATAAATGTGTGATCATGTGTGCTCCTTCCTTTTCTAAAGCCATCTTGTGTTTCTATTGACGTAGGCACTATTTATTATACGATTTAATTTTTAATTATTCCTTATTAGCTCCTATTTTAAAAATCGATAGTATTAGCCCACCCCAGTCCTTAGGTGCTTTTTCCTCTATAAATACTTTATTGCAACTTACTAAAAGAAGATTAGATCCACTCTCCTCTATGTTTATAACCATTTCAGCCTTAATTTTGCTTTATCCTGATGCATTAACATTACTAAGTCTCTTTATCACATTTTTTCACTCTTGCAGCATTGTACTTGTACACTCGCAGACTATTGCACAACTCAAATGTACTCCGCATTTCTGCATTTCCACCTCTGAGAGATGGACGCCACGCGAACTGCTTGCTTGTAATGTTTCAACGGGACTTGATTAAAGCATCTCGCCGGCAAAACAATCAGCTTTCTGTGAAAGCGATGTTGCTTACGTTATTTCTCTGATTATTTGGGTCTTGTCCTATAGTATTGTGCTAAAACGCATCTGTCTTGTGAACGGAGTGGAGTCATAGTCGGTATAAATCATCTGACTCCCACCTATTTTTTTTGTGTAAAACCTCTTTGAGGACTGATACTAAACGAACTTACAATGACTCAGGGAACTTGTACCTAGGTACACAGATATTAAACGGTTTGTTAATAAAATAATCCATTGAGGAATGTAGTCAATAACCAGCTAAGAAACTTTCTTGCCAATACAATGTCATTTTCAGGTTTATAAAATTTTCCGATGAAGTGTATGCTTTTTATAGTACATTTTAACAATTAGTGGGAATCGAACTACAAAAATACAAGGGGTGTAGTCGAAGTCGAAGTCGGAGTTTTTAAATACTCCACAGGCCTGCCTCTTCCTTCTGTATTACTTCTTGGCCACCTTTAACTGCTGTCGCATCTACCTATACAGGGTGTAGAAATGCTTTACGCACCATAGGGATTTCAATGGTAATTTCTTCATATGAAAATATTTGCTTCCCTAATTATTTTAGAGCAAACTTGTATTGAAGTTTTTTGTAGAGAAAAAATTCTGTATCCATTTATGCCAGCATTTGCCATTTTACATTTCGGAAAACCGAAAATTTAAAGAAAAAAATTACCATTTTTAGACAAATCAGTGGTGCCTTGAAATTACTAAATCATCTCAAAGCATCAACAAATTAGTTTGCTGTTTATTTGTTTGCATCTGTCAAATGTAACGGCAACCAAATAAACAGCAAACTAATTTGTTGATGCTTTGAGATGATTTAGTAATTTCAAGGCACCGCTGATTTGCCTAAAAATGGTATTTTATTTCTTTGAATTTTCGGTTTTCCGAAATGTAAAATGACAAATTCTGGCTTAAATGGATACAGAATTTTTTTCTCTACAAAAAACTTCAATACAAATTTGCTCTAAAATAATTAGGGAAACAAATATTTTCATATGAAGAAATTACCATTGAAATTCCTATGGTGCGTAAAGCATTTCTACACGCTGTATATTACTATATTTTGTTTTATTCTATAATATAATATTTAAAATTTTCAATATCAATAAAATTTAATTAGTCTACACTCAGCCTTGTTTGTTGTTTATTAGTACATAAAGAATCATGTTTTGCCGAAGTTATTATGAGTAATGTGTAATTAATGGTTTTTAATTTTCTGTAGTAAATATTATTTTATTCTATCTTACTCATATCTAGTCCCCGTTCCCTCAAACGGCTCAGGCACAAAAAGACGTGGCAACTATGCATAGGGTGGAATATTATCTTTTCTTACGGCGATTGTGTAACACTTAAAGTACAATAATTATTTTCATACAATACGAATTGTCTTACAAGCTTTCGGCATCCTTCATCGGTGATTGTACTGAAAGTGAAACGCAACCACAGAATGTAACTTCTGTTTTCAAGAACACTCGCGATACTAATTTGACAATACACTTGAGACGTCACGCCCATGCGTCCATGTGTCTGTGCTTCCCAGTGTGGAAATGTTCTGAATCTAAATGCTGTAGCGCCCCTGTGTCTAGCACCTGAACGATCATGTCCTGTTTATGTTCTTTTATTTAACACCAGCTTGAAAGCAAAATATAACTTGCATTTTTTTAATGAAGTTGAAAAGGAAACTGAAAAATATTTTATTTTATTACAACGCTTTGGCTAAATTTTCTGATGTCCAACTCGGCTCTGGTGCTCTGGTAGATTTTAATCAGATGTTAATAAGAAAACATCCCGTATTGGTTATCAAATTACAAAATCTGAATGATTTCCTACTTTGTAGTAATAAAACTGGTAGTGATAGCAAAATATTTCTTTTCTAATATCTCACATTACCATTGCTTACTTTGGTGACTAATACAACTCTCGCTCCTGTTAATATAAGGGTAATGAACTTCAGAATTCCTTATGATCTTTACCTCAGTCGGGGGCTTTGAAACTTAGCCGTAGGGTGAACCGTAATTCTACACATTTTCTAATCTTCCAGCAAATTTCCACGAACTTAAAGATGTGGTCATAAATAACAACCGGCCTTACCTACTTTTTCGAAAAGAACCTAGGAATCGGTATATACGTTTTGGAACTAAGCGAAACAATAGATTTATACTGGCAGCGTATTAGTTTGTAATTTTAGATGTTCAAAAGTTTTCATCTTGCATGGACGGAGATTTAGAATTTATCAATACGAATAAAAAACATTCCTAATTTCTGATTGCGACTTATGTCAGTCAAAATAAAGCTTAATTTAAGTCAAAGTGATTTCCGATTAATGATTAATATCGTGAACGCTGATGAAGTAAAAGCAGCTAAAAGCTGTGTTGAACAATTGAAAAAGTGTACAGAGGCAGAGATAATTTCAAAATAATTAAAAAAGCTGGACAAATATTTTCTGTAAGTAATTGAGCACTGTATTATTGTTAATACCCTTGGCAAATTTCCAGATTTCGATCAGTACTGTTTATAAATATTTAAAATCTAATGTTCAGACTGTAGAAAAAACTTTCAACGGAGCCAAGAGATAATTACTTGGATAATGCATTTTTGAAATTCCAACTGGACGGAAACATTTGTGAATGCCATGAAAGAAACGGCAATTTTACCCTTCACAGTTTACCATGCTAGATTGAATTTGGAACACACAAAGGGCTACACAAAACTTACTATTGTAATCGATGGGGTACAAATATAAAAAACATTGTTCAAAAAAATACATGATTGATTCAAAATGTGTTGGTGAGTAAACTCAACTTTAAAAAATATTTGGAATATGCTGATGGCGAGGAAGAAGTGACTTTTATTTTATTTACCTAGACCTAGATTAAACCTGGATATACCAGAACGGAGGCAGGATGTGAACGTGGTTGAAAGATGATGATAGGTGTACCAATAATAAGAGATTCAAATTAGAAGGTAAGAGATTCACAGTGCTTCATGCAGGCTATTGTGGTGGTTTTCTAGCGGGGTGTCACCTTCTTTTAGACACAAAAATACGAACAGCAAAATTTTTCACAAGTGGGTAGAAAATTGTGGATAAATGTGTTAGCGTTATGGATAATGCTCCTTATCACTCTATGTTGTTAGAGAAGAGACCAACTACTAATTCAAATTTAAAAAAAAATGCATGCCTGGCTTTATAAAATCAAAATAAATTTTAGAGAAAGATGATAAAAAAACAACTTTGGAATCTGATTAAAGCCAACCTAAATAATTTTGACAAAAAATATAAAATTGACGAGTTGCTAAAGCAAAATAGCATAAATGTTCTAAGACTTTCTCCTTACCATTGTATTTAAAATCCTATTGAACTTATGAAGGCATTCTCTAAAACGCTATTGTTACGTTTTTACGTTCAGGCTATTTACAAAATTATTCGACGTTTCTTGAATTAAACATTTATTTACAATGATTAATTAAGATTATTTACAAACACACGAATTATCAAGGCAGAACACAAATTACTTAAACTAACGAACTATTTCTAACAACGATATATTTATTTATTTATATTGCACTTAACAGTAATGATTTATATGGTTACATCTATTTGTTATTTATTTCACTAGAGTTATGTACACACGGTCTATTTATATTACGCGCTTCGAGCTTGATGAGAACTGGATGAGAACTGCCCGCTATTCCCGCTCGCAAGTATTTATATATCACGAATGAGTCATTCTAGAAACGTCCAGACCTTACTCGAAGCTCCCGACAAAGGCATGACGCATCGCCGTATTAGTCACTAAGATCGCTGACGACACGCGTCTGCAGCTGGCTCCAAGGTTGCTTCTGGAATGTGACTATCTGTCTGCACGCGTCGGGTGCATCAACCCCATATTGCTCTCGAGCTGTGTTGGTATTAATTTATAACGGCCTAAATTTTTGCTTCGAAACGCGGTTGATTATGCCTAATAAGGGATAAACAGAAAGCGAAATAAGATTTTCCAATTTCGTAACAGATTTATATTTAATTTTTAATAAAGGAGCAGTCGATGCCCATCCGTCGTCATATGATTATATGAACGTGGGACAAGATGTGGATTTAGATGTTTAAAATTTTAAATTTGCGTTCTTAGAACCGCGGAAGGCTGAACGTAGATAAATTATGGATTCTAAAATATACCGGTATGATGTGCAAGCGAAAAGGGAAGGGTGGCTACTAGAGAATTTTAGGAACTAAAAATAGATCAATAGGTACTTTGTATTCGCATATTTATAATTTCTTTATGATTAGTATTGATATAGCTATTCTCAATGGTTTAAACTCCTGAGAAACCAAATAAAAATCATTTATACAATTATTATAATTAACGATTAACTGAGTTCCTTTTCTATCTCCAAGTTACGATGCCGATGCAGATGACGGTGAACCGCCAACCGGCAAACCGGCGAAATCGAAACGAATCGAGAGCCAAAATTTGTTCGAATGATTATTCAAATAATCATTCGGTTATTAATATCATTCGAATGCAAATAATTCGGTTATGGAAATTCTCCGGTTATGCCCATCACTAATCAAGGGAAATAAAATACGTTTTATACTATTGTCGAAAATTTTGCGCGCGGCGCTGCGTATCATCTATCTCTTTCTATTTGCCTTTTTCTTGAATTATATTAGGATTTTATTTCGCATGCAACCCTTTAATAGTTAAAAAACAAAACTGCTAGTTTAAATTGTTTATAGGTTCAATCGTATCCAGCAACATGGAAAAATATCTGGAAATTTAATATAATTTCATTTGATACTAGACGTAATTTATTTCTGTATTTTTCTTTTTTCTTATCTCTTGCGTCAATAATGGTTGTATTTCTATTTTCAAGCCTCGTATTTTTTTGTGTTTGAGGAATTCAATTATTATTTTTAAAGTTGTTATCCTTTTTAATAAAGCATCTTAAAATCATATCAGAATAAACGGCAGAATTTAGCGATATGAAATAATATATCAGAAGAAAGCTGATTCGAAAAGGTTTTCAAAAATACAGAGATATACAGGATGTTCCGTTTAAAAAATTCGAAATTATGAAATTTGCTAATTTTGAGCACTCTGTATAGCATCGATGCTCTGAGGTACTATTTCTCACTCATAAGGTAAGTCACAAAAAAACAATGTTTTGGTAACGTTTTTTCTGTTCAATTATTTTCTGTTACTTAGAGCAGCGCCAGCGGTCTGAAATTAAGTTTTTTTTTATAAAATCGCTATTATCTCCAAAACTTTACGGCCATACATATTTATATTATACCTAACTAGAGGGCATCATATTAAAAAAAATAGAGTAAATTTGGTTAGCCACACTTTTGTGAACCACCATGTACAATAAAAACATTTACCTACCACCATTTTAGCACCTGCAACTTTTATATAATCACATTTTATGTTAACTCTTATAGTTTTCGAAATATCTTCCACAGCCGCATCGCTGCCGTACCCTGAATATATAGGGTATAACTGAAATGCTTGGCCATATGCGGGTTTTACGTCAGAAATTGACAAAAAAGTTCATAGAAGAAAAGAAAAGATATTCAAATGAAAAGTGGCAGATTTTTTCTACCAATACATACAATGATTTATTTATGAGTCATTTTTATGCATTGCGCTAAAGGATTGAAATTAACAACCCATAATGTATTTTATCCGCAAACGTCATAAAAGTGACAACTTATGTGTCTTTATTGACAAGGTAAAAGTGTCACTTTATCGGATTAAGCAGATAAAGTAGCAACTTTTCCGTACTTTATGTGCCTAATCACACAATAGTATTTTACAGTAGAAGTCCGTTAGGATAGCCTTTACTGCCGAGCCAGAGAATTTGTGAGACGAGCTCGAAGAGCGAGTCGAATAATACTGGCGAGGCAGTAAAGGCCCTAACGGACGTGTATTGTACAATAGTTTTTGTAATACCTACATACAATTCGGCCATATCTATATTTTTCTAATTTATTTTCATCAAAACGCTAGGTTTGTGTAATGACATTTTAGAATGATTGAGAGTGCGTAGAACGTTGCAACTGTTGTTTATAAATGTCAGTTATTTCCAATTACGTGTATGGTTGTAAGCAGTTTTAAGTTGTAACCAGCTCGTAACTTATGACATCTGTAGAAAATGATGAAGATATTCCTAAAGACGTTAAGATTCTGAATGAGCAAGTTATTTTAGCGTATGTTCAGGAGTTATAGCAGTTTTTTGCGCCTTCTTCTATGTGGAGTTGAAGGCTTGCTTGCTGCTGGATTTGTGTGACAAACGTCACTTTGACGTTTGGCACACAGTTTAGCAGGCCGTGGTCTTTACGGACACTTTTTACGGCCGGGCCGTAAAGAGGTTGCTTACGCAGTAGTAAACAGTCCTTAAAGAAATATTTAACAAGTAGGTATTACAAAAAATACTAAACTCAAACATTTCAGCGAAATGTTTACATCGTAACCACGGAAAACATGTATTAGGTATTAGATTATTTTATTCATTTACTTGCTAATAATTAGTGTTACTCTTTATCAATTTTTAATTTATCTGAATACGTTTGCGATAAAATAGTATATGTTATTCAGAGTAAAAGTGACTTTATGTGGCTTAGCTGAATTATTTGCCTCACTAACGTTCGGCTAAATAAACTTCAACTTCGCCACATAAAGTATCACTTTTACTCCTAATAACATAATCTACTATTATTTTTGGTACAAAAACTATTGGTTTTTCGAAAAAACTAAAGAAAGCTAAGACATTTTTAATGTTTCCAATATATTTTTAAAAAAGTTTTAAAATAGAAACATTTATACGCGTTGCTAATTTTAATACGTAAAAATTAAAAACCGTTTCAAATTTTCTATTGGTAGAAAAGATTTGCCAATTTTCATTTGAATGTTCTTTTCCAATAGCAGTAAAAGTACAAAAACCTAATTTTAACCCTCTCTCTAATATCTCCGTAAGAGTTTAGAATTAAACGTAGGCTATATGAACGTTTTTGTTCATTTTTTGACGTAGAATTTCAGTTACACCCTGTACCATATTTGCTAATCATTAATACAAAAAAAAAGAAAATATTCTTTTTATATGGTTGCTTTTTGTTTTCAGGAGTGATGGGGTGAAATATATGGGAGAACATTGTGTGGTTAACGTTCCCCATGGTAATTTCGTTAGTTGAGTCGTCCGACTCTGATGAAGATCAGGATTTGGTTTATCAAATTGTTCCCTTCAACTTTAATGAATAGACCTAACTGAAAATTCAACAACAGAAGACCAACACATGTAGAAAACTGTGCAAATTCTCAGTTTGTCGATGGTTCTTCCTTGTATATTTATATTTGCCACAAAGGCCTTTTTGTGATTTTGAAATATAAATCTGTTAACACTAGGTACGATTTAGTTTGACATAAAATATGTAACAGGCACTTACGTAGTTCTAATTACAATACTATAAAACTAATATGACACGAATTTCAACAAAAGGTTGTTGCTACTTCCACAAATCTCTGACACAACCTACAATTATTTGAAGCGTTGATTGTTGTATGACCTTTATAAGTGGAACTAAATGTATAACTAGATTCTAGAAATGGCAACCCAAGCACAAGAAATTATCATAGTTTTTCAAATCTAGTGTCTCGCGTAGTTCCAAAATGAATATAGCAATATCTGAGATATTATTTCTTTCTGTATTTTAAAGATGCATCTCATTTTCGTAAAGGACAGAAACCGCTATGATGTTTTTGTTGGCTACCTACATCTAATTTTATTTTCTTTCTTTGCCAACCTCAGCGGGAGTTCGAGCTGACTAAATGGGTACGTCGTTATCTCTTCTGTAGTCCCTTAAAATGTCTTGCACATGTTTAAATGCCTTTTTATGCAACTTGCAAGGTTTGTCAAGCGAGGAAATATGGGAAACATACGTTAAAATGTATTCTGGTATTCCCATATTCCAAACGAAGGAGCAACCGTAATTTTTTATCTGCAATCTCAGCATTTAAAAGGAACCATCTCTAAGAAAGTACAGTTTACCTGGGTAACATACGAGCTTTTAGCAAGGAAGGGCAAGACATTAGTAACCAATTTCTTCTCCAAACAACCGGGAACTTAAACCGATCCCATGCGGCGTCGTTCACGTTTCATAAAAAATAAGGCATTACGTATGCGTGACACCTGTTGGAGCTGCGTACAACACAGAGATTTGCTGCAGGAAAATGACCCCTACCGCGACGCTCATAGCATACGGAAAGATCCACAGGTCCCCTCGTATGCCTTTTTCACTCCAAACAAAACGTCTCGTTCTATAGGGAGCTTTTAGCATTTCTTTGGCGCAGGTGTTTCGGAGGGTGGGTTCAATAGGGTGTTCCCACCACCTTAAGGTTTCAGCGCTCCCTCCGACGGTTGAACGGGCCGCTAAGACCTTGCCAATACTTTTTCGTGTTATGCGTCACGAATTTTGGTCTCGAAAGGAGCCATTACGGAGGTATTACGAATTTATGTGCGTGGAGCTGGAGATGCGTCAGGATGAAATTTCAGCGGTGCAGCCGAGCCAAGACGCGGGCGACACGTGAGAGGCAATGTGTTTATTTGTTGGTAAAGCTTTGCACATGTTCTGGTTCCCACGACTCGAGATTGGCCATGTGTAGAAGGTTAGGCTAGGTTAGGTTAAGTTACAGAGGGTGGCAACCCTAAGAAACACTTGTGTGGTTGGGACCAGTTTTTCTTGGCATTTCTTGCATAATAAAGCATATGGGGTAACTTTTTGTTGAAATTCCTTTGCTGGAAGATTGCGTTCAGCGACTATATGGAGCTGTCACACGATTAATACTTCCTTCGATCGATTTTTCTTGGCTTCGAGCTGCTATCAAAGAGTATATATGCTCTTTGCTGCTATTTGGAAGTGTTTGCTTGAAAAGTTGTTCTGTTTAAAATAACTCCTTTCAAAATAAGGGTAGAAGAGTATCTCTTATATATAATTGTAATTGAGGACAGAATTTGATTACATTCAATTCCAATAAGTATCAAAGTGTCTGTGGCGTTAAACATTTCGTTCTTTTGTTCTAATGGTATTGATATGTTGTTCTTAGCATTTCTTGCATAATAAATCAGAGAGAGTAAGTTTTCGTTTGAATTCCTTATCTGGAATATTACTTTCACACAATCAATACTTTGAATAATTTTCAAAAGCATTAAGTTTCAAATTACTAATGTCAATCTTTTATTTTATATCCATTCTGGACTAGATATTAACAAGGCAGAACCCACAATTTAAAGTTCTGAACACAAGGATCAAACGGGGAGTTAACTACGTTAGCGACCATTTTGATGGTATCCTGAAACGATAAAGAGAAAGAAACGTAAATGAAGAAACCACTACAGAGGGAGAGAGAGAGTCAAATATAAACTACGTAGACTAGTGGTTACCACGTCTGCTTAGCATTCGGGAGGTGGCGGGTTCGATTCCCGTAGCTGTCTGCTCTGATTCTGGTTTTTAGGTGGTTTTCATAAGTCAATAGAGTACCTTCTCCAAGACGAATGCCGGGACAGTACTTTTCCACCTTTCCTGGCTTCTCTTCCATTCCCCATATCTCCTTTCTCTCGCCCATTCTATAATTCACGTTCTTGGCTGAAGAGTGACGCAAGGTCCCTATAGCAGCCCGCCCCCCCATGTGGGGGAATTGAAATTATCTTGAACCTTTTTCTACCTTCACAAGACGAAAGCATCAAAGACCTGTATCAGAGTAGATTAACGAAACTGTTGAGCAGGATATATACACAAAAAGAAGTAGAAACCGACCATAGAAATATAGGAGAAGCTATACCTATTATTATTCTTCCTTTTTGTTGTAGATCTTCAGATCTGTTTATTACTGATTTAATTTTCTTGGGAGCTAGACTGCCAGCTATCTCTCCATCTTTGATATGGCCTTCCTGGTGGATGTGAGCGTGTTGGTTTTCCTTGCATTGCTATACGGGGTAGTCTGTTTTGGTCCAGTCGTTTTACATGATCGTATAACATAGTATAACATCTTCCGTATCACACCTTTCTCTTATTTCTTGGTTTCTTATTCTATCTCTTAGTTTTCTCTGATATAGTTCTTAATAATTCCATTTCTGTTGTTCTCAACTGGTTTTTAGTTTTTACTGTGTCGGCCCTTGTTTCTATATCTACTGTATGTCATCACAGGTCTCACACAATTTGTATATATTCTAACTTTGTTTTGGATTAGCATATGATTGTTTTTCCATATGACGTCTTTTAAGCATCCTGAGATTGCAGCAGCTTTGTTTACTTGGTCCATGGTTTCGTCTACTGGGTCATTATAATTGAATAGTTGAACACCTAAATATTTAAACTGCATCACCTTCTCTACCGACTTATCTTCTACTACCAATTTACATCTTACGGGGGTCTCTAGAGAATGTCATACACTTTTTTTGACTATGGATATGGTCATGTTGTATTTTCGAATAAACAGGTATAACCTGGATAGCTGTCTTTGGAGATCCTCTTGAGATTCGGCTATTATTGTGGCATCGCCTGCATAACAAACCATTCTAATCATTTAATCTTTCATTTTGTAACCTAGTTCTAAGGATTTCACGTCTTCTATTATTTGGTCCATTACAAGATTAAAGAAGAATGGACCTAAACTGTCTAGTTGTCTTATTCTTCCACGAGTTGGTATTTCTTTAGTCATTCCTTGAGCTATTCTGATTCTTGTTGTGCTGTTACTGTCGATTTCATCTATTACGCTTCTTATTTTATATAGTGTTTTGTGTTCTTTTAGTATGTTCATGAGGTCTTTCAACTGAACCCTATCGAACGCTTTAGTTTATTTATCTTCATCATTGTTGTTATAGACCAAATTAATTTTAGTATCGTTAGGAGCTTCGTTACCGCACTGAGTGCGGTAGTGGATAGATATATTACGGCATTCAGTGCGGTAATGGATATTAACGTTTCGTTAAGATGCGCATAATCAAACTATCGTTAATATATGTAAATTGTAAGGGTTTTTCTTTAAGTTGCCTGACGATGAAAATTGCATCCGTAGTTGACCTATTCCTACGAAATCCAAGTTGTTTTTCTTTGCTCGTTATCTGTTTTCAAGTTTTAATCCTAGTACACTTGGAATTAGTTTTAATGTTGAGCGCAGTAAAGTTATTCCTCTATAGTTTCCAGGCCATTTCTTTTGCCTTTGTTCAAAGATTCGTATTGTTATGCTGTTATGTCATTCTTTCGAAATTACTAAAGTTGCTAAGATTTTGTTGAAAAATATGGTGAACTATTTCGTCAATGTGGTTCCACCTTACTTTAATAGCTCATTGGCTATGTTGTCAATTCGCGTGGTTTTTCTATTTTTTAATTTTCTTTATAGCTTCTGTTAATTCAGTCTCCTCTATAGTTACATCCTCTTCTTCTGCACCAAAGTCTATTTCTTCTGTTTCAGCTTCATATAATTTCTCAAAATATTAATCCCATTGTGCTAAGGTATTTTTCTTTGTTTGCTTATACTCGTTCCCTGGTTTTTTCCTACTTTTCAAAACGCTTCACACTTTCTTCTTTGCTGGGAAAGAAAGTGTATCAAGATCGACTGAGGTCTGCAGATGCTTGAAAAACATGAAAACTAATAATAGCACAAGAGTAGTAAATCAGATTAGCATCTTACCGAAGATAGGGCTCAATACCAGACATATATAAATAATCGAAACAAAACTCAAAACAATAACTGTATAATATCGGTAGATGAACTACAGAAAGTAATTAAATTTATGAAAAATGGCAGAGCTCCAGGACCCGGCAACATTTATACAGATTTGATAAAGCACGGCGGACAGGCACTAAATGAAAGACTATGCTACCTAGTTAACAACTGCATCGAACAATACGTAATACCAGAGCAGTGGAAATCATCCTATATAATATTCATATGCAAGAAAGGAGAGAGAAAAGAGAGAAGTAATTATAGGGGATGAAGTATCAACTGCACCTTGAGTGGACTAATCGGGAAAAAGACATGACAAATGTGAAGAAATTCATCTGGCCTTTATAGACTTAGAGCAGGCTTATGACTCCATCCCAAGGAAAACATTATGGGACGCATTAGTTGAACTGAATATTTATGAATACCTAATAAACGTTGTTAAATAAACATACAGAGAAAATAAGGCTTTTGTGAAACAAAATGGGTATATATCCAACTCAATTAAAACATCAAAAAGACTGCGTCAGGGTTACAGTATACCCCCCTTCTTTTCAATTTGTACCTAAAATGTGAGTTGGAGGATTAGAAAATAAGGATTCATGGAATGGGTAAAAAAAGGTTCAGGGTCAATTCAATTCCCTCAACGGGCGGGCGGGCTGCTATGATGACTTTACGTTCCTCTTCAACCAATAACAGGAATTTCAGGATGGGTGAGAGAAAGGAGGGGCGGAGAATGGAAGAGAGGTCAGGAAAGGTGGAGAAGTACTGCCCCGCCATTCGCTTCAAAGAAGGTACTCCGTTGACTCAGTAAAACCACCTAAAATCCTGAATCAGAGCAAACGGCCACAGGAATCGAACCTACGACCTCTCGAATGCTAAGCAGACGTAGTAACCACTAACCCACAGAGCTCGGTTATGGAATGGGAATGACTAATCTCTATATATCCTAAATGTCGCTGTCCAAATTATCAGGGCCCAAGATGCACGCGACCTTGAATTTATGTTGTAAATGTTGTACCAATCATATGAATAATTTGGTTTAAAAGTAAACATAAATAAAACGGTGTAGACAATACTAATAAACGATAAATCCGAAATTAAACAAGTAGAAAAATGTAAATATCTAGGTGTCACTATAACTTCAGATGGATTTGGATCTCCTAAAATTAAGATTAGAATATACCAAGGCAAGCGAACGACAGGATAGTGATACAAACATATAAACAAAGAAACGAAGAAACATATCGGAAAAGCGTTAGTAGAGTCAGTACTGTGTTATGGATCTGAAATATTGACAATGAACGCAGAGCTCGGGAGAAAAATTAACGCAGTAGAAATTGATTGTTTAAAAAGAAATAATAGAATATCCAGAAGGGAACATATCACTAATCAAGAAATAAGAAGAAAAATTAAGCAACCAGAAACCGTAGTAGACAGAACCGAGCTAAGAAGCCTGAAATAATTCAGACACCTGATGAAAATGGAAGAAAGTAGATGGCCCTTGCGAGTTTTTAGATGGACACCGCCTGGAAGAAGGAAAAAGGGAAGCTCCAGAGGATCATGAAACGAGAACAAGGAATACGCTTAGCAATGAAAGCACGAGGATTAACTGCTGAAGATACAATAGATAGCGAGGCATAGCGAATTGGAACGGAAAGGCTGCACTTCGCTGTATAATATTTTATGTTATACTTACTACAGTTACTCCTAAAATACGTAGTTAACTACAGTTCTTCCTTATAAGTGAGATTAGAATATACGGTTTGGTCTTTTAAATAAATACAGAAATTGAAAAGCTTGTGTAAAAAGGGCAACAACAAAATTCCGAGAAAACTGAATACCTATAAAATATTTGCTGAAATCGTAAAATCACAGTCAGAAATAGCACTTGATATTTATTACTCAAGTATAACCGATCAGTATCTTGCACTATAGGTATTTCCCTTACAATTGAAATTCTACATAATTTAGAAAATGGGCAATTTTTGAAAGTGTGTGGCATAGATATGATCTTTTTTTGATTTACGATTTTTGTCCTGAAAATACAAAGAAGAAATATTTCATTACAAAACACACTTAAAAATAGTCCATTTTATAATTAAACATCCGTATCCTCAAGGCCAAAGTCATCAAAATCTCCATCGGCATGTTTAATTGCCATTGTATTATCATAGTGATTGTCGGCAAGTACGTTTTCTATTCCTAGATCAAAATAAAACTTGGTAAATAGGCGGAACAAATGGGAATAATGCCTTGAAATGTGGAAGTTTATTTTTATCAATTTTTACTGGACTTCTTTTCTAAATCACAAAGTTTAGTAATTTCTCTAATTTTTACACCTCGATTACTTACGCGTATGTTCCAAAATTTTATTTATTTGATTTTTTATTTTTTCATTATTTCTACATTTTGCAGCCACTGACCAGGTTATTTCCTTTCGGGAGTTTAAAGGCCTCCCCTGCAGTTCTTCCTTCCGTATCCTACAATATATTCACGATCAGTAATAAATGTATGAAATAATGTAAGAAAATAATAAGCATCATAGGCATAAAACATTCAAATAAGTTGCTTGAATTAGACGATACAACAAACTTAGAAGGACGTGGTGGTTAACTTTTGACAAATATAAAGAAGGGAAGAATATGTCATAACTTTTTGAAGATAGTAGAAGTGTAAAAAATCTGGTGTGATACACACACACAAGTTTCTTTTACATTGATCTTATAATTAGCCAAAAATTTGATTTTAAATTTTTAAGCATTTGTCAAAAATTTTCAAAAATTACAAATTTTACAAAAACGGTACAAAATAGAGTGTTAGTTCAAGAGACAAATTTTCTCTAGAATTTTAAGCTTAATTTAAAAATGTAATAATATACCGGGTGTTCTATTTAAAATAGCAGTTAATAAAAAAAAATAGAAAAAAAAACAAAAGAAACCCATTTTAGAAGTATTCAACTGGAAAATCACCTATCTCACATCAATACACATTAAAAATGTAATAAAAATGTAAAGTTTAAAAAAAAATCGAAAAAAACTGAAAAATCACAAAAGTAAACACCTACTTCCGGCTATGCGATTTTCTTCAAAAGCTTGCTGTCGCATCTACATAGTACACAAAACTTATATATGAAGTTTCAACGCCATACCTCTTTCCGTTTTTGAAATATTCTGTTCACAGATAGACACACATACAGACAGACAGACAGACAGACCAATAAAAAAATGGTTTTTGGGATCAGGGGACTCTAAAACGTGAAGATCTGTTGAAAACTCAATTTTTGGGGTGAATCCAATAAATTACGTAGCTGACGCTGTAATTGGTCTTTTAGTTATAAAGGATGATAACAAGAGAGTAACTAAGACAGTGAAGTATGGAAACACTCCTGGTCCAAACGATGTAACGGAAATATTGAAACTTCTAGGAGAAAATTAATTAAAGAACAAGAAACGTTTTTAACCCCACATATGATAGAAGGATCATGGCAACAGATTGGCTGAAATCCATATTAATTTGTAAAAATCCTAAAGAAGAAAAGAACGACGAAATATAGTGACTACCGTATAATTTCTATAACGAGCCACGTTGGCAAAGAATTTCTACGTAGTATATCTAGAATCTAGAGGATTGATCAAAAACTGAATAGCAACATACGAGAAATTCAGTTAGACTTTCGGAAGCGACTACGAACACCAGAAGTACCTTTTCTATGCGTGCGTTAGTAGCCAACATAAATGCCGACGATCGTTAACGGCCATGGTGTTACAAGAAGAAGAAGGACGAGGTTGCAATGGTCATTAGAATATAAAATCAGATTTTTTTTTTTCATACAAAATAGAGCAGTTGTTGATAGCGACCACAAACGGACAAGGAAGGTAAACTAAATTGAGCACAAAGTGGAGATAATGTCATGTGAAATGTAAGTTAAATTTAAAGTTACGTTTTGCAAAATCATTTTTGTATTTTTTAAATCGGGAAAATAACTTCGGTAATGGAAGCGTATATCTTAACGTTAGCCTGTATTCTATCTCACCTGACTTGCGTTAAACGCACTTAATTTCTATAATACGAAGCTAAAAAGGATATGATTTAGGAGTTCCGATATGTTCATCGTAGAATAGCAGCTTTGCTTATATCGGGACTGCTAGCTGCGTTTACTCAACGAGTTATGCGTGCTGTCTTTTGGTAGTGATGAAAGAAACAAGTCGTTTGGAGGGTTTAATCGGGGTGCTTACTTATCTATTGACTTTAACGTTTGAAAGTTAGTTATTTCACAACTGATTTATAGTAAATTTTAGTTTCAATTAGAAATTCTAGTGTCATTGCATCACATTGTGTTGGTATTAGTCTATTTTGTTTTTGTTGCTTAGTGATAAAAGAAACAAATTTGACTGGAAAGGTAGCAAACAATCTATTGGAGTTTTTGTGGAAATTCATTTCCAACCCCGAATGGGAGATATTTGGCTTCGATGGAAAAATATGTGTTATCTTTATGGTTCGTGTGTGTGTGTGGATCGTGTTTCAAGATCACCTAGATAGTAGACTTGAATGACCTCTGCAATCATATGATTATTCCTATTTGGCTGTTTTGTGATGTAATTTTATGCTATTCTTTACGTCATTGCCGTCGGATTATTCATAGGACTGAAGAGAGTCCGTTAAAGCAGTTTTTAAATTGCGAATAAGCAGTTTAAATGAAAAACACTGCTGTGAGCTAATGACACCTTTATTACAGGGCTTTACTGGATGGTGGATAGTTTTTATAGATGGGACTTTTGTGTATAGTAGAGTCTTTTTGTGCATAGTTTTTATGGATTGGTTTCTTTTTGGTGGAGTCTGGGTTTTTGGGGACTTTCTTAAATTGGATCTGCATTGGAGGCAATAGATAAGCTAATGCTTTATTTAGATATTTCTTAAACATTTTATATATACTATCGGTTTATAGCATCTGACGTCGCCTTCTGATTCCCTTTCTCCATTCTCCTCTATATCTCCAATGATCTTCTATTAGATGTATTTTGCTCATTGTTTTTTTAATACTCCAATTCCAGTCTTTTCTGGGTCTTCCTCTTTCCTTTCTTCCTTGTGATATACATTCCAGTAGTTGTTTAAATATCCTCTAATTAGGCATTCTTTTAAAATTACCGTATCAGATTAGCTGTTTTTGTTCTATTTCTTCTGTAATGGTGGTCTTGACATTCATAATTTCCTTTATCCTTTCGTTTCCTACTCTCTCAATCCTTGATGTTCTTGCTAATCTTAAAAATTTTGAAACAATTAAATTATATTCATGTGAAAAAATCACGTTATTGAGATATTTAGTGAGGCAGTATGTATTTCCTACGTACTTTTAAATTGGAATATCTATAATTACCAATTAATATGCGCGTGTCTTGATCAGTTAGCGAATTTGGTCTATAATGTCAAATGTCATACATTCAGGATTACCTATATGCATATCGATATATACGTACGAGGGACTGCCTCTTTTGCACTCAAAACCTGTACGCGTTAAAACAATATATCTAATTTTAATTGTGTCGTAATTATGTCTTGTTTTTAAGTTAGAGGTAGAGGTTTCATCTATATTGTAAGTTAATAAAACTTAAAATAGCAGAGAATTTGCCAATTTAGGTTTGCGAATCGTTGATTATTTAAATTGCTGGCGCATGCATTTACTTAAATTCACTTTAATGTTAACCCACCCCTATTGCTGGAGATTAGCTAGCGGGCCACGTTGAACACAATGGCCACGGGGCCATTTTTTGGGTATTCATAATTCGCGATCTCATTTCTTTTGAAGAGTGTTATGATGGTCATTGGTGTATTTTGGTGCCGTTAATGGTTAGAGCGTTCAATGGTGTAACAGAGTTCCATACAATAACATGTTCTAATTCACAGCGAAGTCAGCCATTATGAAAAATAAACATTGCAGATATTTATTAATTTATTACCTTTACCTTTTTTCCTTTCGGCGTCGAGAACCATTCAATCTGCACAGGAAGTGCAACAGAGGTAATGAGTAACATGCGACTAAACTATATGAATGTTCAATCAAAAACTGTAATTGGTTAGAAGGACATCTAAAACAGTAATTTGATGAAAAATTACAATACAAAAATTATTAATAAAAATAAAAAATAGAGTATGTAGTATACTACTCTGAGCTACTCTACAGTAGGCAGTAGGTTCGACAATCGTTTGAATTAAACACATTACACGACAAAATAATTTTAATAAATGCAACACAAATTTACAGAATGAGAATATTTTAATTGACGTCCATATTTAATAAAAATAGCTTTATTTGGTTCGCCATTAGCACACGCAGTTTCTTCTCGTACAATTTCCAGTTATCAAGCAGAAATGCGTTTTCAGTAGCTGTAAATCCATTTTCTAGGAAGCGTTCTAAGCTTATACCTCACGCCTATCAACCTTCGTCTACCTGTTAGCCAGGTAAGAGAACGATGCTTAATTTTATGGAGGTGAGCATTTCAGGTGTGAGGTTAGATTACTTTTAATTATTTAGTTTAAATTCTATTAGAACAGATAGATGGGATACGACTTCACTCAAAAACTGTACAGTATCGCTTAAAAATGGAAAAAATCAACTGATGTTATACCTTTCTAAATAGATTGTAAGCTAGCGGTAGGTCAAACAAGGGGTACTGGACGATGCGAGTAATTAAATGGTATGCACCGAAAACCCACATCATTCCATTTCAACCTTCAGCTGCTATTATCATTCACTCTTCATCTTAACCTAACGCAATCATCACTACTTTAATCGATTTTATTGGTGTGTAATAGGCGCATTACGTCATGTAAAATTCGGAACAGCTGTATGAACGAGGAAGTGTACCAAGTAACTCCGTAGCATAATACATCCTGTCCGCGTTAATTATTTCCTTATAAATATTCACCTCGAAATACGTTTGGGACATTTGACGTATGTACAAAAATAGAGGCATTATTTATTTATTGTGCGGTGTTCATCTATTACACAGTAGTAGAATTCGAAAAAAATATCTACCATAGTGAAGTCACTGCAACAGCGAAACGCATTTCAATTAAGAATGTATTTTAAACTGTATGTGGTGGGACAATACAAAAAAAAACTATTAAACCAGTCGTGCGAGTTAAGTTTGACACAAGTCATCCGAAATGACTGATCTGATAATCGAAACACAGTTGACCTATGTAAGCTTTATTTGAATCATGATTTGTAAGTCTATTGGTGAACCACTTTAAGAACGTTGTTGAACAATAGGTTTAAAATATTATAGCTGGTTTTATTTATATCCATTACATTGTGCCAGAATTATACAATTTGAATATATTTTTCTAAATCTTAAAAAAAATTACCGCTAGAACTGCATTGCAAACCTTAATTTGTTTAGTTTAGGTCATTGAAACCGAAATATGATACTTATATTCGTTAACCGCTTTGTTTATTGTTGCAAAGAGATTATAGATATGCTCTAAATTGTTCAAACTAGGACCCTCAATTATTAGTTAGTGTGTCGATAGTCGTCACGGATGCATCTGACATTGACACCATTTGGTAAAATTCTTATGTTATAATACCACGAAAGCAAAAGCACAGACAATATTTTTGCCAGCCTTGATTAATATTAATTTGCTGGCCTATTAATTTAAAATAAACTTCAGAAATTGTCTCAACCACATACTGATTGCGTATGAACGAAATTTACCCTTTCCTCGGCGATACTATGTAACGAATTGTGATAAACATAATTCCAGAATTTATAAATGTTCTATTACAACTGGAATTAGCCCTCTAAATGACCTCACATCTGTTGATCAACATGTGATAGATATTAACGAATCATCCCTCCGCACTAGTCACCGATGTCACTGATGACCTTGCATGCTGTTTTTGCGGTTACAAGCTAATTTTCTTTGTTTTTGTATGACTACTTCGGTGTAAACATAATTTATATTTCGACCTTGGCCTATTTTTGATGAATTTGTATTTGTACAAAAACATCTGCCTGCTTTCGGACTAATCAGCAACGTAAATCTTCATTTGGGCTCGTCTTTCGACTTACTTAGGGTTGCACTATAATTTGTAGCTTGCTTTGCGCTGTCGCATTAGAAGTCACTATAAATAACCTGAAACAGCGAAGATATCGAACATCTCTTAGAAAATGATAAGTTAAATATGAATGAACGGTGCACAGGGTGGAATATTTTGCACGAGAAGGAAGGGACAACAACGTGAAGAAAACGCGGAGGGTCAATGAGCGCTTCTCAGAAAGCGATGACTTTAATCAAAAGCTGAGGTAGATTGCAAGGATTTCCCGAAAAATTTTTTTAAACGAGATGGAAGAATCTAAGTTTTTTAGTTTTAATAAATCTTCATGCCCAAACCTGGGAGAAGAATGATAATTTATAGCACAAGGTTTAAGCATAAGAATATTTACAAAGAAACGTGGATGTCTCCAGATACAAAACCCAGAAACCAAATAGACCAGATATTGGTATCGTGGATGCTAGACCTGATGGATACCGGAAGATAAAGGGGTGGAGACTGCAATATGGATTACTTTTTAGTGTCAACCAAATATTGACAAAGAAAATAAGGCACAACGAATAGGTACAATATAATATCGAAGATTTAATAACGAATACAAAAAATAAAGAGGAGTATCAGAGACAACTGGTTTCAAGAATAGAAAATGCAAGAGCAAGAAAGAGACAAGAAGGATTGGAAGAAAGATGAAAAGAAATTAGAATCGTAGTAATAGAAACAATAAAGACAACAGTGGGAGAAACGAAAAAGAAGAATGGTATGATGAAGATGTAAAAGAATAATACAGAGGAGATGGTAAACTAATTTAAAAATAAAAGTGAGGAAGTAAAGAAAATATTGTGTAATCAACAGCAGTTAGAAATGAAGCAAGCATATTCATTTGAACATTTTAATAATATTTGGTATAATTAATACTTGACGGATTTAAAGATGACGAATACTGCGAGCGACAAGTCAAAACACAAATGGAAGAAACAATATGTACTGCGAGTAGCATGCTGGAATATCAACTCTTGGAACAAAAAAGACTGTCTACATATTATTCCCATATATGCACGGAACACTAAACGATCAGAAACCGAAGCGCTAGATTTCTATGAACTACAACGGGTAGATAAAATAACACCTACTGAAAAAATGATATTAAAGGGAGACTTTAACAGTAGAATTGGGAATCACACAATTGACGGGGTTAAACAGAGATTTAATGAGGAAGTGATTATTGAATGAGGACAAGTATTGATAGAATTTCGCACAACAAATGAACTTTCTACCCCCATAAATAATAACACAAATATACTTGGCAAGACTTGATCGATAGAAAATCAATAGACTACATTATCATCAATGAAGCTGTACACCCCGCCTAAATACTCAGTTGCTAATATAAAATTTGATCACCGCCTAATGCCTAGGAAAACCACGATTTAGTATTAAACTCAGTAAAAGAATTCCGCCCAAGTATACTATAAAGTTAAACATAAAGTCAATAGAAGATCTATGTACAAGTACACTATATAAAAATAGGGTGATTGAAAAGGTACATAACAACAACAACAAATTCAGAGGATGATACAGAAGAAAAATATTAACAAATATAAGTAAAGTAGCGGCTGAGGCCTTAGGTAGTAAACTAAATATAAATGCATTTGCAAGAGCGTACAAAACATGGATCACATCAGAAGTAAAAGCTCTAGCACTGAAAGAACGCAAGGCCTATCTGGATTATAAAAGTAAGAACGCAAGAGAAGAATGTGATAAATATAGATAAACAAGAAACTCTGTAAACAGTAAAATAACAGAGATAGAGTGAGAGTATTAGAGAAGGTTTACCAGCGATGGAACATGATCTGTATGAGAGCCAAAAGAGGATACGAAAAATGCTGAGAAGAAGAAAAAAGCTGCCAACTATTTCAAAGAACTGTATAAAGACGAAGAAACAATTAACGAAGGTATCGAAACAAACGGAAGCAACTAATCAACATGAAGAACAACCAATAATAAATAAATTAAACACCAATACCGCAACAAAAATAAGAGTGAACAAGAATATAACAGAGGAAGTGCGTATATCGTGTGTAATAAAACAGGGTGACAGTTTGAATTCATTACTGTTCAGCATAATAATGGTCAAAATAATAGACGAAACAAAAGACGACATTCATGGATACCGCTTAGGAAACAGAAAGATGTGTGTGTTACGCAGACCCGCAGACGAAGTCACGTTAATAGATGAATCGGAAGAAACACAATTACGGAAGTTTAAAATAACCGCAGAAAAGTTCAACAATAAATTAAATAAAATGCCTTACAGCTGTCAGTGAACGGGATAGCAGGTAATCAACATCCCAAGACAATAAGTACAGTACTTAGATAGCAGAGAAACTGAGATCTATAGCAAGTGGAAGATGAAGACCAGTAAACAGTCCCGTTACAACCTTAGAGACATTCTACGAATATAATATAAATCACATCACATCTTCATTGACTTTAACCAGGCGTATAACTAAATAATAAGGGGTGCCGGCGTCGTTTTTGGGGCAAGAAAAGCCCAAAAGCCGACTAATATTAGGAAAATGTTAAAGGAGCCCTGAAACAAATAATGTACTGATAACTTTTGGTTAAAATATTCCTTAGTACCCAAGAACAAACCCTTGAAAAGTTTCTGCCTCTGGTGTGCCGGCGTCGTATTGTTTTTGGAGAAAGAAAGAGCTAATAGTCCAGTAATATAAGGAAGATTTAAAAAAAACCTGAAATAATCAATGTAGCAGTACTGATTTTTTGGCACAAATGTTCCTCAGTATCCTAGAAGTAACTCTTCAAAAGTCACCGCCTCTAGGGTGCCGAAATCGTAGCTTTTCTAGCTAAAAAAGGCCAAGAGTCCTGTAATATTAACATTTTTTTAAAGAAACCCTGAAACAAATAATGTAGTACTATCTTTTGGCAAAAATTTTCCTTAGTACCCTTGCAAAGGACCAGCCTCTGGTGTGCCGGCGTCGATGAGAAAGAAAGAACTAATAGCACAGTAATATAAGGAAGATTTCAAAGGAAATCTGAAAAACATAATGTAGGAGTACTGATTTTTTGGCACGAATGTTCCTCAGTATCCTAAGAGAAACACTTCAAAAGGCGCCGCCCCTAGGGTACCGGCGTCGTAGTTCTTTTGGAGCAAAAAATTACCAAAAGCCCAAAATATAGGAACATTTTAAAGGAAAGCTCAAACAAATACTGTAGTTCTTATTTTTAGTTAAAATGTTCCGTAGTACCCTAGAAGTAACCCTTCAAAAGTCGCCGCCTCTAGGGTGCCGGAGTAGTAGTTTTTTGTAGCAAGAAGGGCCAAGAGTCCAGTAATATTAAATTTTTTTTAAAGGAACCCTGAAACAAATAATGTAGTACTAACTTTTGGCCAAAAATGTCCTTAATACCCTAAAAGCAACCCTTGCAAAAGGACTAGCCTCTGGTGTGCCGGCGTCGTATTAATTTAGAGAGAGAAAGAACTAATAGCACAGGAAGATTTTAACGGAAATCTGAAAGAAATAATGTAGCAGTACTGATTTTGGCACAAATGTTTCTCAGCACCCTAGGAGCAACCTTTGAAAAGTCCCTGCCTCTGGGATGCCGGCGTCGTAGTTTTTTTTTTAAGCAAGAGAGGTGTAATGGCCCAGTGATATCAGGAAAACGTTACTGGGCTATTAGTTTCTTGTTCCAAAAGACTATGACGCTGGCACTACAGAGGCGGATACTTTTAAAGGATCGCTCCTAGGCTACTAAGAAATATTAGTGCCAAAAATCCATTTTTTTAAGTAGGCTAGATACCTATTATGCTGGGCTAAGAGTGTTGTCTTACAAAAATATACGGACTGATTACCGGTATCTACACTGTAATTAACAAATTAATCCTAATAATAACAAAGCGTTGAGAACAGTGGTCAATTGTTGTCACTGTATGTAGTAATAGAGAAATAATTTTCTGGATTTATCATTATTGTTACTTTATTTGTGTCAAATTATGTCTTACTTAATAATTTTAGTTCTTATTTAGAATTTCACTAAACAATCTAAATAAATAAAAATCAATTGCCGCATGTATGTTACATCATCACTGGATAACGGCTCGACCGATTTAGCTCATTTTTTGTTGTGTTTGTATGAAATAAAATGTTGCAAAAATCCACCGCAAAAGTCAGAAAATCAAAAAGATGATTTTGTATGGGATTTCGTATGTTTTCGTTCCTGAATGGCTTTTCGAAGAGAAAAATGGGAAAATCGGAGTGAAAAACTCGGAAAATTAGGAAAATCGATTATTTTCAAGATGGAAAAACCGGAATAGAACAATGGAAAAGTCATGTTTCAAAACATACACGCATAGGTTCACGTAATATTATGCCCGGGCAACGTCGGTAGGTCACAGCTATGATGTATACAAGGAATAAGAAAGGATATTTCGAAATTCAACCCCTAAAGGGGTAAAATGAGGGTTCCAATTTTGTATGGAAAAATAATATTAAATAGACATTTTGACTTGAAACTTCGTAGGAGTACTCCTAAAAACAAATAAGCAAACATGTATTTTGCAATTTTCCGAAAATCAACCCCTTAGGGGTTGAAATGGGGCTAACAAGCCTAAAAATCGATATGGGTGTCGTTATTGAAGTTTTTTGGGACGTTGATTGCGAAAACGGTGGACATGACATAAAATTAAAACTTGATAGTGGTGAAACGGGGGTTCAGAGACAAATTATTTTTGGGCAGAACAACGTTTGCCGGGTCAGCTAGTTTTTAATAAAAATCTGACCTCTCGTCAGAGTCCTCAGTATCTAGATTACCCTCTCGTTCATGGTTCGGATAACCAAACGTTCCGCTTATTCTGACTAATATAAGTACATAAAGTTCTACGGGTTCATTAGCGCGCGATTTGCATCAAAACAGAGAAGTACCGCTGTCCGGACGCAGCTTTTGCGCGATGCGTCAAATTTGCTGACTCACCACCGGACGACGCATCGTATATCTTCCTATGAGTAAGAAGATATCGAATCGGGGCAAATTGTCGCAGCATGAGTATTTGATTCGGCGCCGCCGAAACGCGGCAGGCGCATTATATGAGCTGTTGCGGCGCTGCGATTTAGAAACGCAGGCTTGTTGGGCAATTCAGGAGCAAGTGTCAGGTTTTATTTACGAAACTAGTTGACCAATTTTTGGTACCGGAATGTATTATACAATATTAGTTCCTTATAGATTATGCTAAAATAATGCGACGTAGCGTGGCGAGTTTTAGTATTTTGTGGCCGAAAATCGTGTATTTCCTGAATAAGCGCCCTATCCATGAAAATCTAGTAAATGGTAAAAAATACAGACTCGGTTCAATTAGTAAAAACGTGCTGCCATGACCCACACTCAAATTCTGGAATGTCGGTTTAATTTTCACTAGTCTGAGAAATACAACATTTGTTATTATAAAGTGTGTCCCAAAACGTGCCAGAAATATTTTAGGAATCGATTGGGTAACTCATTTAGAGTCAAAAAGTCTAAATAAACATATATCCTAAACTCAACCGTTAACGAGTTATTCTTGATTTTATAATTTTTTGGGCCTGCATCACCTAGACCACGAATGCTCTTTGTTTTCCATAACAATTGAACATTATTGTTGACAAACGATAATATTGTTTTCAGTGTTGACTGTCAAATTATTAAAAAGTTAAATAGTTACAACTGTTATACTAAAAAGTTTGTAAGATCCTTAATTACAATGCCGAGATTATATTCGAACGCGTAATACGCAGACATGGTGTATGTGTATGGTTTGTGTGATGGCCACGCATTAGTGACGTAAAAAATACAGAAAAAGATATCCCAATAGAGATTACCTATACCTACGTGAAGTTTTCACTAATTCATATCGGCTGTTAAAACAACACGGGGCATTCCAGTCAAGATATGCGTCTAGCCAAGGTATTGTTGGTATACTCGTAAACAAAGGGGAGCAAATTCTTAATTTATTAGAAAATCCAACATTAAGTGTGCGGATAATTTCTATGTGTACTGGAATATCCAGAAATCAGGTTTATTCTGCACAAATAAGTACATCATTATTTTATTATATATAACCCTGTGTTTTTTGCTCATTTTGTTTGGAAAACAATAAGAAGGGAGCGTTTTTATCCATACCATTATCAAAGAGTTCAAGCTCTGGGCAATGATACAGAAGCTCGTTTAAGTTTTTGTATCTCGATTCAGACGCATGAAGATCCTTTGTTTAATATTTTGAGAACTAGCGAGGCCTGCTTATGCAGAAGGTATTACTAATTTTTATAATTTTCATGAATGAGCAAGAGAAAGCCCCCATTTAAGGCGACGCTCTCATTTTCAACAAAGATTTAGTATGAATATGGTGGCTGGTATCCTAAATGGTCGCTTAATTAGGCCATTTGAATGCTGAAACTTACGAAGATTTTCTAGAGAATTCGTACGAGCATGATGGGGCACCTACTCATGCAAGTTTACGCGTAAGAAATTGGTTTAACACAAAGGTTTGTATAATAGACATCGCCATAGTTACTAAAATAACTGTTTTTAAGCCATGAAAACGCAGAAAAATTACATTTCCCAGGGAGGTGGATTGGAAGAGGCGGTCTAGTGGTATGGCCACCGCGTTCGTCAGACCTAACTCCCGTAGACTTCTACCTGTGTGGTCACATGCGACAGTTGGTTTATGCTATGGAAGTGCACACTTTCGAGGAATCACGTCTTAGAATACAACAGGCCGCAGATACACTTTACTATGCACAGCCATGTGCATCGATCGCAATGGGGACAATTTTGAACATTTTTGTGAATAATAATAATGATAGTATACTATTAAAACGTTTATGTTGTAAATTCATATTTATGAATGTTAATCGCAAGTTATAAAATCAAGAATAACTCGTTAATGGTTGAGTTTTTTAACTCGTTCTTTTTTCAGTCGAACTCGTAACGTATTTTATTTTTACATATAAACTTATTATAATAAGAAACATTAATATTATATTCTTATGAAAACTGTGTAGATACATAACAACAAACGAGCAATGTTTTTTCGTGCTTGAGAGACCATGGAAATTTTTCTAAATTAATTGATCTTTTTAGGGATAATTGTTTCTGGTCGATGTAGAGCGCGGATAATTCAACTTGAATTTGGAAAACAAACGTTATGCGAAAGGTGCAATTATAGAGATTGTTTAAAAATGAAGCAAACACTAATTGTTTTTGAAAAACTGCTAGCAAAAAATAAATTTAAATGAATATAAATGATGTGATATTCTGTGAATTGTCTTTAAAGCACGTTGTAAATGAAGCTAACTGGATTGATATTTTGTAAATGTTATAAAATTTTATGGAAATATAATCTGAAAAGTTAGGTTGAGTATTTTGAAAAGTAATGGTAAAGCGAAAACTTATCTGAAGCGTTGGATACAATAAATTAATTAATGTTCAAGGCGAGCCTTATTTGTAGCAACCATGAAGAAATATTTTTTAAAATTTTTGTAATGCAGTTCGATATGTGTGATAAGTCTTAAGCTCTTAAATTCCCTTCTTATTATTATAGACTAATAGAGATATTATAATTATGATTCATCTGAAATGAGGCAACGCCTTTACTCGAGTACATTTTAAGGGTTTTATAACTTTTTTCATTTCTTTTGGGAGTAATTGTAGGCCCCCGAACTTCTTTGGGCCGTGTTCGGTCGCACACCGGCAGTGACGCCACTGCTCATCATTCTTAAAGAAATTGGAAAGATATGAACATGCAAATAAAATAAATAAAATTGGAATTTCCAATTGAAACTGGATATAAATTTGTAATTACATATTAGATTAATTGCGTATAATAAGTATTTTATGGGCCCCACATTTCATATTTAAATGAAAAGGAAGATGATAATATTGGTGAATTCCATACGTGATGGTTTTTGCACATAATAGAAAAACATGAATGATAAAGCAAATACATTTTAGAGACTGATTACCTTGGTGAAATCTAGTTTTCGTACTTAACACTTCAAGTGATAGAAAAAAGGTAAACTTGGTGAAATACTGACCTGGAACTTCAGAATTCAACTGAGATGTAGGAGAAAAAATTGGTGCAATGCAGAATGCACACCACACACTTAAGTTGAAAGGAAGTTGATAAAATTGGTACATCTATTACTGATGTTTGGCTACAGTAAAATAAAAAAAAACATGAATGATAGAACAAGGGAGTCTTACAGATTATCTTGGGAAAATTCTAGTTCTGGCATTTCATACTTCAGGTAAGAGAAAGAAGATTTGGTGGAATGAAAACCATATACTCCACACCTTGGGAGGACCATAATAAAATTGGCGAAATCGACTCGTATTTGTGATGTTTTTTAGCCACAATAAAGCTTTAAAAAACATAATAGAATGATGATAGTACATTTAATAAAGTTTCGGCGATTATCTTAATGAAATCTAATTTTGGCAAGTCACACTTTAGGTAAGAGAAGGAAAATAAAATTGGTGAAATGCAGATCAGAAATTAATTGAAAAATAGATTAGTGCATTATAATCCCCACACTTCAAGCTTAAATTCAAAGAAGGATAAAATACTGGTGAAATCTACTCGTGCTGTTTTTGTCGCCATACTAAAAATTTAGAAAAAAATGAACGATAGAACGCGACAAAGAAATTGTTTTCGCACTTCATAGGTACGTCGAGTAAGAAAAAGAAGATGAAATTGATGAAATTCTAACCTTGTACTCCACAATTCAACTGACAAATGGAACACTGATTTCATACTTAAATTGTGAGGAAAATAATGGACGTGATGAAATTTACGATGATTTTTGACCACACCGTTTCACACTTCAAGTTCACCCATTTCACATTGCCGGCAACAGAAAGTAGATAAATTGGTGAAATATTGTCTCTGTACTTCCAAATTCAACTGAGAGGTAGAAGATAATACTGATGCAATGAATTACAATGCAACGCTACACTTTACATATGCGTAGAGAAGAAGACGGTAAAGTTAGTGCCACCTATTCGTTATGTTTGGCTACGCTAAAAATTAGAACTAAATATTGTGAATGTTATAACACCACAACGAAGTTTTAGAGATTATCTTGATCGCACTTCATAGCCACTTCAAGTAAGAGAAGAAAGGTAAAACTGGTGAAGTTCTAACTTTGCACCGCACAATTCAACTACTGAGAGGTAGAAGATAAAATTGGTACAATGCCGGCCGCACATTTAAATTGAGAGGATTATAATAAACGTGGTGAAATTTACAATAATTTTTGACCACACCAATAATAAAAAAATATATAAATGTTAAACAAGTTTAACAGATTATCTAGGTAAAATCTAGTTCTTGTATTTCACATTTCAAGTAAGAGAAAGAAGGTAAAATTGTATTGACCTTCTAATTCTGAATTCAACTGAGAAGCAGAAGATAATATTGAAACGATCAGTTTATACTTCCCTCATACTTCAGACTTCAACTCAGTGGCCTCGATGCAATCTAATTCTGGCATTTCACACTTCAAATAAGAGAAAGCAGGTAATATTTGTGAAATGCAGACCCCACACTTCAAACTTAAATCGAGAGGAGGATGATAAAATTAGGTGAAATCTAATTGTGGTGTTTTTTGGTCACATTAAAAATAAGACAACGGGACGATAGAACAAAGAAGTTTTCGAAATGATCTTGGTGAAATCTAGTTCTAGCACTTCATACTTGGTTGTATACTGCCCTTGTGCTTCAGTGTAATGCATGCCACATAAAACATTTAAACAAATTTTATGAATAACAGAACGTCACATTAAAGTTTTAAAATTTAAAGGATATCTTGATGAAATCTAGTTTTCATACTTCACACTTCAACTAAGGGACAGAAGGTAAAATTGATGGAATACGGACCCTGCACTTCAAAATTCAGTTGAGAGGTAGAAGATAAAATTGGTACAATAACGCCTACACACTTCACACTTAAATTGACAGGATGATGATAACATTAATCTATTCGTGGTGTTACTTGGCCACACTAAAAATAAAAAAGACATTGTGAATGATAGTAGAAGCCACAAAGAAGTTTTAGAGAATATCTTGTTGGAATTTTAAAATATTCTGAGGATATTGCAATGATACACTGCTGCAATGTTGTACTTAAAATACATAATGATTAATACTAGTCAATTTAGATTATTCAGTTACACTATTTACCTCAATAACTCCACTGTCTTAACGATTTTTTTTCCGTATTAACTTTATAGATAACCAACACCCGTTATAAAATATTCAATTTTAATGTAAAATATGGTAAAGTATTCAACCCAATATGGTCTATCTCATCTCTCACCCGAATTCGATTGATAGTTAAAATATTATTGTTCTGTTATTAGTTCTTATTCTTAAAAGTGTTGTGTCACTATATAGTAAATTGGAAATTGATGAAGGTTGAACAACTTGTAGAAGGAATAGTTTTGTATTTTCAGACAAGTTGCTGAATACAAAACCATACATACGTAATGGGGATGGGAAGCTATACAGTAATTGTAGAACTGTCTGGGGCCTCAATTTTCTTTGGTGTCGTTATAAATTTGCACAAAACTCAAGCCAAAACTGTTTCTTAATATTTCTACTCGACTTTGAACAAACAATTTATGTTACTACTGATTAAACCATCCAAAAATGTATCGTTTAGTTATTTATTAGGTCTTTGACAGAAAACAGAAGTATATATTTATAATTATTTCACATAGTTTGCATATTTGCAAGTCACAATAATAATATCTACAGTAATTATTGATATCCCGAAAAAAACACGCAATAGAATTTTATATTAGTTGAATATCTTAGACGTTGCGTCCATCAAAACGTTCATTTTTTTTATTCGCCATTTCTGGTAGGGATTATTTTTTAAAGAAAAGTGTTCAAGTTTCCTGCGATGTTATTCAAATATGAAGATGGCAATTTTGGTCGTTGACCCCAGAGACAACCCTATAATAAAAATACGAAATCCGTAGGCGTCAGCCGTCTGTTGAGTGTCAAAATTTCAACCCCGAAGGCGGCTGGTCTTCGTCTGACAAGGGATTTTACAATTCCATGAACCCGGTCCTTTGTGAATCACAAGCTGGCAGGTACCCTGGAACGACCTGGAAAACTTCGAACCGTCACTCGCGCAGACAATAAGTTTTTGTTTCAGATTGTTTATGCTTAACGGACGTTGAAAAGTGAGAAGTAAACTCGTTCACGCCATTATATTCCTTAACCTTAATTGATCGTAATTTATGTTGTTAAGCTAATGACAGCGCAAACCGTCGCGTTTTGTCGAATAATTTCTCCGGAGGAGGATGGTCCCTATAATCAGGGCCGCGTGGTGAAATTTTGCCGAAGAGAAAACTTTTAATTCCACCCCTTGTCACTGTTATTGTTAGTAGTAATAGTAATTCCAACAAACCAAACAATAAAAGACGCCCGCATCGGCAATTCAACCAGAACTGTTCCAATATATTTTTATGAAAACAAGTTTGTGAATGGATAAGCAGCACTTTCTTCTTAGTATTCTCTAAAAGGAGACGTCTATCTGTGGAGATATTATTTTTTAAAATTACCAAATTACATCCAGACTAAACAACAAAAGTGATAATTCCAGAACTCGAATAATTATTTAGTTATCAACAGTTACGCGTCAAGACTTTATTCTATTTTAATTATAAAAACACCTAACGAATTATATGTTGTTATTGTATACTGAAACTTCTAGCAATTATGCAAAACTGGTATTATTGGATAAAGGCAACTTATAATCGAGAAAAACAAATGATGTTTATTACTTTATTATGTAAAAGTAATCAGTATCGATATTCTACTTAGTATCAAATCAAAAGGAATTTACTTTTGCAGTCTGAACGGCTCTTAAAAGATTTTTTCATTAGAACTATATGTTATATATTAACTTTAACTGTTGTATTTTTTTAAAGTTACTATTAATATACATACTTGATAATTCCTATTATGCAGGGTTGATAGAGCGCCAGTATAAGATATAATTCTGAATCTAAACGTCGCATTTAATTTCTCTTTTCTGTGTTAACGAGGAAGACAAAATAACATATTGCTATGAACACATTTTAAGCCTCTATGATTATAATAACAATTATCAACATTTCAAGCATATCAAATATTATTTTATAAAATGTTCCAGAAATAAGCTAGTTTAATTTCTGAAAATTGTATAAAATAGCATTGGCCTTGGTAATAGTTTGTAAAACAATATTAAAAATAGTGGTAGCCTTAATTTGAACAACGAAATGTAATCAGAGCAGGCTTAAAAATAATGTATAACAATGCAAGATCAAAAACAAACAATTGGGGAAAGGAAGCCAAGCTGTGAAGTGGTGTTACTTTTGGCTTCCCCAATAAATAATTATTAATACGTGAATGAACACCCTTTTGCCAATTCAGCCCTCGTCCCACACCTAGGGCTTCAACTGCTTCCCACGAAGGTCGCTGCCGTCCTCTACATCACAGGGCTCCAATTACATTGCTCCAACATCGTACACAATCTCGGAAAAACACTTGATGCACACATTAAACACTTTTTATCAGCCTCTGCAGAGGTGCTACAAATTAATGCAACTTACTACAGCGTACCCCAAAGGATATAGAATCAATTTTAAACACACTGGGAAAAGGGTATTTATTTACGTATTAATAATTATTTATTGGGGAAGACAAAATTAACACCACTTCCTTTCCCCAATTGTTTGTTTTCGATATTACATTGTTATACATTATTTCCAAGCCTGCTCTGATTGCATTTTGTTATTAAAATCAAGGCTAACACTATTTTTAATACTGTTTTACGAATGATTATCAAAGACAATACTATTTTATACAGTTTGCAAAAATTAAACTAGCATATTTCTGGAACATATTATAAATAATATTTGATATGCTTGAAATGTTATTAATTGCTAGTATAATCATAGAGGCTTAAAATGTGTCCATAGCAGATGATTTCCATATACTGCAGTCGCTTGTAGTTGTCCATGTATTATGTCATTGCGGATCCTATCGGTTCTAGTGCAACCATTGACTGATCGAAAAACTCTCTCGGTAACTTGAATATTTGATTGTCTCTGACTGAGAGTGTCCATGTATCGCTTTCATACATCAAGACTGGCAATGACATAATTTTGTAGAACTTTAGTTGGGGTTTTTTCTAGCCTCATTTCCGATCGATTTTGTCATGTCGTTCCTCACACTGTTTAAAATATATTTAACATATTCGTGAAATTCCTGTAATGGCGCATACCAAGTATTTAAAGTGGGGAGACTTGTTCTAACGGACGATCATTTATTATTAATTTTGAAACCACGTTTAGTGTATATTCTGCCTTTTTGCAATCGTCCTCACTATTTGCTAGAATTGCTTGATCGTCGGAGTAAAGTAACGTGTTGATGGCCTTGTTTCTATCAATGTATATCGGTGGGGCTATTTTTTTCTATTCCATACAGAAAGAAGACGATGTAAATGGAATTGGGTAAGTCACACGCTTCGAAGACAATTAAACAAGGCATTGGACTGGAATCCACAGAGACACCGATGAAAGGGAAAGCCCACAATGTCGTGGAAAGGGACTTATAGCGAAAGACATAGAAGCCCAGAAGAATAAGTTGTGGGAAATCAAAAGAGATGGCATAGAACTAGGTTCGAAAACTTAGTATGTACTATTAAACATAGCCTCACAAGATGCAACGAGTAACGGAAAGCTTGCAGAACCTCAGAATGCATTGCAACGGCTTAGCGGTTCCTAGCGTTTCCATTGTATTCTAGAGTATGCTAGAGGATTTTAGAGGATCCCAGTGAGCCTAAATGCAAATTCCTAATTAGCATCACTAAACTAAAGGGAAAATAAGGATGCCTGAGGTGCAGTGAAAAATTAAATTGTCACGGTCTGCATCTTGGTGAAAATATCACGACGTTGGCTTCAGAGTAAATTCCTTTTAACTCCCAATGATTTCGGTATGGTATCTCTATAGGTCCCCATGAAACGGAACCGAATCGGCTTGCCGAGAAGCAAGAAGATGATTCAAGCCGATCCAAAATTCACCTTGCGTCGCTTTTGAAAAGTATGGAGTAAAGTTAGCTCTACTCCCCCAAAAATCGCATTAAGCTAGCAATAAATAATTAAAAAATGGGTCGGCATGCAAGGACAAGTCGCAATGCCAAAATTGGAAAGAGTCGTAATATCAAGAAAACTTGATTATCACTCCGTGTGCCAGATGGTTCTTACGATACATTGACAGCTACTAAACAAAAGTGGCGTGAAAAATATGTATCTATTAGATACTGTAAACACCATACCAAAGATAAAATTTTTGTTTATTATTTTTAACTTTAATTGTAAAGGTAAGTTTGCGGATGTATCTTCGATTTGTAGATTCATTGCTTTGTTTCTAGGTTACTTAGTCATCTTATATGCCAGTAGTATAACATAACAATTGTTGATTTATGAAACAAAAATGATCTTCGTTGAATATTATACAACATGAAGATCAGTTACATAAGCATAGGTATATTTATTATTGGAAACGACAATAAACGATTGTCTAAGTTTAGTGACAATATATAAGGGGAGGCTAAATTTATAATTTTCAGATTTTGAAATATGCGAAGTATAGTCCAAAGGGTCTTCCAATTCAAAAGATGTAACCCATGACACGACCTGATAAAACCGTGCTAAAATTATCCTAAAACTATGAGCAGCGGTATTGTGAACTCTCCAGCATCCAGCTTAATTAATGTTGATTTCAGAAACGCGACCTGTAGGTTACTAGATTAGTTAAAGTTAATAAGGAAAATTACGCAAATTCCTGCTCGCCTTTCGTCATCGGAAAGGTTTTTTTATAAGCATTCCTATGCCAAACTAGTATTTATTGTTTCGAATCCCAATTAAGCTGGTTTTGAAACTGATAGTAAATCGCAACTCCTAGTTTTGGAGGAACAACGGGTTCGTTGCACTCCTGAAGAATGGCGTCGGCTGCACGACGGTGTTTAGAAAAGTGTCGCATACGATTTTGGCGACTTTCAGGCTGCCACAATGAGACGAGCGCAACTCTTCCATTGTGTTGGTGTAAAATGACTCACGAGCGAAAATATGAAAGCGGAGATAACAATACGAGAGCGCTGTACTTTTTGTGACAATTAAATTACACGTGCAGCCCCGCCAATTTGCAGCAATTGCTGCATTTCTGGTTTGGCTGCGCGTGGGGATAAGTCTTTTGCATAGTTCTGTCAAAGAATTTAGCTTATCAAGCTGTTAAGAGAAATCAAATCAAGCCATTTTTACTGAGTAAAAGCAGTTCAACAAACTACATTATTATGAATGCATTTGTTGTTAGATAAACAAATAACTATGGCCAATAACGGGAAGAATATAATCTAGCAACTTCAGAACTCAGAAGTTCAATAAAGTAAAACTGGTTTTATATTAGCTTTTTTATCTAGTAACCTGTGACTTCTGTACTAGATAGACTTGTAAATAAGCGAATAATTAAAATTAGAAAAATTAGAAAACACTCAAGTTTTGACACCTAAAATTACTCGAATGTACTGCGATCAGTGTATTGGTAAACAGTAATCACTACAATCAATCTTTTCTTAGTCGCACACCCCATTTATTGAGCCCGCCACATAAGTGGACTTAACTCTAATTAACATAATTTTTGTTATTTTTAAATTGAGTTGTAAATACAAAAGTTGTAAATGAAATCAAATATTTAACGTCTTTATTAATGAAAGCCCACGAGTGTTCAAAATGATGTACAAATAGGTAGTCTTGGTGCTAATACTACTGAAACAGTAAAAGGAATCACTTAGTAATGCGAACTGCATCACATTTTCAAATTAAAAACAATGCAGTCAATGCGATGATCAACCCGCGCTTTCAGACGGAATTCGATTGCTAGTCAGACGCTTCAACCGCTAGCCACGATCGCGCACCTGTTGTACTTGCTTATGACTGTCTTAGAAAGGACGCGGTGGCGACACGGCGATCGTGGACGAACTGCGCTCGATCGGTGACGATGAAAACGTGCTCACGCAGAGACGCACAAACGCAGAGGCGCATGCACAACATACGTGTATATATAGGGATTGGAAATTTTGCAACACAACCATTACTCCGCTTGTCCAAATTTAAGCTTAGAGCGGGGTTTCTCAAAATGTTCGGGGCAACTAACTCCTTTTTGAGCGTATATTTAGTTAGCTGCCCCCATAAAGTCAGTCAAAAATGATACGTAGAAAATTAAAGTTTCATAAAAAATTGCTTAATTATTTAATGGTAACATTTTTGTTTACAAATAATGTATGTTTAACAGAATTCTTTAAATAAGAAAAATTTTAAATATTTATAGTAGTTGCCCCTTTGAGTAGCAGTCTTGCCTTTCTACTACTGGCTTGCTAGTCCAACATACTTATTGGGTTTCCTAGCACCCACGACAATGTAGAATCCTTGCTCTGTTGCAAGCATATATCTGTATACTAATTCTTCCCCCAGCTGCTATTTATCACTTCAACCCAATTGAGGAACTAAACAGTATTCGAAGGACAAAATCCCATTTATTTACTCAGGAACTGTCATTGCAGGTAGCAACAAACACAAACAAATTTCTAATTGGCAATTGGTGTACAGGAAAGTGCTGTTATAAGAACTAAAACAAAAATTTAATGCAACTACCGCTAGGTCAAATATGGAGACTGAACATCGTATGTACTTGCTTCAAATTCTGGCCAACATTTTAGCAATTTTTTTAAGGGGGAATAAAATCTTTTATTTGAAAGTTTATCCCATCTTTGGCACTTCATTCCTTCTTTGACCTGAAAATGCTGCAGTACAAAAAAAATTAGTTCCCTTGTTTAAGCATCACAATTTATTTTCAATACATTTACTACTCGAACTTAAGTTAAAATCAATATAGATTTTTTTAAATTCACAATTTTATCTGAAAGCAAATTGAAGCAAAATCAATTTTTTTATTTTATAAATGTATAGTTTCAGTAATTTTGGAAAAAAAATCATGGTCGTACATTGTCTACAAGTTTACAAAAGAAAATAATTTTTTGAATTAATAATTTTATAAGAAAATACAGAATAACTTACAGTATGTAGTTACTTACTGTATAGAGTGGGACAAAAAATCAGAATCTACTCAACAATCAAGTATGAGAACTGACTGTTTATGTGATTTTAGGTTGTTTATGGATAGAATAAGAGTTAATAGAAACTAATAACATATTGTTAACGCTTGTTCAACTCTTTATTTGTTAGTTTCAATCTCGCAATTTAATACTTTTCCACGTCACATTTGGCCTTCAATATTGCAGAAATTTTCCTCTATTATGGATGACCACCAAACTTCTTTAAATTTTTTAACGAGGTTAGATTTGGCAATGATTTGCTCCATAGTCACTTCTCTCTTCACGATACCTCATAGATTTTCTATGGGGTTCAACTCTTGATAATTTTCCGGCTATTGCAAACATCTTGTTGAAGTTTTGACTTATTGACATGGAGCAGGGAGTACATAAAATGCACTTCTTCCTATGTGAAAACCAAGCTGAGGGAACAGGTGGGTTTCCAAAACGTCCTTGTATTGGACGGAGTAAACGTCTTTAACTTTAAACCTATGCCTGTCTTTAGGTTTTTCTTATATCACTTCGCAATCGCCACTAAATTTTCTTACCCCCCCCCCCCCCTAATAGGTTTTTTTAACGTTAAGAAACACAACGTAATCACTGGGTGCCAAATCTGATCTATAAGGCAGGTGTTTATTATTTTCTTCGAAGCCGCAGTCGGAAACAGTAGGTTTTATAAGTGATGATTTGTAACAATACCAGCTAAACAACAAGGCCTCAGCTCTATGGCGTGACGTCAGCACAGGTAGGTCTAATTGACCAACGATTGAAGTTATCGAGCGTCTTAATCGAGGCTCGGGGCGGAATAAACTCAATCATTTAACCTAGCTGTGCTGACGTCACGCCGGAGACCCGAGGCCTTGTTCTTCAAATGGTATTGCTTGTGCACTTATACGTTGTTGTGCAGCAGCAAAACATCTGTGGTCAGCTTTCTGCGTTTTCACTTTAATAGAATCTCTGAGGCGATGCAATAAGCTTGCTTAAAGTTGATCCATCTAAGAAACAGACCTAATTTAATTTTTAGTGCAATCGCACACGTAAAAGAAGCTAATTAATATGGAACATGTAAGTGCCATTGATAATATGGCCAGGGGCTATATGTACTCTAATTTTCTAGATAGAGTAAAAACTTTGATAATCACAATTTAATTTTAAAATTAAAGAAGAGTTGGACGACTGAAGAAAAACTGGATAAGTAGAATAGAAGAAATAGGAAAACAAGAGGCAAAACAATGGAGGAAATAAAAATAACCTCAAGCAATAGAAAATAATTGAGGAAATGGGTGGAGTCCATACCCGACGCTCGTTAAGGACAGAAGGATTAGACTCAAAAATCAAAATTTATATGAAAATATGGAAGATTGGTGGTTGTAGTTTTATCTGTAAACCTATTTTTAAATTTTCAACAATCTTTTCTTGTAGTGTTTCACTTCATTGTGAACCAAATTCGATTTCTTGCTCCGATCTGTACATTATGCAGATATTCCAGTTTAACAAATTGTTATTATGTTTGTATTCATTTTGAGACGAGGGTTACTAAAGGCTATGCCTGTGATGTACATCAATGTTGAAATTTGAAAATCAAAGGGGCAAACTTACCTTAAAATGAATGAATTGGGATTTAGTAGATTACAATAACTGTTAATTAAACGATAAATAAAGTTAAATAAACAATTGTGTGGACTGCATAAAAGGGCACTTACTAGAACAGGAAATAATCGGTTGCACTGGCAACAAATAATCCTGTTTGTTACGTCTTCTTCGGACCCAAGCGATAAGCAGCGTGTCCAGTATCGCAAAAAGGGCAACTATTACGAAAGTAGGTGAGATGGTCGAGGACACGAAAGGACAAAGGAATTTTACTGCAGGTAGGAAGGATAAAGTGTACCTATTTACAGTCCACTGAATAACACTAATATTATATTATATTTAATATTAAGTAAATTTGTACGCTCAACAATAACTAAAGAAAAACAATATTTATTACGCATAATTATTGCTGTTCCAACAGAAAAACTGTCCTTTTTCTGAGCTTAGGAAACTATAGTTCTTACTAATGTAAAGCTGTTCGTCAACGTAACGGCAACGTCCGTTTTTTTATATTGAGTTTAAATCAGAGGTTTGCACTTGGTTTGCTATTTCTGTTAATTTTGTTTTGAAATTATATCGATAGATATATTGTGATAAAATGGGTCTATACGCTCCACGTTTTGGGCCAATAAAGTGTAATGATTGCTCGTTTGTGAATTTTGAATAAAATTCAATAAGTTAAATTGTGGCTGGTGAAAAGCGAAATGTAATAAATTATTACACAAATAAATGGTTGTATGCCCCTTTTATATTTTATCTAATCTGCAAAACTGATTTGGTTAACTACAAGGCAAGCATGAAACTCAAATCTCATTGGATTGGGATCATAAATGGACTTTATTTTATTCATGAACTCAGTAGTTCGAATGCGCGGTTCTTGGTAGATCAAAAAAATTCTTAATTTGACAAATTACACAAAATGTCGCTAGTGGTGACAGCGTATTTGAATGTTTTAAAAGTAAAATTACTGTGAGAAAGGCGTCAGGTAATTATTCAAATTTTCGCGCTTGCAACAATTAGCACTGTTTTGTTTCAGTGATGACGAAGGAACACCTCGCCTTGCTTGTTTCGTGACGTACAAGGAACGCCATAATGTGCATTTGTTTTTGTTCGCTTGGTTTCTCAGCCAAATTCGCACAATCCACCGACGCTACTCGATTTTGGAAAAACCGAAGCAAATAGGGCCTCGGGAAAATGCTAAGCCACTCCGGAAAGGTTTCACCTTGGATTTCAATGCGTTTCCGACACTCTACACTTAAATTTGCAGGCTTTATCGTACCTCGTTTGCAGACTTCTAAGCTGCCCGTGTGAATGCTGCTCGGATATTCTACTGGAGACGGTCCCCTCGCTGCAGATGCTGTCCGTGACGTTCTTTCAGTCCTCTCCGACGTAATGCTGGCTCTCGGAAACCCCAGCTGAACGACAGCCGATGTCCTCGGAGAAGCGACTGGAGAATTTTAAATTTTAGTGCTGCGGAAACCTTCTCAAACACTGTCACATGTACTCTAAGATGGGCAGAATAAAAAGCAATTCTTTTTTACCTAATATGCTCGTTTAATGGTATAAAAATGCGTTTAAAAGTGGAGCACAAATCTAACAAACTTCACATAAAAATTAATTCCATTGTTCTCCCTGTTTTCTCAACAAAACAGCATCAGGTTGCTAGATGATTATTATTCTCTTATGTTAAAGGAAATTAATTTTGGTAAAGAGAGGTTACAAATGGAAGTAAATTTGAGTACTTAAATTATATTTACAATTTTCTTAAAACTAAATTATTGTCTTTAATCTTATAACTAAATCGTTCGGTAGCGCCTGCGCACACAAACGTTTTTATTTTTATTTTGTCATTGCTATGCTTTGCAATATTACACTTTATTTTTAAATGTACTGATTTTTGAGTTAACCATTTTCGCGTCATTATCATTTCTCTTCTGTTGCCTTCTAGAATTGCTCTTTGCGATATTTCTATTATATATCCTGCTTAATTTACCTATCTGCTTTGCTTACTAATTTCACTATCTTTTGCTTTTGACTTAGCAAACTACGCTACTTTTATAATGCAGCCAACAATCTTTTGTGTCAAATACATTTTATCAATGGTCTGGCTTTAGATGTGCACAAACCTTATTTGAATTACATTAATTTAGTCGCAAGCCAATCTAAACCCTTTGAAATTTGCTTTGCCTTTGTGTACCTTTCTCCAACTAATTTAATCTTTCTCGCATCTCATTATCAATGCATTTACTGTTTTACTTTAGTTTTTAAAATTTGCAACATCCCAACTCTGTGCTTATTAAATCGGTCACTTATCTTGCACTGCAAAGAGAGCTAAGTCGTGGGCCTTATACCATCTCAATATGTATGTATTTGTCTACTCCTGTAAATAAAATGGCACATGACATACTAACAACACGTTGCTAAGTGACATTTTAATCACGCCTTTATAACCTGAGACTAAGGAGTCTCTTAGTCACGGGCTGAAGTTGGCAACGACGTTTTAGTCACGGCTGAAGTTAGGTTCAGATACTATTTGTTTGCCATAGCTAAAGCTAAAATCAAGTTGGTTTCCAACAGTCAATTTTGATCGCGACAGACTCCGAAATCAGTCAACTTTAACTTTTATCAAGCCTAATTTAACCTAACATAATATTCAAAATCTTAATGCAATACATAATATGATGTTATATTGTCAAAATGTGTGGTAGTAGAAAAAAATATAGTATGTAACATATTAGACAAACTCGTCTAGACACTCGTTTATTAAACACTTGCTGTGCTGTGCTCCCCTCGTGCCCGTGCCTTAAAAACTCGTGACTAAAGTGACATTTATAAAACTTGTTACATAATATAATATTTTCGTTATATCTGTTACAACCTGTATTTTTTGCACCAAACCTAATATTCTACGTTTTTAAAGAAGATACTCCTTTGAATATTTTGCAATATATAAATCGTAAACGTAATATCAATTAAGAACAAATACCAATGAACGATAATCAAATTTTAGAAATCACTGTCATAACTAAAAAATATATTTTTCTCGTTTTTAAGGTGAGGCCCCCAAGAAACTACAAGGCCAGTCTCTGAACAAATATCACTTATCTCTTATCAATAATATTCTTGTTTATTTAACTTCCAGTTAAAGTGTTTAGCGCGTTTACAACTAAGGTCAGAGAACATTTAAAAAAGGCAAATCTGAGTTAGTATACTGACAAATATAAACATTGCGATCGTGATTAATGGCTCTTGAGCGTAAACAGCGATTTAGAAAGATGTGGGTCTGCATTTGAAACAATAACATTTTATATAAGTCGCTAGAATGAGGTTTGGCGCAGCTGCGAAAATCGAATAAATTGCAAAGCTTTGGATTTTAAAATTAAGTAAAAGCTCTATAAATAACTTTAAAAAATTGTGTAGAGTTTGAAAGCGATGTAACGTGATGGATTAAAAAAATTGTTGCTTATTGTTTTAAATTACTTTTTTCGGTTAGTTGTTTTTCAGTAAAGGATTGGTTTCCACGATTAATTTTCCCCGTTCTATACAAAAACCGTAAGTTTGAAAACGGCAAAAACCCGTAACCAGTAAGTGGACACAAGTTAAAAAACAAACAGATCAAAAAACAATCCACTACTTCTAATTAAAATCATACTGCAACTAATTATAATTAATAACGCGTTTTATTATTTTTTTTCTAGTTCTAGTTCTCATGATAAACTTCTTGCTACTGAAATTGAGTTATTAAGCAGCTTATTTATAGTACATACATTAAATTTCATTCATGTTTAAATTCCTTTTTTTTTGTTATCCCTACTTTCTGATATATGGAAATTTAATATAATTAAAATGAATTCAGTTTTTAAAGTTGATTAGGTAGTTAATGAAATGCAATCATCAACGCACAGTTGACTTATATATCGTTACACAATAATAATAATTTTCATTTTAAGAGTTCCTTTCATTAACAAGAAAACAACGATAAGTAATGCATCACGCCATATTAGTATATTATCTGTACAAATCATTTTATGGTTGTTTATGTCAAGGTAAAAATAAAAGTAACTGCTATCAAGTTAATGGACTACGTACAGCTTCTTCAAATAAAAGTCTTAATCAAAAATTTCGTCAGTTTTTGCAGACGACTTCAGAGGAACTTTGTTTTGCACAAGTTATCATTTTAAATTTAACATAATGACCTGTCTAGCTAACCTGACCCTGAGATAAGGGGACCAAATTAAAATACACAAATGATGTTCGATATTTGACGCTAATGTTCAATTTTTAAGTACCCGCTATCTGTATAGCAGCATCGGTTTAGAGAGCGTTTTAATCCTATTACCTTCATAAAAAGATTGTTTTTCTGGGCAGCTCCACTTAATACGTGCGTGATAACGTGATTCAAATTTGCAATTCCTCCAATGTAAACATAAATAAGAACTTCTTATAAATATTGGCGAATTCGGAAATTTGGGGGGGGGGGCTGTTTTGAATTAGGATTGGAAATTGTATATTTAAAAAATCATATTGGCGAAGACGATTTGTTCACCTAACTTCGAGTGTTACTCTGCGTCAAAAATTAAAATAAACTGTGAAATTCGGAAATAGATAAAAACGAAAAACATTAAAAAGAAAGAGGAAATACAATTACAATCGTAGTATCTGCACATACCATAACAAATGTCTGATTATTACAAATCTATTTCAGGATTGGCATTGCTTTCAGCTCCTGTAGTTATGAAAACTTAAGTACGCGACAAATAGCAACATTTTCATTACGAAAGTTAAATATTAGTTATAAAAATATAACTATACATAACTAATATAGTATAAGGCTATAAAAGTAATTAAAACACTTCCCAGAACGCTTTTTGTCAGCTTACTGTGCCCAGTATTTATTTATTTAAATTACTAAAAAGTGCAATTAATATTCCGAGAAAGGAATAGCAAACATGAGAAGCATTCCAGTCCAGGCGTCTGAATCCGATTTCCTGGTTATGAAACGAGCATCTCGGAAGTGAATAGTTCCGAAAGCTTACGCAATGTGCTTTGAAATTACAGCAGGCAATAAATAAAAATGAGGAGAGTGACAGATAATCGCGCTCAAAGTAACTATTCCTGCTAAAGCAAGCACGTACTCTCATATTTGGAATTAGAAATTATAATTACCGCCGACAATTAAAACATATTCAGCATTCTTTTTATTGGAAACCGGCCAGAGCAAACGTTTGCGCAACGAGTCAGAGACGGCGGTTGTGGGAAGGTGTGTACATATGAACTATTCTAATCTTGTAAAAACAATTGCACTTCTACCCTTCCGTATTTACTAATATTTAAAATTTTTAAGTACTATAGAGCAACTAAAAAAATACATAATGCGACAACAGATATTGAAAGGAGCAAGAATTTAAGGATATCTAACTTAGGATATCTTACGTCCAAACTAGTAGTGCGATTGTTAAAGAGACACGATTGGACAGAATAAGAAATCAAGCCAGAAGAGATGAATATCAAGTGCAGGACATCGTAGAATTTATAAAAAAGAAAGACTGAATGGAACAACCATGTCATAAGAGCTGCATATAAAAGACCAATAAAAATAGTCAGAGATTCAAAACCATGCTGAAGAGATGAACTAAAATCTGAATGACATCATCAACTGACACCCCACAACGAGAGATTGTTTGAAGAAAAAAAGCATAGAAGAAAGACTGAATGAAACAACCATGTCATAAGAGCCGAATACAAAGGACCAATAAAAATAGTCAGAGATTCAAAACCACGCTGAAGATATCAGCTAAAATATGGATGACATCATCAAAACAGACATAAAAGATAGACTGAATTGAACAACTATGTCATAAGTCGGATACGAGAGACCAATAAAAATAGCCAGAGATTCAAAACCATGCTGAAGAGATGGACTAAAATCTGAATGACATCATCAACCAACGAGAGATTGTGTGAAGAAAAAAAGGCATAGAAGAAAGACTAAATGAAACAACCATGTCACAAGAGCCGGAGACGAAAGGATATTAAAAATAGTCAGAGATTTAAAACCATACTGAATAGATGGGATAAAACCTAGATGACGTCATCAGCCGACAATTCATAAAGGAAGATTGTGTGAAGAAAAACTGGCACAGAAGAAAAACTGAATGCAACAACCATGTCACAGGAGTCGCAAACGAAAGACTAAGAAGAATAATCAGAGATTCAAAAAACCCCTGAAGAGATGACCTAAAATCTGGATGACATCATGAACCGAGACAAAAAAGGAGATTCAAAACTATGGGGAAGATATGGGCTAACATCATCACATCATCAACAGGCACACCGTGCAACAACCATGTCGCAAGGGCTAGGGACGAAAGACTATAATAAAAATAGTCAGAGATTCAAAACCATGTTGAATAGATAGGCTAAAATATGGATGACATCATCAACCGACAATCCATTACTAGCGATTGTGTAAAGAAGAACAGGTATAGAAAAAAAGTGAATGCAGCAGCCATGTCACAGGAGTCGCAGACGAAAGACTAAGAAAAATAATCAGAGATTCAAAAACACCCTTAATAAATGGGCTAAAATCTGGAGGACATCATGAACCGATAGTCCATAACGAGAGATAAGGGTAAAGAAAAATAGACTAAATGGAACAAACATGTCACAAGAGCCGAAGACGAAAGACTAATAAAAATAGTCTGAGATACAAAACCATTATGAAGAGTTGAGTTAAAATCTGGATAACATCATCAACCGTCACCCTATGACGAAAGATTTTGTGAAGAAAAATAGGCATAAAAGTAAGATTGAATGGAACAACCATGTCGCAAGATCCGGAGACAAAAAACTAATAAAAATAAATTCAAAACCACGCTGAAGCGATGGGCTAAAATCTGGGTTACATCATCAACAGACACACCATAACGATAAATTTCGTGAAGAAAAATAGGTGCATAGAAGATAGACTGAATACAACAACCATGTTGCAAGAGCCGAAGACGAAAGACTAATAAAAATAGTCAGATATTCAAAATCATGTTGAAGGGTTGGGCTAAAATTAGAATGACATCATCAACCGACAATCCATAACGAGCGAAGAAAAACAGGGGTAGATAAAAGACTGAATGCAACAATTGAAAGAGCAGAACATATATCCTACCTGTAAGAATAAGATTGCAACCTATAATAAATTAACAGAAACGCTTCTTATGGTTGTCGTGGTAAACTTATTTTTAATTTTTAGGCATAAGATATAGTATATATAAAAATAAACATATTTGCTCTGATGCTCTACTATCTGCTTAAGTATACGATAAATAAAAGTCTATTTACGTTGATAAGGGAATATGCGCTTCTGTGCGAACATTTGTGTATTGCGTTATTAAAAATCGCACAAAATGTGATTCCACCTGGTAAGCGGAGAAATTAAAACACTATGATTATTATTTAAAACTACGCGTGATACCTGATACCTCTATGCTAGGCGTTTAATGTGTATGCACTTTCAAATTCACACACTTATGTATAATGTCAATGACATTTACACGAGCTGCATTTTTATCTATGCATATTTACTAAAAGTAACAAAGCATGCAAATGTCTAGAAATTCTACCTAGTCATTAATTACTATCTTGTCATTAGTAATTCATATTAAGGATAATCAAGGTAATTTAGAAACAGAGTGGTAAAATATTGAATAACGATATGGGATTTTACTATATAATCGAATATCTGAATATATCATCATATCTGACACCTCCATATAATCCATTTATGGATATAATTGACATGCTATTCAACATCAATATATCTGGCAGTGATGCACTGTTATTGTTTATAAAAGCTAAATACCTAAAGGTAGAGGTTTGTATTTACAATATTTATTGAAATAAATTTCATAAATGGATAAGTACATAACGAAAATCCCAAGCAATAAATATATAAAATAAATATTAACAAGTGGCAACACCCGAACACACAATCTAAAATTAATAAATTCGTTTGTCTGCACTCGCAGATTAATTTATATACATTGCGCATCGGGTTCTAGAAGGATATATAACTCAATGCTTCGTTCTTGGCCACAAACTTCACTAATTCATTTATTATTGCCATGTTCTTTGTAGTTATTGGTATTTTTCCTTCTGGATAGGTTATCTTCGATTGCAATTTCACTTTCGCTACTACTCCACCTATGTACGACGTGTATGCACAACTCCTTCGCCTAGGATATTGCAGAACTCGAAGTAATGGTATTTGAAGATGCTGAAGCATTCCTTGGAGCTTCTCGATATTGTTTCACACTTTAAAATGTATTTATGACGGGAAACAAAGCCAAAAATCCACATAGCTCGCTACAGTGGGATACAAGTGGGATAATACTCCGAAAAAGTGCGTGGTTTTATCTAAGCCAATTAGGGAGGAACGTAGAAAGTACGTATTAATAATTTGTCGGGCGCCACTGAGTCATACATTCTCGGCTAACGAGGTGATAGGTCCAGCTGTCTGTGTGGATTTCCTTTGTCTCTACCTGTTGCTGTTTGAATTTTGCTCATCAATGCAACTGCATACGTTTGCACAGAATACACGTAAACACAATGGTACAATTGTAACGTTATATTGAGCATACAATTTGATTCAGGTGACGGGCCGCCGAGGCTGACCCGTTATCAACTATCTAATGATGATGTCACGTTGTTACATGCTGTGATTACTGGACCGTAACTAGGCTGTTCGCCATTCAGCCGGCGTAATAACAATGTTCTCGGTCAACCCTTATGTGTAGAAGTTTAAAACTGGTGCCCATAAGACAAGTAAATACACATATAAGATTTAATTCTAAATTTGACAGGTCTAAAGGTTCTAGTTACGAGAAGTAGGAGGTCAAGAAAGTGCAAGAAATAAATAAGCATAGCTTAGTGGATTAGCTCGTTGGGTTACTCATCCACGTTCATCTAAGTGGCCAGGTTCGAATCCCCGCTGGGGGCATTTTATGTACTTTAACATCAACGTGCTGTAATATTTACATTACTGTCAGCATCTACCAAGGCAAACCAATATTGGTTTATGGCTGTTCTGGCGAAACATTACAATAACTTAGTTATAAAGTGCTAATGTAATAAATTTGTACAAATGTTAATAAATAGCATATAACACTAGAAAAAGTTATACATAAAAAAAGGTTCAGCTCCCAAAGGTTCACCTGGTGTGGTAGAAGGGGCTATCACCAGACCTGAGGTACGTCTGACCCACGAGGAAGGGTCGCTTGAACGGCAGAGATGCTGAAACCCGGTGATGAAAGTTACACAAAGGTCACGTATTCAAGTGTTGCGCGAATGCGAAAAACGAGTCGAAAGTCGATCGTTGGAGTTCGACGGGGCTTAATCAGCGACAACGGCATGCTCCGGCGGATATAATCCGCTTAGAAGTTGTGAATATCTGGTGAAACACCGATGAGCCTACATGCCTACAAAACAAGAAAAGTATTACTTCAACCACTGTCTTTTGTGGTTTCCTCATTCGACAGTACATTTCGTAGTCGCTTTATGCATTCACCTCTGACGACTTTTCTTTTGCTTTCGCGTTATTAACGGTTGTAAAAGTACATCTTGCTGCTCGTTTGTAGATATTCTATTGAACGATTTATTTTTCTGAAATAGTTTCTGTACATTTATTTCTGGAGCTAAACTTGTGGTTTTCGTATGATGCTCCTTGAAGTTGAGCTGTTGTGTTGTGTCACTTGTACTTCTCCTCATGTGCCACTCTTTCATTTCTTACCCTTTTCTCACTTTTGCCGTTCACTTTTTCATAATAATTCACTTCACACATCTCTATTAAACAGCTCTCTGACTGCCACCATTACGCAATAGAACAATAAGAAACACAATTTAGCATCGAGTGCATAAACAATCTAAGGCAGAAACTTAGCTTATTATTGCGTTTGGTCAATATTTACAAGCTGCATTTCCGTTGGTGAGATAATGACTTAAGTAGTTTTTGCACCAAACGTGCTGTATGTATAGTGATAGATACAATGGAACTATAAATTGAAATTTTAAAGACAGATATCTCTTCACCATTAGAAATTATACCCAGGGACACCATTTTATTGGAAAAAATGTTTTTATGTTGTGCTAAAGGGAGGTTATCCAAAACTTCTTCCACTTGAGCTTGAAGGATATTCAAATAAGTATATGACAGTTACAATTTTTTCATAAATACGATAATAAAATTTTGCCCTGTTGCTCTGTTGACACAACCCCAAATATCTTCTTCTTTTTCAAACGCCTGCTGCACTATAGGCTATATGACAGTTATCAGCTTCTCACCTAATTTTTCCAAACCTTCCGGTCCCTTACAAACTCTTTCATTTCGTTCCTTATTTTCATACGATTTATTAATTCGTCTGCTTTCCGCGCAACGGTCCGCCGTGAAAGGTTGAAGTAGAATACGCCTTGTCCATATCCGAATGAACATAACACTTCAATCTCCGCGTTTGGAAAACAGCATGGATTTGTTTACATGCTGCTTTTACATTACTTAGTCTTCAAAACACATTACACCGTCGAATTACGCAATGTTATGTATAACTGACTAATTTGGTAAGGTAATACATTAACTACCCGCTATAGGATGGATATACATTCAGGTACCCACACAAAAACGCCCTCTTGACTATTTAGGCAGGTAACAAAGATTACGTCCGATTTGTGTAATTAAATTTATCAACTTTAACTGGTATACCAAAGGGGTCGGTTTCAATATAAAAATCCGCGGAGTTACGGCAACTACAACATAATGCAGATCAAAAAATTCTGGTTGGCCCCTGGTCTAGTCTGGTTATAACTCAATTTAATAAAACATAACAATTTCACCCCCACTGCGACGCAGACTGTTGGAAATAACGGTCGCAAGGTGTTTAAATATCAGCAGGAAAATTCAGTCAATTTCCCTGGCCTAATCCTTCCTGTTCGGTTAAGAACTTTGAAAGCCAAATCTCCATAAGTTCGTTTACTTTTTTTCTAGGTTCCGGACCTTAGTCGAGCGCCTATTCGATCACTTGTCAACACCGAGCCCGGAATCGCCGCGATGCAGAGGAACAAGAAGAACCACAACCGTCGCCAGCGCGTCACCACCCACCCTAATCATTTAATGTGTAATTATTGTACATTTATATCAACGAAATAAAATCATAATCAATCACCACTCCATTGTTCTGACTAACAAACCAACCCCAAGAAGCCGGGCATTAAAACATGGATTGCGTTAATTTTCCTTTTTGCTCAAGCTATCTCCACTGCTTGTTCCAACCATGTTTTTCTTGGTCTTCCTTTCTTTCTTTTGCTTCTATTATCTTCCGTACCAATATATCTTGGATTGTCCTGATAACCTTTTATTTTCCTGCGATTTTTCTAAGTGATTTAGTTTCAGTTGCAGTTATTGCATCATATTTCCTTTGCATCACCCATGATTCACTTACATATGATAGTGTTGGTATCATAATTGTGTTACACACCTGGAGCTTAATTCTTTTATCTATTTTTTCCTTTCGGAAGATTGTCTTGTATAGAACGTAATATATTTTTGAGCCTTATAGTTGTTACCTCCAAATGTATTTTTTGTAATAATGACTCCTAGGTATTCTTATGCTATTACTAGTTCAGGTGTCACTCGTTTGTAAGTTAGTTTTTTGCATTTCCACTTTCTATTATTTTTTGGTTTGACACGTATGATAGAAGGGGAACCTATAAGGGATGTACGCATGAAATTGTAATAAAATTGCAGTTTTTATATTTACTGTCATTCTCATATTCTCTATCTCCTCTACCATA
>OW679197.1:165471066-165561439 GCA_940337035.1 Agriotes lineatus | reverse complement strand
CTGAGGTAACACAGCAAACAAATTAGCTTTTAATTTCTTGTAAACAAACGTACGAGTAGTTAAGTAAACCTGGCTATCGGTTTCCGGGAATTTCATCGTCTATACTTGGAATCGTAAAGTACAGCAATTAGAGAGGAGTAAATAACAAAGCCTCAATTAGTCGAGGAGGAGATTCCTGGAATCGGTGCTCTAAATACAGAGTTGTGGTTTGATATCCAGTTGTTTTTATTCTTTTGAATGACGGACAATTAATTTTTTTCAAAGGCAAAATTAAGTCGCTGCAGGCAGCTGCTGACACTAGCGCTGTCTAACAAGTTTTAGTTTTTTAGAACTTGCAGAAATTGGATAAAATTTGGTGCAACTTCAAATGAGAGCAAAGAATTCAATGATATTTTAATTCAGAAGTGAACAATAACAAGTGAACAATAACAAGTGGTAACGAATAAGATTGTTTTTTTAAAAACGTAAATGTTTGTTATTTAAACTATAATGCAAATAACACAATAATTTTTAATTTATAAATAGTATTATCATAGGTCCTTCAAACTATTAAAAATATTATATTCTATCTTACCTTTCTTGACCACAGCTAACATGCATTTGAAAACAAATGAATTTTTCCACTATCAGTTTCGTTGGGTTACTGCAGAGATTTAATTAGGATATATACACATAAAACACAACACTTTAAATATAAGGCAATTAACATTTATTGACAATAAATCTGCATTTTGAATATTTATCGGTTTAATTAAATTATCGTTAGTAAATTTAGTATTAAATTCAATTGAGATAGTTAATATTGTATGTTTACATGCAGTCTATGTCAATGTTTACTGTTAAATTGTTTCATAAATGTTTTTGCTTAAACACTGTTAACTTTACTTGTCTTAAATTAATTTATAATTTACCTTCTTCAATTTTAAATTTTTTCAATTAGTTTTTTTCATTTAAATTTCTGTATTTTCACTCAGATCTGGTATTTATAGTATTATCTACGTTTTTCACTTACGGTCTGGCTTTTCTATCTTCAAGTTCAAGCTCAATTTATCTGGATTGCTTTGCACCGTCATCAATAACGCCTGCTAGTATGCTACACGCATACCACCAACATCTTCATATTTTTTACTCCAAACTTCTTATTATGGCCACATTTATTTTATACAAAACACTTTCTGGGCACATACCGGTATTTATTTTTAATATCATTGATTTTTTAAACTTTTAGATTGATTTAAAGCTGGTGTAATTTTTAATTCAAAATTTTACACACATAATTGTTATCGTTATTATTTTATATTCTCCAAAACCTTGGAAATCAAAAATAAAAAGAAATGTACAGATTCCTACTTTTCAACCATTGTGACTTTTTAGCTAAGCATGTCATAGTTTAGGTTAACTTGTTCTAAAATTGTGCGTGTCTCCAATTATTATGCATCGTTGTGCAACAATAACCCTTTTATACAACAAATATGTAAGAAACAAACGTATGTTTTATCCTTTCTGATATTTACTTATGCAGATAAAAACTGACTAATATAACAACTTAATTCAAAATATTGTCATCAACCAATTTGAGTTATATTTTTGCAATCAACGAATGGACAATTAGCTGGTATCGTTTACAATTTCACATGTAATTGAATTAATAACTATGATTCTTTCTGACTGATCTTTGTTTCAGTAATGGAGAGTCAAATTTGCTGAGGAACTGTTGATACCATTGTATAAAATATAATTTTTTCTATAGCACATGTTAAAGTGTGCTTTTATCAACTCAAAACAAAAGGTCAAGTTTTACTTTAACAGCAAGGGTAGATAAAGTAGCACTTTAACATCAAGGATAGATAAAGTAATTTAATTTTCTAACTTTTGTTTAAATTAAATATGACAGCTTCGTATTATCGTAGCAACCCAATCTAGCTACTGACATTTTGAAATGTCATTATTTTCTTTTGAAATTGTGAAATTTCTTGCTATAGAAAAAAATATTGTATTATACACGACGATAAAGTTATTTCTATCCACTCTTGAATCATTAACGTCTCGACTTCGTCTCGACGTTAAACGATTCACTCGTGGATAAAATTTAACTTTATCGTCTTGTATAATAAATTACTATTTTTATGATAAAACCGTACTATTATATTCAATATTTTTTTATTTGCATTATAATTAAGCTGCATATCAATTATATTTTATTTAAAATGCTTGGCAATTTTAAGACCATATCAATATGTATTTATTACTTTACTTTACAAAATTCAAAATTATGAAGTAGTTTACATAGAGGTATCGAAAAAAGACTGAGGACCATTTCAACGCGTAATATAGGCAACCCATTTAATACTATTGGCAACAACGTTTAGAAATTTTAAATGTGACAGTAGCAGTGACGTGCCAAATATTAAAGAATTAACATATTATAGGAAGCTACTTACCAGAAACAATTCAAAAGTAAGTAACTTAGCTCTAAATACAGCTGTTGTTGACGAAAGGAAAGAAAGTGTCCAAAGTTAGAAAACTAACACGACGAACATTAGAAGATTAGAACATTAAATACACTAAATCCCTTTAATCATTTACGATGCCGTTGCATATAGATATCTGCTTAAAACCATTTGACACATTATGCATTTTTAAATAAAATTTCTAAAATATTTCTAAAATAATTTCACACCATTACTACACAAAACTGACAAATTTATTAATACAATTTTCCGTAAATTATTTAGAATATCTCAGAAATGCTCCGATATCTACTGCACACAAGTGGTTTTTAAAATTCCTAATAACGACCTGTTCTGCGACGTAACTTTTGTGTCACTGTTTTGTAATCACGTGCACTTGGTCCAGGAAGCAATTTTTAGTTGTTTAACCTAAAAATTTGACAGTAAGCAAATAAACGGAACATTCAGATAACTGTTCGTTATATCACTGATCCAAACTTTACACCACTAAATATTACTAAGTGACCCTTCATATATGGAAGCGCGATTGATAAATTTAGTAACGTCTCAAACGGGCGTACTAATGCAGCTTTTAAGAGACGAACTGTAAGTGTATATAAAAAAATATTTTTTTCCTGCTGCTGATCATGTAAGTCAGTGATACAGCGTTAGTAACAAAACGTGTAAGTCGGTGATTATATTTTTTTGCTGCTTTCCCTTGACAACGGAATTTAATATTATTACAGTCAGACCTCGCCGTTCGCGGCTTTGCGGTTCGCTGATTTGATTTTACGCGGGGCACCTTTGTGCTCCCTTTTCTTTGCCGTTCGCGGATATTTGCTTTGCCGTTCGATGGAATTGCCAATGTCAACTGTTTCAACTTTCACACACTAACGGCCGGTCTTATGAAGGCCACTAATCTGACGTTAACTTTAATTCGCTGTTTAAATAAACAAAAGCGTATAAAAAATTGTTTACTAATGAATAATATGTCATAAACGCCAACGTTTTGATTAGATTTTGTTTAGTTTAACAGCAATTTAAAGTTAACGTTTCTGACCTTAAGTAAATAAAGCAGACATATGCGGTTTATGTCATGAACACCTAAATAACATTATTTATCACGAACTTGTAAACACACTTATTGAGCCTAATCCTTTGAATCTCTTATTACCAAATCGGACTTGAAATAAATTGTAAAATTATATCTAGATTTGTTTGTTGCAGTCAGTATGTTTTATGCTTTTTTAATGTTTTTTGCTTTATATTTTATGTTTTGAATGTACGTATTTGCATATGTTTTGAAAACACGTATTTGCATGTTTGTATACGCACGTTTAGGTATTTTTGAATTTTTTTAAGTTACATAGTATAAATAAATCTAGTTAATGAAACCTAACCCCGTTTTTATCATTTATGTGTTTACTTGCGCATCGCGGTTTTGCGCTTCGCGGCAATCTTCCAGAACGTAACCCCCGCGAACGGCGAGGTCTGACTGTATTAAGCTCCTAGGATAATAAAATTAGCAACGCAAGATGCAGACTTAGACGTTTTGTTTATAATTGCAAGTGTGTATGTGACACTCACAGGTAACACGACTCACGAAAATTAATCCTGGTGACAGGTGACAAACCACAAACCAAACAATTTTATCAAAAATTTAAGAAAATTTTGATAAGCAGCAGGAAAAATATAATAAGATAACTGGGAATATATCGCCTATTAACATTTTCGGCAGACAACAAGCCGCGGCTTCGCCTTGGCTTGTACTTGCCATCCTCAAATGTTAATAGGTCCTTACATTCCTTGTTACTTAAATAGCTATTATTAAAATGTGTTATTGTTAATGAAAATTAGAATTACAAATTACGATAATAGCTGCACACATTCAAAAATTAGACATAAGCATGTATCTTTATTTTATTTCAAATTTTCTTGTATTATCGAACTATTACCTATGGTTATTTATCTTCCAATGTTAAATACTTCCACAAGTGAAAATCTTTGATCTATTGCTGTTAGTAAATATACAGGTAGAATAAACTTTTTTTATACCAGTTTGTTGTGTAACAACCGACATTTGTAACAAACTAAATTATAACACAAAATCTTAACATATGCAGTCGGTAAAATAACAATTAGCTCCTGAATAATAAAACGGTAGTGTGGTCGTAGTTTCAATGCAAAGTAAAGAACGAATCGTTATAATTACAGTATTAATGAGAGAACGCCAGGATCTGTAGCGTGAGTTAAGATACCTCGATGGAACCATTTGAGGTAATCTTAACTAGCACCAAAGTACCCCTAACTGAGACAGGAATCTCAAATAAGTAACTATAACGTAACCGCTATTAAAACTGTGACTTTGATGTGCAAATAACTTTATTTGACCAATTGACAATTGCCGCCACATAGTTATTACCACTAGTGGTTACTTTGTAGCTGCATATGATCTGTAGGTAGCTTTTTGGATACTGAAAACATCATAGTTACCTTTGGGAGGACTTTAAAGTTTTCAGAACTGGAAGGTGGCTAACGATGATAGCGGCGACTAATTTCTGCTACTAAAATGCGGCTCCGAAGTTGCAACTACTTTGAAGCAGTTTTGATGGTTGGCGCGACGTCCTGGACACTTTCACTATCCTTTTAAAGTTGTGGAACTTGTAAGTAATATTTATTAGTGCTAATAACATTTCCGTTTCTTGTAGAATGGAACTTCACTTGGACTATTACTAAAAGTGCCCATCACTTCTTAAATTCACCATGAAGTAACCTTCACCATCTAGTTCCCAATATTGACAAAATTTCATTCTCTGCATTGTTGTGCAGTTTGTTATGTAGCGAATTTTGTAGAGTTTGTCATGCACGAAGTTTATTTGAAATTATAAAACAGCTACCTCCCTGTTGTCTCACAGTTCCTAGATGGTGTTGGAATAGTAAAACTTCCGATTTAAAACGAAGTTTATGATAATCACATATTGTGATAGTACATACTTACTTAATTACAACTTTTCGCACTTTAGCAGATGTAAAATATTGTACATCTAGTTTATAATTCAAATATAGCATAACCAATATTTGACATTGCGGTTCATAAATAATGGCATTGGTTTGCAAAGACAAGGGTGGTCACAAGAAAGAAAAAAATTACCGACGTTCTACGAACTTTTATATAAAATTGTAGCTATTAAAGGCAACATACTTTAGCAGTACTGTAAAACACATAACAATGAGTGCCACCCTGCGCGGTCATCTGAAGCAAATGTGAGGTTATAAATTAGACAAGTTAAAATTGCATGTGGAACCATGAAGTAGTGACGGGGACTTTGAACAGGCAGTATGTGGTATGCACAACTCTGTCGGGATTTTAAAGTGGCACTGCAATTTCCCTCCGTACGTTGAAGTAAATATAACTTTAAAGTAACATATTTGCGGGTCCCGTCACACGATAGTCAAGTAGCAATTATTGTCGAGTTATATTTATTAGTTAAAACGGCTTCAAAGTTTTTTTTTTTGGAAATGCACCATTTTTATGTGCAAAACTTCCAACTCCATTGTTAAAAACAGGAAGCTTTACGTCACAATGGTTTTAAAATATTTGTTTACCATCGTTTCTGCACCAAATACGAGTAATAAACTGATACATAATAGTTAGTTTCAAGTTTTGAAGAACAGTAGAAAAATGTTTTCAGCATCTAGGATCTCATATTCTCGCATAATGTTAAACGTTTTAAAGCCAATAATTTTAATATTTTTATTTAAAAATGCAATTTTGAATCGCGCGTGGTCTGATTTGGACGTATACTCATTACGTTCGACAGTAAACTTGCACTTGTTTTAATTTTGTCCCTCAGACCATCTGGAAAAAGCATACGGTTTGCCCTCCAATATTATTTATAGTATTCGATTTAGTTTCTGAGCTCGGGAGAGTAACCAAGGATCACCGAAGAATGGAATATGAGTATAACGAAATCAATTGCAACACTAATCTGAGAGAGTAGTAAAAGAGAGTGAAAGTGGTGGCTACCCAGCCGCAACATTGCCGCTACGTAATAACGTCATTGGAACGTATTTAGACAAGTTCCAGGAACGTCGCCTAAACGTTGCGGTTACCAAAAATTATTCCCTGTTCTGGTGGCGTGCACGTAATGGGAATGTTCCTATTGCGTGCCCGTGATTAATGATAAAACGCTTTAAAGTTTCTACAATGGTCGCCGGTACGTTCCAGCGACTAATTGTGCTAGTTGCAGTGATGCTGGTCGTTTAAGGATACAAAAATTACAACGAAAACAACGCAATATATTGAACAATAACCAAGGGCATATCCAAGGGGTGGCAGGAAAGGGCACTGACCCACCCACCCCTAAAATATTTTTTAACTAAAATGAACTAAACGATGTGCGGTAAAATAATGAATAAAAATATTTTTATTTTGAAAAATAAATTTCAATGGGTGCCAATTTATGGGTAACTATTGGTGTTTAAAAAAAACTGGTCAAGATTTCTTTATAAAATTCTGTTAGTACATGTTACATTTAGCTGAGCAACAATTGTTAAACATCAAAAGATGGTTCTGTTTTCACTCGCTAGGTAATAAACACAACCTCAAAATAATTAATTATAATATTTATGACACATTTGGCACTTACTCAGAAATTGGAGGTTAAGCTTAACCGCTTCAAGTGCTACAAGTTACGCTCTGCGAAATGTTCACAAAATGTTAGTCAAAGCCCCCATGACTCGTTTTATCTTTATACACCCTTTATACAATGCGCTAACATCATTACATTCGTGGTGCAGCATGGTGCAAACGTTCACTCGAATTCGTTGCTTAACATACATTTTCTGGAAAAATCTAAATGTAAACGTAAAATGCACTTCAAATGCCGAACGACTGCATTTGTCGTTCTTGTCACAATTTTTGTGTTTGTATATGTAAGTTCTGTTCCGCGAAAAAAGCTGGAAATCATGACATAAATGACAACTAAAAAATACACAACTCTTTTGGATTAACATAATTTTAGTAATTTTAACAATGCTGCGGCACTGTGGCACAATCCCTGGAAGGATTCAAAACTGGAAAAAGAAAAACTGAACGAATTGGAACTAGCAGAAGTGGTGAAAATAGCTGAAACTTTATTTTCTGATTAAAAAACGCTTTGTGCTTTTTTTTGGCTCCACCGTTTACAAAGGTTTTTTAGTACATTGAATATAGTGAAAACCTGGTTGCGGTCAACAATTTCAGACGACTGTTTAGTGCACTAAAAATCTACACTGAAAAAATGTAAGGAGCTAGAAGATGTAGTTTTAAAAACATTTGTAGCAGATTCGCGAGAACTGATGGTAATTTAACTTATAATTTTTTGCCATTCGCAAAAAATTAAATAAAACGATAATAATAATAGTAGTTAATTGCGTATATAAACTGTTGCGCCCCTCGAACTAGAAGTACTGCGTCCTTGACAACAACTGTTATATTTAATAGGTAAATAAGTAAATATATTGCATTCAAATAATAAATCAAGTGTATACATACGCATGCAAAATACTGTAGTTACATTTATGTCGCAATCTGACAAATTTAAAATACATCAATGTGAGTCGGTAATAGTAAAATGACGAGTATAAAAGTGTGTTGCACTCAATATTAACAAACTATAAAAACTAGTATGACTCGATAAATAAAATGAAATAAACATTTCTGGCTACTCTACTAGCCGTAAAAATTCAAAGCAGACGATAAAGTATGACAACGTAGAAGAACGTAGAAAAGGTCAATAAACTTGAAAACAACGTAGTAAAAGTTGATCAACCTGTAGGACCGTACTTGTTAAGTACTTTAACGCTATGTCACGAAATTAACTCCCTCCCTTAGTTGGTGTTCAGGCTTATAAGTGAAATTTGTAAACATTAAATCCTCATTCTAGGGTGCAGGAGATGTCCCTCAAGACAGCAATCACAAATGCATTGTCGCCACTTTCTAGAGAGACAAAATGGCTACTTTCTATACCGTTTTGCTTACAACTGTTTATCAACAACCTCCTAGCCTTTGTTTTTACCAACAAATCTCCTGGGAAGCGAAATACTCCAACCATTAGCCATTAGCGGCAGACTTTCCTAACAAATTGTGATGGTAACAAAGATAACCCTATATACCAGTAATTTTTAGATGACCTATTTTCTGACAAGTGTTCGAGTCTGTGACTCACCACCTCTAATATGTTCTCACCTTCCAGATAATCTCATTGATGTCTTTCCTCCTACAATTCGTTTCATGTCTATTTGCACAGTTTGTGTTGGTTAATTTTAGTAAGAGTCCACGTTGCAAACGTACAAGGCCAATGGTTTTAAAGAATCTCATATCCACGTTTCTAGACGAAGCTCTTTATGGAGAGCACTCCCACTTCTGTTTCCACATTGTATTCTTAACTTCATGTTTCACTGATTTGATCGTAGGCTGTTGTTATCGTCGCCCCTAAGTATTGAAAATCTGCTACTGCTTCCAGAGAATATTATTATTTACTGTTAGTTTTAATGTTCATTTTTTTCTCGCCTTGACTTTATATATTTTTACTTTTTCAACTTTTTCCACTACTTCTAATCGGTCTTCAAATTTCTCTACTTTCTACTCCAGTCATTTCTTCTTTGCACCCCACGTTTATTCTTTGAATTTAATTTCTTTTCTTAATTTTTGGAACTCCATCATCTCCATGTTTATATCTTTATCGCTGAGATTTTATTTGACATATTTCATCAGTTTATAATGCCAAAATAAAGCTAATTCGTACCGGGTCATTCTTTGACCCATTTTGGACGTCCGTGCAAGCGAAAATATTTTCACTGATGGACGATTAAAAGTTAAGTAATTGTAAAATATGAATACATACCTATAGAATTTTAATATTTATGTATATGCAATTTCAAGCCAGGCTTGTAAATATTTAGTAGGGCTAAAAAGCGAACAGCTCGTAATTGCAGCCAACATTAAGATAAATGATCCGCTAGCGTGAGGAAACTTAATTGTCTCCATGTTCTACATGGTGCAAAACATGAGAGCAGAATAAATTGCACTAAATTGCATAAAGTCTAATAATCAAATCTTATGCGATCTGGCAAATAGACGACTACGTCTATATTCTAGGAAAGAATTGAGGACTGGGCACTTGGGCAGTCATTAAAGCTACTGCACAGCAGCAGTTCAGATGGACACTTGAACAGCGGTTATCTTACAGATTCACATTTACGCTGTAAAATCCTGTTTTGGTGCTATGCAAGATATGTTTAATAAAGTTTTATAATGCTGCACTAAATACCTGATATAGGTTGGCATGCGTTGCTTCACTGGGATTTCTATAAATGCCAGTTTAAGATTGTTGTTTGATTTATTAGCTGGAAGATTTGTGCAAGACGGTTATACCGAAACAAAATCATCGTGAGAACATTTCTGCATAAATGGGTTGCGTACTCCTCCACTTGTATATCTAATGTAGGGTAACTGGTGCCTTTACACAAACATCAAGTGCCAACTAAGAAATCGTGTAAATTTTATTAACACATTGCTGCTCATATAGGCCATAAATATATAGTCTACATATAAAAATGTCAGTTGCATATCTTAATTAAAGGTGTGTCACTTACTGCGGCCGCTAATAAATGTATGTATAAAAATCAGACAAAAGTAGCTGCACCGTCCTATCCCGTTGGAGCAATTTGACGTACAATGTAGTAAAATATCTGTTAAAAATGATTAATTCAGTTGATAGTAAGTTGTGGTTTAATAGTAATAATTGTGTGTATATCAAGTACAAGTGCAATAGCTTGAAGTACCAATACAATTTTTCTTGAGTTCTCATGGGTCTCGGCCCGGGTAGGTGGCTACCCTGTTGAATTTAAGGGGGTGACGACCACCAAAGGTGTTTGTATGGTAGCCGGAGAGCGTAAGACAAAACCAATGTTCTGGTGTGAGGTTCGAATTCATAAATAGCGATTGCGAGCGCAAACGTTTTACCTCTCGGCTATCAGCTCATGTTCGACATTAATAATTATTTTATCTACGACAGTGTGTAAAATTGCCTTTTAGTTGGCAGTTTTAAGTGTGTAAAACGACTGTTTAATAACATGTTTTCAGTAGTTTACGTCGCCAGTAGTAACGTGTTTAATAGCTATTTATGCAACAAGTGCTAAAAGTCGACGTTTATGCACGAGACATGAAAATTATGAAACGAAGCCGAAGGCTGAGTTTCATAACATGTCTCGTGCATAAACGACTTTTAGCACGCGTTGCATACAATATTTTATCTACGACCACTACTAGAAGTAGGCCTTTTAGCGCTAGCTTGTTTCACTAAAAGTGACGTTTTATAGTTTACCGTGTTTAAAGAAATCAGCTGTTTACTTTTAGCACATGTGCTAAAAGTGAAGCGAGGTTCAAAACTACAATTTCGAACTGCAAGTGAAGTTGTAAAGCTATTCTAGTTGCTTCTTGCGTTACAGGTAAAGCGTTTTTGAAATAATTAAAGCGTTAATGTAATGAATACAGTCATATGTGGAGTATCAATAATTACATTTCGTAACTCACCTTGATAGCACGGGCGTGGCCAAACAATCGCCACCGCGGCGCAGGCCTACTATTCATTATGACATAAATTAAAAGCGTAGCAGATGCGAACCTTTCTTAAATCGATATTTATGGATTAATAACGGTAAAATTACGGTCGTAGATAAAATATTGTATGCAACGCGTGCTAAAAGTCGTTTATGCGCGAGACATGTTATGAAACTCAGCCTTCGGCTTCGTTTCATAATTTTCATGTCTCGCGCATAAACGTCGACTTTTAGCACTTGTTGCATAAATAGCTATTATCTACGACCTTGATTTTACCGGTATTAATCCATAAATATCGATTTAACAAATGTTTGCATCTACGACACTTCTAATTTATGTCATAATAAATAGTAGGCCATGCGCGGGCGAATGTTTTGCGAAGCCAGTGCTGTCAATTCAGTTACGAAATGTAATTATTAATACTCCACATCTGAGTGTATTCATTACATAACGCTTTAATTATTTCAAAAACACTTTACCTGTAACGCAAAAAGCAACTAGAATTACTTTACACCTTCACTTCCAGTTCGAAATTGTAGTTCTATAACCTCACTTCACTTTTAGCACTAGAGGTAAAAGTAAACAGCTGATTTCTTTAACCACGGTAAACTATAAAACGTCACTTTTAGTGAAACAAGCTAGCGCTAAAAGGTCTACTTTTGGTAGTGGTCGTAGATAAAAGATTTTATTAGGCACGTTGTCAGCAGCAACGTGTTTTAAAATTTTTAAAACGCGCAAAATTACGACCGGTTGCTGGTAATCCTAATTTACATTTAATTTTTGTTTATATTTACCGGGTTTTGTATATTCTGTCGTAGATAAAATATTGTACGCTACACATGCGTAAAGCACTCGGGGGGCTTAAAACGCTCGCTCACTCGCGTTTTAACTCTGCCCACTCGTGACTAAAGACTAGCTTTACGCACTTGTATAGTAAATTAATATTACAGTTACAACAGTCAACATGATCGGTTTTAGGCACTAATCTTCGGAATATCGTTCGACTATTCACTTAATTGATTAAATTTGCAAAGTTATCCGTCACACTTGTGGCTTCGGAAAATATCCCTGGCGCAAACATTTTACCAAGTGACTTGTTTAAATAAGGGAATCTAAAAAAATAATCAGTTGTTTTTCATGTGCCTTACCATACATTTTTGATAGGTAAAATAGGCATTTTATATTTAAATATAACCGAAAAGCCTTACTTTAAGTAGGTAGTGTTGATTAAATTATTTGTAATTCTTCTTCTTCTTTTTTTTCAGAATTTAGATTTCCAATATTGGACGTAGCCCTCCCCTTTTGCTTTCAATTTGTCTCTTTCCTGTGCTAGTCGTCTTCATTTTCTTCCCGCCGTCATTCTTATTCCATCTTCCCAGCGTTTGGGCGGCCTAGCTACCCTCATTTTCTCTACTCTGGGCTGCCAGTGAAGCACTGTGTTTGTCCACCTGTCAGCCGCTCGCACGATATGTTCTGTCCAGCTCCACTTCTGTTCTGCACTCTTCTCCGCTATGTCTATAACTTTTGTTTTTCCCTTATCCACTCAATTTTTCCACTCATCTATTTTTCAGTCTTTTAGTGTTATCCCGGCCATTCTCCTTTCCATTGCGTTGTTGACAATTTTTTCATAATCCTGTTGGTTAAGATTATAGTCTCAATGCCACACATCAGAACCGGTAAAATACACTTGTCGAATATCTTACTTTTTAAGTACAGTGGAAAGGTCTTTGATTTTAAAACAAAGGATAGTTTTCTGAAAATTGCCCGGCCCAAGGCTACTCTTCTGTTAAGTTCCGTCTTTTGTTTTTCCTTCCCCATCCATATATTGTGTCCCAGATATACATATGAATCGACTTGTTCTATTAGTTCGTCCTCTATTACTATATAAGTTTGTTGTTCAAAATTCGTCATCATTTTCGTCTTTTTTCGATTCATATTGAGACCCACTTATTTGGAGTTTTCTTGCAGTTGTTTCATCATAAGTTGTAGTTCATGTTCCGTTTTTGCGAATATGACTATATCATCTGTACATCATAAATGAGTGAGGGGTGAGGACGAATCAAGGTTTTTTAATCTATTTTCCAAGGTTAAAGTAAATAATTTTGGAGATAACGTGTCCCCTTGTCTGGCATATCTTTCTATTTTAAAGGCTTCCGAGGGTTCTTTGAGTTATACTACACTTGTTGCCCGTTTATAGGTATACATTTTTTATTGTGATGGAATAAACTGCTCAAGTACAGGTCTAAAGAGTAGCTTCAGCACTGCGAAAACATTAAGTATTATAGTGCACCCAGAATGTGTAGTTCAAAACGTGACCACCGAACTTCTGTAGATGGCGCCAAGTGGACAAGCCGCCACTGTGCTAAAATGCTTGGAAATTTTGCAAAGTGGAAAATCGCCACCTTTCGCCAAAACGAAATAGCGCATGAAGGTGCTCGGGACCTTAGCAACAACTTTGCCCCCTTTCAAAATTTCGATATCTGTAGCCGTTCGAAAGTTACAGGCGATCCAGAGAGACAGACGGACAGACGGACAGACGGACAGACGGACGGACAGACGGACGGACGGACGGACGGACGGACAAAACGTTCGCATAAGTAGGTACGCTGAAGCTACTAATAACGGGTGTCAATGCGTGCGTCATCGAGGGCATGTAAAATTTGTAACATGTCGACTGCATCAAATGCCTTCTGGTAATCCATCAAGGCTATCGCCAAAGGCAGGTTGTATTACTTGTTTTAGCGTTTACTTGACTTCTCTTGCAGTTTTACGAGTATATACAGTCGCGACCAAAAAAAAGGGATACCTTTTTTGACCTACTTTGCCAAATGCGAAAACTATTACTGACAATTCTAATTAATAAATGTCATCAAAAGTCATTCAATTCTGAAAAATGCTAGCACATATTGGAAATACGGATAAAGCGAGAATAATTGCGCATGTTGACGCATTTTGAGAATTAGGTAAAAAAAAGTGTTCCGTTTTTTTATGGCCGCGACTGTAGTAGCATAGTATTCGATTATAATTATACGCCACTGCCTCCATGCAACTCAGTGGGCACACTCAACAAGATCTTCATATGATCATCGATCCAGAGTGCACTATTGAATCGAGACGATTCGAGTGCTGACCTGCAAATACATAAGCAACTACGCATATATCGATCAAGTCAAGTTATAATTTGGTGTAGTGCAAGAGCAGCCGAGAGATATCTTTTGTGCTTATTAGATCCATTAACCAGTCTCAAAAATTATGTGCTATATTTAACTCCGATTACGCATATGGAAAGTAATTTTGCAATTAATAATTAACGACTCTTTCACAGCCTTATATATTCATTTCTATTCTGAAAATAATTTTGACGTATATCCCTCGAATATCAATTTTTATCACTCAAATTGTGTGCTTCCACATAATTTAAAAGAAATTGTTTTCGAACAAATTTGTTAGAAAGCTTTATCAAATTATTATACACTTCTACAGGTTATTTGATAACAAAATTTTAGAATTATGGTACGTAAACAGTTCAACTGATTAAACTTGATGGACTCGGGTTATAACCCCTGAATATGTTCTAGAAAGTAGAAAAAACGTTCTATTACTAATTAAATCAGAAGATATTTCCAAAATTTAAAAATAGATATTGAAAGATGCAGCTTGGTGGAGTTGGAAAATCTTTAGTTTTGTTTTTTAAATGTTTTGATGATGTGGTTATCACCTTATTAAGAATTGTTTTTTTTTAGAATATTTGTAATTGTTGAATCCTCATAATTTTTAAAATATTACCTCAAGACTTTATGCGTTTACGATGTCATGTGTCTTGGTCTTTCTTCTTTTTATTGAAACAATAAACTTCGCTTCTGAATAATATCTTTGTTAAATTTATTCTTTGCCAGGTTCTTTCTTCTGTCACATAAGTATATACTTTTCGTGGATCCTTCCCTGACACTTGAATATCTTCATTGGTCGCTGCACTTCTCTCACTTCTATTACATATTTATTCAATCCTTTATATTTCGTTTATACCGTTTATAGTATGAATTAATCTAAAGACATACACAAAAGTGGTTGTCCTGGCGTCATAGGATCCCCAGAATTGGGGCTTTTGGGAAGAAAAAGTTCGATATTCTGAGTCACTAGGTGGGCGGTCGCTTGGGGATTCTCGGTTTAGGTATCATGATGATTTGAGCTACCATCTTCCATTGCTCCAGAAAAAAAATACGTCATCTATTGAATTTAAGGTAGACAAAGCTGCAATCATATCTTTTTTTTTGTCAACCTCTGTACAACTTTTCCTGCTATCAAACCGTACCCACACCGTCTGTTTGATAAAATAATTGTCGGTTTTGACGTTTTGAAGGTTAAGTAATTGACGTTTGACATGATCCGTAGATTCTGTGACTAGCACCACGGGCGTAACTACATTTGACAGTTCGCTTCCGCTAATGGCCGGGTAACGTCCCGCATCGAATGGACTGTTGGATTCTGACCTGTTTCCGACTCTATTCGTGAAGTTAAGAGTCTTGGTTGCTGTGAAATCTAGTGCATTCGTTTAGACACTTCGACGCTTTCTTATGTATCTACGGTTTCTAGGATTATTCCGTCTCATTGCAGTGGTGAAATCGATTTTCGGCCACTCAGTCTCTGTTCTTCCAATTGAAAGACTACCGCAAAAATTTACATAAACAACATCCGCTGCTAGCGTGAAAATTGTTTGAGGTTTTTGGCGTCTCTTCACTATATAGGATTTGAATTTTTAGTGGTCGCGAGTATCTCCTTTATTTTTCCCAATTATTTAGGTGCGTGGAATCTGGGAAGTCAACAAGCCTTTGGATTTAATGGAGATAATGCGCGGGTGAGTTGTGCTATGAAAACATTGGTTGCAATTTGTCTTTACTCATTCCATTTTAGATAGGATAATTCACCACATCCTCCGAATATTAGAGCACAGAAGCGTTAGTACACCTAAAGTAAATTTTCACTTTTTGATTAAATTACTTAGGATTGGACGAGAGAATGTGAAGCCGATGTACGTCAGATGTGAGTTTTATATACACTAACGTGCTATTATTGCAGGGGGTCTTTTTTTCTTTCTTTTTGAGTGTGAGTTCCATTTGGGGTTTTCTGGATTAGTATATCAATGGAGTTTATATCTGAATTTGTGCGTTGATTGTCAAATTGATGGATTTGGATTTGTGGATTTTGGTGGGCTTTATGGATTTAGTAATTTCGTCATATCGTCGACAGATAATCTACTTTCTTGCATGTTAATTAGATAATTTGTTGCAATTCAAGATATTGTTATGGTCTTGGTACAGAGGTTTAAAATTAGATTAATAAGGTTAAAAGCATACAGTATTAAAAATTACAAAGGTGAATTTATGAAATGGATATCAAAATTATTAAAATGTATTTGGTAAAGAAAAGAAATAGAATTTAAAAATTCAATTGAATGAAGCTACATAAGAAACAGTAGGATTTTAACATAATTTAATTTATCTGAAATGAAAAGGGGAATTAAATGGCAAATACTTTTTCGAGATATACCATTTAACATAGTGGGTATTAGACAAATATAATAAAGTTCTATAGTGTGTTGGACTATGAAATATATGCTAAACAAAATCACTAAGGAGATATTTATTTATCAGTGCGTAAAAATAATTTGATGAAAAAACATGTAATACAATTTGTAAGCGGTTAAAATTGTGAAAATAAACCCTTTACAAAAGTGTTAAAAAGCTGTTTGGAATACAACAGGGTTATAAATTAAACCAAAATTGGCTTGGTGTAAATAAAAGGTAAACTTCAAAAGATTAAAATATGTGAAGAAGAGGAGGATTAAAATAAATGGATTGGTGAGAACGCCTGAATAATACAGTTATAATCTACAAAAGTAAATTTCGGGATGGGGATGCTGAACTGAATTTATTGTCAAATTACATTGCATCATATGAATTGGATAACAAGGAATGGTTTACATCGAGATCATTAACAGAGTGAGCGTTTTATGGGGTGGATAGGTTTTCATCTAAAGCAGTCCTAATTCGACAAGCTTATCATTGAAGTGACATCTTATAACTTGCATCTAGTCGAGGTTCGTGATACCACGTCATCGGAGGCTTGAGGATTTTGGTAGGACGACGTGGATGGTGTTTGCTGCTGGCATTACTGCTAGAGAGGGTTGGTAGGTGCCTTGTCGTGTTTTAGCCAGAAAGTATTTGAGTATCCAGGTGTGTTTCTGGCGGAATTTGTACAGGCATTGTTTTTGGAAGTTGGGAGAGCTTGGTGAGGTTGCTGGATGCGTTGCGCTTGGTAGAGGAGAATATCGAGTCCAATGATAGGTGACAGAATACAGGTATTTAAATAAAAACTGAAAGAAAATATAGAAAGAGTGAAATGAGGTAATTATAATTAAGGGAGTACTTATCATTTGATATAGTTGAATGACAAAAATGTAACGAGAAAGTATTTGTAATTAATTTTGCACTAAAATAATTTGAAGTGTCAGGTGACAGACGTACGAGTTGTCATAAAATAAGAAAATCAAATTTCAGAATAGAAGCAGTCTAAATTATAAAGAATCCGACCTATGTTTCAGTCAAGTGTTTTTCTACCAATTATAAAAGGGCCAATGAGTTAATTAAAATTCAATTTTAAAAAGAATTGATTGATAATAAACTAAATAAGGTTTAAGTCAATTATAATATAACATAGGCGTTACAACGTAGAGTCATCACTACAGTATATTAACGAAATTGAAGAACGTATTAGATTGAACTGTTATTGTATTGGTATTTTCATGCTAAAGTCAAAATTGCTGATGTATTATTACTCTATGTGTGGTAACTACGTAACTTGTGCACTGTATCTTTGTGTGTTAAGCATGCATTTGTGAGTGATTAACATGGCATTGTAAACGTTGCCTGATTACGTCACCCGTTTAGTAGCAGATTCGCCCTCAATTATTTATATTTAAATACCATAGAGTGAATATTACATGTCGTTATGAGAAAATTATTCCATTTTTCATTATTTAATACTTGTATAGAGTAAAAATAAAAATCAGTTTAATTGCGCCACATATATGTCTTGTTCTTGATATAACAAGTCATAGCTTATCAAAGAGTAGCGTTTGATAAAGGTAATTTTTGAGATCTCACCTTCACTAAGTTACAATAATATCGAAGAATATTCCAACTTCGATTTGCGAGTTGTTAAACAAACAAATTGGTGGCTGGTATTTGAAATTGATCAGTTTAGTGTAAACCTACCCTCTTGTGGAGTAGTTGAGCGCTCTTGGTCACGGGACCGTTTTGGATATTCACAGCTTACTACTTTGAAGTGTTGCACGATTGCATTCGCGCTTAGATGGGAAGGAATTCAGGACTATTCTGACGATGAGGGATGAACAAATCTCCTTATTTAATTATTCTTGCCATTTTGTGTATTTTTTGTTGCAGCTATATTATTCTCATAGTTGGCTTTGGACCACAATCTTTTATTAGTTTCTTCTGATACAGTTATAATTCATAATGTTTCTATTGTTCTGTTTGATACGTTTCAGTATTACTGCTTTTTTGCAAATCGGCGAGTGCAAGCTAAGACGATTTGATTTGTTTTCATTTCAATTCTGATGACATTACATACACCTTACTTTTTCTTCAAGGTTGCTTCAAGTTTTCTTCAGCCTGGGGATTTTTTGCGTAGGCCGATTATAAATATATTCACTTTTTTTTCACACACCAGATTATTGGTATATGGCAGACAAGGCTAATGGATAGAACAATTGTTATATACAAGTGAATTATTAGGAAAACATACTGGGTCAGTTTTATTTTGGAGATTACATTTGACATGTAACATAAATCAAATGGGATTACGTCAAGTTATTTGTTGTTGAGTGGAGCTTCCAAACGGGGTGTCTTCGGAGAGAGCAGGTGCATTCCAAGAGGTAGTTTGCTCTTGCTGATAGCTGTCAAGAATTTGGAGTTTGCTGATATTGGACGATTGAGGCGTGGTCTGTCTGTGAACAGTACATTGCAGCTTAAAAAGGGGTCGCGTTCCAGATCAAAAATAGGTTCCTGTCTTGAACGTTGTGTAAGAAAAAATACAAGGTGGGCGATTTCTTATCAAATCCTAACTAGAAAATAAATAAAGACAATAAGAAGATGAAATTAATTAAGAAATAATTACTTACTGTGTTTTTTAATATTATTGTGTACCATTCAAAAGATTGGGCAGTTGGCATTAGTATTTTGAAACTGTTCTGACATAAATTGTGACGTATGATTCAAATTAAATTTGAAATATTAGAAAATCAATTTTTCAGAAACAAGTAACTAAATAAAAGAATCCACCCCTGTTGAGTTTTCAGGAGCCATTTTATTATTGACATTGAGGGTCCCGAGTGGTGTAGCTTGAACAAGCGTCCACGTTCGATCAGCAGAGTTAAGCAACGCTGTCTCTGGTCAGAACTTGGATGGGAGTTCCACGGCTGCATCTCTCGGCGCCTCGTGGTACGGCTATCACGGAAAAAAGTTGGTCCCGGCGGTCATATAACATCATGACAGTCGTTAGTAGGGTTGGAAGTCCTCATAACTGCACAGCGACGCCTATAATTGGCCTAACGGCTGTTGGCTGAGTGCGAATTAAATAAATAAATAAATAATACAAAATAGGTAAATTTGTAATTAAAAAAACTGATGAATGTTAATACTTGAAGGTTCAATTCTTAGTTAGAGTGCGGTAATGAGGATTCAGTACAATATATATAGTATCTCTTTATATTTAAAATTGATATTGTCTCTTCCATCTACATATTCTAGGCTAATTGACATTGTTCCATGATTGTTGTTTTAAATTCAACTTCAAATGTGGTACCCATATTTCCATAGATTCTTTGTCCTTGCACGTATGTTCCCAGGTATAAGGATCTATCGTATGACAACAACAACCTATTGAACCATAGGATTTATTACTGAACCACATATATAACGTTTATAAGGTATCTGAATAAAATTTAATTGGAACATCAGTAAAACCAATTGTATTTGCTGATTTTGGCGTAACATTTCATATGTAATTACTTATTCATTAACAGGTTGGTACATTTACCCTATAATGCTTTAAACACTTTAATTTTATCTTCAGCAAGGCGATTCCCTATAATTTATACGCTTTATTAACTATTGCAATAACTGCATTAGATTCAAACTGCATTTTAATGTGGAACTCTGGTTATCTCATCAGTATAATAAATTAGAGGTGCTTCAGAACAAGTTCTATAAATATATTTTTTTTGTGTAATGGTATAACCTTTCAGTTTGATTATAATGATTTGCCAACTGAATTCAAATCTGTTGCACTTAAAAGCAGATTTATACTATTGTTTTCAAAATGTCTAGCTATATTGGAGCTACACGTTTTTACTATTAATATTTGTGAGAGAGACACTTGCTCCAAAATCCCTAAAACTAAATACCATTTCAGCAACCCTTTTACACTCCGCAGGGCAGAGTGGAGGTTCTGTGTTTCTGTGCTTGCAGAATTTGAATTTATTTGTTAATTTTGCAACGGCGCTTGTTCGATAAAGATAATAATTATTATTTAAAAATTCGTGTGGTAAATGCTATTATTCGTTTGGGATTGTATATGTATCTATATTAAAACTTGATTAATATAAGATGACTATTGCATGTAATCGTGGTATTCACACAGGTGTATACCAATGATAAGCAAGAAAATCGACTTATTAAATGCCAGCCTTCATTGTTGAACAAGGTTATGACTGAGATATACCTGCAGGTACAATGAACGAATGCTATTAGAGAAATCAATTCACGTGGGTGAACTGTTAATAATTAAATAAGAAAACATTAACTTTATAATTGCAATTAGCATTTGATTTACTTGTCCAGATTAGTTTCCGCACTTAGATTGCTGCTTTAAGCAGCGAGACGAACACGGAGGCATTAAGCAAACAATGCGGTCTCTTTACGCAGTGATACATCATTAAAATACAAAGGTCTTCACTTGGTTTAGCTATGACCTTCACGGCGAATAACAACCGTAGGATTCTACCTAGTTCTGTAATAACAGGAACTGCTGCACTTAATTACCTGGTTACCAACAAAAAATGAATTCTTAATTACCCGAGTCATGCTTGGTTTATGTTCAACTCGTCTTCGTCGAAAGTGAAATTGACGTTTACGCGATTATCCTTTTCTCGCTAAGCGAAGGACTTATCTCCGCGAATCGTTACTTTCACGCCCACTTATTAAAGGTTTAACTGCACCGAGGGGATTTTTCAAAGGCGCAGGGAGCTCCTTGTAAAACTTCCATTCCTTAATCGCTTCCATAAAGCAAGAAATCAGCATTCCTCTTATGTAATATCCAAGACTTGGGCTGAGAGTTGTGTTTTTGCACGTCTTTTTTATGGTGCTGGACGGCGAGGCATCGCTCGTTTTGTTATGGCGAGTGGAGGCTGAAACTGCCAAACGGTACACCAAGCTGGAAACATTTCTCAAAAAGTCTAGCTGCTTATCTTCGGTTATATAAAACTTATCTTGTATGAAACTTTGTTATGTTATGTATCGCACCTGGCAATAGAATTTTTGGGGTTACTTATGTTAAATTTGGTGTGTTGGAGAAGATTCGCGACGTAAAATTTGTTGTGTTAGAGACGTTGTTAGTCAATACAGAGTGTTAGGGACGGCAGTGGCTTACGCCGAAATTACTCACAATAAAAATATTCTACTGCTTTTCTTCTAAACGGTTTTCTTAAAAATAGTTTTGTGTAAGTATTTAGGAACAGATACATATTCTACCAAATTACAGTATCTAGATATAGATACAGCCACTCTTTAACAAAGCAGATTTTAAGAATGATACGTTTATTTCAATATTTATAAGAACAGCGTTTTATTAACTCGGCTAGGTACTGGTATATTGTTGGTCTAACCTCGCTACAATTAAACACAACTAATCAGAGAGGCTAGTTCGTCTCGATGTAAAGATACCCATACATAATTTCTTCTGGAACTGCTGGCGCAGGAAAAATTATGTTAATATCCGAAAATGGGGTATTTTGTAGCTGACTTATTATTTGACATTGATACCCTTTTCTTGAAAATGACCCAGAATTTTTATTTCCACTGCCTTGAATGAGTGGACTATGCATACATTGATCTTCATCGTTTCAAGAATGACTCGCTCCTATTTCTTCTAGAGTATTTTTATACTTTATTTATTTAACCGTTTCAAATTTAGCGGTGAGGAATATTTTTACTACTCTGATAGTATAAAGTTATCCAAGAAAGATACTGAGGCAGAGCAATTTTTATTTAAATGACACAAAAATGTTGGTAGAGGTACATCTGTTGAAATATATTTCTGTGATATTGGCTTATACCGTAAATATTTTGGCAATTAAAGGCAATGAGTAACAAATTCATTTGCCAAGGATAACGGACAACACAAACAGATTTCCTTGCCGTAGGATCTATCGATTTATTGCATATAATCAAATTTAGAGCATACGTTTGTTTAAAAGTAAGATTCAGGAAGCTCTTCTTCTTAATGAACAATTAACTCTTTGTAATTTTTATAAAAAACTAGCTGACCCGGCAAACGGTATTCTGCCCAAAAATAATTTGTTTCTGAAACCCTGTTTCACCACTATAGAGTTTTAATTTTATGTCATATCCACCGTCTTGGACTTAAAAATAAATGCTATTTTGGCAATCAAACGTCCTAAAAAACCTCAATAACGACACCATCGATTTTTAGGCTTATTTGCCCCATTTCATCCCCTAAGGGGTTGATTTTCGGAAAATCACGAAATACCTGTTTGCTTATTTGTTTGTGGGAGTACTCCTACGAAGTTTCAAGTCGAAATGTCTATTTAGTATTATTTTTCCGTACAAAATTGGAACCCCCATTTTACCCCTTTAGGGGTTGAATTTCGAAATATCTTTCCTTATTCCTTGTATACATCATAGCTGTGACCTATCCGGCGTTGTCCGGGCATAATATTACGTGAACCTATGCGTGTATGTTTTGAAACATGACTTTTCCATTGTTCTATTCCGGTTTTTCCAGCATGAAAAAAATCGATTTTTCCTAATTTTCCGTGTTTTCCACTCCGATTTTCCCATTATTTTCTTCGAAAAGTCATTCAGAAACGAAAACATTACAAACACACCAAAAAAAATGAGCCAAATCGGTCGAGCCATTCTCCAGTGATGATGTAACATACATGCGGCAATTGATTTTTATTTATATAGATATATACAAATTGTACCACCCAATAACATCAATTGCGTTTAAAAGGCATATTCATTGTTTCCAGGAGAATTTGAGGTTATATTTGGCAATATCAAGCCACAATACTCTTGGGAATACCATTTTTGTCACGCAAAGAGCTAGCAAGACGAATAGGGCCACTTACGTTAGTTCTAGAGAGTACAAAATAACACATTTGGACAAAGTTTTGTGCGAGTTAGTGTCCGACTCAGGGCATGTTAAAGTGCCGATAAAAAACGTAACGTACGGTATAATTACGATTTAAAAAGTACCTATAACGGGGTCACAATACCCGAAAAGATACCCACAGAGCACTTCAAAGCACATTGAGCCGTCACTATCCGTTGAAGGCTGAATTCGGAGCTGATCCGAGGTTCGCTGGGCCAATATCGACGACAACTCTAAGTTTGGAGGCCACAACTATGGAGGCTGTGAGTCCTTAACTGGGAGCCGGTAAACACGTACTGCACACATAAGAGCTACGAGTTCGCATACCAATGATGCGGACTCGTGACAAATCAAATCGGGCAGTACATATGCTACAACATGGAGAGGCCCGTGCAAGCTGCAGGCCAAAGACACGCTGGAAGGAGGTGTTCATTGATATTCTTGGGGCCTTCGTACACTGACAGAGTGGATGGACTCCATGGTTTGAAGCGAGAGTGCAGGTCACAGGATCACAACTTTATGGAAAACATTGCGCATTTGTAGATAACACCCCATAGGTTCACCAAGAGTGTCGAAACACTTTTCCAGCAACGTCTCAGTTTTAGCATGGGACAAAGCCCTGGTTGTGCTAACAGTGGTTGACATGACACCATTGCGAAAAGCTGAAATTCGGGACATTTGTAGTTAGAAATACACTAAAGCAGTTGTGCATTTAGTTTTACGCTTAGATTTAAGGATTTTATATAATTAATTGATGCATTTACCATATTGCGACAGGCTTTTGTTGATTATAACATTCACGCATCGGTGAACATTTGTTAAAATACTTACATAAATGTAAATCAATCCCTGGTGATAGTTTTCTTTTGTTTTCCGAGGGCAGAAATAGAACCCGCACGGAATTTTCCGGGACCTCTCCAATTTAATTCAACGTGAAACCTTTGTTCGGGCCGAGTTCAAATTTTAGATTAACTTTTTTGTTTTCTGACGTATTTCTAATTTTGTTCGTTAATCTGTTACTTACGTGAAAATAAACAGTTGTAAATTGTTTATTGTGTTTGGAATCCAGTTTAATTGTCGGTATTCTGATTTGGAGCAATTTATGCAGCTTTCTTCAAAGAAGTTGTTGAGCTCTACAATTCAAACTGGCGTGAACAAGAATTGGAAAAGTTAATCATTAAAACAAAGCCTTCTCGTATTCGACACTCATTTAATTGAAATAATGTGCTTCCATGAATCCACGAAACTGAACTGATGTTATGTGTTATATATTTTTTGAAGAATTGGTAAGATCTATCTAAATCTTCCAAAGACGCCAGTTTCAGTGGTTGACTAAATTCAGGACGATTCAAATTTGGCGTAATATAATATCAATCTCAAGAAACACATGTCTTCTTATAAAATATCTACGCATTAGCTAAACCAATTCGTTCCGTATTCATATAAATAGTTTTGTTTCTGAAAATTAAAATTTTTCGCGTCTAGTATTTCAAAACTATTAACGTTTTTCTATTTTATCAAAATACCGCCCGCTACATCCAACACAATTTGCGTTGTTTATTAATAACTTCTGACCAAACTAAGTTTGGTTTTCAATCTCGCAGAATTAACGTAGAGTGTTAATTTTTACGAACAAATAAGCAGCTTTAGAGCTGGTTGCTCCTGCTTGGACAACATACTCAGTTTGCCCAAAGCAGATAAAAGAAAAGAAGAGAACGATTGGAGAGGAAATGCATTTGTTGTTCATAGATTTGGTTAAGCCTGCAATTACGTACACAAGTAAGAGTTGTACAAAACTTGGATAAAGAATCCATATAAACGGTGGGAGTGGATAAATACTTGTCAGGAGGATCTTTAAATAATCATTGGCTGAGATAGGATGGTTTTATATACATACTATTTAAAATTCACCTAGAAAACGTTTTAAGGAAGTGCAAGGGCATGGAAATCGAATAAACATTAATATATGCACGTTACACTTTTACAGTTTGTAGTTTAGGGAGTTACAAGAGTACGAACAGTGTGGGGAATGCAGATCAACGTAATAAAAACTAAATATTTATGTATTGGCGGACCACGCAGCAATCAAGTTGTGAAGGATATAACTATCTCGCGGTAATTACAGAAAAATATGATCGACACAAAAAGGGGGATACGAAATAGAATAAAGCAGCAGAAAATAACGCTTAAGACATTAATGCTGTGACGTTAGAGCCACCCCAAATTAGTACCTACTTCTACGTATAATAATTCGTTCAAAATTATACGTCCGACCAATCCATCTAGCTCTAACTTGAAAAACTGCCAGGCTCTCTGGCTGTAGCTGAAGTCGCTAGTCCAAGATCTAGACCTACCCGTAAGACACTTGAGAGTCCCGGGACTAACTAGAAAACCTTTTAAGAATACCCGATTCCGAGCTCCTTGAAACTGCTCTGCAGGTCGTATTCGTGACTTGTTGAGTTCAGCACCTGATCACGACCCCCCAGAACAACCCTCAAACTGAATCTCGTGGCATGTTGGGTTCAGCACTTGAAGTTTAGTTACCCTTGCCGGCGTCCCAATGGGCCAGAAACCGAACACTGGACCGCAGACACAATACGTTCGCAGAGAGGCTACGGCAAACATGCAGATTTCTGTGTGATAATTGCCCAGTATGTCAATTTACCATCAGACTTAATAAAGGACACGATCGATCTATACAAAAACCAGGTGAAATCACATCTTTCGCTCCGACCCCGAAATTCTGATCTGCACATTTTCCCCAAGCCCCTTCGAACCGTCTTGCTGGAGCTCGGACTTTTACAAGGTAAAAGTTAAGCATATCGCGGAGCTCGGGGGGCTGTGAAAAGTGACCCCAGAGCTCGTTTAGAATTAGTACTACCCGATTCACCTCCGAGGAGCACCTTGATCAGGGTTGTTTGTTGAAATGTAGCAATATCAATTTGACACAAAATGTAAACAAAGTAGTCATTTGTTGTTGTCATATTTAGTTCCACAGTCGGTCGCTACAGAACGCAGCGTTAGGCAGATCTTTTCCGCACTACGAGTTACCAACACAAAGTATCATAGGTTGCAGCACTGTTCAGGACGAGTTCTGCAGCCCCGTTTGAGATATATAGATGCATGTGTGATTGACGTATATTATTTTTACACGTGCGACAACATACCAATAAACTATGAGTATAATAAAATATTATCGTAATTATTTTGTCTCTGTCGGAATTATACCGCATACATCCTTCCGAATATGCTTCTAGGACGCAGCTTTGCTTTATCTGATTTCGATGAAGTCAGTGTACGTGCAAAAACTCGACATGTGCGTGTTGTCGCAGGGGTCAGGTCCGGCTGAGGCTACTTGGGGCTAGAGTCTTCGGTCAGATGGTTCCCATTGAATCTTACAATATCCTGATCTTTTAACTTACTTCCTGCGGCTGCAGTCTAGAAACTATCGAAAATTTGGGAGCCGCTCCGACCTGGCACCAATGCGTCGTGACAGCAAGCAACGCTTAATGTACAGTTCATATTCATAAAATGAAAATTGCTCCAGCTTTGTCTAAGCTTTAAACGTAAAAGGATGATGAACAATAGGTACAACAAATGTTTCTTTCAGAATTAAAAAAAAAATGAATGACTGGTTTCTTATGGTAGAGCCCTGGCCCCTTGGCTGCTGCCGCCATTGGTATCTATCACGAATAATGTTTGTTTAAGTGGTCATGATCGTTAATTATTGCTTGTTCTATTACCCATCCCATCCTTCGATACTTCTCTATCTCACTGCAAGTAGATTGCTGGTCTTTTGATACCATTTCCTTCATCGTCCACGATAGTTTTCGTTGTAACTGTTGTTACTGAACAATGAACGTACGTTATGTACCGTTAATCGTTTGTCTTCTCCGATTAAATTCTGAAAACTAATTGATAATCGTGGCTTTTTAAAAATTATATTTGCCAAGTGTATTCATACGACTTAACATCGCATTTTTCTTGCCTTGTGTGCTTTTTCACGTTTTTCAATTGAGATTTTCAAACTGCTATCAGTTGTAGAGTTCTAATCAGTGCACTTGATACTATTATAGTAACTGCGTGTAAATAATATAATAACTCAATATACTCGCATTCGTTCAGTTGACACTCTGTATATTATTCTTCATCTTCAGGGGTCTCTAATTGAGAGGTCACTTCGATACATACTTAAATACTCGGCTTTCAGTCACCCTATCATTAGTTAATTGTTAAATAATAAATTCCTTGCCCAGCTGATTGTGTAGAACGCAAGTCTCCACAACAGAGTAACAGGAATGAAAAGTGTTCTTGTAAAAATGTTGCTAAATTTAATTCTTTAAAATAAAATTAAATAATTTACCATCACCGAATGTGTTACTATTACCGTGGGTAATTAACTATCACCTAACAAATTTTACTTTCCCCTCAATTAACTGTTTAATTCAGCAAACTATAGTGGTATGATATGAATTTTATAAGAAAGCTTGCAACGGAGGCTACTTTTTCTATGCACTTTCAACGGAAACTCTAAAATCGAGCAATTTATTTCGAAGTTTCGAATTAAATTCGAAAAGTGACTGCTTGTTTGATGATTTTGTAAATCAGGAATTTCATTCAAAAATTTTACAGTTTAATAGCGCAGCATTTGGTAACGGTGTTGAGTTTGAAATTGGAAATGCTGTATTGAAATTAAATAGTCGTTCAAGCCGAACTGTGAAAAAAATTTAATTGCATTACCACAATTGTGTAGTTTTATAGCTAGAAATGTAATACATTGATTATGATACAAGAACAGAAATTTGGGGACTTGCCAAAACGTTTTCGTTGTTATGATATGGAATTACAAGGAACCATTTGGATAAAATGGATATGGACACCCTGTATAGGACGAGTAAAAAGTACATTCATCAGAGGGACCCATAATACTTGAGAGTTGTGTGTATTGTGTCACAAAATAACAACTTTTGCCAACCTCGTAAGATCGCCACATGAGGTCTTGCATTATCTTGCTGAAAATAGTTTTGGTGCAATTCGTCATTATAATACACAGACGCCTAAGTAAAACTTACCAGGGCCATACGATATTATACTTATTATAGTAAAATGAGGAATACTGAAAGAAAATACTCAATTCAAAAGCGTTTTTTTATTATCCTATTGGATGCTTGGTACACATTTCCAAAACTTCTGGAAAAGGCCTCCATTTAGTAAGACATGCCTGGTTGCTCACGCTCCAAATGCTTCTTCGAAGCCTAACTTCAGTTTGAATTCCCATTAATAAAATGACATCAGGTTCCAATGTTTTTTTCATTTAAGGTGACGTCGACGAAACCGGTCCTTTACGAGTTTCAGTCGAGCGAACCACGAAAAGCGCCCATAATCTTTAATCACTTTTTGATTAATCGTTTAATATGTGGGTAGCGAGGAGCACATTAAAAGTTTTTGTGTTCGAGGATCGTTCAAGAGCCGATTCTAGAACTGCAGTCGCAGGAGGCCGCCAATTTGTGATATTGAAAATCGAAAGTAAATTCCGCCGGTTGTTACTCCAGTGAGCAAACGCTAAGTGGCTTTCTCCTTTATTTCGGACAGCTGTAATATAAATACAGTAGAAAGCGAATTTTTTATCGAATTACATCGTTTTTAAAAGGCGGTGCATTAATTGCACCGAGTTACACAGGCGAGAATTCCACGCTAATTTTTGTAAATTAGTTTTACTAATCGCCAGTTTTGTGAATCCAAGCGTTTAACTGCTGAACGCTTCGATTCACAAAGTCGACGCGCTTATGGATATTAAATTATGTTTAATTGGGATTTGCAGATTAAACTGTTTAATTATTTAACAGCTTTTAATACTTTTACACATTTTCTATTACACTTGTTTCTGGATCAATAACTTCATTTAATTAATTGAATTAATACTTGAAAAAAATAAATTACGCAATTCCACATCTAGATTTTCATAGAAAGATTGCGACAGGTGTCACAATAATTACACAAACTTAGATAATGGGTTAGAGATATCGCATATACCTGTACAGGATGTTGCTAAATAAAAATAGATCGAGCTCGATGGATAACTTTTAATAGAAGAAAGTTTTGTATTATTAAAGGTTAAATGCTATTTGCAATTATAGTTACTAGTTTTTGTTATAGCACCCGAGTAGTTAATAGGAGCGAATATAAAAATGTTATATTATATAAGCAAATTTCTTACCAAAAATGATGTATGTGTACGTATATCAGAAGAAATATGTGGATGAGCTTTCTAAAGTAATATTGGCACCATTAATCAGTTAATAATTAGTAGAATATGTGACAGCGCATGCCAAATGGTGGAGGGGCATCGCTTTTACGGATTGGACTCATTTTATAAATTGGAAGATATAGTAACGTCGAAAATGCATTTTTTTACCTTATTAATATCGTGAGCTCATGGAATTTTAATTGACAGCTTTAGTTTAAAAATATGGTTTTCTATTGTTCATTAGTTAAAACATCCAGTGAAGCTTAATTAAAGTTAAAATAAATTGGATTGGTTCAATGGCATTTAAGATTTAAATACTAATCGTGGCTTCTTGAAACCTTCAAAGGTAGCTAAAATTGTTTTTAAATACTCGGTTCTAGACGAATCTATGTTCCACTAATTAAGCGTTGATGGCTGGATTTAATTAGCTTTGATGGGGTTTTAAAGAGAAAATACTATTAAGGTTCAAAATGCTGAGTATCCCAATAACAGAATCTAAAATGATAATTGAAATAAGAACAAAACGAATAACGGAAGGCGCAAAACTGACAACAACCATATATTGACTGCTGAAAAAACAACGGTAGATTGAACCGAAGATACAAATAAACTCTTTAATTGTCTTAAAAATTATAAGAATTGATGAATAGAAAAACGTCTTAACAACTGTAATGTAAAATTTAAGTGTGATCAGATGAGTGTGTATTTTTTTTATTAAGCGACAGATATACTTTGTATTCTGGAACTCTTACTTTTACAAGGACTCTAAGATGAAGCTTAGCATGTGTTAGTGTAAAAATGGTGTTTTACTGTAGAAGTAACAGAAAGCGATTTTGAATATGAGGATGTAATACATATAAGGAAATAACCTAACGTAATATACAAAAATATAGACTACATTTATAACGACTTAAGAAAAATGTACTATCTAACAACCAATGAAAAATTCACTTGCTGTAATAGTTAGAAAATAGAAAGTATATCGCTGTGATTTATTTCGCAGATCGTGACCCTGCTTACAAATGCTTAGTCTCAGGGTTTTTATCAATTAAAAAGCTCAATCACTTACCTGTAGCATTAACAATGTTAACCTGACTCTTTCTCTCGGGAAACTGTCAGAAAAATTACTTTTAAACCAACACCTAAATATTGCAATTCAATTCAAATTAAAGGCACAAATTGGGGCAAAAATAAATATAATTTTAATTTCAGTTCAGGTAAAGCCATATAATATGGAACTAGTTGCATGTAAACAGACAAATAAAAATAAATGTTAAATTACAATTGACACAAATGGATTGCTATGATAAAATTTAATGAAATCAAATCACCTTTTCCGAGTTATAGTCAAGTTACTTGTTTAACCACTCCTACAAAATATTTTTGTCACATGGATATTTATGGCTTACAAATAAATAAACAAACAAATAAATGCTTTTAAATGCACAATTTTTACTTTTTAATTATTAAACTACAACCTACCGAGCTTTCATTACGCAATTATAGTAGTTTTGACTTCGACTGCTCTATTATGTACTGAATGTAATAATCTAATAATTATTCGCACTCGCGTTGTACCGGATTTTCAGGTGATGGACACTGGCCTGCACTGCTACTTCCCTCGATGCGGATACAATTTTCTTGTTCCTGCTGTGTTTTCAAAATCTCTAGATGCGGTACTGCACTTGTACGACAGCTAAATTCAATTGTATTACGTGGCTCGACGTTGATTTTACTTTTTGGAGGCTCGCAAAAATGGTGATGTTCTGCAGGGCTTGTGGGACGCTCAGCTAATTTTTCACTTTTAAAATGGTTAAATTGCGTTTATATTCAGTCCACAGCTTGTGGCACTAAAGTTCGACGATTTGTACTAATTACTATTACAATTTTGGTAAAAATACCGATTTACAATTAGATTTTGTTGGAGTTTTTTTACCAACGCTCTTTTTCACGGTTATTTTCAGAGAGAATTTGTTTCTGTTTATAAACAAACAATGTCTGAAAATTGTCATGGAAACCAATAATTTGTAAGTAATGCGTGATCTGTTTTATCAACATTCGAATTGTCAGGTTAAACCACAATTTTTCCATATTTTAGGTTAGAACTGTTATTTTAAGCAAAACAACTCCTGGGGTCCCATTAGCAGTTTTAAGCGCTAGCTATAGCTATAATTCGAGTAAGTGAACGTATGAAAATGCATTAATTGCTATAATAATGCTTTAAATGAATGTTTCAGAGTGCAGCTAATTCTGTCAAGCTACGATCGGAGAATGGCAGAGCTGGTTGGATTGCCTTTTCAACAAATTTAGTGCTGACTGTCTTACAACCTTGCCTTATTCAAGAGACAACACACCTAAATGGACATTTCCCTTGTATTGAACTACAACTTTAATTAACTTGTTAAATATCGTCATACTAATTCGTACAAGTAAAACATTATTAAAGTATATCACCTACCTGAAAAAATCGTAATTGTCTACAAATATTTCCTATTATATGTTGTGATATATAATACACGGGATTGTGTTTTGATATCGGATATAAATCAACAGTTGAAACAAAATTATAGAAACTATGTTTACTACAACAACATGGCATAAAATAATATGAGACTGTGCGAGCGTATTAACAGCGGAACGTCAGCAACTCGTAGTAAATGATAATGACGAAGAGGAATAAATTGTGCAATTCACAAAATAGCAAATGAAGTTTGTATCGAACACAAAGAAAAAATAACAGGTGTTAACGAAATAATTTACAAGAAAATATCATCTATATATACCATTGATATTCAAACTAGGGGTCACGAGACGCATTAAAGAAAGTGAAGAAATAATCAGTGGGAATTAAGATGTAATCAAATTGGCAGTCTTATTGGAGGTGCATAACTGACAGAAGTTTGGCGCACTACTAACACTTCTCGTGTTAGACTCTTTCCAGTGTGTAGGCGTTCAGCTGTCATAATTAACTAACTAGCTGTAGCCCGCGGCGCATGCCGCATTTAAAGTTTCGTGCGTTGGTATGACATGCGCGCAGATCTTCCTGTCACGAATGCCACCCGAACTTTCTTCGGGCGGCGATCTCGGTAAATCGATTTGCAAAGGTGGATCGTTTGGACTCGTTCAGCAAGGAAATAATAAACCCTCCTTATCATTAAACGAAATGTACTTAAGTTCCTAGTTTAAAAAAAGAACCAATAGGAATAATAAGTAATTTTTTTCTGTGATAATATTGCTATTAAAAGTAATGGGAAGTTTGTTTACAAAAACCCGAAAATAGTAACCGTCGAATGCAACCATGGTACTTTGTCCCGTTTAACACGGCATGTAGTGTTGTGCATTATTATATAGGTATGATGATGCTTCGGCTTGACGGACGATCGTTTCGACGTTTATAACTCCACGCCGGTTTGTATATTCCTTAGCCAGAAGTATTGTTTTTGTCTTGGCTTTCTTTACACTTCGATTTTTCTTGACTAAAATAGATTTAAGAGACATATCTGGCACCTCTTTGAAGTGGTTTCCGTTGTTCGTTATTAACATAGCCAATCCAGGGTGTCCATAGTACTTTTGGAAGGATCTCTTGAGAGATTTTATCTTGAATGACCATGTTTCAGAATTGTAGACCAATATTGGTCATGTATAATAATTCAACCACTATTAATAGTAAATGGTGAGGAGCTTCTCGATGGATGGATTTTCTTTCACCTCTTCATCGCAATTCCACTTTCGGTTCAAGTGAAGCCGTCTATGTCTATGTCTCTTTTTACACATATAATAATTGTAATCTTATTATCATTAACTCGATTTTATGTGTGTTTATCTTCGAACAGCGTTCTTCGTCAACTCTATTAATCGTATAGTATCGTTTCTGTGTGTTTATCTTCAAACTACGTTCTTTGCCAACTTTATTAATCGTATCAACCGTCTTATTGATACGGTTGATGTAAATATATATACAAATCGAATAGCGCCGATGAGAGAATACATCTTTGTCGCACCCCTTTTGAAATTTCACAATCTTCTATATTGCCTAAGTTATAAACTCGTAATTTTGTTGTTTCATTCCAATAAAGGGGTTGATTTTAATGTCCTTGTCAATCTCGCTGTTTTGTAAATTAGGCAAGAGGAAGTCATTGTGAACATTGGCAAATGCCTTTGGTAATTTATAAAATAGAGGAAGACGGCTTCTCTGTGGTCGTAGCATTCTTGAACAATGAGTTATAAGCAGAACAGTGCTTCGTGGGTACTCAGACCGTTTTGGAATCCAAACTACGTTTTTTCACTCATATCTTCCTATGCCTGCACCATAATGAAGCTTCGAAATTTTACAGGTATCACGATGATATCCAACAAACCCCAAACACAAAAGAAAGATCACCACGTACAACTACGGCAGTACCAAATAATTTAGAAAAGGATAAGCAGCCTAAAAGAATCGCAAAATAGAAGTCGAAAGGAAAAAGGGAAATTACAAAGGAATGTTAAAGATAGAATTCAGAAAAAGGACCGTGGTTTAGCAAAAGAGTCGGCTCATGAATCCAACAAAAGTTGACACTACAAAAGCGCAAAAGAAACCGTCCTCAATCACCAATCACGTCCAAAAGAAAACAAAACGTAGACCAGGAACGAGATTCGCTTGTGAAACAAGAATCCGCATGCGCGAAAGGATACCACAACATAAATAAACACAAAACGTACAGCTGAAGGCAACCCGACAACATCAGCTACACATCGAAAACCTCAAAGGGGTATCCAAAATAAATTTCAACAACCTAAGCTCGAACCCACACAAATAAAAAGAACAACAGCAAAATCAAAGAACAGAAGGAAGGGATAAATAGCTCTTACAATGAATGCCGCTCCGAAAAGGACATCAGAACATCCGTCGCTGCTGGGTGTAAAAGGCGCGCCGGTGGATGAACTGATCCAAGCCCAATTCGAGACAACGTCCACTGGAAAAACTATCTAACAAGAAGAAGAAAAACGAAACAGAATAGCAGGAAAGGGGAATGGGATCAAAAGCTCCAGAAAAGAATTGGGGACAACACAGAAGAAGGATGAGAAAGGATTAGTCCGATGTCACGTCAGTCAGTCGACGTAGGGTGGTATAAAGAAAAGCTAACTGAAAATTTCTAAGTGGGAAATAGCCGAAAAATTTTGAAGTCACCACAGAATACAGGTACCAGGCGCGGGACCCCGTAGAATACACCGCGATCATAGGTAACCATACTCCATGAAGACAGAATAAAAACCCTACACCCTACTAGTCAAGGAAAGTGTGCAGCCCAGGATCGACTACACACTGAAACACCATCCACAGTGACCAGATGGCGGAACACCGGAAATGAGACTGCAAAAATGTCTCACTCCTGTATGATGGAACGTCACTGTCCCACAAGGAGGGGGAAAGAACGAGATGATAAAGTTCCCCAACAGCGAGTCCTCCCTTCAAGCAGCCCAACCATCCACCCAAGGGTTCAACAAAAAACCCTTGGTCCCTAAAGCCTAACCTAACATTCAAAATCCTAATGCCAAACTCGAATGCAAAGTCCAATGCTAAGTTTGTCTTCGTTACGACAATCCAACAGAATCTAGTTTTCTTCATCTGGCGGGTGTTGCTTTATGTCTTTGACATGCCATGTGCCGCGAAATGTCCCATCTTCATCTTGAAGCTCGTACGTAACAGGTGATAATTTCCTTCGTACAGTCAAAGGCCCAATAAATTTTGGAGCGAGCTTTGCGGTGAAGTGTTTGGTGGCGTCGGACAACACAAAATTGCGTCGGTAAACTCTGTCGCCCACATTATATGTCACTTCTCTGCGTCGTAGGTCATATCGTTGTTTAGATCTGGCATGAGCATTCAAAAGTCTCTTATGTATATCTTGATGTAGCTTGTCTAACTCTTTAAGTTTATCAGATGTCTCACATTTATCTGTTTCAGCCTTTACACCTGATTTAAAATAATCACCCCTAGGAACATGTTCACGTGCAAAGTTGGCAAAGAATGGAGTCACTTTAGTGACTTCATGAACCGAGCTCCTGATAGCGCAGCCCACTTTAGGCAAAAGTTGTTCCCATTTCTTGTGGTTATCTGCAACATATAAAGCCAACATAGTTTTGATGACACGATTAACTCTTTCTACGAAGTTAGCTTGAGGATGATACGCAGGAGTGAAAATAATTTTCACATGGTAGCTGTCACATAACTGCATAAATTCTCGTGAACGGAACTGCACACCATTATCGCATACTAAGTACTGAGGACATCCAAAGAATAGAAAAACATTTTCCTCAACTAATCTGGTTACAGCGGCAGCTGTAGCTTGACGGAGTGGAAACAGTAGCACAAACTTGGTAAGTTGGTCTGAAATAACCAAAATGTAACTGTAGCCTCTGGATGATCTAGGTAAGGGACCACAGATATCTACTGCAATCATCTGCCAAGGTTTTGTGACATTCGGGCGCTGTCCCATAAGACCAGCTGGACAATTCTGTTCAGGTTTCATGGCAGCGCAGATCTTACACCTTCGAATGTAGTTGGCTACATCGGATCGCATTTTCGGCCAATAGAAGCGATTCTTCAGGCGTTCGTAGGTTTTGAAGATGCCTGCATGGCATGCTGTTAATGCGTCATGATGTTCGTGGATGAGTTCTTGACGTTTTTCTTTCGGCACAACTTCTTTCCATGTTTCGTTATTGTCTCTCAATCGCGGGTAGGTACACTTGAGATATTTATAGATTTTATTATCTTCGACTCGCCACTGTGGAAATTGCAATGGTTTTGACATAATTTTTGTTCTCAGATTCCGATACCAATGATCTCGAATGGGTGCTGGTTCTTCGATGGTTAACACCACATAATCCGATCTGGAAACAGGCTTTGACGGCAAAAATTGCTTGAAATTATTGACCGGCTTCTTCCTTGTTTTAGAGCACCGGGTCCGGTCGCCTACCGTGCTCCTCGCTCGTTTCCCGAGCATCTCTTACAAGTGCGGCTGGTTACTCCTACTTGCCCGCATCCATAACAGTACATCCGTTTAGGAGCAGTACACTGCATGGCTCGATGTCCTGACTTGGAACAATTCCAACAAGTAAGTGATGCAATAGCAGTTGGGGCTTCTGTAATTTTATTACTAGTCTTCTCTCTGGCTAGGTGGTTCTGGGAAGTGTTTGTTGGAAGCTCCATTTCGCTGAAGTCAATCAGAGGCTTTTCTTCGACTGCACAAATCGGTGGCTTTCCCGCACGCTTGCAGTAAGCTAACTCTGGTTCAAGTAAGTATGAGTTAGGCGTAGGAGGTGCTTTAAAATTATTCGAAGCTATTTTGGCATCTTCTAAAGCCATACAAGTTTGAGTAAGTTCAGTGATAGTATAAACCGGGTGTAATGCTAATTGCATAGCATAATACGGCTGTAAGTTCTTCTTAATTATTGCCAATCTTGTAGTTTCAGATGGAAGTTGAGGCAGCCTGCTGAATAAGTTGTCCATGGTTGCTATATAAACAACCACTTTTTCTGATGGGTGTTGTGTGCGGCTTCGAATTTCGTCCCAAAGGCGGATCTCGTAATCGTGAGGGAGAAAGTTTGCTTTCAACTTGCTAATCAAGTCGTCCCAATCGATGATAGTACGCTTCACTGCTCGGTACCATATCAGTGCGTCTCCAGTGAAAATTTCTACTGCTGACTTAAGCAATTGAGCTTTTGGAATTCCACGTGCTTCTCTTAGCTCTTCTACACGCACTAAGAAGCTTGTTAAACTGGACGATTCACCATCATAATGAATGTTCCACTTGCTGATGGGAATAAAGTTGCTGTACACAGGTCGAGAACACTCTGGATATATCTTACTTTCAGCGGTAGGTATGTGTAAGTTTCCCGCTTGTCTATCTAAGCTTGTTGTAGGTCTTACAATCTCGCTCAGTTCCATGGACTTCAGTTTTTGCTGTAAGTTGTTGTCGTGATGGGAAACTTCAGCGTTACGCTCTGGCGTTGACTCATGGAAGCTCACTCGACGTTTCGATGGTTCAAATTGTGTTGGGAATATCGACATCTCATGACCAATGAGTTGCCCGATGGCAGTTGCATTTTCTTCTGCACTTGTAGTTGCCAAGGATGTGGTAACTGGAAGTAGTAAATTAGGCTCATCTAGAATAGATTGTTGTTGAGACTGAACTGTTGCTTGCTCATGTATAGTTTGTTCGTGGTAACCTGAATAAGCTTGATCGATAGCTATAGATAACTGACCTATTTTGGTGAACAGTGTTTGCTGATGCTGTTGTTGCATGTTGTTTTCGACATTAAGTCGACGTAAGCGACCTAAAACATGGTACATTCTTGCCATAATGTGTTGTACTTCATTATCTTTGTTATTGACATCAAAATGTTCTAATGCCTCTTGCAGTTCGTGAAGTTTTGTAGCACAAATCTTCAGTTCTTCATCAGGCTTGAAATAAATTCCTGTTGTCACGTCTAGCGTTCCTAACTGCTGTCTATGCATAGCGTCTCGCAAAATTGATCTCTTCTCGGTTACGTTCGAACCCACTGGACATCCACGAATTAGCAATTCATACGTTAGCTCGTCCGCCAATAATCTTCCAACATCCATTGTAATTGTAACTAAACAATCCTATACCTATACTAAAAATACTAAACCTTACTAATAAGAGCACAAAAGAAAAACAAAAATAGCCCTTCAGTACTAATAATACTAATACCTACTAATATGTCCAAAAATGTACCTAATCTAAACACACATTCCTAAATTCTAACAAAATTCCTCAAGATATGCAACAAAATGGCTATAATCCGATAATTACCGATACGACAAGGAACCAATCGATACTAATCAAATACTCTATACTGCACGAAATGCCAAACTACTTAACCAAAGGCTCCACGTCAGAGGCGCCAAATTTATTACATTTGCTACACATGGGAATTTATTTGCACGTAAAAACAAAAATTATAAATACTTCACAGCAGGGTGGTACAGGAATCGTCTGGTCGTGTAGCAAACGTTTGCCAAGCTAGGTCCTGAGCAGGATGGGGTGGGTTGTCCGGAAGCGCCACTGGTTTGAGACGGTCCAAACCAGAAAACCTACAGGTGGCCGTGTAAATTCCTAAACCACTAGCTGTTTCACAAAAAAAAAATAAAAGACAGAAAACACCAAGACTCGAAATAACCTAGTTATTTATTTACAGTTTGTACACCTTCAAAATTCTGTGTCATACTTGAAAAAGGCAACACAATTCTGTGATAATAGTATGTAAATGGAATAGTTTGTAAATGTAATCTTAGTGGTATGTAATGTACAAGATTTTATTTGAATAAAGTCGAAAATGTAACTACGATAATCGCAATTTGTTCGAGTACCCGTGTATCAACTACGATAGTGACTTAAATATAATTAAAAACAGCGATACCGGAATGCGGGAGAATAGTAAGTTCTAAATCGCTTGATTAATTAGGTAAATACTCTATCTAGTCGCGAACCTCTTCGAATTGGTACCATTTCGCCTAGGGGAGTGCTAATACACATAAAATGGTGTATTTACGGTGCTCATATTATGTGAAATGTCAAATTAATGCTCCCGGAGACCTCCGCCAGTAATGGTTTAAATTTTGAAACACTGACAAGTACTTGAAACTTGAATGCAACCGAAGCAGTACTACCAAACGTAAAGATATTAAATGCATAGAATGACATTATCCTATTACACAAACGTAATTGCACGTGATGTACAACGAAGCTATACAATATTCCGCATGTAAAACGGCATGAATTTCGCTAGCATATACCTAGGTAAGTACAATACATAAAGTAAAGATCATAGTGCCATAACGAACGATAGTTTCAGTTCAATAAGCACCAAAAGGTAGATAACACTAGGTGTTGTAGATACCTGGATCGTGCACAGAAGGATCGCTACATCAACAGCTATGGGGGATAGCTATTAAGATGTCCACCAGCTTGAATAACCTCCAAAGAGTCAGGGCTTCATCTAACTTTGCGGGTGAGAAGCGTAGTCGAGTGCAGTCACCATGGGGAGAAGCCTTGCATGCGCACTATCACATGTGCTGAGGGGCTCGGATTGGAACGGAATTGTTGCTCCAGGTGCCTTAGCCAAGTAACACCAATGCCACAGGCATAATAGATCCCCAAAAATCGGAGAACGATACAGCAAACTAGGACGAGGAGGCCTAAATACGAGACGTTATCGAAAACTGTTCAACGGCAACCATAAATTAACATACCAGAGTTGTAATGTGGCCTCGAGTAAGTAAATTGCAGAAATATATATTTATCCCAATACAATCGGATTCATTTTAGCAATATAACACCCATTTCCTATTTCTGGATGGCAGATTCCTCAAAGAACAATGGAAACTATGTAATCCACTTAAGGGAAAATTCCCAAAAATCACATGCAGCTCCAAAAAGGAAAACTTAAAAATGGTCGCCGGAAATCGTACTATCAAAACAATTTTCAAAACTGTTACTAAAAATTCCCTAAAAATCAAGGATTTTTCAAGTCCCAAAAATTGCAAAAATGAGTATGCAACCAAAGTTACACCTAACGTATGCAGGTAAATCTAACTACATGAATGTATTTAAGCTAAGAAATTATCCAAACAATCCTTAACTGTATCTAAATGTAAAATTACACGTAACAAAAGGTAATAGCCGAACTAAAAGCGATTAGTAATTACAAAAAGGATTGCAAAGGCAATGAAATGAAGCGTAGAATTCAAGTAAAATTAGACAGTGAAATTTTGTCAGGGTTTTAAAAGAAAGGTATAAGAAGCTAGATAAACCAATGAACGTTCCAACGCGCAGCTAAGAAGGCAGGCCTTAAGGCATAAAACGGAAATTGTAAGAATCAGCAAGACAGGGTAAAAAGCGAAGAAAAGCAGACAACAGATGGGCCCAAAATTGTGTGTAAAAGTAGACAGGTGAATTCGAAGGAAGCCTTGGTGCAGGAAGTACTCGAACTTAAATAATCAGTACTCTAACTTAAATAATCAGTGCAGTGACGTGTGAACCATTAAAAGCAATTAATAAAAAACGTGCAGTGGCGCTAAGACACGGTTAATTAGTTATAAATGTAAACAATTATATTATGGATAAGAATTTTAATAGTTTTAGTTGTAAGCAAATTTAGTGTTAAAAGTAATCAATTTGAACTTGGGTCAATATCCGTTTTTTATTAATATTCCACTTGCAATTGTTTATGACGGATTTGCGAGGAGAACAAAAGAATACATTGTAAGAATTGTGTTGAAATGTGCTCCACTTAAAACGAATTTTTCATATAATAGATAAACAGATATCACCATAAAAAGTATACAGTTTTACTGAGTGCATGTCCAAGGTGGTGTGGTAGTATTTGCAGAGATTTCCGCCACAAAAAAGTAAAAAGTTCTTCGAAGCTCCGTTACGATAACCTAGCAGCCGATGCAGCCCAGATTTCGATCTCTGCGTGGAGCCAAGCGAGTCAACACAGCCCAGAGGGGAAGGTACCAGATTATAGAGCAGCCTTCTAAGATCGTGTCCCAGGAGTTTCATCAGGATCAGCCCCATAGCAGCCCAAGAATTGCATCAGCGTCTCCTACAAGTTCCCGATTCAAGTTCGGTAGAGAACAGGTACCGTTTTTGGCTAAAACTAGCTATGTTAGGCACGTGAAACTTATGTGTATGTAAGAAGAGCCAATACTTAAGACAATCCAAGTATTTTCCGTGGCGGTAAAGCAAGTGCAGCTCGCAATAAAGGCCGAGTCCATAATTTGAGGTTAGGCGAAGTTTGAACCCAAGCGACGCTTCGAAAAACAATTGAAAATTTGCCCGCGTCTCTTCGACGGGATCGACAATCAAGTGCTGGAAAAACAAATGACAATTAATGCCGCCAAAACACCCGTATTCAAATAATTACCGGTAGAAACTTTGATAAATTTCACTTTGTTTTTAAGTCACTGACCGCTAACTTGCCAGCGGGATCCATTTTGGTGTAGCATTTGACTTAATTTCGAATATTTGCTTATGCGCATTAGAGCTAAGGCAGAAAACAAATCCGTATTCAAATACTTTGAAAAATTACACATTCAGGTAAATAGAATATAATAAAGGGCATATAACCATTTATTTTAACAAGTCAAGTAAATACAACTCACTTTTAATCTTCCTAAAATTTTATAGAACAAAAAAAATTTTGCATGGTGGCTCTAATCAACAATTAATTAATTAATTAATTAAACAAAGAGCACAACCATTGCAATATGTATATCTAACGGCAATATACCTTAATTTTGTATAATCGAAGGATGTAATCATATTAATGACTGGCAGCACATTCTACGTACATTCAGCCTTTCACACATTTAGTCAAATAATACGCTTACCATCGAAGCTCCTTATGGCAAAAACTCTGCCATCGCTTGCAAAATCAAACTGTATTTACATCTACCATTTGCGAAACGAGTATCTCATCGCTTGCAGTACGGAACTTGCCATTTACAAAAGTAAGCAAAGCAAATGCTAAATTCGCGTCTTCTATTCCTGAATACAATAGTTCGTAGATTCCCTAGCAGGTCAATAATGATGTAACAACGTCAATGCTCAACGGTATGCTGCTCTATTGAGAATGTGGTCACGGCTCTGCTCACGTGGATCGGTGCAATCCAGCCAAACATCAGGTGAGGTTCTCGCATTCTGTTTTTAATTGTATTCTTGTCAGCTTCGTTTATAGCCTGAAGACGATTTTTAGAATATAAAGCGAAACATGTCGCTACGCTATCTGTAACAAGTCGATTATAATTTGATATAAAGAAGACTGCGTTTGATATTCATTTACTGAATCCTGTAGAATGTTGCATTATGAGATTAATCGTAGGTTCCCAATTTGGAGGAGGATACATTATCTTCGATTTAGGGTATGAAGTGGTATGGGTAGCAGAGTAGAGACCCCTAATTCTCACTTGAGACCCGATTAAAAAAAATGTATCTGCAGCTAGGGTACCTCAGGGTTGCTGATTCTCATACGCATCATGTGTCAGTTCTTGAGGTACAACGAGAAGAAAAACCGATCGAAAGATAATTATGAAGGGCTGCTCATCGAAACAAAAAGGGAATTCATAGATGACGATACTGAAAGTCTTCCTGTTGATAGTAAATTTGAAAGAATTACAACGAAACAAGTAATAGAAAACATAGAACAAATGAAGAGCGGAAGGTGTTCAGCGCCCAGAATTATTTAAATAAGATTAATTAAAGCCAGTGTACCTCACTATCTCCCATAAGGGCGATACAAAATATCCTCAAAGAGACAGGGTTAAGTGTTAATACTAAAAAAAGTGGATTATAGGGTGATATCGTTCAGAAACATTTAAGAAAAGGTATTGACCATGTGATTGGAGAAGATCAGAGTGTATCCACGCCTCAAGGGTAATGTGTGGGTAACTTATTTATCATACAACAACTTATGAAAGATAAATTAGCTAGAGTGGATGGAGTACCTATGACATTTATTGGTTTACTGAATCGGCATGCAAATGTTTCCAAAAGAAAATTGTGATACTCTCTGTCAACTAATAGCCATATAGTTGCAGTAATACAAGCACTAGACGTCAGCAATATAGCATATACTAAACAACGCTATCAAATAGTTTGGCGTTCTCCTGAATGACAAATGTTATGTAAAATAATTCCATTACTTTAGATATCTCGGAGCTACAATAGATGACAACAAAAAAGAGAATTGAACAAACTGTGGTAGATAGAAACTGTCTTGTGATGGAAATGACCTGTGGACGATGAGAGAAGAGGATAAAATAAAAAGCTCGACTGTAGTAGAGATAGAAGTTCAAGGGTTTCCAAAAAATAGTAATTACAACAAATGTAGAAGTCGGAAGTCAGTTTGAAATGGTTCGATCACCTACTAATAATGGAAAACGCAAACGACTGTTTCTTACTGTAAATCTCTTGGTAGGAGAGAAAGAAGTTGGATCAGGAAATCCTGGAACGTAAAAGGGCGAACAGCAATGAGAAAGAGACAGTTGGAAAACGATATGGCGTATGTACTTATTTATATTTGTGTAATTATTTATAGTATACTGTACATAACCATTGATTAAATAAGTAGTGTTGACTATGTTGACATCTGTATATCTTTCGTGTGTATGTACTGATATAACAAGTTCAGTGTAAACGTTTCTTAGTTACGATGTATTCTAAATTTTCATTTCATCGATTGAATTCAAGACATGTAGTGAATATTTTTTGTAGTGTTTTTGTATTGTGTGATTTTGCAAAATGCCTAGAAATTGTATAAATCCACCGAACAGCTTTTGCTACATTTAAATTTCAAAAACATAGTTTTACTCCTCTCATAAAAAAATTTATGAGCTTTATTTTGGCCACAAAGCTGGTGACCAAGACAAATATTGGGCCCTTCACATTTGTTGTGCTACTTGTGTCAGACTCCGTACAAGCTGGTTAAAGGGTTCTTAGCACATAAACTTTGCTGTTCCAATGATTTGGCAGGAACTAAAAGATCATGACAGCGATTGTTACTTTTGTCTAACTAATTTCGGGCATTAGTTCAAAATCAAAGCACACTATTTCATACCCTAATTTACCATCTGCCATGATAGCTGTGGCTCACAGTGAAGAACTGCCTGTGCCTAAACCACCAGAAAATATCATACTAGGCCATGATGAACAATACAAAAATTTGGCAGAGGATAATGATGATGTAAAGGTTGATCCAAACTACGATGCTTCGTGTTCGTTTGAATTTATCTAGAAAGGAGGCAGAACTTTTAGGCTCACGATTAAAAGGTTGAAATCTCCTCCACCACGAAACAACGATATGGAAAAGCGGTACCAGGGCAAGTGGGGTTGGAGCATGCTAGCTGACTATTGTTAGACCCTAAAGAGAGATGTTCATGAAGCAAAATATCGTAGAAAATCAAACACTACTACTTTTTAGGTAAGATTATACTACACTTAGAGTGCGTTTTAAATACGTTATGTTGTAAAATTAAAATAGTTGTCTCTAAAAATCTTGAGAATAATTCTGAAACCATACTTGAATTTAGCAGGAAAAATGCTATTGGATTCACTCATTTTCACTTCTGGGACAAAAAATTAATCAAATTTTGTATACCAGTGTTAATTAATCTCAAATAGATATATAATATGGAAACATATTTTATTTCCATTATCTGCAAATTCACAGTTTTCTTCAGCAGAAAGTACCATTGAGATTTATAAACACCCAAATAATTTAAATCGGGATGAAGGCTTTCCCCTTCCTTCTATGTGGAAAGTGCTAATTTCTAAGCCCCGGCCACCATCACTCAACCGCGACGGCAGTTGCTCATAAATTTTCGCTTTTCTTCTTCCGATAGTTAGAAGAGTTTCGCCTCTGGCGTAGTTTACACTTTGAGTTACCGTGCTCTTTTGCTTTTCTTTCTGATGAAGCTCCTTACGAAAGCAGGCGAAACGTTGAGTTGGTCGACCTCAATAATGACACGGTCCAATCCTGGAAGTCGTTTGTTACTTATGTTCTATTTATCGTCAAAAAATATTGTTACTTATAAAATAAAATTACCGTTTATACTATTTTTTATCGTTTAAAATTGTGGCACAAATGGAACCATATAGTTATAAGATTCTAATTCAGTGGCAAACTACCGGTGTGAGACGTTAAAAAATGAGAAAAGTAATAAAATTATTAAAATTGTAGTCGAGTTTGGGCATTGCCTTATTGATTTTAGAATTATAATTATAATATCTCAATCAGTCTTTTACGATAAGAAGGGAATTTAAAAGTTTAAGACACAAGTATCAGGTATAACACATATCCAGATTCCATACAAAAATAAACAAAGCAATAAGAGTCTTCATGGTTACTACAAATAAGACTGTAGCTGCAGCAAATTAAGCGTGATCAAAAATTAACTTTGCCGTTGCTTTCAATTGAAAGTATATATACTAAAAAGAATTGAAAGAATATCATTTCTACATTTGCTCAATCAAAAGCACAAACGAAAGGTTTTGATTGTTATGCATTTTAATAGTTTCTTTAAGAATAAAATAATAAATGTTTCTTAATATAACAAATACTTATGTACCTGCATAGATACCGTAATGTTTCTCTATAATAATCATTATTGGTTTCTTCTTCTTCTTGTTCATAACATCTTGACAGATGTGTTGTGACCCATTATTAATTTTGGATATTACTGATGGCTCTTTTTACCGTGTTTCGCCATCTTTGTCTACTGGAAGCCATATGGGCGGCTTCACTCAAACTAGTGTGGAGAAGATCTCTTGTTAAGTCTATCCAACGTTTTGGTGATCGTCCACGTCTTCTTTTTCCATCTGGTTTACCTAGAACTACCAGCCTTTCAATATTGTGTTCGCTGCGTTGGATATGTCCAAAGAAGGACAGAATGCGACTATAAACGGTACACGAGAGTCTTTGTCGTGGTCGAATTTCTTCGAGAACGGAGACGTTTGTACGGTGAGCTGTCCATGAAATTCGCAACATACGTCTCCAGATCCACATTTCAAACGTGTCAATTCGACGGCGGTCTGCTTCTTTGACAACCCATGTCTCGGCGGCATAAAGAAATATGGAAAATATAATTATTGGTTTATGTTACTGTTATTTCTATTCATATTATAACTTTTTTGTAATTAATTTTTACCAATTAATAAAAAAATCGCTATATGTGTAAATGAGTTAAGAAAAAAGGGGGGGGGGTCCCATTTCGGTGTCCACACACGGCCGTAATTCTGGTTGTTACGCCCCTGTTATAGTTGTACTGCTGGTTTATTATTTCATTTATTTATCCAAATTTATTGTAATTAAAGTATCACATAACTAAATACATTTTGTAGAAATTAGAAACTGAGCTATAAATTAATCTCATATGACATTTCAGCTAAAACTTTATTTTGCTCAAGATTGTATATAGTTTAGCTACTAAAATTTTGCCATAGAGGCTTAGACAGTTACAAAAATATAAAGCGTAGTCAAAGCAATCGAATAAAACTTCAACGAACTGTAATAAGTGACCCCAATTTTAAAACTGTTATTCACAATTAGATATGAACACACACTTTTCTCATACGATGGACCGAATGTCTTGTACTGTGGTAAAATAACTGTTGAAAAAATGAACTATTCGACCTTACATTCCAAACAACCTTTGTTAATAGCGTGTTGCCATATATTTCGCAGAAAAAGAACCGCACTTGAGAAGAGGTAGATAATTGATCATTACTTTGGGAAAACTTACAAGACGTCGATATTAAAACTAATGTTGTGGTTTAAACGTGGTAAGACCTTTCCCACAAATATTTAAGGAGACTTTTTAACGGATTGCTGGAAGTATTAACAGAGATGCTAAATACAAAGGCGCCAACATAATCCTTTAATGTAGTATAAATATTCTAATGCAAGTTGTTGTACATGTTGCGTAATTTGTTGCAATTGTATATTATTTATTAATTATTAAATTATTTCTCTTTATAACTATGTGTGGAATTTATTAGTATCAACACATGAGAATATTTTCTTTTTCAGCAACCGTCTTAAAAGTAATTACTTTTAATACCAAAATCTGTCATTGAAGTTGACGTTTCTCTTACTGACACAAAAAGTGTATGTTTCTCTGCAACACTGTTAGTTGCTAGGATTAATAGTTATCTATGGTACAAGTGAATAAAGAGGCATTTTATCAATAAGGGGAAAACTTTAGCTCACGAGGCGAAGCCGAGCTGTTGTGTATTGTCGAACATTGTTCTGTCTCCTTTTTAAAGAATGAACATATGACTGCTTCTTTCGTAATACATACTTCTCTTGCTTCCTTCAGGATTTCAGCCGGGGTTCCATTTTCTCCTGCACTTTTATTATTTTTATCACTTATCTCCTGTGCCGTTGACTCCCCAACCTCTTCTTGTTCATCCTGTTGCGTTTGATCTGGTAACTCATGCGTTGATGCCTGGTCTTGGGTTTCCACGTGTTTATTTAATATTGTAATGGTTTACTGCCCACAGCAATTCTGATTGCCTAAGTAACAAAATGAATAAGGTCAACATGAGCACAGAATTGAATATTTTATTTATTGCAAGATAATCAGTACTTTACATTAATAAATGCATTTGAGGAATAAAAGTTAGCATGAGATAAGGCAGGTTCAGAAGGGTTACGTTCAGAGTTTCAGATATGATAAATGTTCGGAAAGGCCAATGCAATTAATTTGTAACTGACGGATTTGAGCTTATTAATGTCGAACATAATGTGAATAAAATGATACAGAATGATGTTAAGTACAGAAATTATATGAGCGTTATGTATTTAAAAGTTTATAATCCAGCAAACGGCAAGTTAACTGAAAGGTAAACAAAAAAATAGTGCGAGCAAAGCAATTATTTCAAAGAGCAATGGAAATGTAAGGCAACCGATCGAAAGACAATTAGTGAGACGCTAAAGAAACTCAAGTGTATCAGTGCATTATAAACCAAAGTGATTTAAAAGCAGAGCAAAGTGTAGTGACATTTATTCTAAGAAAAAGACAATTTTAGTAGTTAGGCAAAGACATGACATAAAAACTGTAGTCCATAAGTTCAAACATGTTATCGAACCTAAGTTCTTTTAAACATATGAAAATCTAGTTGCTAAGTTATGAGACAGTCAATTGTCAGAAGTTGGGGGCAAATTGAGCTCCACATTGATTGCATAAAATTGTGAATAAAAAGTTATTTGTGAAGCCAGTTTATGTGCAAAGTTAGTCACCAAGGTGACGCGCATCTGTGGGTGTAATTTTCCCAAGTGTAGCAACCCCCAAGATAGTGCAATTAGGCCAGCAAGTTTCCACCTAGTGCGTCATCAGGGACGATTTTGAGGTAGTTCCAGACATCGTAAGGCAGATCTTTTTGTGCTACACGGAGAGGAGGCGTACAGCTATCCCTGGGTAGAAGAATTAGAACCAGCAAACCATTTCCAAGCGAGTATTTGCCGTGACGTCTGTCCGGTGTGCCAACCAACAGCGGAGCACGTCTTCAAAAAGGTAGAATTCCATAAAAAAGGGAGCAGCAGCCTCATACAAATTGAGGTTCATTAAGAATATACCTTTGCTGAGAAGTTTAACGTGTTTCCAGTATCCCACGTCCATCCAGCTTCGAGTAATTTAGCTAGCATCCCTAGAAAGTGCGAATTGACGCAGAATTTGCAGTTCTGGCCGGTTTCACACTAGAAACAAAACGGGGTTAGCCGTTGCTACGTCATAGAATTTATTGTATTTACCTGATGCTTTCTTACCATTTTGGTGTTTAAAAGTCAATTTTAAGCTATTTTTTGCACTGACGGATCATCTTGTTTACGGCACTAAACTGAGAGGTTATTTTAAATGTCAGTTGGGAATGGTGCATTTGCCCTAATAATTGAGAGTAATTGTCATACAAGGAATTATTTGTTATACCAAGTTTTCTACGTAATTTTATGAACCGACCCCCTGAGGTAAGAATTGTTTCATGTTTGCAAATAAATCAAATAAGGAAAGAGCAATAAACCATTTAATTATGATAATAAATATTACATTCTTTTAATTTGCCCTGAGTTTGACAGACAATTCTCAATTGAAACTTAACAGTTTATAAAGTGTACTATCCCTTGCTAATAATTAGAAATTTTATCATTTATAAACACAATTATTATTATTATTTATAAAGCGAGGTACTATTACAGTATATGCCTAGGAATTAACATTTTATGACACAACCATTTTTGGTTGATCATTGCATTTTGGTGTCCCTTGAAATTTTGCTCCAGAAGCCCGCCCGGGTTTCTCAGGCTTCTGCTATAATGCGCCACTGCTTATGTGTGCATATTTCTGTATAAAATAGGTTCATGATAATAAGGTTCTTTAATAGTTATCTCTCGATTCGATCAGTTTGTGTATCACATTTATTTATGTGGAATTAATGAATGATAAACACATTCCGCCGGACTATTTGGTTAGTTATGCAAGTGAAAGTCGATTATGTAAAAGGTAAATTAAACAGAAACTTTAATTTCGGCCAAATTTGCTTTAAGATTCCGTAAATTCGACGAGCAGGAGTTTTGTGCATTCCTTCATTTCTAATTATAGTCCTGCAGATTTGCGCAAAATGTTTAAGGAAATCTTGCAATCCAAGCGGAAATATTGTGCAAGATTGCATATACAGGACGTTCTTGCAAACTAGCAAAGTCCCTTGTATGGAGGCGATTTCGAAAACAAATGATCGGCCATTTCACATGCATAAAGAAGTCGCTTTGAATCCCGGGCATGTACAAAGTTGGCGTTTGGTCGTGTCGACATTCACTACTAACTACATACTAATGTTCGTCTGCCTGTGCGTAACCATTGTAATTTCGTTTGCTGTGGGATCTTGCTTTGTAGTCACGTTTGCGGGGGATCGATAGTTATGCTGTATGGGGGCCCTTAAGATTTACAATTCATAATATGTTTCAAAAACGTTTTTATTACGCATGCAACAATGTATGCATTCAAACCCGAGTTATGGTCGATTAATTGCCCATTTAAATCGATTCGTGCTTCCTTGATGTACGCAGCGTTTTCACCGCTTCTATCTCTGTCCACAGTGGACAGTGGTCGCAGGTATCTGTTTACCGGAGAAGCTAAGATGTAAAACTTTCGCTTCTCCAAAAAAACCCCACCGGAAAGCCTTGAAAACACAAATTTATGAGAAGATCCGACTCGCATCGGCCCCCCGCAGACCCGGACTGGTTTAAATTAAATATCAAAATACATATTGAAAGCAGTTCGACTGTACAATTATTCTGGTCGATAAAATTTCGAAGCGGATAGCCCTGGGATGTTGCAGTAACGGTGACGTTTACTTTGCTTTTAACATCTTTTGCGCCCGCTTTTAAGCAGAAGAAAGAAGAAACGAAATGTCAGAGCCGTAACTGTGTTTTCTATTTTTATTAGGCTCGGCTCATATTAGCATGCTCCCGTTGGCCATTGAGAAACGGGCGATTATGAAGAAGGCAAACATTGCATGCACATGTGTTATCCACTCTGTTTACCAATCGTTTAGGTTTTTTCGCAATGGAACGACAATTGCTCGCTCTTTGCATCGCTTTGTCGGCGTCTGTTTGCCAAAATAATTTGCAGGAGTATTTCAGGATGGCCTTAACGTTGCGCACGTATTTTGTTTTCCACGTTACATAAATTTAAGTCACTTATACATTATTACAGCGACATTAACAGACTAAATTGCTGATTTAACACAATTATCAAATTAATGCATCAACGCATTCTACTCAGTCATTAACCTGCCATACTAACTGACGTATGCAATTAATCTTGCACAATTTCGTTGTTATTAAATATATTATCTACACTGCTTTAGAGCAGGTGAAATAAAATAAAATAATGTTGTGACCGCTGAACCCTAACTAATATATTCTTGCAACACTTCAATATAAGCATGATAGCGAGCTGTGGGTGCCCAAAATAGTCCGTAACCAATCGCATTCAACGGGCCAACTGAGCTACTCCTGAGGAGGGGTGAGTTAACGCTAAAATAACCGCAACCAAATAAGGGCGTCACCAACTTGATTGTTGAACAACTGGTGAATCTAAGTTGAAAGATTTTTTGGTAATCTGGTAATCGTAATTTAACATTTAAGGCAGATATTTCAAAACTAAATTAATCAAACTTAGGCTGTGTGATAAACTGTAACCTGCTACAGAAAGAAAAAAACATAAATACGATAATATTAACGTGATATCTATTTTCAATCAACGCAGACAAATAACATAAGAGGACCGAAATAAAATATTGAATGTATGATATCTAAAGACAAGGTATGTAAGTAATTGAGACAAACCCAATAGCAGACCAACGACGTGTACACGTAGCATTAACAGCGTAATGTATATCTGTTAAGCTCAAATGTAAACCTAACGCACAGATAAACACAGTTAAACTGCAAGGTACGTAGGAAATGCATATTATATAAATCAATAATATATTGCTACGGCAAAGCACTTTAATAGGCTGCCATCCAATTATTAATTGTAGAAAGACAAATACTAATACTTGAAGTCTCCGCACACGTTTGTTTAGTACTCTATTTGAATCGTAAAGCAAGCAATTCCAGAGCTAATCATTTGTTTCACTACTCAATTCTCGCTTTAATAAAATAATTAATACGTATGAAACTCTAATCTCAAGGTTCTCAATAAAGCAAAATAATCCGTGGCCCTCGCTTAAGTTTTATCAGGTCACAATACATACATAAATAGTACACTTTCCATCAATACAAACGAATAAGTTGAACCCGAAATAAAAATATATTTCTCTAACCTCTGAGCGCATTGTTAAACGTTGAACTCCACCAGCATTCCCTTCGTCGTTAGTGGAGCCACTGTTTCTTCGCTTCTCCACAATCCAAGGATTCTCTCAAAATCCAGGAAAACAGCCATCCAAATTGAAGGTATTATTTGTCATGATCCAGATTTACCGTTGATAAACACTTTGTTTGCGTTTTTCAAGGTTAAGTACCGATGACCTCATCCAGAAGCCACGTTAGAAATAAAATGCCAGTTGTAATTGAAAACAATCGTAATAATTTCCACAAAATAAATTAATTTCACAGGTAAGTATTATACACTTCAATATTATTGTTCTAACCTCAGTTCAGGTTTGATTCGAAAACATTTCAAAAATAAACAAATAATTAACCTCAAATTAGGGCTACAAATAAACGTAGATTCGCGTTTATAAATAGTGGCGGAATTTTTTAGCTCGAGTTTTTGCTTTTATAGATTGCTAGAAATAAAAGGCAACGCAACCTCAGATTAGTCGATTTGACATTTAACAAAATTTACAATTGCTTTTATTGCCCTGCGTGACCCTGAACTTAATTGTTAACTCAATTAATAACTATTAATTACAATTAATGGTTTAGGATTAACAAATAAAAGAAAACCCGACTATAGTATGATAATATTCGTAAAATTACACACATTTTATGTCTAAACTGTAAACGAAACGTCTCAAAATTACACATTTTGGCTAATATTTATTTAATCTGGAAAGTTCACTATACTTCACTATAATTTTCTACACCCTATTTGTACAATTTCACTTAAATCGTAATTTAATTTTTTATGGAAATCTTGCGTCACAATTGTGAAATAATTGATGTTGATCAAATTTCAACTTCTATAACAGAAAAGATTAAGATTAAGATAGTGCAAGAGATATTCGCTACGATTGTGTTTATCTCTTATAATTTTCATCACTACTATCTTTGATGTGCTGGGTTTCATGGAGTTTACTTGTGACTGGCGTATTTTAAAATGTTCTTTGACACTTTTATTCTGCGAAGGTATTTATTGCCAATGTAACCCTTCTGGATAATATTTGCTCTATCTTCCTATTTTAATTTATTTTGCATACACTTTTCTGTTGAAAGTCGTCATTTTGCGTCGTAACTTTATTTACACATTTTAAGTGTCAGTTAACCATTTTTATAATAAACGCAGTAACTCTTTCATCGGCTTGTATTTAATTTTGTTAGAAAGACATATTTCATGTACTTGGAATGGAAGCGTTTTGTTGTTTTGAATATTTGAGTATGTTTCGACATATAGATCAAGCAATTCATTACTAGTCTACCATAAGTAGACGAGCGTCACTAACCTGGAATAAACTTTATGCAAAGATTATTAAGTACAAATGTCAAAATTAACACATTTCTGTTTTCATTTAGTTGCTTACCTTTGGTTTGTATTTGTATTTGATCAACAAATTTAAATATGTAACGTATATAAAAATTTGAGTACATAGATAAGAGTATAGTTCAGAACAATACTGGCTTCCTGTAGAAATTACGCTTTTTAATTGGCCTATAAAGTTGTTTTCTTGTGTTATCCTTGCATCAATTCTTTTGTTTTTGTTTCAAGGTTTATTTGGCGCATTTTACCTTGCGCTGATGTCAGATTTTTTTAAGTCATTGTTGAATGTCATCTGTGAATTTTATAGGAATTTTTACGAGGACCCATAAACAATATAGAATGTTTTAATTACACCGAAATGCTTTAGGCAGTCATTAAAAAAATGCTCTGACCGTGCGTTTATGTTTTATCCTAAACAACTGTGAATTGAATGTAGAAGTTCCTCTCTATTTTATTTATCTCCATATAGTAAAGAAGTCTAAATCCGGTTCTTCTGAGTTCATATTTATTTTAAATGCTTATCTGATCTTTTTCTGGTTTTTCTGGAGAAGGGTGAATAAACTACCGAAATATAATCTGTTCGTGGATTATAAATCAGTACGGATAGTAGAATATACACTATATAAAAGCTTGAACAAACTTAAACAACACGTTCAATCGCTACTTTTCAATTTCATGCATTTTAAAAAAATATATTTCGACTCAAATTCGAGTAAAAAAGCCAGTATTGCTCTCTTTAGCATTTTTAGGTTTATGTACCGAATCTATAGTATCAAAGTTCCATTTTGGAAAATCATCCAGCCCAATTTCTTATCAGTTTATGCTTATAGACGCATATCATGCAATTTTTGTGAGGATGACACGTTGCCTACTTCATCAGAGGGTTAATTTCCACATTCCGGTGGTTCATGCTACATGCAATACATTTGTCAGTATGTTTTATTTGACCTACCCACTTATAAGTGGACCTTCGATTTTTATTTCCATGATGGCCTTACCAGATGATTAAGGTAGCAAGCAAAGAGTATTAATCAACACTTTTCCAAGCACCGGGTAATTTTTCGGGCTTGTGGCTATGTATTACTTTAAGCAACATCCCACAGTTTGGTTTTGCTGATTATTTTCAAATCCTATTTTTCTGTATACGATAATTTTTTACTACTCTGTTGGCATACATCTAACATGTTGTTTATTTCATTTACCCACCAGGAGATGATGCTTTCCAAGGAAGCATTCAATTTCTCTTGATCAGGTATCTGAAAAGCGTCGAACTGAGTGTTCGATATTGATGTAGATTTCTTGTAGTACAGATGTGCAGCTTATCAAATAATGAAGGTTTCTGTCCTTACTTTCGGTGTTGCTGGGAAAAGCTACATCTTATAGTGGGTTTATTTTATTTTGAAATCACTACATGTTCAGTAAATTCAAAACCGCAGAAGATGAAGTCGCTTGATTAATAACCCTAGGGCACTTATCAGGTAATCATTCAGGATTGGTCGATTTAAAAAAAATTGGTAGTTCTCATTGGACGATGTCAATCACGTGAGTGATGAGTGTAATAACCTAGGAAAGGCCTTTGAACAGGTATAGTAGACGCATCTGTGGCGCAAACTGTAAAATATGGCCATACAAGGACACCTAAGCTATCGACTTCACAACCTATACCCCTCCAACATAGCCGATGCAGGAATAGAAAGTGAGATGTCAAAACCCCTTAAAAGTGGGAAAGGGAAAGAGTATCAAAATTATGCTACGTATCATCGACATATTCTTTATAGTTACCTTTCTTTTGCTATCTTTATACCATTTTTATTTGGAGTACAACCAAGCTAGCCATATAGTGGTCGGTGTTTTGATGCTAGGGCGGTGATACCTTCTGTCCAACTAAACTATGGTCATTATATATTTTTTCTATTCCGTCCGACTATTAGTCTTATTTTATTCGTTGAACGCAGATGTTTTTCATTAGGTTTGAAACGGGTCTTGGCCCGCTATACAGCCTACAGCAATAATAATTAATGATCTTCCTGTGTATAGTCAATTTGTGTGTTTATATATTCTGTAATATTTAGGTATAAGTTATTTCAATCCAAGTAAGTTAACCGCTAACTCGCGGGTTGAAAAGTGCGTTTTCTGCAAGGTTCGCTGGAAACAAGTTAAGTGCGACACTCGCGGACGAAGAGTAACTCATTGAGTTTGGGGACGTAAAAGGGACACAGTTATCCTGAGTGCTGCTGATAGTTTGTGAGGGGTTGAAACCTCGACTCGTCTTTAAGAGGTGGTGATCCTAGCGAGCTCTAATCAAGGTTCTGCGTGCGTATAAATGCAGGGCACCTACAAAGCTCACAACATCTTCAACCTGAAGCTACAGCACTTCCAGAGGGTGGTGCTTATCTGCAAGCGACGATAAGGAGTCATCCACACCTAAGAAATCCGCATAATAGGAACGCTCAGTTTGAAATTAAGCGCAATTAAAGAAAATTGCTGCATATTTCGTCTTATCGCTTATCGACGTGGCGACGTTTATTATTATTATTTTTTTAATGCGGCTGTAAGAATCGAGGCGCCTTGTGACGTCAAAACACCTGCTTGGGTTTTGAGTTATATTTGCTAAGTCCAGTGCAATACCGATTTTTCGCTTTTCCTAGTTGTTATTGAACGCTACTGTAATAGTTTTAATATCTCTTGTTCAGTTTTTACCTTTCCGTTGAACGTTCCATCGTTCCAGCTTATCATACAACATCACCACGTCTGCGATATTTACATAGTTTTCCCCTAAGCAGAAAACGAATAGGTCGACCTGGAAAGAGATGGAAGAAATAAATACAAGAATAAATGAGGCCAATTTAACGGAATGCAGTAGTCGGTATTTGAGGATAATGATATCTTTTCAAAATGTAATGGTATACCATAGGTATGTAGTCTATTCGTTAATCTATTTAGTACTAGCTTTAGAACCCACCATAAAGATATGAAATTCTTGCATTTTTAAAATTTAATTGTAAATAAAAAAGTTAAGCAAGAAAATGTGTTAACGTCTTTAATAAAGCGCGCGCAAGAGTGTTTAAAATTACATACAAAATAGATAAGAAATCGTAATGATTCTAATAATACTGAAACAGTGGAAGGAAACACAATTACATTAATTCGCAAAAAAGACATCGCAGTCGATGGAATAAAAGCTTGGCCAATAGGATGCTTCGTAAGACACAGGCTTATCGTTGCATCATAAAGGGTACGTTGGCAACATAAGAAAGTATTGCCGATTGCGCACGAAGTGAGCCCGATTGGTGACCGATGCAGATACGCAAGCACAGCACTCGTTTTTGTATAGGGATGAGAGGTAGAATAAGTAATATACTAGAAGTTAAAAACTAATGGTGAGATTATGCGCTCCTTGCTTTACCGATTAATTTTAGGTGGATTTGATTGATACGGGCCACAGTGTGGCTCTTCTGTTGCAGATATTGCAGGAAGAATATACATGAGATTAAAAAATGATTCTGAGCAGGCCTTGATATGTGTTATACGTTTGGCAGTACTGAAGTGTATTGTCAGTCTATGTCAAATTCGAGATTTGCAGGTTAAGTTTTACGTCAGTCTGTGTCAAACAACAAACAAAACCTAACCTTTTAATCTCGAATTTGACATAGACTAACAATACACTTCAGTACTGCCAAACGTATAACACATATCAAGGCCTGCTCAGAATCATTTTTTTTATCTCATGGTACTAGTATAATATGCACTATGCAGCACTCATTTTAAATATTGTTTAAAATTTAGGACTCATAAAAGTAGTACAATTTTAAAACCAGTGCTAAGAGTGGAAGAATCCTGTGAGACTTAATATTTTATTTCAATACAATAATTTCGGTAAACGGACGTTAATTCTTTTCAAATTTGGCTTGCATTGCAGAAATTAATAAAGCGTCGCGTCGCTGTCATAAATCAACCTGATCTGCTACTTAACCTAAAAGTTACATTGAAATTTGCTGTTAACTATGTCATATTTCTTTTCAATTTGTATGGTACTGTGTTTACGTCATTGTATGGTGAGAGAAGGGTTGTATTTGGTTGGTGTAATTGGTTACAGGCCTAAATGGTACTTAAAAAAGCAACCCGTAGCAATGATTTGCTCCAGCTAACTTTCAATTGAAACAAGGGCGGTTCGAGGTACTTGCTTGCTACTTCAAAATAGGAGAACTAATCAGGGCCAGGGCGCCACGAATTCTTAGACTTAAAGCCACGATTAGTCCCCTATAGAATGCGAGACAAGGGGGAAGTCAAAGTCCAAGTGATTACGACGTCTCTAACCTTGAAAATGGTGAACTGGACATATGTTCACTTACCTTGCCCTCAGCTATCGATTTCGTTATAGAACTACGATCTGCATATCTGCTGTACAACAGAATAATAAAAAAACACAAACTAATATTTAAAACTCTATAACGAGCACCAAGCTACATGAAATCCTGATGCAGTACTCTTAAGACTAATTTCAACTAATTATTTCCCTGTGCGAGGTCACGAAAATACAAACCATGGAAAGATTGAGTTTGATTACGAACAACTCAGCCAGGAGGCATTGAGATTCCCTGAAGGGGCTACTAAATCGTAAATAGAGCAGTGCACAAATATAGATGATAACAATTTGAACATAAATAACCCGAAATCTAAGCATGTAAGCACTTCAAAAAGGACGATAAATTGGCAACACGAAATACAAAACTTACACAGCATGCAAAAGTTACTCAAGTGCACTTTAATATTGCGGAAATGCGGAATTCGTTACGATGCCTCCAAGCATGGAGAGAATGAAGTTTGCTCACCAGATGTCCTATTCCAATAGAATAAACGAGAAAAGAGTGTCATCGCCAAGTCAGTAAGGGATGATCAGAAGTAATGAGAAGGTGTACTGGGGCGGAGATGCAACAAGAATGTGCAAGCGGATGATATCTTATCCGATATAATATCGAATTTTGGGGGAACCCACTACAGTAGCGCAGTAAGACTGGGTAATCTCAAATATTTATATATGCACAGCTCAACTGAATGAATTCGAACTAAATCGAGCGAACCACGTCCGATAATGTTAAGTTGGAAAATACCACACTCACGAATCACAATAGCGTTGCCACGTGCCTCAATCTTTATCACGATACAATGAAACACCTCCGGCTGAATTTTTGTACTACATCACTAAACTACCTCTCGCGACAGCTTGCGGAGTCGGGAGCGATGCTACATGATCGCTGAAAGGGTAAAGCCCAATTGAATATCGAAAAATGACATTTGCGATCCGCAGCGTCGATAATTCCCCTCGAGCAGGTTGTGAAAGCTACGGTGAGGTCCCTTATGAGATTTCTGCGAAATGCACGCATTTGTCAGCGTGAAGCTCCTTTGCTTAATTAGGAAATTTGCTCGATTGCAGGCTGCGTCATGCTTTTGAACCTTGCATAAACAAGTGAACAGGACCGGCCTGGCTTGGGAAATCGACGAATAAATGAATTACCATAAATAACTGTACAGATTAAAGATTGACCTCACATAATGTACATTTAACGTTTATGCATGTTATGATGAAATTAAGAAAAGAAATAATGTTCCCGTATTTTATCACTGTTTTGGACGAGGGTATAAGTTTCAAAAGTTTGTAGAATTATTTTGACAAGGTGCATAGCAATTAGTTCACGTGTAGTTGATGAATGTTAGTTATTCAGAGGTATTTTAATTAAACCATGGACAGTCAGTGTTGTTATTCATATTTTGTTACCAGGTGTTTTAAGATATAGTTTTAAAAAGTTACATTTCGCCATTTTTCCAGTGTTACGCCAAGAGTGCTTGGATTGGAAATAATTTATATCTAGTAGAAATTTCTATTTTGATGGCGTCTTGCACCTTGACAATATTTCAACAAATCTGTAATTACTTACTCTTAATCTCCGTAGTGTAGCAACTTGCTTTTTATTATATGCAAATTGTAGTCGTTTCAGATTATTTTAACGCTATAATAAAAAGGGGGGTTGTATTTAAGGTTAAATTATTAGAAGTAGCGTTTTCAAAAGTAAAAGTGTAATTATACTGTTCTCATCTGATTGTGTTATTATGTACAGAATCTTTTTATAATTCTACGTGAAAGCGCTACTCTATTATTAAAATGAAATTACTTAACTTTCTTAAACTCGAGCTTAGTTAAATTGCATCATTACCGCGCAAGACGTATCATTTCTAGTAGTTCTTCTATTGAATTATGGCGTTTTTGGTTTATTTTCATCCCGAACCACAAAAAACCTCGTCAAGACACCAGACTTCCAACATATGGCGTAGATACAATCATATCTGTGTAAATTAACGTGTGTGTACGCTACAGCCAAGTGTTGGCTTCTTCGCAGCGACTTCTACGGGAGCAACAAGGACATTCGCAGTTCTTGCATCAAAAAACAAACGAAATAAAAATCGAAATCATTAATAAAAGTTGTATACAAGCGGGTTTTTGCGGCGGACGTGACCACTAGGATAAATATTTTTGAATTAGCATTAAACGTAAACAGTATTCGTCGTGTTGTATTGGCGCGAATTCAAACATTTCGCGAATGCGCCGCACTCAAAATAAAGGCGTGGGATTGGAAAAATAGGCCCAAAAAGCATGATTTAGGAAGAACGATCGCGCATAAGGCGCTCATCTTCGAGTTTTATCGCTAAATTTAAACCAGTGCCCCACTTGTCTGAAAAATGGTGCGCTCAGCTGAGCATGTCGAGTAAATTTGTCTCGTTTTATGGTCTTGTTTGGCTCTCATTATTCGCACTCAAGACACAAAACAATAACATAGTTTCATCACGCTCACTACATTTGTTAAGGCTTTTTACAAGTTTAACTCTCACAAATGGGCCACGCGACCTTGGCGATAGCTTTGTTAATTTTTTTAGCGCTGGGCATGGAATTCTACTGTAATAGCGATGTCGCTTCAATATGGGACCACGAAATCAGCAATAAGTGGCTTAATACGATTGCGTGATCAGCGTAGCCCACTTTTGTTCTTTATTGTATCTGTTTTTCATCTCCTGAAATGGTCTTGATCAAATCAGTACTACTGCCACTCGACGGACCAATGTTTTTGTTGTTCTACATTTACCACCAGAGGAACAGGCGTGAATACGTTGCACCATTTAAGTTTATATAAAAATTGTAATATTGAGTAAATATAAGGGGACAGGTATCATGTATATTGTTAAAGAAAGCGATGATATTAACAGTGCAGAATCGTAAATAAACTTCACTAAATCTGATTAATTGCAAATGCACTTAAGTTTAAAAAAGAGCAAATTCTCTTCATATTCTGTTTCGTCACCTTTTGTGTCGTTGGTACAATAATCGCTAATCATGTATAGTAAGCGATTGAGTGTTACTGTACAATAACAGTTCACACATAATAAAATACACATTTAAATACTTGAATATAAGTCATTGTATTGAACTACTCGCAATACTTTTAAGAAATAGGGAAGAGCAAATTTGTGGCTCCACCATAATGATTATTCATAGACATACACTATTAATCTTATCTTTATCTGTTTCAGTGTCGGATTTGCAACTTCTTATACTTTTAAATACTGCTCAGACCCTCTCCCCCTTTCACATTCACGTAAAAGCTCAAAATGAATGATAAAAATATTGTAGATCTAATAAAATAAAAAGACATTAAAACACAACAAATTCTTCTAGAAATTTGGTATTTGTAAACGTCAGTGTAATTGAAAGACTGGTACTAGATCGAATTAGAAAACTGGATCAATTACCTGCACAAAGGTACAGGATCATTATTCTTCAAAACCAGTAGCTGCAAGAAAATTGCACGAAGCAAACTTGGAAACGCTGTTTGACAAGAGCCATTGTACAAGAATTACGTCAACTGTGCACAGGAAAGGTGAAAATAAAAAATCTATTTTCACAACAGATGGAAAAATAAAACAGAGGTGTTAGTTTAAATAGAGCTAGTTAAACTTTTGATTTCCCCATTTTTATTCGCACTTTTAAAAGAAGAACTGCATCGAGTTCCTGCGGTTAAGATAAGACACATGTCCGAGTTTCGACTAAACTCGTCGTCAAAAGCTAATTACCCTCACAGCTATAAATTTTATAAGCAATTGATACGTTACTTTCGAGCTGTAGCCGTAATTTTTCGTTTTGTCCAGTATACAGTATGCTGGTCTATTGCAGAAGAAACTTGAGCATGTTGTTGCAATTTTTATCTCAACTTGAGGTTGACGTTTTAACATTTAAAATAATTCTAATCCCAATTAATTATTATACGCATCTTGCTAATATGATTTGTTACAATGCAAAGTGCCAAGATGTTTAAAAGAAATCATACCGTGCCTGAACTCGGGTCACGGTTGCAGCGTGCATTGCAGCTGCTTTGAACTGGCAGAGAGTATGTGTGTGCTTCGTTTCTAGGCACAAGCGTACGTCGGGCGATTTTAGTTTTGAAGAGGCTGCCTAGTGCTAGTTAAAAGCGAGCGTTTCTGCATATCCTGGGGAACTTCTAAGGTAAAAAAACATCGTAACAGTGGCCAATTAACTTCATGGATGGTTTCGAAGTCCTGCCCACATTGCTATTCGACGATTCAGAGTCATACAAAGAAGAATTTACGAAATCAAGTCAGAGCTCGGCAGTAATTTATTACTTTGTAATTAAATTCCTTTTTGTTAATGTATCTTCAAATTGAATTATTTTACAAAATACGGTAATTGTAATTGGTAATTTCATTTTTGTTAAAAAACTTGCCAATTTTTGAAAGTAATTAATTACCAGATTCAATTATTGAATTATTTTTGAGTAATTAAATTACTCTAAATTACTATGCATGATGTATTATTGTAGCTTGCTAATAATTATTGTGTAAAATGCGTAAAATATGTATACGGTAAGTGCATAGTTAATTTTTTCCATAATAATTCACAACGAATAGCTTCATTATACAATATTGGTTCATAATAATTATTTATTACTTTCAGTTTGCTTGTTTAAAACAATATGCTGGCACATAGCTATCTAAATACTCCTAAATACAAAAATACACAATAAGTGCTAGTAAAAGTAATTGAAAAAGTAGTTTATGTAGTGCAATTACAATTACCACGTAATTGATAATTGAATGAATATTTTATTTTATTTTTTTAAATTTAAGATACCCGTTACAAGATCCCTTAATGTTATTACAATCTGATCACTTATGTAGATCAATGATAAATTTACTCTAACTTAATTGATTACTTTTGAAGATTCTTAAACGAAGGTGTTACTCACTAGTTTTGCCTTGTGTTTTAGTAACTTAACAACACTAATCATAACATGTAGCACGAACCGCACGGTACTCTGCTTTGCACTATCACTATTTCACTAACTCATAACGCTTCGTCCTCTTGAGTCTTCTTCTAGGTTTGTGTTGTCCAGGAGCTGGATAGCCTCAATGTTCACATGGTGAAGCAGCCTATGATCGTGGCTACTGGCAAATTTGGCGATGGTTTGAACAACAGTATCAATTTGAAGATCCCTATCAATGTTTCTGTTTCGGCAGTACCAGGGTGCATCAACAATGTTCCTTAGTGCTTTGTTCTGAAAGCGCTGAATCACTTGGATGTTGCTCTTACTGGCACAACCCCAGAGTTGAATGCCATAGGTCCAAACAGGTTTCAATATTTATTTATATAAAAGCAGTTTGTTATATGTTGACAAATTGAACTTATCTGAGTTAGCATAGGCAATCTGGGTCTCGTTGATTCTGATGGGAAAATGTTGCTTCTATATGTACAGACTTATTTTCATTTAACTTGATACGCCAAGTTTTAGTCCAGGTGTTAATTCTATCAATGGAGGTTTGTAATTTCTCAGCAGCCTCTGCATGATCTTCTCCGACGGCAATAACTGCGGTATCATCAGCAAATGTTGCTATTGTTTCGTATTCAAGACTTGGAGTATCACTAGTATAGAGGTAGAGTACCGGACCTAGCACGCTACCTTGTGGCACTCTTGCTTTGATTTCCTTTAGTTCAGAATAGACATCTTCTTGTTTGATTCTGAAATATCTTTCTGTTAGATAAGATTGTAAAAGTGGTGTAAAAGTGGCAGAAACAGGTTCAGTTTGTGAAACAAGTTTTCAAGCCACGCCTTGTCGAAAGCCTGAACAACATCGAGAAAGACGGTGGAACAGACTTTTCTTCTAAATATTTTTCTATGACGTTTGTGATTCTATGAAATTGATCGATGGCTTTCCCTGAATCGAAACTGGTGACAAGGAATCAGATTCTTTTCCTTTACTATGGGTTTTAGTCTCTTAAGCAGTATTTTTTCATATAATTTTGAAATCACTGGCAGCAATGATATAGGCCTATATGATGCTACTTTTGAGGAGGTTTCCCCGGTTTGGGGATCATGATGACCTCTGCAACTTTCCACATCCTAGAAACATACTTCAATCTGAAGGATTCATTAATAACTAATATTGGAAAGTTATACTATGGCTTTTCTTGGGAGTCGTTTTAGAACTTCACCAGTGATTAGGTCAAAGCCAGGGGCCTTTCTTGGGTTGGTGTTTCTTTTAATTTCATCTGATACTTCTTTTGGCGAAGTAGTTCTAATGACGGCATCTTGTTGCTCTGGTTCAGTCCAGTCTTGAGGGTCTTCTCCATCATTTGGCTGGAAAATGCTCTCTAGATGTTCTGCAAACCTATGCGCTTTTTGGGTATTGTTTAGGGCCCAGCTTCCGCCTGTATTTCGGATTGGTGGATTATGTAGTACTTGTCTTTTTAGTCGTTTGGATGCCCTCCAAAGTGAGTAATCCGTTTTACTGTTATTAGTTAATTCACTCAGGTAGTCTCCAATCGACTCGTTCTTGATACGCTGAATTTCGCGCTTTAATTGCTGTGTAGCGTTGTTCAAAATAGTTTTATCACTTGTTGCTCTGGTCTGCTACCATTTCCGTTTCAGCTTTCTCTTTCCTGAAATAAGGTTCCTAATCTATTTTGGATAGTTATTACCTTTTGCCCTACGGATGGGCTCAGGTGTGTTGCCCCATGCTGCTCGTTGGATGTTCTCAACACACAGATCAACTTCGTCATCTAGTTGCTCTTCTGTTCTTAGCGGAACTGAAAGCTCAATGAGTTCTTCACGTTTTATTTTGAAGCTTTGCCAATCCGTCATCTTGTTAGTTAAACTCGGTGGATTTTCTTTTTGGATTACACTCTCACTCAGTGTCAGAAGTATCGGAGAGTGATCTGAGTTTATGTCCCATGCTTCTTCAATATGGACATAATTTGATGAGATATTCCTGATTACAAAGAAGTCTATGAGATCAGGAATTTTATGCGGATTAGTAGGCCAATACGTTGGCTTACCAGTTGATAATACTTCGCATTTTAGCTGTTTTGATGCTGCTAAAAGTTCCCTACCTTTAGTTGTAGTTAGCCTAGATCCCCAGTGTTGCGTTAAAGTCACCTCCTATGATGAATCTATTTCCTTGGCTATTGAGGAAATCTGCATATTATTCTTTCTTTATAGCATGTCTCGGTGGGCAATATAATGCTGTGATTATCACTTGTAGTAAGTAATTGAAAAAGTAGTTTATGTTGTGCAATTACAATTACTACGTAATTGATAATTGAATGACTATTTTATTTGAGTAATTGAAAATTTGGTAACTCAACTACTCCATTGGGAGGTAATTGGTAATTAATTACTTTTTTAAGTAATTTTCCCAGCTCTGCATCCAGTGATGCAATAGTAAAAGCATCGCCGCGAAAACCTGCGAGGGTCAGTCCAGGTCGTTAGACCACTGGAACTTGACAATTATCGCTTAATGTGGGTGTTTTAGGTCGGATTCTGTTATCCACGAATAGCCATCTAAGCAGTCGTTGTGTGAAGCGTTGGGATTAGCGCGCCCGCGCCACTTTCTATTGTTCTGTGCACCGGCGCTTCTGAAGTTGTAGACGTGTGAGTTAATTACTGTCAGTATAAATGCGTGTTAGAAAGAGCTTTTGCGCGTAACTTAATAGTATTATTAACCTCGACACGTTCGGGTATAAGAGGGCCAGACTGATGATGATGATTAGCATAAAGGCTTGTTAGGTACAGCTATTCGATTCGTATCTAATTGACCGCGTGATAAAAACAATTAGAGCAGGCCTTGATATTGATTCGGATCCCTTATAGTTAGTATTGACCTGTTACAAGTATACAGTAAATGAACATTAGCCAGGAGGGACTGTAACTAGCTGTCGGAAAGCACTTAGATGTGTAGGTGATACATTGTAACATCCGCCCCTGCTTATAGGGGTTGTAATATTTATTTACCACGGGTTAGCTCATATTTCGGAGATAGGGTTCGATCGTTAGCTCAGATATACCATAAATAAGCAAACCACCAACGGAGTATCCTGTATAACATTTATTTTATATAACTATCGTACATGAGTAAATTGTTGTGTAATTAATTAAATGAGATGTACATTGCTCGAAATTAACGATCGTATAAAAACGCGGCTTCGTGGTTCTCGCGGAGACGGATTCTACGGACGGTAGCGGCTTCCTGGTTCTCGCGGGCGGGACCTCGTGCGCGATACGTTCGAAGACGTCATGATCGGCCGGGCCGCTATTTCGTTGCGCTTCGGGACGAGCGCAACGGCACAGCGCAGTCTGTCAAATTTCGCCGAACTCTGGATTCTGGTTTCTGTAAACAAATAACAAATTAAAACTGCCAACGCGAGTTCTCACCCTATACGTGTGACTACAGTTTGTCGGTGAAATGCTCCGGGAAATTCGCCGCACGACGGGGCTCCGCTCGGAGCAAGAAACTCCGAATCGGCGTGACTTTTGAGGTTAGCAATCATCGGCACCTGCAGGAGAACTCTTTGGCGAAGCTATCAGTGCGGTCCGCAGAGTTCCCAAGCAAGACGGCCGCTACAATTCGCAAGGATTAATTCAGGGAAATTCTACTTAGGTAGCTTGAAGCTTTTTAATTCTGCTTGAATAGCAAGGCGGTGAATTTAAAATGCAAGGGAGCTGGGATTTCAATGTTATGTTAGTTATTAGTGGACTACAGGCGGTTTTCGTTGTAGAATATTTTACAAGGAAAATATTGCGGAAGTGTCAGGCGTTCCTTGCGAAACCACTAACTTGAACTCAGCTTATTAGGAAGGTTCGGGAAAATATTGCTGAGTGTCAGGCGTTCCTCGCGAAACCACTAACTTGAACTCAGCCTCGGAACGGTTCCCTAGGTACTGGTAGAGTCAACGGAGAGACTCTCTGGACAGGGCAGGATGAAGGATCGGGAACTAGGTGTTTGCTGGAGGAGTATCAGGAATCTCTTGGAAATCTCTGGGGAATCTCTCGGAAATCTCTTTTGAAATGCGTTCTGCAAGCCCTTTTATATGCTCTGCAAAGCCATTAGGTGGGGAGAAACGGCGCGCGTCACGCCTTTGTTCGCGCTGTTTTCACGGGCGGAACTTCGGTCTGTGCTATCTTATCTTGCTGAAACACACCGGATTCTTGATAACGCGAAAGGTCGGCGACGTTTAAATTTGCAAATATTATTTAATATTGAACTAATCAAATTCAAACGGGAGCTAGCGTTACATATGCCGATCCCTTCGGAGGAAACGGGAGTTCGGTGGGCACCTCCTTCAAGGGGGTTCTCAAAACAATGCAGGGATAACACAGAAAACATTCAAACTGGGAAACGCGAGGGTGCTAGATTTTAACAGGCGTTTCTTCGGGATCTATATACAGGATGAGTACAATTTGTACTCTAAATTCTGGCCTGGTCGAATACAGAGGTTGCGGTTTCAACTTATATTCTGTCGGCGGAGAAATATGCATATGCGATACACATGCACTCTTCAGGACACGGCGGCGTCGCGGTTTCGACCTACAGGTCCTTCAGGATATCATACATTCAGGAATAATGTTTTCCTAGTAATGGCCTGGATGCCATTTTATGGGGTGCATTCTATTGCACCAAAAATGTGCACTCGACGGAGTGAACGCGCGCTTCTTATAGGCACTGGGGCGAAATGCTACGTTCAAGGAGTGCACACAAACTCACGTTACAGGCGGTTGCAAAACTGCGGTTTCAGTTTGCAATTCGGCCAACGTTCAAACTTTCAACATTTAAATACTGGAGCCGGTACAGTCGCGGTTTCGACCTTCAATTATTCCGGGATTCTCTCAGCGTGCGAAAACGTATAGGTTTCAGGATAACCTATACTCACACAATTTACTCGGGAAATTGTAGAGGCTGCGGAGACCAGCATACAATTAAAAAAAACGATGCGTAGGATCGCTCTGGGACGCATTCTAAACTACGCTCTCTGGAAATTTCGCATACAATTTCGGGCACACGGTGGACGGTATTCTGGTACGGAAAACACATTCTCTCCTTCAAGCTTCGACTACTCGTCTACTATCTCCTGCCAAAATTCTGGTTTACGGGGACAAGGGAGCACGCTTCAAAAGGAGAATAACATTCAGGATAGTTCATTTTCTTATATGGGTATTTCGCCACTCTGCAAATTAAAATATTAAATAACGAAAATATTAACAACGAACGTTTCGAGGGACAATCTGCCCTCGTTATCAACGAATAACAATTAAAACTAACAAGAACTTATCTTTTTTTCACTGGAAGGAAAAACGACCAACCTCCAATGAATTTTCTGACATTGACGTTTGTTGATATCTGTACCTACTTGATCTCATCTTTAAGAATCGATAGCCAACTATTGTCTAAAAATATTGAGAAAGACGACACGCATTTTTCTTCGTTAAGTAAAATGTATGCCGTTTCCTTCATTTTTCGCCTAGTTGACATCGATTCTTTAGACAAGATCTTTGTGTTGTCCCATTGTATTTTATGGTTTTCATCCCAAGCATGTTCTGCCAGCTTAGACTTATTGAATTGATACGTTTTCAACATATTTTTATGTTCTTTAACTCTTACTGCTAAAGGTCTCCAGTTGCGTAAGTGGAGGGTTATTTATTGCTTGTCAATAGCCAGGTGGACCGTGCGTTTTATCGAAAGTGCTCCGTTTCTGGTGCATGAAATTCAAAATTGCTTTATTACCCTTCTGCTGCAACTGGATGTCTTCTCGGCCAAAGAGTTAGGTCGCCGATCTTATCTGCGGGGGGAGGTCAATAGGGTTGACCCGATTATTGCGCAGCCGCTCTTTGTTGCCAAAAGGGTTGGGCAGTTTATAGAGGCATCAGGTTCTCGAGGTTTGAGTTTTAAACTGCGTTCTTTTTACACGCGAATTGCGAATGCAATTAGTCACTCGTGACACAATTACCCAGTTTACGACACTAGTCACTTAGTTGTGCGTAGAGGAAAATCAAAAATTAGTAACCCGCTGATATGGAATGCACAGCTTATCTATTCTAGACTAGAACTATCTCCTCATGAAAGTACCTTCTTCCTCTCTGAAGGTTGTCGACAACTATGGCGAAGGTTAGGCACTCATTATATATTTTGTATGATTCAGTAGCCATTTCGTTCTTTATTGTTTTTAAAGCTTTAATAATTTCTACTTTTAGTTGTGATGCCGCCGGGACGAGAAAATCCTCGATTTCGTTTCGTCTTGTCTCGAAATTCGAGATCGAGATTAACATTTCTCGAATATTCGAGACGAGACTAACGAAATTTGGAATCTTGAAAGTTTTTCAATAGTATTTTTAAAACCTACATGAAAACGTAGTAGAATCGGCACCGAGAGCTCGATCTGTTTTTGAAATTTGAGATCGAAATTAACATTTTTCTTTAACGAAGCTTTTCTTCAGTACATTTTTTGATATTAATAACACTGCTGCAACTATAAAGAAAATGTTTAATATTTGCTACTATAAATATGTTTTTACAAACTTCAAAATATGAAATTAAAACAAAATTCAGGATTATGACGGAGAATAGAAAAGCAGCAGTCAGTCATGCTTACTACGTTAAATAAGATCCCCACATTTCAATGCGGAAATGGAACGACGTATATTACGAAGGCTACATTCTCTAATATACGTTCAAACTTATTGATCGGAGTACATATTACTATTCATTGTTTTGCTAATAAATTTACATTTTTATCTAACTACTGAGAGAAAGTTTGTGTTTCGCGGGTATTGCGTTATAGATTTAATGGTGAACATTATGTCTTATTTTTCATTGATCGTATTTAGCTCGGCACTGAAAGAGAATAATAATGGGTGTCATCAAGGAATCCTGTTAATTTAGTTGTAAAACTAAATGTTAACATTCTTGACTTTTAAAATCTCACAAACAAGACTTACCAATAAATTCTTACTGACTTGAGTTATGGGTAACATTTCTTTTGTTAGGGATTCGCACATTTAGAACTATTTTATCATGTTTGACTTTTACTAAACCTCCTGTGCTCATGAATTCGGTGAAATTATGGCGTACTAGATTTAATTTAAACATTGCGAAATACTTGTGGATACTTTATTGACGTTTGGAACTACTTAAGTTCCCAAGTCGAAGCCACGAAGAAGAGAGTGTTTTATTTTTATTTAATTGTAACTTTACATGTCATTACTGGTATGAACTATTGGGTTATTGATTTTGTGAAGTACAGAAGGCTTATTTGATTTTATTTAAAAAATAAGCGGATCATTTTTATACTTTAAAAATATAATTTACGTGGTACAGTACACTAGTAGCTCCTCGAGTAACAATTCTGTGGCATATAAATAAAGTGATGTGTAGAGCTGGGATTTTTAGGTACTAAGGTACTTTACGAAAGGTTTAGGAATTTGGTACTCGTCAAAGATCTTTTTAGGTCGAAGTGACGAAAGGCTTTCTATCCTAAACGATTCCACAAATAATTCTACAATGAGAGACTAAAACTCTGAAAATAGTTAGGTTTAATACGTAAAAAACCTGTATAGCTGTATGCTAAATTTAGGAATAAATATTTAAGCTATATAACTGTGAAATTAAACATTGTATATTAATAAAAACAAAATTTGCATACATACCTATGCATTTAATAGCTGCCCCTTATTGTTACTATAACATATTACATTTATATAGTTTACTGACAATTTGGGTATAGTGTTAGTCAAAATATTTGTGTAGAACGAGAATGGCGTTTTGACTTCTCAGAACGTAACTGGTATAATGGTATAAACTTCAAGGCATTTGTATCATTAGCTGTAATATCACGAGCTAATGGAATTATTCGCCATTTTCACTAAACTGTTAATTATATTATACCCAGACCTTCTCTAATTTCTTGCTTACTCTGTATTATAATGAACGTGGGTTTGAATTCTATACAATTATTTTAAAATTTATTTTTAAAATTTATATTTTGTAGCTACTTAAAATTGTTTATACAAATATAAAGTTAAAATTTAATTGAATAGCCAAGTATTCTTCCTTTTATTTTAATCGTTAAATATTTATATTAATTGACTAGTACGGTGGCACACGTATAACTAAATCAGGGTTAGGTCTCTACACTAATTTGATTAAATTGCCATTAGATCTAATGCAAAATTGGTTAAATGATATTGGTGCACAAATATTGTTTACACTTTGACATAACCTCGATTATATTTTTACTATTGAACAAAGCAAGCAATTATGGTTTATTCAGGTAAGTATTACTTTCTTGTACTTCATTTGTATGTAATATATGAATATTGGGTTTAGCTACCTGGCAAAGCCTCCTCCAACTGCACTCTAGGACATGCAGACGGAAATCAAACACCGCAGTGAACAACGCCCCTGTAGTTCTACGGCTTTGCAGATGACCTCCTCCAATGGAGCAGGGCTCCGCCGATTGACCAAGCACTGCAGCGAAGTCTACATCACCTGGGACAGCTATTCTTGCCCAATGGCACTGCATACGAACTCAACCAATAGCTCTTCTTGGCGAAATTCCATTCAAATCAATAACAGGTTTATTAAATGGTTCTTTTAACATAAATCCAGCTCTTAATGATTTTTGTATGTGTTTGAGCCCCATTTTTTTTACAGCTTGTTATCTCTTAATCCCTTAATTACCAAGTAACTGCCATTTCATATATTTTTGTATCCACTTACTACTAGATTCGATTATAATGTTTAAAATGTCACAATTTGGCAGCTCACTTAAACACAATTTACTGAATCTCCTCAGTTCACGCTTCTATTTTAGCTTGGAGGTACCTTGTTTCTTAGTTCGTATATTCAAGTACACATTGTTTATATCCTTCATGTGCTAATTTTCCTTGTATTACTTTACTTGAATTATTATCATCTTTGCCTTCTTTTAAACAACTTGCAATTAAAAATTAATTTTAACAGGTATTAATAATTATTACGTATTACTTTTAAGGTCATATCGCAGGAAACTTCTGATATTTATCTTACGTTAGCATATTAAATGTGACATCTTCTTATATTGATCTATTGCTGTTTCTATTCTCAAATGCTACCTACTCCGCATTTAAGTCAAACATGTTCACAAAAAAACCAATTTAACTCTTATCGTGACATATCATTCATCGTTTTGTTAAACAGCTTCTTTATTTTATCTAACATTAACATTTTTTAAAACACAACTGATGGATTAAACAGAACCGCTTGCGGTCACAATATTATAGCAGTGTATCCCGCAAAGTAATATACATTGTCTTACCAATTTCAGAAAGGTACAGCGTTTAAGTAGTTCAGGCATAGAAAGTAGACACAATCCTACAGAAAAATTATTAGCATGCCTCTAGAGCGAAAACATTTAGTGCATGAACACCTTAAAATCAACCAAATAGGAATGGACCTGGGAAGTTCAGAACGAAAAACAAGCAATGAGAAATACTTCATTAATATCTACGGATAAATGCATCGTTACAGATGTTGTTAGCTGCGTTTTTCTCAAATATTTTCAAATAACGCAACGCCACGAGAGTATATTTGTGAGCCCGCAATCTAGACTCAGTGGAGACGGCGTGCAGTTTTTTAAATGATGTAATTATCAAATATAATGAGCGCCAAACAGTCTTTTAATTACAACAAATATACTCAGATAGGTCAAAAACTTATAAACTCAGTTTAATCGCAACAGGCAATAAACAAAATAGAAGGTAACAGTAACGATATCAGACCATGACCATCTTTGCATATAATAAACAGCACAATAGTTCTTTAAACGTGACTTGCGCGAAAGGTGCATCCCCAAATAACGCTAACGTAGCAGTGATCAGCACAATTCAATAGGCAATCTAAGATTAAACCAGTAACATGTAAAATTAGATACTAAGAATAGCTTCAATTCCATCACATTTAATGCGGTACAAATATCATTACCATAGATCTTTAGATTGTACGATACTTATCTGACAGAATTTTGCTTCTGCAGGGGGTGAATCAAATAGTCTCCAAACGGGCTCTTACAGCTGTTGCTGCAGCTGGAGGATGCTGACAAACGTCCCCAGCAAAGCACTCAGGAAATGTGGTCCAAAGTCAAACTAGGCTCCCAGAAGCAGAAGGGCAGCACGCCTTTTTAAGTAGGTGAAATCGCTGAAATTTTTTCAGATCCCGGGTGACGCCTGTATTTACACGCGACGGTCGCAACTGCTATGAACTTGTAATAAATGATCCATCTAACAGAGCTGGACTTATTTGTTCCACATACGTGCCCAAGCCCATAATCCGCATGCAGCGAAGCTTCCACGAAGAACCTCTTCAAAATACCCGAAGCTATGTGGCGAAACTGGAGCACAAAGTATCACAGGAATACTGCCGGCTGGCGCCACTTTTTGGAAGAGAAATGCAACAAAAACAAAACGAACGGCTTAAAACAACTGCTGAAGCCTGCCGGTAACGCAGATTATCACGTAACAGCGCGGGCGGGGAATAAAGCTGCGTTCGCATGACGACAGCGTTCAAATAATGGAGCGTTTATACGGCCATGAATCATGCACAAATTAAATTCTAATTCTAATTACGCTTTTTCATGTAACAATGTATCACTACTAAACAATATTCACACAGGAAGTGACTACAAATCTAAGAGAAAATTCTGAGGATTAATACACTCAACTGTCACATGACTGATATCATCCAATGATAACCCGTGTATCCGGGTTTTCTGTAATAATAAAATCTAAACGCGGAAAACAGACTTACAAATAATTTTGCTCGTGCCAAAAGTCATCGTGCTGATTGCCCGAGGGCAGTTTTCAATGCAACTAGCACTCGACCCTTGGCGTTTGCAAAATTATCGGTAAATATGTCTCGTCCTTGTTAGATTATTAATGAATGTTCATACCTGTACATAATGTGTTTCGTAGACATCAAAAAGACCTTTGCTATAGTAATAGAATTATTGTGGACGATAGTGGTCTCAATGACTCAAGACATACAACATTAATTAAAAGCATTTATGAGAACGCTACCTGCACAATCAAAGTAGATGAAAACACGAACAACTAAAAATTCTTATTAAAAGAGCCATACCGAAAGAAGATCCAACGTCCCTGAAGTTGTTTATAATACCACTAGATAAAACGGGATGGGACTGACTAGCTATAAATATAAGAGGGAAAATATTTTAGTCACTTGCATTTTGCTGATGCCATGGTCCATATTAACAAGGCTCGTGCGAACTGGAAGAACAAGGGGGCAACTAAATGAAGAAGTAAAGAAGCATTGGACTGCAAATGCACCTGAACAAAATCAAAGCCATGCCTAACCGCACAAACAGTTTACAATTAGAATATATCGAGACAGTAGAAGAATATGTTTCCGGTTTCTCCGGAGCATCTCTGAAAGTTGGGGAAGTAAAATTAAATCGCTGAAATTAATAAAAGAATCAGACTGAGTTGGGCAGTATTTTCTAAACTTCGACATCTTAAAAAACCAAGAAGTGTGGAATTCTATGTAGAAGAAAGCATTGCTCTTGTATATTGCTCGTCCTAACATACGGGTTGGACACTATGTAATGGATTTGGCCTGGCTCGCCTGGGTGTGTTTAGAAGAGCCTTTCAATATAAAACCGATTTATAGTATTATATGTATATGTAGCGTATGGGCAAATAGAAAGTTCATTAAAAAATGCTTTTGGAATTTTGAACACATGTATTATAACATCAGAAAATTATACCTAACCCGTGTCATTGACATTTTATACACAGTGGCTACTATCGCAACGTCATCATAACCTTGACCAAGACTTCTCGTAGCAAACGCAACGGAAATGTTTTTAGGTTAACAGGGGTAGTTCGGCCCTAAATCTTGGCTGCTAGACGAACAGGAATGGTTCGGACAAGAGCTTGATTGAAGTTTTCTGCCGATCCTGAGACACCTTGAGGCCGTTATTTTCAACTATTGGTGTCGCAGTGGGGGTCAGATTGTTATGCTTTATTAAATCTAGCTATACGTTTTTTCCAGGGATCAGCCAGAATTATTTGATTTACATCATAGCTGATCTAAATCTGCGCATTTTGACACCAAACTCGATCCCATTGGTTTCTGTTACGCCAACAGATATTCAAGGGGGCATTTTTATGGGGACATCTGAATTTCTATCCAACCTGTATGGAGGTAATGGGTATGTTAACTTTTCTGGATTAGTACTGTGTTACTTGGTTAGCTATAGACATCGTGGCGTCATTCACCGGCTAATATTTCCTTTGGGAAGCAGGTGATTTAACGGCTTGTGTTCAACCGTTAGTCGGCGTAGCATGTAAACAGAGTGATTTGGGTAACTAAAGTTTTATTTCAATTAAGTGTTTGGTTAAAGTTTAGACACGGCGGCGCCGCACCCAACAGCTACCATGGATCGTTGCGCGGGAGCGGCCAGATTAATAAATTAATATGAGGGTGATGAAATGTCTTGCTTGTAAATTCCTTGTTTTGACCAATAGGCAGGGATTGCGCAAAGGTTTACAAGCCCCATCTAACGCATTTATCCTAAAAACTTTCTTACTTCTTCCGCAAGTGCATCTGTCTGTTTCTTAAGACGGCATTATCATTTAGTCTGTGCTTTGGCTACTATAGTTTTTACAGCATTCTATTAATTTCGAATACGATTAGGCCTATTACTTCGTCATCTACTGCAACGATGAGCATGTCGAAAAGCGTCACATAGGATGGAAGTACTTTTTGTAGACCTTTTGTACCGGAAAAGGTAAATTGGTATGTCTTTCAACGGACTCCGTCCAGCCATAACCTGGTGCAGTATCTTAATTTCAACTCCTTTTTTTCTATTTCATCCTCCCATTCAGCTTCATTTTCTTCTACTATTACTTGAAGAACGTATATTAGGTCCTCCTCTCTCTGCGACGGCCTTCCACATTCTGATACAATTCAGCCAGGATCACCAAGGTAGTCATCTGAATGAAAGTCTATATCACTGTTATTATCACTGATGTACATATAATTTGCTGTATTTGCAAGTTCTGCTTGTGTTTACACTTTGCGAGGACTCATTTTTAATTTTTACTTCAAAAAGAAATAAAAAACGTATCACTCACATTGGTAACCTTGGATGTTAACGAGAAGCTAATAAGATATACAGAACAAACGCGAGTCCACATTACCTAAATTGATTTACAGTCGTAACATAACTGATAATTCCAGTAGTAATTGGTGGTAGATGTTATTTATTAGCGAGAAAAACGATTGTTTAACTTCAAAAGAGTATCACATAAGTGTAAGATGCTCAAATTTCCACTAAACGAGCAGTGATCTAAATTAAATGTTAATTCAATTAAATGAGTTGAGCATTTAGATGTTCTTATTATAGAAAGTAATTATTTACAACGCTTAAATAAAAAACTGGAGCGTGGGTATGAAACGACTCAATAACACAGATTGGTTAATTGATTGTTTTTTATATTGAATATAATTTGCTAAATAACACAAGTGACCTTAAGTAATTTATAGCTATTTTCATCTACTTAGTAAAATTTTAAATTATTCTTCCTATTTTACCATTTGGATAGCCCCATCTCTTTCTATTTGATACCGATTTTAGCGTAAGTGGGTTAAATTGGAAATAGATACGGGCCCAATGTGGGAGCCACGCGACGCCCCTTTTCCAATACGGCCAGAAGTGATCAATCTCAGATATTTTGCATACTTAATACGTCTTTAATTAATGTGTAATAAGGTTAAGTCTTCATTTTACGCCACATTTCAAAGCCAGTCTCGTTCAAATCAAGTTGTAGACGGCAGCTGTGTTTAAGCGTTAAGCAAACAAATTGCATTTTTTCAATTCTCGCTGGCTTCCAATCATGAGGTTCCGCATTTTCTTCAGAAACTCCAATTCCAGCCCCAGCCGCCGTACCAGTCGGTTCTCACGTACCACATCCAAATTTCTGCCAAACATGTGCTCGGTACATGCTATTTCATGCCGAGCTGTAATATACACATTAATCTCCGAGCGTAATAAGGGGAACTTTAGTTAAGAAGACGTCGCCAGTCGCTAATTTGACTAGATTAAAGATACAGCTGTAAGCAATTGTTTTATATTAAATGTCACCGCCGAGGGGTCAACCCTCTTCTTTTTTATTACCACATCTCCCATCTCGTTATGACCGATAAACGGAGCAGAGCAGTCCCCAAAAGTTTTTCGCTCTTCGAGGGCATGCTGATCGTCGATTGTTTTAATTGCGCGTTCGCTGATGACGAGCTTTACATTGTCTTAGAGCGGGAAGAAAAATTACCACGCAAACGGTTGAACTATTTAGAAAGGCGTTTAAGACCTGTGTCTATTGACATTGAATGCTAATGAAATGACTGTACTACTACAATACCACTGAATGATTTATTAATTTATTGATATTTTCTAAGAATAGCGCGCTTTTTAAGTTGAACGGACGTGTATTTGAAGTGTAGTAGTTAATGACGTAAGCTGAAATTACATGCCAAGTGAATGAAAAATGCCATCCTTAAATTATTATCTGCCAACAATAGTAACTTTTCACTTTTGCGAGTTTTAAATTAGCATGGTTGCAAGGAATCTATACGTCGGCATATTAGCGGTTGTCTAGGTATAACGTGAGAGATTGTGTTTATTATTATTATGCCTAAAATTGTTTTTTGCCTTATTTATTCTAAATCTAGATATTTTAAAGTCAACTGATATCTCCTCTTCCTGTAGGTTTGTGTTGCATTAAATTTTAATATCTTTTTTCGCTGCATTATTTTTATTTGTTGTTTATTCGACAAAAATATTATCTAAACACTTGTAGAAATCTAGATAGAGATGTCACTACCAGGTAAATATTGCTGTGAACATATTTTCACCCTCTACGATTATTATAGTAATTAATAATATTTCAGGCATATCAAATAATATTTTATAAAATATTCTACAAAATGCTAGTTTAATTTTTGTAAATAGTATAAAATAGCATTGGTTCTCATAATAATTGTAAAGCTGTATTGAAAATAGTGTTAGTCTTGATTTAAACAAAATGTAATCAGAGTAGTCTTAGAAACAACGTAAATAATGAAAGAAGCAATAAAGAAAAACAATTGGGGAGAGGAAGCCAAGCTGAAAGGTGTTCTTATTTTGGATTTCCTAATAAATAATTGTAATATTGTGAATAAATACCCTTTTCCCAATTCAGTGAGTTTAAAAATTGATTGAATATCTTGTGTGTGTGCTGTAGCGGAGTGCATTAATTAGTAGCACCTCTGCAGAAGGTTGAAAAAGTGTTGTAACGGTGCATCGAGTGTGAGCTTGTATTCCAGTGACTGTTTTTAGACATTCGAGCAGAGTAATTGGAGCCCCAGGAAGCCGAGGTAGGCAGTGATCTTGGTGGAGAGCGGCGGAGCCCTAGGTATAAGCAAAGGGGACAACTGGAAGCAGTTTTTGGCATCACAGCGGTACAGCTACAGGTATCGTACTGCGGCGGCGTTCAGAGGCTGGCCAACGGACCAAGCATCGTGGGACTCAGTTGGGCCCTAATTCCGTTCCAAAGCCAACAAAAAGGTCAAAAGAGTTTACCTTAAAAGATGGAATTTTTGCGAATTTGGTGGCCTCGGTTTTTATAAGCACTTCCGGCAGAAGCGGCCTTTGAGTGTGTTTTGTTTTGTGACGTGTATTTACTTACGGCAATTGTTATCATTTAGGCAACGCTTTAATTACAGATAATTATCGTTTAACAGCGAACTTGTTTTTGCGATTTGTGAGGTTGGAACGCCATTTTACCTATAGTTAAAGAATATCCTGTATGGTAGAGTTTATTTTTAAATTATAAAAAAAATAATATTACGATAATTGATATGATAGCAAACGTATTTTTTATAATCTATTACAAATCAAAATAATATTTGCTAGAATGTAGAGACCCGACCCATATAAGAGAAGAGTCATTTATTAGAGCTCATTTGAGAACATAAGCTCATTTTATTTATTTATCATATCCAATGCACAAGAATTATTATACCATAACAATACATTAATTTATAGCGTATGCCAAAAAACAATCAGATTAATAAGATTAAAAGAAAACAGTAATTCAAAATAATGGGGATAAATTTAGATGTGAAATGGATATTAAAAGTTATTAAGATGCATTTAGTATAAAAAGGAAATAGAATTTATAATTTAATTAAATGCAGCTGATTGAGAAACAGAAGGATTCTAATTTAATTTAATATCTAAAATGAAAGTGGAAATTGATGACAAATGCTTTTTGGAGATATACTATTGAACATAGTAGATATTAATCAAATAGTAAAGCTTTTATAGTGTGTTGGACTAAAAAAATAAGCTAGATCGCTAAGGAGATGTTTTGATTGATATAGAAAATTTTGAAACGAAAAGCATGTAATAGAATTTTGTAATTGGAAATTAATGAATAAATTCTTTTAAAAGTTTTTAAAAGCATGTTTGGTGAATAGAAGGGTTAATATTTAAAATAAAATTGGCGTGGTGTACAAAGAACAAAATATAAAATGTTAAAAGGATGATGGAAGGTATGCAGACTATATGGAGGAAGATAAAGAATGTGGTGAGAATACCAAACTAAAACAGTTATAATCTACAAAAGCAGATAAATGGAAAGGAATACTGAATTAAGTTTATTGTAAGATTGCATTTTACATTTGCATCGATTGTATTGGATAACAAGGAACGACTTACAAGGGAAGAGGATCGCATGGAAGTCGCTGGCAGAGTGAGCATGTTTGTGGGGAATGTCAAGTGATGTCTGGTGGCTTGCCTCTGGTCAGGATTTTTGGTGCTAAGCTGTAACGTACTTCAAATGAGTAATTTGGATTGAATATTAAAGTAACACAACTACGACTGAGGTCTATTTGGATCTGTACTGTGGTGAAGCTGTATATGCTGATTCCTCGGGAAAACTAGGTTCCTGTGTTAATTTGGATCCTGATTCTGGACATTTTGGCAGTTTGGTTGTCAGTTGAGGCCTTCACCGTGGCTTTGAGTGGAGCAGTTGTGGTGTGATCAGTTACATTGGTTTCAGCAGGGGAGAGTGTTAAGTTCAATAAAAGGTAAATGAATCTAGGTATTAAATAAGAACTGAAAGAAAATATAGATTAAAGTGAATTAATTTTAATTAAGGAAGTACTTACTATTTGAGATTGTCGTATGACAAATGTAACGATGAAGTATTTGTAATAGAATTTTCAAAAACTAGTTTGACGTACCATTTGACAGAAGTTCTGAATTGTCATAATTAAAATAGGAACATCAAATTTCAGAATAAGCAATCTAGATAAAAGGAATCCGCTCTGATTTTCAGTCAAGGGTATTTACAGGAGATAGCAGAAAATAATTTTGAATATCCAAATTAAATAAATAGGGCAATTGATTAAAATTTAATTGTAACATAACAAATATTGGTATAAAAAGTTGAGCTAATCAACTTTACATAAAAATATATATAATAGAAATATTTGCTAACGATGATGTATGAAAGAAAGTAATTTTTGGGATGTGATGTGCAATTCGAAACGTTTACTTAATCGGGTTACTAAGAAATAACGTAATTCACGTTCCATTAAAACAGATTTAAATTAATCCATCGTTTATTAATAAATCCGCATTTTTTTAATTGTCTACTAATATACTATTTGCACATTACCACTGAAATATGATTTTCCAAATATAAATAGTACATTGTAGGAAGACCTACAGAACTCTAACTTTGTAATTCAAACAAAAAAAATTACAATTATTATCAGTAATTCTACTGGATAATCAAAAGGATATTTGTGAGTATTATACTATAATGTGTATAATAATACACAGTTTCATTACCCAGCTGATGAGTAAGTCACCTCTGTAGTTGAATTGTTTTGCTCTCTTTCTTAAATACGGAGATGGTGATACGAGTATTTAGACAGCCGTTTAGTAAATTATCTATGCTTAATTACTTGATAGCTATTGTGATCAGGTCTTGATTATTATTGCATATTTTTGTGATATAGGTATTGCAATGGTTTGATCTGTGCTATAGTATTATAATGAAGATGATAAAATAAAAAGCAATTACCAAATATTCTTTTATTTAGGTCAAATTTCGACTGACTAAAAATACTCCCTGGGTTCGTTAATTATTTATAAAGTAAACAGTATCCTGCTCTTTATTATACTTCATCCATCTGTAATTTAATATTACAGGCTAGCTCGGTAGGCAAGATGACTCATATCTCAAAGCTGGGTTCCCTGATACGCCACTGGAATATAAATTTAACTCAAGCGCTCAGACGCTATTTCTGTCAAACTCCTAGCACAAATCGGTTTATTTTGGTTAGTGTTTCGTTTTTGTGCTTTAAACTAATAAAATGTGTTTTATAAGCGATTTATCAGGTAAATTTTGAATTATCGCGCTCTTCGCGTCACAGATTCTCATTTGTTTGCAGGCAAAAACCTCCACTTGGTTGTTACAACATTAAATTGTTTTTTTGGGGCGTCGCTATGGGTTCAACATAACCTCAAACTTGATTATGACAATTACTGGATATTTGATTTTTGATGGATGCTAAACTCTGCCTGGGTCTCGTTCATGAAGGTTTGCTCTAGTAGTCATGCGAATTTCCGGTTGCTAACACCGTTACTTTTAGTAAAATTTGGTACCTTGTCGACGAAAGCTGCGGCAGCTCATTCGGACTGCAGCTCCTGGTGATATCTCCCGGATGCGGGGTCCTGCGGTGCTGCTAGCGTTGCGGGGGCCTCCTATACGCTGTGCCCTGGCTGATGTTCGGGAACTGCGTTGGCTTCCCTGATGTCCTCGGGATGTGGTCACGATGAAAAATTATTTTTGGTGAGGGAAAATGTTCCCCACATTCTCACAGGTGCACTGACAAATTCTTGACACATTGGTGTACTTTTTATCGATAAAATTAATGATTTACTAGGTAAAATATGTAAATTTCAGAGAACACAAAAACTGGTTGTCATTCAATAATTTTATTCAATTGTCTCTGGATACTGGTCGTTAATAACAATTGCCTATCTAAGTTATACAAAACGGAAATTGACCAAATGCAACAATAATTTCTTACTCTAATATTTCTTATAACTAAAATGTTTTTCAAAAATAATTTAGAATTATCGACTCCAATCTATGAAAAATGAGCTCTACCCTTTGCCTTCTTTACTCAAATACAGGGGCGGACTGGGACTAATAGGCCCGGGATGCTGGGTACTTGGGTGCCTGGGGGGGGAGGGGCGCACGAAGTTTGCGCGGTATAGCTAGCTTGGGCCTGGGGCAAAGCCCCAGCCGCCTGAGGCGATATCCCCGAAGCCGAAAATGTGCGACACATTTTATGGCCTAAAAAGCTATTTTAGGACGCGATTATCAGGCACCAAATTTGTAACAGCCAAATTCAATTTTGCGAAAATTATATTCTAGGAAGGCCTACGACCACTAATGTAACTCGCAAGTGCCAAATTGGCACTCGCAACCTGCAAGCCTGGGCCCGGACGGCACATTAATACCGTGGTACATCTGTATTGTTTTTAAAACTAATTGTGCAGCTTTAAATATCAGTACAGTTATTATCTTTAGAATCTGGTCAAGCGAAGTTCACAGTTCACCCATTTTCATCTACAGGAGTCATAGTTTGTAAGTCGTTGTCCAATGAATTAATATTAGCAAATCAGGCTCTGTTTCTTCGTTAAACGTAATTTGCCAATCAGAAAAAAACGGTTTTTAGGAACCAAATTACTGCTACACGCTTTCTCTAATTAGATGCAATAACAACGAATTTACGTGCCGATTTGAACAATAGATTTGAGGTTATGTGCACTAAGCGCTAACTCAGTTTTAGTGCGAAACACGGCCAGTGGAAAACACTGTAAAATAGCTATGTGTATTACAGTTTTGATAAAATTGCCGTTTAACTCAAATGTGTGTCAAATTTTGCTGGTTTTTTTGAAAATAGCGAAACCTTGCTTATGGGAGATGTATAAAATTGACATTGACAGAACGATAAACGACGATGCCAACCAATAACCAAACGTCCCTAGTTTTGCAGGACTAGGTTGGAAAAAAGCACTGCCTCCTACACTTACAAGCCATGCTGTTAGACTTGGCAACATTGCATCTCTGGTAGTTGGTGGTCCTAAATTACAATACTCCCATTTGAAATAATTTTGCTTTAAAGAGCACAGTTTTACCCTTTATAAAATTTTACTCTGTAATTAACTAAAGATAGCTTCTGTAATTGTGACATTTATTTACATAGTCAAGTAATACAAACATGTAACAGTATACTTATAAAAATAAAACAACTTAACCTGTGTAACACATTGATAAAAGAACATTTCTGTAATTATTTTAAAGTTTGTAACTTTCTATACACCACTGCTGATTGAGAGTACAACATATATGCAAAAAAATATGGTGCTACAGCTGTAAATAATCTTATTTGAACATAATAAACTTATCTGCTCGGTAACATCTAAATTTGTGTGACGCAAATTGTTCCATAAACTTAAAAAAACTGCTGGTGTCATCACTTAAAAACACTTTCACTGTTTGTGCATGTCTTTCCAATATTTGTCTTCTTCTACATTCAGGATTTGCCCTTTCTTGAAGCGCTTTCGACGACAATATGTTGGTAAATTTGGAAATACGCTTTGGACAGCTTTGTCAGCTAATTGAGGGTAATTCAGCAACAGTTCTGCATTTCCCCCACTCTCATTTCTAACGCGTTCAAATGTATTTTCCATTAAAATGTATTTCACACACGGCAGAGCTTTTTGTTAGGGTCCAACGTTCTCGTGCTGTTGCACGAAGCCATGCGTTCTTTCGGATCTCGTTCATTGGAAAAGAAAATGTTGTTAGAGTTTGCATACGATTTTCTTTTAAGGTACTGTTGTGGTTGGTACACAGCGTCTTCGTTGCATTCTAAATATAAAATTAAAAGTTACAAGAAATGCCTTAAAAATGAGGTTAGGTTGTTACTTACCTGAGTGAAATACTTAATAAACCCCATGAATTCTAGCAGCAATTTTACTTGCACTTTTCACGTACAGTACAGTAATATAAATAAATGTATTTCGTCAAATTTAGAGCAGTCCAACATATTAATATTTAATCACACGCCACATTTCAACAGACATTTTTATAAATAAACAGTACAAAATTGGTCTACCATCAGCGTTGCCAAATCTCCAACAGCATGGCTTGTAAGTGTAGGAGGCAGTGAAAAAAGGTGTGTCTGGACGATATAAGACGATATAGAGATGAAGAAACTCAAAAATCGTTTATTTATACGGCAGTAGAAAAAAGACATAAAAACATAATTCCGCGTCCGCCTATTAGATGAAAATAAGTAGCATGGTGGTTGCTGTGTCGCTCTCAAGCCCCGACAAAGGTGGAGGGTTGTGGCGTTTAGACTAGTAATCTAACCCATGTAAAACCAACTTACAGAAGCAGAAGAAAAATTCGTTAAAGGAAAGCACACCCCAGGTGGTAATCCACACTTCCCAAGGAATGAGCATCAAGGCAGGACCGCGCCAGCATTAATGGCCGTCTGTGTGCAGAGCCAAATTTGCCGCCCCAAAATTTACATTTTTGTTGTAAAATATAATGTTATGTAGTACATACCTAGTTTAACTGTAACACATCAAATTAATTTAAGTGAAAAACATAAATTTAAAAAAAGTTTTATTAACAATAAAATTTACAAAAAAAAATAGTGGAATAAAATTAATAAAAAAACAACAAAATTTTAGAAAATTATAAAAAAGCAACTTTCCTAGCTTTTTTTCCGCAAATTCTTTAATTACTAATTCTAAATCGAGAGAGCCCCAGTCCATTCTTGAATGGACTGGGGCTCTAACTGATGCTTTTCAGCTGAAGTAGGTTTAAGATATAATTTTAAAGATTTTATCTCTTCAAATAATTCTATTCCATCTACATCTGATTCCTTTCTAGAATCATCAGTTAGATGAAGATGTAAATCTTTACAACATTGTAATAGCTCGTGTTCCGTTAAATCAAACATATTATAGAGAAATCCAAACATAGTATCATATCTTGTTATTCCCTCAAATCTGTCTCTTAAAGACGATAAAGTTTGATCTAATATATTAAAATAAACGTTAACTTTATAATAATTTTTTGGATCAATAATTGGTTCATCACTGTGTTCATAATCAAATTGTCTGGGTTTTCTTCGTGGTCTAACAGACTGAACATCAGGGAAATTAGGTTCAATACCGAGTTCATCCGCAAGTGTATTAGCGTCAGTAAGAACATTATTGAATTCTTCATCTGATCGAAGAGCTAAGAAAAAATCTAACAAATTTTTAAAATGCTCTAAGCAAGTTTTTATATTTATAGTAGGATTTTGCATCATCGTGCTCAAAACATTAATTTTGATTAAAATATTGTACCAAATAATTGTTGAGCACAAAAATTTATAACTCTGAATTTTTAATGCCAAAGATTTGGCTTGATGTGAAGCACTGTGCTCCTGTACGGATAAACGATCTTCAATTATTTCTACCAATGCATCATATATTTGCCCAATTTGGTAATGCAGGGGCTTCACAGCGTCTATTCTACTAGACCACCGTGTATCACTAAGTGGTTTTAAATTTAAATTTGTTGTGTGTTTTTTCAGAATTGACCATCTTTTTACCGACGCAGAAAAAAAAACAAATAATTCTTGAACTACATCAAAATAACCAGAAGTCTCAAAAGAAACTTTAGCAGCATCGTTCACTACTAAATTTAATGTATGAGCTGTGCACGGCACAAAAAATGCTCGCGAATTTATTTCTAAAATTTTTATTTGCAAACCATTATGTTTGCTGCGCATATTTGCCCCATTATCGTACCCTTGGCCACGCATGTCGTAAATATTTAAATTTAACTTTGAAAGTAAATTCATTAAAAATTCACTTAAACCCGCTCCAATTGAATCATTAATAGGACAAAATTCTATAAAATGCTCGCGTATTTCAATTTTTTTTGAGGACTCATTCAACATTGTAAATCTAAAAATTATAGTCATTTGTTCGATATGACTAATATCCGGTGTACAGTCAAGAATGATAGAATAGTATTTACATTTTCTAATTAAATCCAAAATATTATTTCTAATTTTGTTACCAATGAAATCTATTATTTCATTCTGAATTTTGTCCCCTAAATAATTTACCATTCGTGTTTCATCTTTTTGTGACTTTTGAGTCCGAAGCACATGTTCTGACATAACAGAATCAAATTTTGAGATCATCTCAACAGCTTTTAAAAAATTACCGTTATTGCTTTCAAATAATTTATTAGATTGCCCGCGTAAAGCAAGACACTGCCGTGACAAATATTGTATTATTAAAATTATTCTCTCAATCACAGCATGCCAGTGCTTTGCTTCTGCATTCAACAAACGTAGTTGCGTCTGGTTTACAGTTTGTTCTTTTGATAACAATTTTATAAGTTCTAACTGATTTTTAACATTTGCATTGTGAGTATCACTTTTTTCGTGCCTTGAAATCAATAGTGACAAATGCTGCCAGTCAGAAACACCTTCCTTTTGCGAAAAAATGTTTTTAATTTTGCCAAATATTGTACAACAAAAGCAATAAACTGCATTATTTTTTATTGAATAAACTAACCACGGTCTATTAATTTCTTCTCCATTTGGAAGAGAACGGTAGAAATATTTTTTCGAAAACCTTCGACCATTTTCATTAGTTGGGAAATTAAATTGCGTTACCTGAACAGGCCCTCTTTCTACTAAAATTTTTGTTAATGTTGTTGATATTATCTCAGGCCACTCTCCAGGATCATCTGGGGTTGCTGTGTCCTGCTGTGAATCTGATGAGCAGCCAAATTTCTTTAGTTCAGAAAGCCTTGATGAGGATGACGTGCTGGCTTCTTCAGCGTCACCAACTTCTCTTCTCTCTGGTTTTGGAGACTCCGAGTCAGATGAAGGCACCTTCTCTTCCCAGATTCGGGATCTTCCCTCATAGTTTCCATTTCGACTTCTTGGACGCACGGCTCATTAAATGGCCCGGAACGAGAACTAGAGCAGTTTTTTCTTTTCTTCTTTTTTTTGTAGACTTTGTTTTCGATACTGAAAACCCGACAGCCTTTTCGTTTTTCTGTTCTAGAAAAATTATAACAATTTTATTACTTAATACAATTTAAGAATATGTAGGTAACTATCTGTGTTGATTGATATATGATTGATATGTATGTAGGTACTTACCATATTTATAACTTTTCTTCAACTTTCTTCAAAACACAATCACTAACAAAATTAATTTTCTCTACTCGATCTTCCCTGCATCCAATTCAAAAATTAAATGACCAAATAATTATCATTGCACCCATATTACCACAGCATTAATGTAAGCATCATATAATATTATATTTCTTAAAATCAGCTTTAAACAATTAGGTACTTACCGACAAAAGAGATCGCCGACACCCCGATCAAAAATAATATAAATACCTACTTCATAAATACGATATGTTTCACAGTCAATAAAAGCCGCCAGCCGCCAGTTTTCTGAAAAGTCACGTTTTGTTGCTTCTGATAAATATCCGGCTTTTTTGTAATCATTGCATAAAGATGCATGGAAAGCGTTCCTTCAAGTTGGCTTCGTTTAACAATTAGCCGCCACGGAATAAAAACTAACTTCGAGAATTTACATAAACAATAATCCATGTAACCATATTATCAGGTGTTTATTTACACAATAAACATTTTTTATACCTATATAGGTACATATTTTTGAACTTCTAAATTTTGTAAAGTAAAAAAAATTGTACATTTTTTATTTTTTTTTTTGTAATTTGTATATAATTTTTAAACCTTTTTGGCCGCCCCTGAATTTGGCCGCCCGTGTACACTGGCTTGGCGCGGCCCTGCATCAAGGAATGCGTAGGTGGGCAGTTCTGTGTTTACAAACCAAGAAAATGCCGAGAACTTCAACAAGAAAAATGGAAGAGTCATGCTCAGAAAGTAACAAATAACGGTGGCCACATGGAATGTACAGAGTATAAACACGAAACAAACGGAGGTAATAGTGTTAGACGGGAGTTTATGTGTGTTATATTAAAATTCAATTTACCTTACTTTTGAAATGTGTCAGGGTGGTCGATGCAACTCACCCATGACCACAAAGCGGCAACGGGGTGCAAACAGTGCAGGTTCGAACATTCCTTGGCCCAGTGGCGGAGGCAGGCAGTTAAATGTAAAAGAACATAAACTTACTGACCTGTAAATCATCGATAATAATAATTGTACTCACCGGGGGTGGCCGCCCCCCAGGCCGCTCCGTACTCCTGGCAGTGGCATCACAATGCTGGGCCTTACATCCGTCAGCCTCAACCCTTTGGCACCTCATCGCCGCCTTCACTGGTTGAGTTAGCTGTCGGTACTTTTCGCTAGTACTGCCCAATAGTAATCCACTAGATTAACTATTGTTACAACCCGTACAGAGTCAGTATACTGATCTTTCACAGTACAGCAATTACCGTAAATCTTGCTATTGCTCTAACGGGGCTTATAATTTGGAACTCCATGCTTCCGGTGGGGAACGACATGCTTCCGCGAATCACTGGGCGGACTTCGTGCTCCAGCTCCAGGATTCAACTCTTTGACTATCACATAGTCGACTAGCAAAGCAAGAACCTCTGACGTATATCGGACGCTGTAATTGCCAAAAAGTCTACCAAATGCCATTCAACTAGCTACAATAGTACGTACATTCTACTCTAGTTAAATTAATCCTCTACCTAATTACGCCTAGCTACGCTTGCCGCTTTGCCTCGCATTATGCTACTTATCACCTTATAATTAATTATTGGTTCGCATATAATCGCTTACGCCAAGAAATAATTACGCAAAACAGACCACTTTCACTCACACGTCGCGCCGCTGTCGCACCCTCAAACGTTCTATGTATTTTAGAATTTCATTTCTACCCGAGCCCCATTGATACGGTTCATTGGTTGCACGTGGCGTCTGGGTCCCCAAAAAACTGACCGCGAACCAATGCCTAATACATCCGTCAAGATTATATTACATTCCAGGGCTCAAAACATTCCAGGCGTGGCAAACGTAGTAATTAAAACTTAAAAATAATGCACCCCAAAACCATCAAATATTTCATCCCTAACAATAGTAGCCATAAAAAGGATGAAATTAGACGTGGCAATAATACCCGAAACGAAAAAAAGGGAAAATGAAAAGAAAAATTGGCAATTATTTTCATAGATAGAGTGGAATAGCGAAAAGTGTTAGAGCCCAGGCAGCAGTATCAGTTCTAATTAAAGACAAGTAGAGAAATACAATACAATCATGGGAAGAAATAGACGAAAGATTAATAAAAATAACGATCAAGATAATTGGGCAAATAATGACGATAATTGGAATATATAGAGTTAACGAAACTATGCAAAAGTAGACACAAAATAGTTATTTACGTATAGAAGGCCACAAGAGTAAGGCTACGCCCGCAGCCAAAATTTGAGGCCCGACGGAGTAGAGCCTTTATTTGAATAAGGACGTAATCTACTTCCGGCCTGAGGTACGTACAACGTTCTACCCACAACTGTATGGAACAAAAATTTAGAATAAATTTAGGTTTTTTTATTGGCAAAAATTGCTACCACAGTTAAGGTGCCGGGCGGTAAAGTAACTTGCGGGCAGCAAAGTTACTTTACCGCTCGCGTTTTTATTTTACCTCCCGCAAATTACTTTACCGCCCGCCGGGCGTAAAGTTGTACTTGCGGTAGTGGTAACTAAGATGTAAACTTTCATTTTCGGCCCGGTTGTGCATAAAATAATTTCTTCGACCAAGTAGACAATATTTTAGAAACCATCAACAAAAAACACGAAGTGATATCGATCGGCAATTTGAATGAACTATAGAGTCGGTAGTCCAAGTGTCAAAACTTCTATTGGAGAAGAAGTTTTGCCTGTGAGATGATCGGAATAGTAACTCTTCCTTCAATGTTACATAATCACCTCTTAGTTTCGACAGGGTGTGTAGTTCCACAATAGGTGCATATGTAAATGGAAATGTATTGTGGACCACACGAAATATTTGAATTGCATGGTTTGTTGGTTGGCGTTGGTCCTAAAAACGTTAGGTGATCCTCATATTGGAGACGTGATATTTGTGACGGCCATTTAGTTGCAGCGCGTTGGACCTTTTACATTGCTTCTGTCTTTCTTCAAGATAGTAGCCCATGCTGGAATTTCAAACTTAAACAGTGGCCGAATATATATAGGTAACTTAAAAACTGTAGCAGGTGTAGTGTTTAAAAATGCTTTTTTAAGAAGGAAGAATGATTCTTTGGTTTTCTTAACAACTTTGGCTATTTGCTGAAACC
>OW679197.1:165143214-165469981 GCA_940337035.1 Agriotes lineatus | reverse complement strand
ACATTTCGGAATTTCTTCAGATCTTCACATTTCAGAGTTCCTACGTGATGAAAAATAGGTTTTCTCAATTCCTTCTGTCTATCTGTCTGTTGCCGATATAGCTTAAAAACTACTTGTTGCAGAAAGACGATATTTTGCATGCCGGTTATATGCCTTCGTGGGATAAAACCTAGAAAATGTCGGTAAAATATATACAGGGTGAGTACCTTAAGAAATAAAATTCTGCCTATTTTTGCTTTAACTCAAGAAAGTAATATTTTGCACATAGCTTAGATTGTTACTCTTGACGAAAAAAGGACCCAACACATACAGGGCCCTGAGTGGCCGAGTGCGAGAAGTGGTCGGGCGTTGTATTCGCATTCGCAGACGCCAGTAATGTTTCTTTAATTGATACTTGATGTAATTCGCATTACGAAGTGTTTCCTTTTATTGTTTTAGTATTACTAGGAACGTTAAGATATTTTACCCCTCGTTACCTTTGCTTTTAAAATTGTTTAATGTCACAATTCCCACTTGCGAGGGAAGTTCTAAGTAAAGTCTATTAGAGATTTTTTCATTTCTGATTTTTTCTCATTTAATTGAACTCTGCACTGTACCTTACTACAGATACTCTTTTAACTTTTTTTACTTATTAGCTTGCTTGGCATTTCTAATTATTCCATTATCTCTGACACGTTTCTTCTGCCTGTTGAATGACTCGAATGCAGCGTTTAGGTCAGTAAACGTAATATAACGCCAACAATTAAAGCCACTTTTTCTTTGCTGCTGTTGACTTAGCTTGTTGGCCATCGTCCTTTCTCATTCGCTTTTCATTACCGAAGACCTACTTGTAATTATTGCATTTAACTTTGAACATCCTGTACACATGTTAATATGCTTGTGACTGCAACTTAGTGCCCCATCCTATCTAAACCATAAAAATAGAAATAACGTAGAAGAACGGAAAACAAAAGAAGGCGTCAATAGTTTCTTTTTTAAAAGCATAACCTATTTTATAGCCGAACAAATGAATATCCAACGCATTAATACACTTATTACAGAAAAGTAAGAAAGGAGGTTACTATGGGATTAATGTGAGAAAAGAGTTGCTCTTTGTTTCAAACGAAAATATCATCGACTCACACAAACGCAAAACCACAGCCAGCGAAGGCTGCGTAAATTTTGACTAGAAAAAGTGGGTTAGTTATGTATGGCAACTCAGCGAAATGAATCTACATCTACCATGCAGCACATCAGTTTTTGCAGGACGATTAGGTAACGATATTTTTTCACGTACGGGCCGCGCAACGTCACACATTGGTGATGTCATCTCCCTGGTAGTCGGCGGACGTCAGGCCCGACGCGTCGAGCCGGCGATTCCCAAATCTGCAAAAGGTCCCCGTGTTCGTGTTTTGACGTGCGAAGTGACTTTTGACGAATATTTCCTATATGTTTTGTCTGCGTAACATTGGAGTGGTCATTGGCCTGTGGTATATCGAGGACGCACGCACGTCGGTGCATACGACCAACGTACACTCGCTGGTGCGCCCGTATTCCTCAAGCAGCCACTATTTCGTAGTGCCACTGTCTCCTTGGACATTCAGATGAGTGTTTTACCAATTGAATTTTGAAATAGTGCATGTTTATTAACCAGGTGTATGTGGACGTCAAACTGTTTGATCGCGGCAGCGCCGCGCGAAATATGCAGTATCGCAATCACGCATGCACAAGGTGGACGGTTGCAACTTGCAACATGTTTTGTGCCATCTACCTCGCAATTATTGCTTTATTAACACTTTCCCGCTGCTGGGAGCGGCAAGGGATTTCTTTGGTCAAGTACGGTGAAAACTGATACTTAATTTACAGGGTTGATCACGTTCGATTATTTCAAATGGGTCATACATATCCTAAATATTGCAAATAGAAAACAACTGATAGTAGCGCGCTGGTTCTTTTAAATTGAAATTGTATCATGAAGAAAATCTAAACATCTCTACCGTTTTCGAGTTAGAGGGTAAAATTGATTCAAATTCAATCTCTGGTCTACATTTATTATGGCATGCATTTTTGTGAAAAGGTATAATAGTTCCTCTACATTATTTCTATGTGTACGGTCTAAATAGGACGCTGTACTTAAATCGTAGTCGTAGACATTTTTATATCTATACAGGATGTTCAAGTAAAAATGCATAACAGTTGGCGAGCGATAATAGCATAACCAAGCACTTTTTAATGTACTGAAGGCAATCTGGCAATGTAATGTCTTCGCCTCTTGGCAGAATGTATAATTTAATATTAAAGTTACTCTTTAACTTTTCGTATTAGAAGTATTACGTTTCTGTTACATTTACGTTACTAACACATGACCGAGGACAACTCAAGATGAGTGATCACTGAGGATGAATTGGAACAATGAAAAATGGTACAGGTCCCAGTGCTCTAAAAAACGGCGGTCATTCATTGATGAAATGCTTACACTACATGATCAATAACTGCATATTGTAATGATGATAAATTGTTACCTACAAATTTTATCAATTAGAAATTTATGATAACCAGCTCAGTACTTATTGATTGTTAATTTATGTGAATTAAATAATTCAAAATTTAAGTCTTAAAAATAAAGTGAGTATGTACAATATTGATAAAATATGTAAATTAGATGATTTATTATAGGCGTAACTTGGGAGGGACAAGGGGGGGCAGTGGCCCCCCAAAATTTGGATTTTAAAGTGCAAGTGCAGCATTTTTTTGCAATTTAGGTTTAAAAATGTTGTGAAGTCTTGATTTTGCCCCCCAAAGTGATGCCCCAAGTTACGCCCATGTGATTTATGATGTAGATATATGAAATAATGGAGTTGTGTGCTTTGGAAATTTAAAAAAATGAAAATAATTGTTTTCTCAGAAGGGAATAAAAGCGTTCGTACTTCCCATATTGGGGAAAAATAAATAATTTTTGCCAGTAATAGTGTTTTACAAAGTGAATACATGCGTGGTAGAAGAGCTGCAACTAAATAAAAGTCAAAATATAATCTTCGTGAAGAAAACCGTCCGACGCACAGTGGTCACCCAAGGGCAATCGTTAAACACTCGTGCATTTACGAGGTTATCGAGCTGAGTTGAGCCTGAGCAAGTGTGCAGGCATCATCAGGGGTCACCTGGGCTCACTCTGGTAACCTATGTAAGCGAGAGCGAACCTACAGAAAGATGGTCAACCTTGTTGGAAAAGCAATGCAAGTTAGTATTCATAGGAAGCTAAGCAAATATATCATTTACCTGTGAGTTATTGCTGGGATACAGTGGGTGTTTCGCCGAAGTGAGGTTGAAAAAGAAAATGCTTCTAATTTAGAATAGATAAACCGGAGATCTGTGTTACCGACACGACATATTTAAATGTCAAATTTAAATTTGAAAATAAGATTACATTATAATTTATACGTGACTCTATCTAATAAGAGTTAATTATATCTAAATTAAAATAAACTGAGGTAGTTAGAAAACATAATATAATTGCACAGTAAATAAATTACGGGCACAAAAACATTTGTCATTTTAGAATAAATTTGACAATAGTGTGGGGATGACTACTATGAAAGCTCAGACATAAATAATTACATAAATGAATGTATTCTAAGTGGGGGTAATAATAAAAGCTAAAATAACTTCAATATACAACAGAATAAAATTCCAAAGCGGTGGAAAGCGTCGCATATTACATCAATCTATAAGAAAAGAAGAACGGAAAAATCTTAAACAAAAAGTTGAAAGAAAACAAAAAATAAAATTAGTAAGGAATAGAGTGGCTTCATAACAGATATAATTTGTGAAGACGAGACCAGGGTGAAGAGAGCCACTTAGTTTCTACAGATTTACAGAAAAGATATGACTCAAGCTCTCGAAAAAACTAATAGTAACTAATATCCATTATCAAGGAAATGTAGAGCGAAAGCACAATTTTTGTTAAACAAAACTGATATTTTTCATAACCATTTATACATCCAAGAGACTATAACGGGAATGAATGTGTTTTGGAAGATTGGCGAAGAAGCGTCCAAAGGAAGGAAGGAGTTCAAATCGTAAATGGGTGTGATATCTATCTATACGGTATTTTCTGATCTGTTTCAAATGTAAAATCTCAGCTGTCTTCCTTTGGGTCGTTTCTGGGATCATTTGTTTCTTGTAGTTTTATTATTGTTATTGCTGTTTTGAAAATAAATATATTTTATTATTATTATTATTATTATTTATCTAGGTTGTGCAAAACCTTAATAAAACAAGCCTTTGTAAGATATTGGAGAAAGGTATGTATGGATAGTATGCCATTGATGAAACTGTTTAACCGTTGTTTGCTTTTGTTCTTTTATTTAGCTAGCCAAAAATAAATCACATTTTAAGTTACGATGTAAATTTCTTTTAAGGACGAAAACCATATAAATATATTGATATTTACTAATTGATGTAAACTTGCTATATAGCTCGGATTCACATACAATCCTTATTATATATATATTATAATCACTTTCGTTTCCGTTGTTCAATGTTTTATCCAAATATGTACTTTTTGTCCAATTATTTATATCTCCCATTCTTTTCTGCCTCTTCACTTACTACTTATTTCAGTTTTTTTTTGTACTATTACTTTCAGGTAAAATTGCAATATTTTTTAAGTTTCTTTGAATCTCAATAAATTTAAATACAAAAGAAAACTTTAAATATTAAAAAATTGAAACTATCTGGGTCGAGATAAACATCAGCAAAACATCTAATTTATTAAGAAACCCTCAAAAATATTACCATTTTCGTTAATACACGTTTGTAACCTATGACTAAAGTTCCTGGCAACAGAATTTAAATTATTATCATTTATTTCTGCCATTGCTTCGTGAATCCGGTCAATAACGTCATCCACTCCAGCAGGCACAGTAAAATAAACCTTTTCTTCAAAAATCTATTGGAGTTAAGTCGGGAGACCGGGGTGGCCACGTTATTGGTCCACCCCGACCAATCCATTTATTAGGAAAACACATATCCGATGGCTGGGGAGTGAATATTGACTCATCCTGTAGTTAAAAATTTAATTATTCTTGTTATGTAGTTTTAATTAATGGATTCGTCAAACTAATTACCTATAATTCAACATATTATGAAATAACATGTTATAATTAGCATCCATTATGCCTCTGATAGCGATGGGGCGTCGCGCAGGTGGTATTTATCCGAGCGCCACAGTAGCCAAATGTCAAATGTACAATTTGTGGAAAATAGACCTGTTTAATGGCTAGCGGTTAGTATTTTGTATCGCGAGTGAAATCGTCAAATTTCCCGTCGTCGTGCATAATGACATCGAGGCCCTGCCTTCGCGTAGCCTCCAGTGAGCATTTCTCCAGAGTTTATGGACCTTTAGCATTAACATTAACACCGACTTACGCAGAAAATCGTAGCGCTGCGGCGGCCACGAATATTCCGCTACTAAATATCGCACGCCGTAATTGTTCCACTTTCAAACCAAAGAAAGTTGAATAGGGAAAGTGAACATGTACCACGATTTGTTTGCAGCGTGTCCGCCAGCGGAAAACGCGCTTTATTAATCGCAGGCGCTTGAGGTGAAAAACATTTTTTGTGCTCCGAAATGCTAGCCATCGCGTTAATTGTTGTGCGTGCAGGGCGGGTAAAAATAGAATTGCCTACGCGTGCTCTGATGCTGCAATTATCGGCTATTTGTTGTTCTTTGATTTCTAAGCGCGTGTTACAGGTTGATTACACCTATGCGAGATGTAAAATGTTCTAGTTTAGATAATAATTGCCCTAAGGAGTGTGCGGATGCTTAAAATTGATTTGTGCATGCTCTATTTATAAATATACCTATAGTTCATTCAAATTCAAGATAGAGCAAATTACCCAAATTACAAAATCAGCAGTAAGTTGATTACTAATATGATTTTATTAAAATTTAGATCAGAGAGATATGGCTTTGTTGCTGTCTTTTGAGTGTCAAAATCAAATTCGAGGTTAGCAGGTTAGGTTTTGCGTCAGTTTTGAGACGAACTGATATTTGTAATTTGGGTTGCAGATTTTGCTCTATCTCGAATTTAAATTAACTATACAAGATGTGTAAGAAAATATTAGCCCCAAAATTCGGAAAAAATAAACTTAGAAACACAACACAAAAACATCCTCTTGTAGTTGTTGAGAACCACAATAATAAGAAGTATAAGAAACATATTTTAACATGTACTACAGAGTATTTAAATAAATACCTTGACAGTGACAGCGAGGTTACAGTTTACACACTTAAAGCATGCAATGGCACTAATTGTATTGTCCATGGTTAACTTTTATATAAATTTAAAATGAACACCTTGTTTATTATCGATATTTGTTAGCCACCAACTTCTGGGTATATAATTATTTTTACTAGGAATGACAAACACTTTTAGACGCAAGCTCCAGATTAAACAGACTCAAACCAGCTTCAAATCGTTTTTCAAAACGTTTAGACTACATGGAGATATTGGAGAGCTGACCAGCTACAGTGAAGACGGCGTGCGTTTTTTTCTATAATTATAAAGTGTGTTCATATTAACAGAGAGCGCCCAAGAGTTTTTTTTACAACCGATAAGTCCATTTGCTTACGAAAAATCTTAAACTCATTAAGGTACCATGCGTAACTAATTCGCTACAACCTGAAACAGACTTCAAAAAGGTGCGACACCTCAATTGCTTGCATTAGCCATACACAAAGCCTTAGTCAACGTGAAGAGGGATACATTAATTAACGGCCATAAATACGATACAAAACGTTACATCACTTAAGTCATCACTTGTATAAATCACAAACGCAACCGACTGTACAGGCGAAAGCCACAAATACAGCCAACTCTACTGTTGCCACTAATTATAGGAGTTTAGCTATCACATAATAAAGTTCGATATTTAAATACGTAACAGATTTCTGGGCAGACGAAATTAGCGGGAAATTACAAATTTACGATCATGCCACAGGTCGAACATAGCAGAAGGACGATAATAATAATATGCCACCACGTACGTATAAATTTGCGCCAGTAGTTACTGACAAAATTCGGAAGTGATGCAACACTAGCCAGTGATTTCAATCTTCCGGTGTACCTAATGTACGAACTCGTTGTTACCTTCACACCACAAGATCGTGTTTTAATACTCCCAGCAATGCGAGGCGGCGTTGACCAAACCAGCAGCAGCGGACTGCATAATCAGTCACCTGTGCAAGTGGGGGCACAACAAGGTCCCTCAGGAACAATTGCTAACCGAAGAAGCGAAGCGGAGGCTACAGCAAGGACTCAGCAGCAAACGGAAAACTCAGCAATGATTACAAATTCGGCTACCAAATTAGTACCACAACCTAGCTGCTCATACTTTAACAACTCCAAGTCGGCTCTGAAATCTACGAAACACGAAAGCCTAATTAGAATAGAGAACGGGAAAGAGAAGAGTACGCATACCTTCAGCTTACAGCTTCAAGACTTAAATCGCGACGCCAGAAAAATCCGCAATAAAATGCTATTGGTAAGTCATTAAGACCCAAATATCTTTGATAAATCAGCGATACAAATCCGCGGTAGCGCGCGTGAGCTAGGACACTATTCTTGCAGCCATAAATCACTATAAACTAGCTATAAACTAAGGCAAAGGTTAATACGAAGTAAAATACGTGCAATTAAGTTGGAGACGCTTGCAGAAGAGGGCGAGGAACAAAATACATCGCTGCAGGTGCGCAGAGACACTTTAATGATACTTTGCATAGTTCTGCATGACAACGGATCGATAATCCATCTCGCGCGACTGAAAGCGGTTCAAAACGAGTTCGCCGACCTTAATGACAGTACAAAGTTGAGCTTTTCGGACCGGGGCGACCAAAATGCATAAAGCGGATGGTACAATTAATAGGTCATTATAGAGTAACGCTTTTTACCCGTAACACGTTTCCCGTTTTAGGACATATTACCAAATCTTGTAAAATATGAAGAGGCAGTTTTTATTCAGATTCATGGGCATGCACGATAAACAAAAATCAGTATCGTCCAAGTGTTTTTCGTAATGCATATTATTATGGGATACATAAGCATTAAAGATATTAACTAATTGTAATGTTCAATATTATTGAAGTTTTATATCTTTAGGTAATAATGTCCTTTTTTACAGTTTTATGTGGTAACTTGGACCCTCTGGGTATTTATAAGCGTTCTAGAAACACACAGGAAAAATATTTTACTACCTTCATAGCAATAATTTGAGTCGGTAGAATATATATTTTTTCGCACTTATACGTTTAAAACCTACTATACTATTTCCAAAAAAGTGTTAAAAAGGTGTCGAAGTTTACACAGTATTTTGGTTATATCATTTTCTTACTTCATACTCATTACTTTTTATTTTTATCTTGTTGGAATAATAAAAATAATGAAATATAAATACAGATTTCTCTTCCAACCTGAATATTACTAGTTATTTGGCGGTTACAGAGTTATAAACTAAAATTGTGCTAGAATGCTTACGTCCTGTAGCTATTATCACTATTATTTGTTTTTCTCAGTTTTTGAAAACTGAGGAAAACCATTTAAAAATAGAATAGTTTTCATTAAATTCGTTATGTAATTAGCAATGAAATTACACATAACTCAATCGAAAATTAGCTTACACTTTTAGTGCATTTATTTTATGAAACAGATTGGTTGTATCTCATAGATTCTTGAAATATCTTTAAATTTTTATATTTTTTTGCAGTTTCACATATAAATTTGGTAGGTGGTGCACAATTGTTCTATTAAATTGTAAGAAAATTGTATTATTGTAGACTCATATTTCAAGGTTAACTGAGCAAATTGAAATTCTGTTTTATCAAAACCAGATCAAGCCCAGATAAACGTTTTATTGATTGACGTAGTATTATGCATTTAAAAAAAATATTACGCAAAGGTACGATATTAAAATACAATATGACGTTATAACAAACGAAGTATTGTTTTTTTATGGTGGAAAGTTACATTAAAAAATTGATAAGACAATGACATTTTAAACCAGAAATCGTCATAAGAAGGTGGGTAGAAATTTACATTGTGGTTCATTCAAAGAGGTTGCTTTATTAATGTTTGACAATTGTAATGTCACTGATGCACCTAAAGTGCAGGAAACAATGACACATTTTTATTAATTTAGGAAAGACATTGTTTAATGTTAAGGTTTTCTACCTTCGCGTGGAATTCCAGGAATTGCTTTAAAGCTGTTCCTACTCATATCTTCGAGAAAAACATTGCTAAACCCTTACAAAATTGACGAAATCATCACAATTTTCAATTAGGGATACCGGTTGTTATGCATCGCATTAGGTTGCGCAAAAATAAAGTATATACCAAGTGCCTTTAAAGCCCTTGTATGATTATTGCCCTCATAGACGCTTGGACATATAGATTTTATGCTCGGAATTAAAAGATGCAGCGTCGCACTCAGAGAAAGGATACGTTAAATTATTGCTATTAATGACTAGTATAAGTCGTAAATTCAATAACGTTGCTTCAGTGGAAATACATACTTCTTTGGAACAAATTTTCACGCATCGGTGCACTTCTGGGTGGACAAAAATTGCAGCGAGTATTCATTTCCTTACTACTATTAATACTATCATTAGAAGTAAAGCCACCAGCCATTGTGTGGTATGCAGGTTCATTGATGTAAAACGATTTTAATTAATCGGGCGTTTTCTAAACCATTCAGAAACCTTCTGACAGTATTTCTGAGAAAATCAATTTACAGTAGTCGGTCCGAGTTTGCTACCAGGTGCCATTTTATACTCGCTGGGATTCCTTAGACACATCCAAATTAATGGTTATAATTAAAATGGAACCTTTTCGTAACATAGTGGGTAAAAGTTTACCTTGTATTTATTTGAATGTGGACGTCACGCATGCAAATAAACGGTGCCATTAACATTTAACTTTCCTTTGACATATAAGTAAAGCTGCAATTGAAAATTTAGATCTGGAAAATAAATTTTAATATTCCTAGCCAAGGAATCACACGCACCCATTTAATACAGCTTTCCATCATAACATAAACAACTTAGTTGAAAAACATTGATTTGCACGTATCTGAATTTATTAAAACATTTCAAAACTAATTGCTTTGGTTAATGTCGTTAATCATTAAAACTTATTAAAAGTTTAATTTAAAACGTGCCGAAGTGCCTTTATAGAATTTTAATAAATTGCATTTGAAGCAAGGACGCATCAGTCTAGTTCAGGGCTGTACTGGCTATTTTTGATAGCACAACGATATTAATAAATGTATTGATGCTGTTCAGATAATTAGATATTAAAGTACATAATTCAACTTAGGTAGAAACATTGAGTTAAGCTCAAGATCGCCAAAAAAGTGGCTTTCCTCAATAAACGTGCTGCTTGTTACTACTTCACTCTCAACAGGCGAAAGTTAAGCATCAGAGGATTTAAGGTGTTCATTTTACGGCACACACAATGATTTGATTCAGCTGATATAATCTCATTAACACAATGGGTGCTAAAAATCGTCTTATGGTTTCTCTTTCTTCGAAACCTTTTTAGCCTAATCGATTCATCGCTTTTACGGTCTGGCTATTTTACATCATAGAGGGCTTAAACACGTCCAGTTCGTGCGAACACGAAGCTAACAATTTGTGTTCCTTTAGGTGTAAAAATGCTATGCAAGCATCGGCAATAAATTTGGCAAATTGGATAGTTCCGCTTTGTAATTTATACAGTGCGATCATTACCATAGAAGCATAATTATACATACGTCATATTTATTATCATTTCAAGTGAAATTTACGTGTTTTGATTTAAAACGTTATCCTCCATTTTCTAGAACACATAAACCTCCAAAATTCTATGCTCTCTTTCGTCTTTTGTTGATCAGGCGATTTTTTCTGATGTTATAACTTGCATCAATTTTTTTCTGCCGTTATGCCACTTCTCTGATACTTAAGTGCTTTAATATGTCAATGTATCATTTTCTTTTAGGTATCTCTTCTCAGATTTTGATTCTACAGTTTTTATAAGCCTCTTGTGCTGTCATAATGTGACCCAGTGACCTGATTATGCTAAATACTGAGTCTATTGACATCTCTGCTACTAGGGAATCACAACATATCAAACACCGTCCCTGGACATAAATAACATCTGTAGTATTCGTCTGTCCATTATTGACATCCCTGTCGTTAGAGAAGCCAATATATTAAATGCTACCACTGGACATACATAACGATAACATCTGTAGCGTTCCTATGTCCATTATTTATATCTATGTTGCTAAAGAAACAAAAAATATCAAACACTGTCGCTGGACATACCTAACCATAATGTCGATAGTGTTCGTCAGCCATGAATATATAGCATTTCTGTTACTAATGAAGGAACAAATATCAAGCACTGTCACTGGACATACTTAACGATAATACCTATATGGTTTTTCTATCCATTATGACATGTATGTTGCTAGCGAAGCCAGAAATATCAAACACTGTTACTGGACATACATATCGATAATTTCTGTAGTGCTGGTTCGTCCATTATTGACATGTTTGTTGCTACAGAGGCTAAAACTACGAAACCCTGTCACTGGACATACATGACAATAGTATCTGTAGTGCTGGTCTGTTCCTTATTGACATTTCTGTTGTAGAGAAACAAAAAATATCTAACACTATTACTGGACATACATAACGATAATATATGTAGTGTTCGTTTGTCTATTATTCATATCCCTGTTGACAGAGAAGCAAAAAATGTCAAACACTGTTGATGCACATGCATAGCGGTGAATTATGTAGTGTTCATCTGTTCATTATTGACATCTCCGTTGCTAGAGAAGCCAAAAATATCAAACATAGTTACTAGAGACACATAACGATAATATCTGTAGTTTGTAGTATTCCTATGTCTGTTATTGACATTTTTATTCCTAGAGAAGCAAAAAATATAAAACACTGTCCTTGGACATACATATCGATAATAGCTGTAGTGTTCGTATGTCCATTATTCACATCTCTGTTGCTAGAGAAGCACAAAATATCAAATACTATTCTTGGACGATAATATACAGGGTCCGGCAACGAAGCGGGGGTGGAAGATATTTCTAAAACTATGAGAGTTACGTAAATATTGTAGGTTGTAGTTGTAGGTACGAAGGTAGTGCACATTACGAAAATAGTTTTGATTATAAAGGATGGTTCAAAAATAGTGGATCTGTGTATTAATGGTATACAGGATGCTCAACATTTGCAAGTTTAATTATTTCGATTTTTTTTCAAATGGAACACCCAATATTTTTTATTTTTGAAAAGCCCTTTTAATGAGCGTTCTTTTGATATGCTACTTCATACCTGTAAATGCAACTATATTTGAGATATGCGTGTTTCACCACAATTTTTTTTAAGGCGGTTAAGATGCTTTATTTCAAGGGATAACAAGCAAACGCCATTAAAATAATGATTGAAACACTTGAGCTCTCTAAAAATAAAAACATAAAACCAGGATTAGAGAATATAAATCCAGTCAGTGTTGATATAAGGAATAATAAACACGAATAAAAGATAAATGCGGAATAAAGTAATTCTAAGGTCAAATAAAATCAACTTAAAAAAACAAAAGCCAATAAAAAAAATTCTATACGTAATTATTTTAAATGTTGAAATAGTTCTGCTTCCCTGCTCTGAGTATTAAAGCTATACAGAGAACTCATAATCTGCAAATATAATTATTTCGAGTTGTTTAAAAGGAATACCCTGTATAGCTCTGTATTTTTGAAAAGTACCTTTAGTGAGCTTTCTTTTAACATTTAATTTTCTAGCCCTAAATTCAATCTTTTTCAAGATTTAATGTTCTCCTGCTCTTTTTTTCGTTTTTCCGTATTTCTTATTTCTAGTTTTGAGTAGTGGCTGAATTTTGGTTTTCTAAACCTGATTTGATATTTTTTATTTTTCTAGAGCTCAAGTGTTTAAATCATTATTTTAACGGCGTTTATTTGTTATCCCTTGAAATAAAGCATTTTAACGGGCTTAAATTATTTTTTAAGTTCAAACCCACATATCTCAGAAACAGTTAAATTTACAGGTATGAAGTAACATATGAAGAGAAAGCTCATTAAAATAGCTTTTCAAAAATACAAAAATGTAAAGGATGTTCCATTTGAAAAAATCGAAATTATTAACTTTGGAAATGTTGAGCAACCTGTATAGCATTAATACCCAGGTCCATTATTTTAAACTCGAAAGGTAGTTCACAAAAAAAATGTAACGTTTTCTTCCATTCATTTGTTTTCTGTTACAGCAGCCGCCTAAAGTTCAGTATTTTTTTGCATAAAATCGTTAATAGCTCCAATGCAATTGACGTTAGACCCATACAACTTGATATCTAAATTATTAATATATCAATGCAAAACTTTTAAGATACCTAAATATAGGGCATTTGCTTGCCTAATTATTTTAGAGCAAACTTGTAAATAGGTTTTTTGTAGAGCAAACATTTCTGCATCCATTTATGCCATAATTTTTCTCATTTTACGCCAGAAAACCTAATAATGAAATAAACTATCATTTTTTCAAAAATCAGTGCAAATTGTGAAGTGGTGGTATGCTGGAAGCAGATTAGGTGCAATAAGTGCCATGGTTGCAGCTACATTTGATAGATGCAAACAAATAAACAGCAAACTAATTTGTTGATGCTTTGAGATGCCTCAATAATTTCAAGGCACCACTGATTTGTCTAAAAATGGCAATTTTATTTCTTTAAATTTTCGGTTTTCCGAAATGTAAAATGACAAATGCTGGCACAAATGGATACACATTTTTTTCTCTATAAAAAACTTCCATACAACTTTGCTCTAAAATAATTAGGGAAGCAAATATTTTCATATAAAAACATTACCATTGAAATCCTTATGGTGCGTAAAGCATTTCTACACCCTACACTCCTTGCTAGAAAAGCAAAAAATATCAAACACTGCTACTGGACTTACGTACCGATATCTGTAGTGTTTGTCTGTTCATTATTGACATCGCTGTTGCTAGAGAAGCAAAAAATATAAAACACTGTAACTTGACATAAATAACCTAATATTGGCAGTGTTCGTCTGTGTATTATTGACGTCTCCGTTCCTAGAGGAGCAAAAAATATTAAACACTCATTGGACATACATATCGATAATAGCTGTAGTGTTCGTCTGTCCATTATTGACATCTCTGTTGCTAGAGAAGCAAAAAATATTAGACACTGTCACTGGACATATACCGGGTGACAATGAAACCAGGGCCATGCTTTTATATCCTTTATTTATGAATCGATTTGGAAAAAAATTGATACGTGGATACTAGACATAATTTCTGATTGACCAATATATTGTAATGATAACAAGCACCACATTAAACAGCTAATATTTATATAATAGCTTTTTTTTTGTTAGCCCTTATTTAATTTTCAAATCAATTATGTATTTTGAATAATTATTTTAACTGAGTACTCTTTTCAGGGTGGTTCTCCAATCTAGTGATCTGTTAATTGAATTTTCAATTGTATTTTTAAAATCTTTGACTACTAAATGACATTTAATGTCAATTTGACTTCTACACATTTTCAAACCAGGTATTGACAATTATACTTTGCATTGACACACATATCAATCAATTCACCTACGTAAGTACTGTATTAAGTTTATTTTTACACTTTCTTTTACTCTAGCTTTCACTGCAACAATCCAACCAACAACAGCCTCCGATGTCGACAGTCTGCAACGCCTACCGCTTATTCCTCAAACAGTGACAACTATGATGGTCCGTCAACCCTCGAACTGCATCTATCCTGTCAATAACTCCTACTGTTCTTAGAATCCAGTCCTGCTCCCTTTTAAACGTCACCGTCACACCAATCGACTCCAGGTAAGTTTCAGTATTATTGATGATCCAAATCTAACCTTGTTTATTCTGCAGAGAGTCCTATGTCTTCAGCAACACTCAATAAAATTATCCAAATCATTCAGCGAATTATGAAAACCTCCTTTCAAATGCTTGACTTGTCTTCCATGTAACAACCAATGTCACCAATGAATCCTCATTATGTCTTGTATGTATCAATAAATCCAAATCCCATTCAAATAATATAATTTCTGTGTTATTTATTTCCAATTCACTACATGGTACAATCTCTTCACCGATTGTATATCTCTATTTAAACGCCATACCTTCACACCCCATTAAACCACTACACCAAATAAGCCATTTATTTCAAGTTTTTATTATTAAAAAGCGTTTTTCACAAATTTAAGTACATTTTTTATGAGTTGTTTTCGTAACTAATTAAACAAAATTTTTATTCCTGTGAGATACAATTCTTATTGCACACTTATTTATTTTAAATATCCTATAATTACATGCTATTAATTCTTATCATTCTAACAAATACATTTGTCAATTGTAACCTTGGCTTGAACTTTATTAAAATTAAACTCAACCATCAAATTTGTATACTCAAATGTTATTTCATTATCATATTACCTCACTCATTGTATCAATTACATTTCATTATTCATTTCAAAATTAACACCCAATTCTATCCAAACACTTCAAGGTTTGATTGTAGTAATCTTCCAAATTTATTAGTTTTATATTTTTATCTTTCAACCACCTTTAGTGTATCACAACAATATATATGTGTATAGTTCAAATGGTCGACTTCCGGTTTCACCGGAAGTGCCTTTAACTTTGATTTTTTAAATGGATCACCCTATACATAGGTTTTTTGGAATGTACAGCTTAAATTACATATGATACTTTTGCTAAATTGTCATTTTTCTAAACAAAAAATACTTTCTGCAAATTTTATTTTTTAACATAGAAGACCGTGATTGGAAAAAATGTGTTCTAAATTACTCTAGTAATCCATAATAATACATATTTTATTAATTTGATCAATACAAATCTTTCATGAAGGAATATAATTTGCTAAACTGTTTTTTGAGAAAAAATTTTTTTTAAATGGCACCTACCAAGGGTCATCGTACCATTAGCTAGAAAATGTAATTACCAATCTAACGATATGCATCATGCACCACTTTATCTTTATATAAAATGGAAAAATGTTTAACTAATACATTTTTAAAATATTTTCGGAATTACCTAACCAAATTTAGCAAAACTGCCGTATGTAATTTGAGTCGTAGGTTCCCAAAATCATAAAATATACAGAATAACTCATTTAAAAAATCAAAGTTAATGACATTTTGGGTGAAACCGGAAGTCTCTCAATTCGAAATTATGTTTAATATCCTTGTAACAAGTTTCGTTCAAATCCGTTGATAAGTAAAGGAGATGGAGACATGGCCCTGATCTCATTGTCACCCGGTATATAGATAAAAGCTGTAGTGTTTCTGTGTCCATTATTGACATATCTGTTAGAGAAGAAACAAAAAATACCTAACACTGTTGCTGGACATACATAACGATAGTAATATCTGTAGTATTCGTCTGTACATTATTGACACCTCTGTTGCTAGAGAAGCACACAATATCAAACACTGTCCTTGGACGATAATATGTAGTGTTCGTCTAACTATTATTGACATTTCTGTTGCAAGAGAAACAAATGGTATCAAACACTGTCACGAGACATACATAACCATAATATATGTAGTGTTCGTCTGTTAAGTATTAAAATTTCTGTTACTAGAGAAGCACTAAATATCAAAGACTGTCATTGAACGATAATATATGTAGTGTTCGTCTGTCTATTATTAACATATCTGTTGGAAGAGAAACAAAAAATATCTAACTCTGTTACGGGACATACATAACGATAATATATGTAGTATTTTCTGTTCATTATTGACATTTTTGTTGCTGGATAAGCAAAAAATATTAAACACTGTCACTGGACATACATATCGATAATATCTGTAGTGTTTCTCTATCCATTATTGACTTATTTGTTGGAAGAGAAACAAAAATACGTAACACTGTTACTGGACATACATAACGATAATATGTGTAGTATTTGCCTGTCCATTATTGACTTTTTTGTTGCTCGAGAAGCAAAAAATATTAAACACTGTCATTAGCCATATATATTGATAATAGCTGTAGTGTTCGTCTGTCTATTATAGACATATATGTTGCTAGAGAAGCACAAAATATCAAACACTGTTCTTGAACGATAATATATGTAGTGTTCGTCTATCTATTATTGACCACCCCATTGCTAGGGAAACAAAAAATATAAAACACTGCCACTGGACATACATAACGATAATGTCTGTAGTGTTTCTCTGCTCATTATTGACATGCCTGTTGCTATAGAAACAAATAATAGCAAACACTGTAACTGGACATAAATAACGGTAATATTGGTAGTGTTCTGTGTATTATTGACCTCTCCGTTCCTAGAGAAGCAAAAAATATTAAACGCTGTCATTGAAGCGATAGTATCTGTAGAGTGTAGAATTTATCTGTCCATTATTGATATGTCTGTTGCTAGAGGAGTAAAATTAGCCCAGGCATAACAGATATCTACCTCAAAATAAATATGTAGTCCTGATTTTTGTAAAAAATGTAGTTAAAAAACATTTTCTGTTTAGGTAAAGTACCTGTTTTGAACACGGCAAAATATCATGGAGATGTCCAGAATGAAGAATAATGACTCCATACAAAATTGCGGAATTTTATGGAAGCGCGTTTATTAGAAGGAATTGCAAAACTGCTCATCTCATACGTAAGATTTCATAAAAGTAGCCAACATTTATAAAATTTTGCAACGGGTTATAATTTTATATTCTGAACAAATTTTTCCAATAACTTTTTTTCTGTAATATGAAGAGATAAGTACTGTATTGTGATTATTTCCAATAAACATGCAGCTTCTTCTTCTGTTTCTTGCTCCAAAAAATTATGACGCTGTTACTCCAGCGACGGGGACTTTTAAAGGGTTGCTCATAGGGCACTAAGGAACATTTGTGCCAAAAATTAGGACTACATTATTTTTTTAGGTTTCCCTTAAAATTTGTCTAATATTAAACACTTTCACTAACATACAGAACGATAATATCTATAGTATTCGCCTGTCCATTATTGACATCTGACATCTCTGTTGTTAGAAAAGCACAAATAAAGCATGTTTTCCTTTTAAAACAACTACAAAGCAATATATGTTAATGTAAACGAAATTCTGGGTGGAATATACGAGCACGTTACGCCTGCTTTGCTGCCGTTCTCACTTTTATTGTTAAAGCAGTGAAACTTGCTCATTCACAGCATAATTTTCATTCATTTGGCTATGGTTACTTCTGCGTACCAAGCAATTAAATTTCATTGTGCAAACCATACTAATTTCGTTCAGAGCCGCCTGCGGCTTCTCGGGATTATTAGGCGAATCCAGAAATTGTCCGGAAACGAAACGTCAACATACTCTGTCGTAGTTTCTACTTTTCTGGTATCTGTGGGAGGAAGCACAAGTCCTAAAGCAGGAAGGTCCTCGAGTGAGGCTTTCTCTACCAAACCCGGCAGCTCGCTACAAGGAAGCTACATTCACGCTTTTACATTGATTATAATTCATTAAGTGGAGATTGTGTGCGTTTATTGACAGGCTCGCTATTAATGGAAGTTTCCTCACTTTTCGACGGATGACGTGCAGTTTACAAGCTGCAAGTTCGGCCGAAGTCGAAGGAGTGTAAATGTTTATCGCCCCTGGCTGGGGCCGAGTATTAAAATGAGATTGCCTGATATTTTCTTGGTAATTAACTCGATTCGTGTAGATTAGACACATATTTGAGGAGTTGTAGAGCCAGTTTATCCACAAGATGATGCTATAAAATCGGCAGACGACAGGTGTTCTGGCAAACGTTTGCATTTTGATAAATTTTTCGAAATAATGTGGGAGACTTCCACGTCTGCTCGCTGGATAAAGACATAAACAAATCCGCGGGTGAAAGTAAAAGTGTAAGATTGCACGTATAAATATTAAAATTCGCACTTCCTGCATCAGTTCTGCCACTTAGACGGCTTAGACTACATATTCCGGTTCGGCAAATGTGTGCCGGAATTTTTGGTTTCGATGGCCAACTTATGATTTTAATTAAATAAATAGCTCCAAACGACTAGCTTATAGACAATTATATAGGTAACTCACCTCCACAACAATAGAAAAGGAAGCTAAAAATCATATTGGTATATACCGTGAGAAAAATACTCAATTATAATTAAATATATAGAAGTGCTTATTGGTGTTTCTGTTGAAGGAATATTTATATTTTTACATCCATATTTTCTAATTCTTGTATTCCGTGTTGCAAATATTTTTGTAGACGAAAGTAAATTTTGAAAAGACTCTTTCAAAACATCCTTTAGTGTAGAATTTAACACAGAAGAGTGAGATTTGGGGAGAGTATTGTTTGATAACAGAATTCTTTAAATAAGTGGGGATCATCTAGTGACGTCTTGGTTGTACAAGACAAGTTTTAAGAGATACGAGAGTTAATTCGAACATTAAGCAATCTGATATTTCGAAGACCCCTTTATTCATAGGTCGACAGCGGGGAATTCGATATAGTCCATTTTTCTTTCATGTGGAAACGCAAATGCTGAAATTCTAAGGAAACCATTGACAACAAACATTGTCACTAGGCTGCATTGTGTTGGTACATACACTTTTTGCGTTGAGGTTAGGTTTCATAATTGTCGGCTTCGTTTCATAATTTTCATGTTTCGAGCATAAACCTCAACTTTTAGCACTTGTTGCATAAATAGCGATTACGTGCAAAACTATGTACCAAACGCTAGAACTCGCGCACTGTGAATTTTGCTCACCCTCTGCACAACTTGACAACAACAATCAATTATCTCATTACAAAACAAAACTGATTATTAAATACCAGTACTTTTTTACAGGAGAAACTCGCAAATTCAGTTAGAGAACATTTAAGATGATTTTTGGACGAGTATGGCGGTAGAATAAACCTAAAAGAGAGCCCAGTTTTAGAAATACAGAATACGCAAAGGAATTGTGAGGACGAAAAATATATTGTAGACTACATTTAACTTGGTAATTTTTGATTATAAGAGACTAAAACTTGGTATCAGTAGGTATATGGTCGAAAGTGCTCAAACTAATGAAAATTGTAATTAAAAGTAGACTGTGGACTACAGAGAGAGCTGCAAACAAATTCCAATGCGTTTATCTTTGATTAAATAACTAACTGTGACTCAATCGAACTTCTAAAGTATTGTTTTTGAACCGCTAACCTCATGTGCATTAGATATGCCTGTGTTTTTTTTTCTGTATCGTCTTTATGAAGCACTAACTTCAACTGTCTTTGCCTTGATAAAGAAGTAAAGCTTTCCGAAATATTGGTCGTAACAAAATAGCCTTTTTGATTTGCTGCCCTGAAGGACTAATTCCAATTGCTGAATTAAATTGTTTTATCAACTAGTCGTTCGTTATTGCCCTGCAACTTTATTAAAAATATCGTTTTGTGCCTCGAAAATCATATCTTGGATATCCTTAACCAGAAGTCTACATTTATACAACTTCTACGAATGCAAAAAGCTGAACTCCTAGAAGAATTAAAAATAACAATTGTGCTTTAGTTAGTTTATTTGCGTGTTTTGTGGTTTGCACCACTGAAACTATTATGTTGTTTATTACTGTCGAATTAAATTCAGTAAAATACAACAGTTTGTGGAAAACAATAACATTCCTTGTATTTCTCTAGAACACACGAACAAAATACAACATATACAAATTCGATAATATTAATTTAAAATACAAATACGAATTTGAGTAGCCTGGCTTTCGATACCGAATTAATTATTAGATAAAGACCTTGGAAACTGACCTTGGTCCTCCACTCAGCCAAATGCATATAAGTCAAAATGCGTACAAGTAGGAATATGCCGAAAACGTGATATTAAGTGATAGTAAAAGTACAAGTGATAAGTGATCTCGAAAACTAAGCTACTGCCTTTATATATGGAAGGGACATTCCCTATTCCATTGAGTACAATAGGATTGTTCAGCTCTATTGTAGCACAAGAGGTTGAAATCGTCAGTCGAAAAGAACTTTCCCTTTTCGAGCGTTTACGGCTGTATTGTCGACCGGGCTTGGCTCTCCCTTTTCAACTGGTTTATTGTTATTTGGGATAAAGCGGTTTGTTGGCCGATATTCGTGCGTTTACGACACAACTCCGGCTGTGCTGGGAATTGCATCGTGAATGTTTAGAGAGTTGATTGTTCAACTCGACGACACAAATCACATTTGACATTACAGATCTATTAACTCTTTCACCAGATTTGTCACATCGCGAATTTCATTTTTTAGCTGATTTAGCACTGCACTGTCACATTTTAGTTTATGACCTTCTCTTGTACGACAGGCGTTTTCAGGCCATTCATCACCGCTACGCTACACGTTTAAATACATGTGTAATTAATAATTAAAAACTAAACTAAACGTCGATTAATTAATAACTATTTATAAACACTCAGTAATATCCACGCATATTTATCTATGTAACGAAATTTTAAGCTAACATTTAACCATTTCATATACAGGTCCACAATCCGAAATTCCGAAGTTTTTTCGTGAATTGTGGAACATTAGTCGTCTCTACATAACAAGGCTTGTTTGGCGCGCGAACTGCTTACCCAACTCAACAGCCACACTCACTTAAGGTGTGACGTGGCGAGGTGACCCAGTAAACGAAGTATTTCGCCATTATTATTTCATTATTTAGCTATATTGAAGAATTTCTGTTGCATATCTTTAACCGACGGCCTCACTCTGTTTAATTAGAAATTTATTGGGCAATATAAAAATAACTTCACCTCTGAGCTGAGACACAATTTGCATTATAATAATGCAGTCTTTGATTTTAGTTCGAAGCTATTCTCACATTGATTTATATTTCACTTATTTTGCATTATTTCTTCATAAATTAGCTCTATCCCGTGTTCTGAGACCTCATCTGGTTTTTAGTAAGTTTATTTGTTTGTGTAGCTCATAGAAATAGTTTGTTCTAATAGCAGGTGAAGATACTGCCAGGCGCCATAGTGGCCTTATGAAATTCTTAAGCAAAGAATTACAAATCTTATCAACAGAAATTTTATAGTTCCTTTGGAATGGTGTGGTAAAAAACACGAACAGTCACATACTGAGGTGGAATGATGCCTTGTATTAATAAAGGGTTTAATAAGAATGTGAATAATTAAATAGGGCAAATCACCACAATGCTCAGGGTATTTTTATTGTGCAAACTTTGCCTGTCAGTATTTTAGGCTAATCAAAATGAAATGGTTAGTTGCCCCTCTTTCTATATTTTATAGAATTGGAATAATATTCTGGGCTAGCTCCGGCAAGAACACAAAACTAATTCTCTCAGGTTGGGTTCAAATCTGAGTTTTATTTGAAATTTTTTTTTAGATTATTGGACTCAGCGTAGCTCATATACGCAATTTATTTTAGTACAACTGCTCTACTAGAATCGGTTACTCATAACCTCATAAACCTGACTTTTAACACAGAAAGTCGTTAGTACATATAACGTGTATTTTAAGATTCAAAAGTGAAAATTTGTGCAAGGAACAATCGGGTAAATTGAATTGAAACTCCCGCCTAGCAACAAATAACTTGCTTTTGTTTAGGTGTGACGTAAAACGACGCCAGCTTCTCTTTTGCTCCATTTCCTGTGATCGCTTTAATATTCTGGAAAAACCGCAATTTCTACTGACGTCATTCAAATTACGCAAACTGAGACGAATCTGGACGCTTGGAAATACGATGGCCCTCTTCCACAAGGTGTAATCTCGCAGTTCACTAGCTTTCCCGGCTCCCAAACAAACCTTTTAAATTCTAGCCGATTTTCGCCACGGAGATGATTGCCGGTAACGCCGAGGTCCTAACTCGCTTGAAGTCGCTTCCCTGGCAGCAAATCTTGTTCAGAATTCTCGTTCACACCTCCCTAGGCCGCTCGAATTGCGAAACCTGGCTTCTGCAGCTCAAATGGTCCGTTGTTGACGTTCGGAATTCTCAGGTGTCGGTGCCGTTTCATAGCCGAAATCGGTTTGCACAAATTTATAATTTTATCTCTGGGATACTTTCAATAACGCTTATTATAATATATAAAAACACTAAATTTGCTGGAGCACAATTTTGCACAAACTTGTCAATTTACAGCAATTTTCTTAATTTTTTTTGACAAAACAGCATCGCGTTGCTTAGTAACCACAATCTGTAATTGTTTATAGGAAATTAGTTTTAGTTACAATTTTACAACAAGGAATCAAATTTGATTACATGTTTCTTAAATGTAAAAATTGTCTTTATTTCTTATACCTAAAAATTGTTCTTTCTCGTCACATAAATGTTTTTATATACACTGCTCTGTTATAATCACCTAGCTTTTACAATGCACTGGCACTTGAGTTCAATTTTAAACACGGATTTTTTGGATTTCTTCGATTCAGTTGCCCTCGTTCTTTATTGCTCTTTGCAAATCTTATCTTGCTTCGATTTCCATCTACCTTTCAGATTGCTTGCTCTTCACTGGCCTGTACGTTTATTAATAACTCTACGCTCATATTATGCACATAACCAACCCTTTGTATCATTTAATTTCATTTGATCTGGCTTCAAATATGCTCAAACCTATCATATTACTTATATAATATTAGCCATCTTAAATCTTTCTTTTACTCAAACTTCAAATTCAATCCCACTGAAATCTGCTTTGCTTATGCTTGCCTTTATCCCTCTAATTATGCCTCTTGAATCTCATTACCAATGCATTTAATAACTTTAACTACTGTTTAGATTGCATTTAAATAAAATATTTCAACTCTGTGCTTTAATTGACTTTGTTCAATATTTCTCACTGCATACAGAGCTAAATTGTGAGCTTAAAACTATCTCAATACATTTCTTTGATTTAGTTCATTCATTAAACAGATTGGACTATTCGACTATTATTAGGCTGAGACAAATAACTTTGCATTAGTGTCATTACTACATCGTTACCCTAATTTTTCTGGCTTGTGAGAGAGAAAGAAAACTGGGGTGGCCAAATCTTCTCCTTTTCTTTGGAATATAGGTCGGGAACCTGTTTCTTGGGTAGATTATTCATAAGAGGTAGATTGCCATCTTCTAATGTTTGTAAGGTCTTCCTGTTCGTTATCTTCTTACAGGTATTTTCTATGGTCAGAGCTATGCAAATATATTCATCAGTGCTTTGCATAAAAAAATAAGGCAAATTTGAATAAATAACGATTTCGAAGTTTTCTAATGTGCTTTGTCACAAATGTCAGGATATTTTAAGAACAGGTTATGAACGCGCAGAAATACGTATAGCCAGCGTGTTGTATAAAATAAGTCCTAATTTCGTTATTTGAATCGTTCTGTATTATCGCGTTGTGGTAGCGGCAGTCACAATTAGCAAGGAAAATCTGAGCTCGTTTTCATCTTAGAACAAAATTAATTGCCTGGAAAAGAACTCAAACGACTAACGTAATACCACATCGGACATGACAGACTATAATCTTTTAACCCAGAATGCAGTCTCAACATATTAGTAGAACACTTTACGAGAATATAGTTGATTACTAGCGCCCGGTTTGTTAATTAGAAGTTAACACATCTGACTTTCCATGAACGACGCAGCCGCTGGTCATTAGTGGTTAAACCGAGAGTTATAAATAAGTTTGTCTCTGCAAGTGGGAATAAAAATGAGATACTGTCATTATCTAAATTTGTTATAATTGCGGCAGTTTGGAAAACAATTTCACCGTAAGTGGCCGCTTAAAGACCCGAGAAACCTCGTTAAGCGAATCTGTAGAAAAGCTGGAAGAGTGATTCACCGCCGATATTTTAAAAAGCAATCTTTCAGTTAATTATATATTTTATGTTAATTTGGAATTGTAGCTCCGGACCCACCCACAGTTAGATCTCCATGCTGCATAATATATTCCCTCGGTTTTTTCCTTTTATAGTTTTGTTTGCCTGCTATATTTGCATAACAACATCCAAACAGGCGGATTATAATTTTTTAAATTACCATATAGCCTTTTTGCCCAATATTATTGTTGTTGTAGGATCGATGATATTAAAATTCAGGCGATGGGTTAGCCATTAGCGAGAACTGGGTACAACCTAAGGTCGGTTAGTTTTCAACTTGACATGCCACAACTGAAGAGTCAGGTGGTATGTAACATTTTAAGTGAAAACGAGATTTATGGATAGATCAAGGTGTCGTGGAAAGGATTTTCATTCCCTCGTAATTCTTGGACCGTTCGAGTACACTCGCGGTTTTATAAGGTGAGTAGTAAAACGTAGTTGTAGTGATAGTAGTAGAAAAGGCACTGTGGTTTGCGTGCCACAACACGGTACCAATCAAGCAATTATCTAAATGTTTCAATCATGAGTTTTCTTAAATTGTGTTCCATCAGAAGGAAAAATACTAAGTCAGTGTAATCTCTTCAAGTTATAAACAATCTAGATTGTCATTTTAAGCCATAAAGGAGTGAATTGCATACCTACAATCTCGGCCCCCCTGCAAGGTTTTCCAATGGACTTCTTATTGTTACAACATATTTTTAAGGCGACAAATGTGAAGCCAACGTCGAACAAAATATTATTTATTTTTATCTTGCTCCAACAACAATAAATCGTCTTGTTCGTTTTCCGAAACGTATTATTAAGTGACAGTAAATGATATTTTGGAAAACGTTTATTGCTATAGGTTTACTTTCTAAGTAAAAATATTAAATCGCTATAATATTTCAATTTTTAAATTAGTTTTCAGTATTAGAAGTGCTAAGAATTGAAAAAATATTGAATTTGTTTGAAAAAGTGAGTGAAATAATTATAATTTAGAAACCAAATACTTAATTACGTACTAATAACATCAAAAATACATAAATAAGACACAAACTAAATCATTTGCAAGTTAAACAAAAATATCTAAAAACACTAAAAGAAAGCTTAAGATATAGACAAGAAGTATGGAATAACTTTTAACGAAAAATAACAAACATGATTATAAACGGAACATATTGGTGAAACGATAGAGTAAAAATGGCAATTAAGGGAAAGAAGAAGAAGAATAAATGAAGAAAAACAAAAAACTTGAATTAGTTGTGGAAAACGGCAAACCCTTCCAAACAAAATTAGCTATTACTCTACGTGGTTCTAAAAACAGGGAAAACTGAAAAACACCCTTATCTCTTAAAACACAATAAGGGAGAAATAATAACAGAAGAAGAGAAGTGTACAAGAACAAGAACAAGGCGATGAGATTACAAACGAGCAAACAAAATAGGCAACTAAAAAAGTAAAAGCAGGAAAAGCGTCTGGTCACAACCATATAACAACACAGTTGTTGAGAGCAATACCCACAAGGTATGGAATTAATAAGAAAGAAAGATAAAAGCACCGGAAATCAGTAGATTTGGTATAAAAACACCGTTCTTTAAAAATGGCGATTCAGAAGAATGCCAGAACTACAGTGACATTATACTTCCCAGTAGTTGGAAAACTGTTTGCAATTGAACAAAGAATAAGGAAGAAACTGAAGGAAACGCTAGAAGACAAACGATATGGATTTAGATAGAATAGAGAGCTCAACATGCTACCTTTATTCTATGATAGATAAGTGAAATGGCAATACGGGAGGCGGGAAATTCGCATGTTGTTTACAGCTTTTGACACAAAAGTAGCCTAGTAAGAAAACGAAGAAGCAAAACCTAATTAGAACCATACAAGCTTGTACGAAAATACAAGGAACTGTATAAGAGCATCACAAGAAAAATAAAAATTGAAACTACTACAGGGATTTGGCATAAATCGGACACTAGAACGTGGAAAGTATCAGAATATCTAAAATATGCTACGCAGATGATATGATCTTAACAGCAAAACATGAAAAAACGTTAAATGAAAATTAAAAAAAAAATAAAAAGAGCTAGAAAATTAATATAAAGATCAATGAAAGTAAGACAAAAAATAATAGTAATAGGTAAAAACGTGACAAAATACACTATATAACTAGAAAGGAAACCACTAGAGCAAGTAAATACATTTAAAGGGGGTGGCACAATTCGCCGTCGCCGATTGGCCGTCGCTGATTCGCAGTCTTCCAGATTCGCCTCGGCCCGATTCGCTGTCGGAAAAGCTGTATTTTTGAAATGCTTAAATAATAAAGAAATAATTTCTTTCTAATTATTACTAAACCATAATTTGTTGTTCGAAGAATTTCTGGAACTTATTCTATTCGATTTACCCGTAATTTTCTTTTTCTTTTGCAAACAACGTAATTGCAGTTTGGACCAATGTAAAAGGATCAATCCTAGCGAGTGCGTTAGCGATAACATGTGACATGTTTTATTTTTTGTGTATATTGTTTACACCGAATACATTTAAAACTTCATCCGTCGAAAACGAATGTTTTGAGGGCGAACTTTTCGACGCCGAGTTGTACTTACGGCGAATCAACGACGGCGAATCGGCGATGGCGAATCGGCGACGGCGAATCGGAGACGATCCTACGCCCATATTTAAATATCTACGATCTACGATTAATAATATAGCAGGATGAACAACAGATATACTCTTTAATAGCATAAAAATACCATCCTGATGAAGACGGAATTACTAAACGCACCGAAAGTATAAATATACCCATACAACTGCTGGGTCGAAATCAGGGATAATCACAGAAAACCAGTGGAAAAAAATAAGTAGCACAGAAAGACGATCATAGTAAAAATAAAAAAATATGACGCATAGAGCAAACCTGGAAATAAAACCAATAACAACTGTCGAAGGTCAGGTAAGATGGCTGAGACACATAAGTCGCACGAGCAGGAAAGGACAAAAGCGTATGAAGCAAGACTAGATAAAAAGAAACACAAAGGAAAACTTGGATCAAAGAAGTGATATTTTCAATACAGAAGAGAGACATAAAATGGGAAGAGGCGAAACGGATTGAATAAGTCGGGCGAAAATTCAAAGATTTGTGGGAAGGGACACCAAAAGATTTAATCGACCGGGTTCATATACTACCAGAAAGATAGAAAGGCTTTGGGATTAGAGTAGTATACGATAATACATATTCAACTTCTAAAAATACTAATGTGTATTTCAGCATTTGTTTTTATACTTGAGGTTGTTCATCTTATTTCATTTTTATAAGAATATTTTATTAGTACATTATACTACATTCGCTACCGTATGTAATTGATAAAACAAAGTGAAAATGCGTCAAAATTAAATTAGAACGCCTCGTCTATACAGACAAACACTTAGTTATTTTGAACAAGCACAAGTTTCTGTATGATTTATTACAACCCTCAATGATAAAACGAATTTATATTTATCATCACTATCATCATCTACGTTCCAGAGCTCGGCTGTTCAGCCTGTTGCTACTACGATTAATTATTATTAAAAACAAAATTATTTAGAATTTGCATGTCGAATTTTATCCCTTCCTGCTTTCCTTTAGACGGGCCTTGCGGATGGATGGTTACGTCACGGATAAGAGCTATAGAGATGTCATTGGAAACATTTATAACGTTTCTTTAAATTGATATCTTTGATAGCATTGACTTCAAAGTTGGAAAAGAGCCAGATTGGTTCGATTTAAAGATGTAGATAATACCGGTCCTTTAGATCCACCTTAGGAACATCATACACCATATTTTTTGTGCTTAGTTATTAAACAATCTGATCTATTTTACAGCTTAGGAGCGTTTATACGCAGTTATTTAACTGGGTTTGTACGTCAGTATATTTACATTTTATTGCAAACTAATGTAGCAAGAAACTTTTAACTTCTGCCATCTTCGGGCAATCGTTTAACAAAAGCGACAGAAAAAATTCTTAAGATAATTAATTGCAGCAATATATATTCATTCCTAATTGAATTAGAATTTGAACTGAATAGAAAAACAAAAATTACAGATGATTTATGATAATGGATTCCCACGAACACTTGGCTAAATATTCCCACTTCTCCATGGCATGGAGATCGTAAATAAGAACATATCGGTCTCCCACTTTGTCACAGCGGATCCTCACTGTATGAAGATGTTATTTAAAAAAGCAAAGGTTAAACACGTGAAGAAGACAAATGTATGCAAAATAATGCAGAATTATGCGGAGTACCCTTGCAATATGGAACACTTAGAGAAATCCGTGCAAAAATCGAGCGCAATTGCGCTTATCTACAAGATGCTGCTCGACTAGATGAAAAGGGGAAAGAATATTTTACGTCCAATTGTTTTTTACAGTATCAAAATATAATTGTCGGGATTAAATTCCTGAATGTTTATTGGGTATTGTATTAAAATTGGAATCGCATGCGAGCGCAAAATTGAATGGGTTTTAGATTTATGTTAACGAAATAATACGAAATCCTTGACCAGTTCTTTTATTCAAAATTTATTTCACCTGGTGATCTCATTTATTGTTTCGGTTGTCTTATAAATCGCAGAATTATGTATGTAACAGTAATTCGGCGTTGGCTCCGGTAGTCCTTATTAGCTGAACAAATTCAAAATCGAAACCGGCGTCCACATGCGGAAGTTCGTCAAAATCGAAATTTCGGTGCTTGACCGAAGGCCGCGAATAAATTACGGCGACAAATGTGTTTAACTTTTGACTCTGACAAACCGATAGATCGATTTAATAGACAACACGTGTAGTATATAGATAGTAGGGCAAGTCATAAATGAAAATCACTTCTGCAAAACTGTGCAAACAAAAACGGCGTGTAAACAGCTTGCTAATGCTATGCAAAGTGCCCGTATTTTCCATGGAATTATTTACCTGTTCTAACATAAAGGAAAAAACTGTTTAATTATTTATAACGTGGCGAAGTTGTGGAGTGACCTCCAACGAACAAGCATCTATGAATACAATTATGAGTGTACATTGATGGGCATGTCTAGTACATACATACATTGAATTGCACTTTTTGCACAGGACGAGCCGTGAAAGCCGATTGTTGATTGGGAGAATCATCGTCTGAATGTCGTGCGATACACAAACACGCGAACTCGCTTACAAAGCAGCAGAAAAACCTCACCCTGAAAACGGATCGTAATTGCAGCGCAGCGGACTTTCCTGACGCAAGGATCCCGTAGAGCCAGAAACAATTAGCTCCTATCCTCCGAAGCCCAAATTGTAACTGGAAATTCCAGACTATTCTAGTTACACAATCGCAAAACCTGTTCTGGCTGTGGAAAATTTTGCGTGACCCATTGAAATTTCGAGAGTCTCCGAATGTGTCCTTGCGGAAGGTAAGGACCCGGCTCTTTTTGTTTTCGACTTTCGAGCTCGTTTTTTGTTTGTTGCTGCAAATATGGACTTTTAATTATCTGATTTGGCTTCATTTCCATTCGACGTTTTTGCGATCGTGGCTCGACATAAATGTTTTTGTGCTTCTGTGGTATTCAGAATGTCGGGGACTTTAAATTCTCGTTCCGGTTTTCAGGAAAATTAATTACAAAGCGTGTTCGTTGCCATAGGTTCCTGACGTCGATGCTTCAAACTTTAGTGCTGTTTCTTACATTTGTATTCGTATTATCAAACTGATACATAATAGGGATGGTCCGAATACTCGTATTCGTATTCGTATTCGCGAGTATTCGCTATTTTTTCAATATTTGTATTCGTAATCGTATTCGCCAAAATTAACACGAATATTATACGAGTATTTGACATTAAAATTATAGAATTTTAATAAAAATATAAATCAGGTATTCATACATTAAATAAAACATTTTTTTTTAAATATTAACCATTCTATAACATTAAATAAAAAACAAAACTATTTTCCATACTATTTTTAAAATTTGCAGCGCGTACAAAAACGATATTTATGTTGATATTATTCACTCAAGGTCATGTATTCGTATTCGTATTCGCGAGTATTCGCTATTTTTTCAATATTTGTATTCGTAATCGTATTCGCCAAAGTTAACACGAATATTATACGAGTATTTGACATTAAAATTATAGAATTTTAATAAAAATATAAATCAGGTATTCATACATTAAATAAAACATTTTTTTTAAATATTAACCATTCTATAACATTAAATAAAAAACAAAACTATTTTCCATACTATTTTTAAAATTTGCAGCGCGTACAAAAACGATGTTGATGTTGATATTATTCACTCAAGGTCATGTATTCGTATTCGTATTCGCGAATATTCATAGGAATATTTGTATTCGGTATTCGTATTTGCGAATACGAATTTTTGTATATTCGTAACATCCCTAATACATAAGGTACTAAATTTAGTGTTGACGAAACAATAACTTACATAACACTAATTCAACCGGAGTGTTACACCAGAAATGTTTAATTCTTTGTTTTTTTTTAAAGTGCTACTGTTTAATGTAACTTTTATTAAGTTCTATACATTTTCTCAATAGTGGAATTCATTTTTCTGAACCTTCTTCAAACGCCTAGTGGAGTGCAAACAAATGTGGGTGACAACAAGACATCTCGGCAATATAATAAATGCAGCAGTGAGAATAATCCATAAAAATTGAAGTATGGTATCCACAGCCCGTCTGCGGTTATTATGTTCCTTTCCAAAACTGCCTCTTTGTATCTCTTTGCGTTATAGCAATACCTCGGATTGATTTGTTTGTCTCAGGATTGAAGTAGGGTACCTTAGTCTATGGTTAGTATTCTTCCCAAAAACTGTCTCTTGATTATGTTGAAGCTGCAAATTTTGTCTATTTGCGTTACAGCAACCCTTAGATTAATTTGTTTGCCTAAGGATTGAAGTAGAGTACCCAGCATTCGTCTATAGTTAAGTAACAAACGACTTCCGGGATTGGACCGTGTCATGATTGAGATAGAAGAACTCAACGTTTCGCCCACTTTCGTAAGGGGCTTCATCAGGAGGAAAAAGCAAAAGAGCACGGTAACTCAACGTGTTAACCACCCCAGAGGCGAAACTCTTTGCAAGGGAAGGGATAGAAGAGCACGGTAACTCAACGTGTGAACCACGTCAGAGGCGAAACTCGACTGTCGACAGTTGAGTTTCGCCTCCTGATGAAGCCCCTTACGAAAGTGGGCGAAACGTTGAGTTCTTCGATCTCAATCATGACACGGTCCAATCCCGGAAGTCGCTTGTTACTTAATGACAATGGCCGTGAAAGCCTCTAAATTCGTCTATAGTTATTATTCTTTTCCAAAAACTGTCTTCTTATTTTTGTTTGAGCTGCAGCAATTTATTGGATTGATTACAGTAAGATACCCAGCTTTCGTCTGTGGTTATTATTGCTTCCTAAAACTGTTTCGTTGTTTGTGTTTGAGCTGCGGCAATTCCTTGAATTAGTCAGTATTGAAGTAAGGTACAAAGCATTCATCTATTTGTTATTATTCCTTCCCTAAACTGTTTCGCTGTTTGTATTGTAGCGGCAGCAATTCCTTGGATTGATTTTTGCTTGTCAGTATTAAAGTAGGGTGCATAGCGTTCTTCTATGGTAATTGTTCTTTACCAAAAAACTGTCTCCTTATTTTTGTTGGAGCTGCAGCAATTCCAAGGATTGATGTTTTTACTCAGGATTGAAGTAGGCTACTCACCTTTCGTCTATGGTTGATATTCCTTTCCAAAATTCTCTCCTTATTTTTGTTGGTGCGGTACCAATTGCTTGGATCTATTTTTTCGTCTCAGGATTGAAGAAGAGTACCCAGCTTTCGTCTATGGTTACCATTTCTTTCCAAAGCTGTCTCCTTGTGTCCATTCGAGTTGTAGCAATCCTTTGGATATATATTTTTGTATCAGTATTTTAGTAGGGTACCTTAATCTGTGGTTCCCGAAAACTGTTTTCTTGTTTCTGCCCCAGGATTGAAGTACGGTACCCAGCTTTCGTCTATGGTTACCATTTCTTTCCAAAGCTGTCTCCTTGTGTCCATTCGAGTTGTAGCAATCCTTTGGATATATTTTTTTGTATCAGTATTTTAGTAGGGTACCTTAATCTGTGGTTCCCGAAAACTGTTTTCTTGTTTCTGCCCCAGGATTGAAGTAGGGTACCCAGCTTTCGTCTATGGTTATTATTCCTTCCTAAAAACTGTCTCCTTAGTTTTGTTGGAGCTGCAGAAATTTCTTGAATTGATTAAAGTAAGGTACCCAGCTTTCGCCTATGAATATCATTCCTTCCCAAAACTGTCTCCTTGTGTCCGTTCGAGTTGCAGCAATTCCTAGGATTGTTTTTATAGTCATGATTGCAGTAGTGTGTCCAGCTTTCGTCTGTGGTTATTATTCCTTCCTAAAAACTGTCTTCTTGCTTCTGTATGGGATATGTAGATTCCTTGTGTCCATTACAGTGGCAGCAATTGTTTGGATTGATTTTTTGTTTCAAGACTGAAGTGGGATACCCATATTTCGCCTGTGGTTATTATTCCTTCCCAAAAACTGTCGTGCATTGTCCCTTCATGTTGCAGCAATTCCGTGGTTTGATTTTTTGTCTCAGGACTGAAGACGGGCACTCAGCTTTCGGCCATGGTTATTATACCTTGCAAAAGCTGTTTCCTTATTTCTGTTAGAGCTGCAGAAATTCCTTGGACTGATTTTTTTGTGTCTCAGGATTGTATTAAGGTACCCAGATTTCGCATGTGGTTATAATTCCTTCCCAAAATTGTCTCCTTGTGTCCCTTCACGTGCAGCAATTCCTTCGATTGATTAAAGTAGGGTGCCCAGCTTTCATTTTTGGTTATTATTCCTAGCATGTAAAAATCTTACTTATTCCTAACCGTTCTGAAAAACTGTATAAACTGTTTAGTTACTGATGTCTGTAGTAGCAACAATTTCTCTAACAGTAACACGTCTATCTGTCATAAATGGATTTTTTACAGCAACAACGTTTTCTTCACGAACAGCTGTGTTTGGTGGTCCACTGTCATCGCATGTTCTAGGCTGGTTCTACCATTTTCAAACCTATTAATGAAGCGATAAACTGTTCTGGACGTAATTTCTTATTCCATAAAAAAATTATTGCACGATGAGAATTTACAGCATCTTCCATATTTCCAAATGTTGATTAAACGTTACTACTGAAACTGACGCAAAAAGTTTAAATAATTGTTGGTTTGATATATCAACAAAGGTTTTTAAATATTAGTCCCGACTAAACTTACAAAACAAACATGCATGTAGGCTATATACCCTCCGTCAGGAACGAATTTATATACTCTGTGAGATATGATAATGAATGTATTATTAGTGTTTCTGTAGGTTAAGTCTGTAAACTTTCTTTTGTGTAATGAGACTTACGGTAATATGGTTTAAGTTTTTCTAGAATTTATCGACTGAGTATTATGCAACGTTGTGCAATAGTTTTGTTGAATTCAATTCTCCATATTAGGACAATTGCTTATAAGTACATCGCATTCTCGATTATTTGATCTGAACGAGAGCGACTAGTGGTTAGATAAGCCAAAATGTCGAATACATCGGAAATGACGTGAACAGATTGGAAGGATTCTAAACTATCAGATAAAATAAGAGTGGCGATGTAAATAAAATTTATTGAAATTGAGAGACATCCTTTAGATTGTCGTTTTTAGAACGTAAAATCTTCCTTGAATGTGAAATCCAGACTCGAACTTTAACTCCTTTTATTGTAAAAATTCTGAGTTGAGTAGATAATTAAAAACCGAGCTATAGTTTTTACGTTAGTAATTCTATATTAATTTTATAAATATGTAAATAATCTTCGAACAAATGCGTATTTCTTCTTAAATCACATGTTGAATGAAACATTTAGAAACAGTAAAGTATTATGTTATCCTCGTTAGTACATCGTTAAATACCAACATTTGATATTGTTATTAAAATCCTCATCGAATTTAATATGTACCTCAATTGTGTAGCAGCCATAGAAAATGTATTATTCAATTATTGATTGTTTGTTGAACGGTAAACTATTTTCGACTACTTTGCTGTTAAATTATTTGCACATATCGTGATAACAAATGTGACAGAAGAATTTTAGAATGCCCGCATAGCTTACAGTTAAAAATAATAGACCTATCTGAAGGTTATTGCTTACCACTGATTTTTAAAAATAGCAAAAGCTCAGCCTTTACTATTAAATTATTTTAAAAGTTAACAAATTATTATCCCCCCATAACAATTGTTCCGTAGATATGCATTACATAAAATATTTTTTTGTAGAAATTCTATTAATATTAAGATAGAGGCGTATTTTTCTGCTTCGTATCAAATAAACGTTACCTATGAAATATCAAACTGAATGACTCGTATTAGAATATTTTGCTTTGCAATTATAATTCGCTTTAGTTTTAATATATTTCTGATGCAATTACTCACTGGCTAAGAAATCAGACTCGATATATTATATATTAATAACTAAAAATATCAACTCACGCCGAAAGGCATAACGACGGAAAAGGAATGGAATGAAATGGTGAACTTGAATAGTTTATAAATTCTGTAAGTCATGCTAAGATTTCGAGGCATTTAACACTTTTATGTAAAGCGTAGAAAAATTATGAAATTGAGACTTTAGTTCTCAGTTGTCAACAGAACACAAGGTGCGGTTAAAAAAAATGTGACGGACAAGGAAACTCTATTACATGGTGAAAGAGTTTTTTTGCATTCTGGTTTCTGTATGTTAGAAAACTAATGTTGCTGTCTTAGTTTACTGAACCACAAACAGGATTAACAATACGAGTAAGGATTGGTATGTTTAGTTAATTAAATAATCCACAAGTGTTTATGTCACCACAGAAAAGGTAGAATTTTCTAGAACGTTCGGGATCCCTAATAATAGAGTTTTAATCTAAAGAATGTTGAAAGGCCCTGAAATAGTAATATGTTTTAAATGGTATAAATTATATGGTAAAATAAACATAATTTCAGTGTACTAGTTCTGAAGTTAGTAGATTTAGTTTCTTTTTTAGTCCCCTAAACCATACAATAATTTTAGAAAATATTATACCTTGCTATTTTCTGTATGAACTGCGTTGCGTTAATTGACATTTTGTAAGCTATCCTACTTTAATATTTTGTTTTATTTTGTGACAACACGAAAACTTAAATCAGAAAAACACAATGTTGATGATCTCTCATCGATGCACAGAATGTGAGAATCTACGAGGATGGTTTTGTTTTTATCTCAATAAAAAAATCTTGGTAAAAGTTTCGAGAGCAAAAGAAAGATTAACATTGTTCAGTTGATCAGTTTTGTATGGGAAAAGTTGATTTTGAAGCCGACCTTGCTACTTGCTTAGTCGAAATCTTGCGGCATCTCTTTTAACTCTTCCAGATAGTCGTATGTCATCTGCAAAATGTAGATAATTTCATTTTTATCAGTCTATGGCAATGCCACTTGTTCCCGACGTTGTCCGACGCGACGCCTAGTTTCCATCTTTTTTGTCTTCCCATTGTCCATCCTGTAAATTGCGGTCGCTCAACGCTTTTCTTATTCCCTCATTCCAGTTTCTTTTTGGTCTTCCCTTTTACGGCGTTGGTGAGGTATCCATTTTATAACTTGTTTAGGTAGCCTTTCTTCCGTCATCCGTTGTACATGACCATACCATATAAGTTGCAATCTTTCAATGCCTTTCATAATTGTATCTTGTACACCCATTTGTTGTCGCACCACTTCATTTCTCACTCTATCGCTACGTGAAATTCCTGCAGATCGTCTTAAAGCATCCATCTCTGTTGCTTCTATCTTTTTCTTGTTCTTTTCTGTAATTCTCCACGTAATTCGGCCCCGTATAACAAACTGCTCTTTATGATTGTGTTGTAGATGTTATATTGTCGGTGTTTGGTTATGTTATTATTCCATAGGATTCCATTTAGACATGCTATTGCTTTTCTTGCTTGTACTATCCTCGATTGAATTTCTTTATCGTCTGTCCCACTTTTGTCAAATAGTATTCCTAGATATTTGTATTCGCTACAGCATTCTATTTCGTCTGATCCTTCAAGCATTAAGTAAATTAAGTTAGGTACTTTGATTTATACCCACACACAAATATTTTGTTTTTTGCAGATTTATGTCAAGGCCCCACTCTTTATATGTTTCTTTTAACTTTCTGGCCATATACTTCAGGTCTTCTTTATCTCCAGCGATAACCGCCTGGTCGTCAGCGAATTGCAATGTATAGACGGTTGTATGTTCTAGCTCTATACCCATACCTGAGCATTTTCGTTTCCATTGTTTCCTAGCTCTTTTTATATATATTTTGAAAAGAGTGGGAGATCTGCAGCAGCCTTGTCGGAGTCCTTTATTAACAGCAAATGGTTTAGATATTTTGTTTCCCATTTTTATCCTAGATATTGTGTTCTGGTACAAATTTTGAACAGCTTTAATTAACGTATGGTTAATATTTGATTGTCTCAGAACCTCCCATAGTATGTTGGTAGGGATGGAATGATATGCTTTTGTTAAGTCCACAAATAACAAGTGTGTATCCTGGTTGGTAGCGGTTCTTTTCTCTATTATCTGCTTCATAGTAAATACGTTATCCACTCTGTTCTTCTTCGGCATGGTATTCATTTTCTATAAAATCTGGCACACTTCGGGCATATAGTCGGCTCATCGTGCTAGTTACTGATATCCCTCTATAATTGCCAAAATCTTGTTTGTTTCCTTTTTTGTGTATTGAAGATATATATGCCACTTTCCATGTTTCTGGTACCTCCTGTCCATTTATACATTCTTCAAATATGTGTGTTAGGATTCTAAATAGTTTTTGAGTGCCATTTTTTAGTAACTCAGCATAAATTCCCTCGGGACCGCAAGATCTTCCATTCTTTATTCTTATTGCTCGTATCACAGTGTCCTCTCCAATTTCCATTCTTTCGCTTTCAATGTTAACTGTAGTTCTTAGATCCTTTTCGTTTAAGAATTGCGGCCTTGTCTCGGTTAATAGCTCTTGATAGAGCCTCACCATTATTATTATTATTATAAATAATAGTGTCAGCTTGTTTAACACTTCCTTCGATTTTAATGGTTTTAGTATTGGCTGTAGTTTTACTTGCATCGCTGCATTTTTGTAGATGTTGTATATTTATTTAGTATACCTATAATCCATACGGCAATCTTTTAAATCTTCTAATTCTAATCTTCTATTACATCTAAAGCTTTGTGAAAGACCAAAAATACAAGAGCTGACGTCTGTCATAATCGATAGTCTCTTCGATTAGGACTTTACCTAAAAACGAATTAGCGTACAAGATACCGATCAACGGAAATAATAAAGCAAAAACTATAGATTAAGCAGACTCACTTCCATACAAACAATACATTATATTATCGGTTGTTTCTAACACAGTCTTCACTATGTAATGTCACGTGGCTGAATATGATTAGATTAGCCCTTTACTGTTCTTATTATGATTGAAGACGCAATCGAAAGTAAGCTTTAGATGCATGTAAAATTTCGTCGGGAAACGACTGACAGTCGAATTCCGTTTATAATAATTCAACGCTCCAGGCCCACATCAAATAATTTTCGCCAACGGGCATAATTCGGCAAACCCAGGAATTTCCCTTGGAAGCGGGTAAGGTTGCTAGGTTCCCAACTTTGGAAATATCTTACCTTGACGGCAGAATTGCGAACTGGGAAAAATCTCGAGATTCCATGGCTACATGTGGCCGATCTTTCGCTCGACGGCGACTGCTAGGGCTCGAACGCTGAATCCCAAATCATGAATGAAATCAAAAGCGAAACTGGACGCCGGCGAACAACAACAAAAATACATAGAATACGTAGAGAAAGAAGAAACAGAAAAAGAGAGGCCTGAAAATAAATCAGTCCGTACCAAACTAATCATAAATGGGTGATAATTAAAATAGTGGATGGCCAATTATTGTTATTTTGCTTCAAAAGGGAAACGGCCAGTATCTCGAACTACTCAAGGGCTGCTGCGACCCAACAACAGGACCAAAGCTGCCCTGTGGAGATGGTTCCGACGGGATAAATCCGCATATGGCGCAACACTCAAAGGAAGTGCCGCACGGGCACATCTAGTAGCTTCAGATTGAAAAATATTAATATTTCCTTTTGAAGTTGGGGCGTGCTTCTCTTTACTCGAGTCTATTTGAATTACTGCCCTTACTATTCGACTGTAACGACTTCAGAGTAAATACTGAATAAATGTACAGATTATGGAAAAATAGCTGGGAAGTCGAAAGTATACCATTTCACTCTCCTATCACAATCCACCAATTATGATTACTCCTGTTTACTACCAACATTTTTTTCTTTGAGGAAATTATGGTAGGATGTATAAATTAGACCTAGTATTCCGATTTGACCTTATACCTTACAGAAGAATCGTACTAAATTGAATAACGACCATTAAGATAGAAAATAGTAGCTTCCCAGCTAATATTCTCGAGTTATAGTGGATTATAATTTTTAAAATGTATATAAGATTTTCAAGCATTTTAGAACTTGTATAAACCTAAAAGGAGTTTGTTGGTTCGTTATTGAAAATGGGCAATTAATCAACAAGGGGAGACTACAATTATTATAACGTAAATATATGTTCTGAGAATAATTACATCTGCGTAAAGAGGTCACTAGAAGAAATGATTTTTAACAATATTCTAGATTGGAATCCTGTTATCTATGGATATTTTATGGTTTTGAAAACTATTAAAAAGTAGCTAAAACACTAACCGTAGCCAAAACAGAAAGCAATTTAGAAGAACAGTAAAGCTTAATGCAACTGTAAGAGTCTTCTTCTTCACATTTAGTATAAGTTATCACAAGGAAAGAAGAAAACAATTTATTATGCACAAATATTACTGTTTTGAATAGTGTTTGATTCATAAACCGAGTTTTTTTTTCAAAATTTCCAGTTTTTCCAAGCCTTTAAAACTCAAAACTCATTTTAAAACACAACGTAGTATAGGTCTCTATTACGTAAGCATATTACGCATGTTTGATTTGTTAATAACGCTAAGAACATACACTTTAATCTAATAACATTTTATTTAGGAAATTATACTTGTATAAGATATAGCCCAACTAGCACAATTAGTCGCTGGAACCTGCCGGCGCCGATCGTAGGAATTCAAAAGTGTTTTGCCACTAATCTCAGATACGTAATAGGAGCGTTTCGTTTACGTGCACGCGACCAAAATGTGGAATAATTTTTGACCGCAACGTCTACGTGAATAAGTTCCGGGAACTGCTTCGGCTACGTTCCAATGACGTAGCGACGATGCTGCAAGGTTGCCGCAACTTTCACGGAACTTCACTACATCTTTTAGATTAGCGCTGGCACTGATTTTGTTATACTTATGTTTAATTCGTCCATGATCCCTTTGTCCATTTCTCAAGTTCAGAAACTAAATCGAATACTATAAAAATAATATTAGAGACCAAAACTTGTGCACTTTCGCTATACTTTACGTGACAAAATTAAAACGAATGCAAGTTTACTATCAAATATAATGATAATACGTCTAAATCAGACCACGCGCCAATCAAAATTGCATTTTTAATTAAAATATTGGTTTTAAAATATTTAACATTTTGCGAGAATATGAGATCCTGGATCCTGAAAATCTTTTTTTATTGTTGTTTTAAACTTGAAACTGATTATTATGTATTAATTTATTATATTTGGTCCAGAAACGTTGGTAAATTAATTTTCTACCCCTTTGTGACGTGAAGGTCATGTTTTTTAATAATGTCGTCGTAACTTTTGCCCATAAAAATGGAGTGTTTCGGAAAAGTAACTTTGGAATCGTGTTAACTAATAAATATAACTTTACAGTAATTGGTACTTAACGATAATGTGACGGAAACTGCAAATATACTACTTTAAAGTTATATTTTCTTCAAAATACGGAGGGGAACTATAGCGTCACTTTTAAGTTCTGGAAGAGTTGTGCCTACCACAGCTGCCTGTTCAAAGTCCCGTTACCACTTCATGGTTCCACATGGAACTTAAACCTTTCTAATTTTAACCCACATTTTCTTCAGATGACCGCGCGGATCGCACACATTATTTATTATGCTAAAGATTAGGTAGCTGGAATAGGTAGATATTTAAAATTTCTATAAAGGAGAGTGGCAGCTAATAATAATATTTAAGAAGAAATTTCATAAAAGATATATATTTCGACATACTTTATGTCTTCTTCAGTCAGTAAAATACACGTTAAAATCTGTAATATAAAAATAATTAAGATGAATAAGTGAAGCAAAATCATATTCTCAACAGTAATTTACCTTGCATGTTAAAAATAGGTGTTCCACAATTTTTAAATATCCAGTTTAATAAGAAGAATAAAAAGTAAAAATGATGAGTAGTAGTTTCTCATAACTCAATTTGTTTAAAAGTACCTGTAAATTTTTTATTAAATGCAAATAAAAACCATTTTAAAGAAATTAAATGTAATTTATATTCACCTGGTATTCAGTACATTTTTTTAAGAACCATGAAGAGGCAATCCGAGTAGCAAAAAGTGGAAAATGTCTTTGTTTAATTAGAACTTGAATAGTATTTTGGTTATTTAATTATCTGCAATAATAAAAATTCTATAAATATTAAGTATATAAGTATTAATAAGGAAAACAAAGAACATATCTTAAATGGAATTTTTAGAATGAAATTTAAAAATTGTTAAATCTGGAAATATTTTGATCAAATCAGAAAGCATTTTCATGTCAAGGTGCACAGGTGTTGGCAAATATATGTCGCATTATGCAAAAGCCTCCTAAAATAGTGTACAAATGAAAAAGTTAATATATTTAAATTGTTAATAGTACTTACGATTATTACAAAATAATAATTTGAAGTTTAGATTGATCATAAAAATGGAATAATAATTAATAAAACAGGAGAGGGGTACCTAACATGCTGTCAATTAATTTATGCAGGTCACTTAATATACGCATGCTCAAAATTGTTTCCGTAATATCAAATTCTCATGCAGTCCAGAGTTTTCAAATTAATTCTTATTGATGATAAAAATCTTAAGGAACGTTTCTTTTTTACAAAATTTGGAAAAGTTTTTGCTAGTGCAATTAAAAGAGATTATTTATAAAAATGAAAGTTTTTTTTACATATTAATAAGAAAGTTATAATATTTAGTTTTTCTATGAGAGTTCTATAATTAATTACTGTAGGACATTTTTTGATAGCTATCATTTAATATACTAAAAGTTTATGTAAGTTGGTCCCTCTATGTAAGATTTTTGGTGATGAGAAATCAAAATTGTGAAAATTATTAACAGCATGATCAGAGAGAGCAGTATTAGCTTTATTAGGAGAGAAAATGTTTATCTTAATTGAATTTTTTGTTGATCCATTCTTTTACTAAGTTTTTGTTTAGTGTGGCCAATGTAATTAGCATCACAGTTATTGCAGTTTATTTGGTAAATAATATTAGATTAACTGTTTAAAATGGTTTTATCTTTAAGGTTAGTAAAGGAAAACTGACCAATTGTACGATTATTCTTATAAGCAGTTTGGAAGTTAAATTTGTTGAGTTCTTTTTGTAAAAGTAAAGATAACTTGGGAATAAAAGGAAGAGTTATATATTTTGGTTGATTAATATTGGTATTATTGAATTCAAATCCTAAACAATTTGGTTGAAGAAATAGATTTATTAGAGTTTTTAGTTTTTATTTTATTTAATCTGTTTTTTATAGCACTATTGATAAGTGATGTTGGGTAATTGGGTAATATTCAAGTACTAATTAAACAAAGAAATTTTCCATCTTTTGCTACTCGAAATGCCTCTTCATGGTTCTTAAAAAAATTTACTGAGTACGAGGTGAATATAAATGACTTTTAATTTCTATAATATGGTTTTTATTTGCATTTAATTAAAATTTTACAGGTACTTTTAAACAAATTGAGTTATGAGAAATTACTACTCACCACTTTTACTTTTTATTCTTCTTATTAAACTGGATATTGAAAACTATTAATTGTGGAACACCTATTTTTAACATGCAAAGTAAATTACTGTTGAGAATATGATTTTGCTTTACTTATTAATTTTAATTATTTTTATAGTATAGATTTTAACGTGTATTTTACTGCGTATTTGACTGACTGAATAAGACAAAAAGTATGTTGAAATATATATCTTTTATGAAATTTACTTTTAAATATAATTAGCTGCCACTCTCCTTTATAGAAATGTTACACATTATTTATGTGTTTTATGATGCTCTCAATGTTATTTATATTTAAATGCTTCAATTCTCTATAAAAGGTCGTAAATTGCCAACCTTGCCTTTGTAAACAGACGCGCCATTATTTCAGACGGACACGCACTTTATAGTAACCGTATACCGTGACGTTCTATTTTACAGGTAGCGGAAACGTTATGAGCACTTATAAACGTTACTTATAAGTTCCACAGCTTTAAAGGGATAGTAAAGATGTCCAGAACTTCACAGCAAGTTACAAAACAACTTTAAAGTAGTTGCAACTTTGAACCCGCATTTTAGTAGCATTAATTAGTCACCACTACCATCGTTAGCCACCTTGTATGTATAATCTGTAACCTCATTTACCTTGCGGTGTAGAGGCTGGTGCTCTATGCGCTGGTATCTGGCGGCTTGCCCCGGATTCGGTATACAGAGTTGGAGCGAGCCTTTGTTGCTTGCGCAGCTACCATTGTGTGAGTTGTGTGTCTTGGTGATGTGTTGACCTTGTTACTCTATCTCTTAGGTCTGTAGTTATAAGTAGAGCACAGTTAATTTGGTGCCCAAATGTGAATGGTCTCACTGAGCCCGATTCTAATCGCCAAGGATACGGAAAAATTCCGACCCAGCGGGATTCGAACCGAGGACTTGCTTAATACAAGCCTGGCGCTTACCCATCTGCGCCACGCAGCTTCAAGTGCTTAGAACCTTAAGGTCGTCCCAAAGGTAACTACGACGTTTCCAATACCTGAAAAGCTTCCTACAAGTCATATAAAACTACACAGTAATAACTAGTGGTAATAACTGCATGGCACCAACTGTCGGATTTGTCAAATGAAGTTATTTATACACCAAAGTAACAGTTTTAGTGGTAGTGGTGGTTAAATGGTAGTTACTCACAGTGTTGAATTCAATGAAACAATCCACCTATTCTTTTATAGATAAAAAAATATGAATATAAAGTGGTAATGTTTCCGGGAGAGAATTTTGTACTACCCGGATTGGGGGGTGGGGGGGGGGGATTTCCCTCCCGGTCACCCCCCTAGATTCAATACTAGTTACTCATATGACGTTCCCTTCTCAGTTACGGGTACTTTGGTGATGGTTGGGAGTAACTTATGTTTATCACGCAGTGAAATTTCACTAAATCGCTAGTCACGTCTATTGTTTTTACATAATTACACAAGAACAAAATTATAATTTTACATGCAATTAATACGTGCTCGATTTCCTTTAATTTTGCAGTTTTTAGAAGTCGTTTTTTAGCAGTTTGTAGTTATTAAGATTCAAACCCATATATCCATGTAAATTTTCTAATTTCTATTCTAACAGTAGTGACGGATGGTATCAATTAATACTAGTAATCAATTCAATGCAAAGCAAATCTAATTAAATTAATACGAGCTCGCAAGGGTGGTGAATGAAACGTTATTAATTCATTATTCACATTTTTCAGCTTCCAGTAATAGTTTTTTTGTTAACGGCGGCAGCAAAACGATATCCTAAGACACAACTTGCATAAGTCCGTGATTTCAAAGTTAATTTTTAATTTACAGGCACTCCTCAGTCCTGTGGCGGCTACACTTATGATTTTACCTTCAGAGCTGCATTAAATTTCTTAATTGAACGGCCAGAATGGTAATTAGAATAGTAAAACGTGTATAAGGCAGAAAGGAGAAAACAATTAACCTTCTCGCAGTAACTTTTAATTTTTTAACGGCGCGTAATAGTGGGCTCTGCTGAATTTTAGCGTTCCTGTTTCAACGTTGTATTTCAATCAGTTCAACACGACAAGCTAGTTGCATTTGCTGTCTGAAGCAGCGACTTTGTTTGCTTTACTGTTTGAGGCGTACATGCGGGTATCAGTTACACTGCGATTATGGTTGTTCTAATATTGAAGCGAGTAATTAATACTTCAGATAAGTCATTACACGTTCTGTGCATTTGATTAAACGCGTTTGATACATACCGTTTTCGAATGTACAAGAGCAAATAACGGTACTTCTTCGCGGGCGACGAAGTTAAATTTGTGAAACCGATATCCCCGAAGGATTTAAAGGTAAAAAGCAAACACTTGAAAACTGGTCGTAACCTCAGATGTTTTATTTACGCACGACAATGGCGCTTTTTTCAACTATCTGTTCAAAGCTGCGGCTGGCGGTTTCCATGAGCGACAGTGAAGTCAATTATGATAGTTGGCCATGACGGGATGCACTCTGCACTTCGCTTTAGTCCTGCTCAGCTGCTTTAGTTAATTCAATTACAGCCATGTGAATATCCCTGAAAATGTGAAAGTGCATTTCTATGAAGAAGAATGGGCTTGCAAGCCGCCAAACAGCTATTGCCCAAAAAGGATCTAAGGAGGACATCTCCCGTTTATTGTTTTCGAAAATAACTACCTGGTTTTAATTTTATCGCGTCAATTCACGCATTCTCGAGGTGCCGTTTACTTGTCTTTGTCGGACATGTTTATGGCCATAATTGATATGCAAAGGTTTTCCAGCAGAAATCAGGATTGTAACAGCCGCCTATTAATAAAAATATTGAGTTACCGTAACTGCTTGGTAAAATTTGAGCTCTCGAAACTCAATATTTATTTCCAAAATGAGTACAGATCTATGTCGCGCTGTTCGCGAAACATCTTAATGAACTCAAATCAGGGTAAAATTTGCATAACTGTTGCATCTTTGTACTCTGTAGTATGGTGAATGTTCTACGGTGAAGATGGATATTTTAGAATAATTTTTCAATAGGCGCTAAATACAGGTCTGCAAGATTTAAGCTGAATATAATAACCTAAAACAGAATTTTTGACCAGTGTGAAAATCACTGTTATGCATGCAACAAGCATACGAACAATTTATTACAATATTTTAAAGCAAAATATGTAATTTACAATTGAATGAACTGTGCGATTCACGATTTACGATTCATCAAATTGGTGGTCCATAAAGCTTTTCGCCAGTGTAATGTTTCAAATTTCACAAATTAGTTCCTGCGGGGATTGAGCACAACGTTCTAATTGAAACTATAGTTGCTTGCACGATGGCGTGACAATACAATGTAGCATGACCAAATATAATACCTCGATCAGTCCGCATGTCAGCAACTACAAGCCATCACAGCTCCAACTCGAAAATACTGCCCAAAAGTACCGTATACGCTGCCGAAAGCCGGATGAAATCGGTTGCTCACAAACTAAACTAGCAAACGAAGGATCGTTCTTACAATTTTTTTAATAACAAACATACAAGAGCTACTCAAAAATAAGCCTAGTGCAGAAATTAGTGCCAACCCACACGAAAATTCCTTAGGTATCATAAACCACGTTTCAAATCATATGGCAAAATAAGAGAATATACTGCGTTTCAAATCAAACGCCTATATTAAATGTAGTACGATTTTCTACCATCAAGCATATGAACAAATCACAAATTCATGAAAATGATGTCAAGTTATACACGCTGTCTTAATTTCCTCAAAAAATATTTTTAGTAATGAAAGTAACTCAAAAATTTCACAAGACGCTATAATAAGGATGTATTGGGAAAAACATTAGTGAAACGATATATACTTTTGACTTCCCAGCTAATAGAGGTAAAAAGAAATATGAGAAGTAATGGAAACGTTTGCAGACAAGATATGGGGGAAAAGAACAAACAAGTATTACAATAATCACACATTCGAAAATACCGTGAATAAATAAGTGAATAAATCAACCAAACAATAGAAGAAAACAAAAGTATGAAAGTGCAACGCAGAAACATTGGAACTTAAACACAAAAGAGAGGAGGGGAAAAGTAACACCAAGTAGCAAGGACGAGATATTTATTACATAAACCTGAACAATTTTACAGCGAAATTTGTAAAAACATTTTTATTTATTAATAATCTGATAACATCAAAATATCAGTTACAATATATAATAGTAATTTATTATACAAGACGATAAAGTTATATTTTATCCACGAGTGAATCGTTTAATGTCGAGACGAAGTCGAGACGTTAATGATTCAAGAGTGGATAGAAATAACTTTATCGTCGTGTATAATACAATATTTTTTTCTATAGCAAGAACTTTTAACAATTTCAAAAGAAAATAAGGACAGTCAATCACATTTCAAAATGTCAGTAGCTAGATTGGGTTGCTACGATAATACGAAGCTGTCATATTTAATTTAAACAAAAGTTAGAAAATTAAATTACTTTATCTATCCTTGATGTTAAAGTGCTACTTTATCTACCCTTGCTGTTAAAGTAAAACTTGACCTTTTATTTTGAGTTGATAAAAGCACACTTTAACATGTGCTATAGAAAAAATATATTTGTTACCTTTTAAAAATCAAAATTAACTCTATGGATTTTCTTATCGCAAATTCTTTACAGTATGATTTATAGCTATGTCAATGTCGATTTTAATACTTATTATAGCTAGATTTGATAGCATTTCTTGTGTGGTACTTGATCTTAAATATTTTGATATAATTTTTAACATGGAAAATGTTCTTTCAGCCTCAACAACAGTGAGAGATGATGTTAAGAGCCGACCTTCAACAAAAGGCGTTCACAACCCGCACTAGCTCAAAACTTTCGGCGATTTCTTGTCATGATTAAGGATCAGGCGAACGTTCTTAAGGTTAATAATTGAATGAAAATAAAGCAAGTTACAGAAGGGCGCCAGTCGTAAACCACAACAACAACAAAACCAATCTAATTCACAGTCTAAATCAGGGATGAGCAACCTTTTTTTACAACGGGCCAGAAACAAATTTAAAAATGTTGTGCATGTAAGAAACTTATGATAATACAAACACTGAATGATAAACTCAAAATATCTCTTTATAAACAATTTCAGAAATAAAACACCCATTAATAGAAATACTATTAAAAACAGCGAAAGATATATATGAAAAAAGATTATTTAATGAGAAATAGGGTACAATGAGACTGCGGGACACTATAGGAATGTTTAAAAGTCAAAATGTAACATCTTTGAAGGGCCGCACCAGAAAGCGTGGCGGGCCGCATGCGGCCCGTGGGCCGCGCGTTGCTCATCCCTGGTCTAAATAAAACTCGCATACCGTATACGGCCTCTAGATTACACTAATATATGCTCTAAAAAGCGATAACAGTAACGAAGCTTTAATTACTAGACCGTGTAGGTACAGTTGCATCAAACAACAATATAAAAGTAAATAGTATCCTGGTCCCATAAATACAAAACCAGGCTCATCAATGTAAAAGAGCATGGGGTTCAATGGTGTCATCACTTTAAAATGGGCATATAAATGCTAAACTGGGTTGGTAAATTCAAGACAACCCAGGAAGTTACATGTTAATATAAAAAGCTACGTTAGGAAAAAAAATATAATTTTACAAAGTTAAATAGTAAATAAACGTTATTACGTTTTAGCCCAAAAGTAAATTACGCGTTCATAATCATAATACGGTAAATATAACTACCCAGGAATCAGCCCTTCAGGAGCTGGCAAGACGCTGATCTCTAACTTGAAAAATAAAACGCAAGTCTGTCTATAGGCTTTTAAAAAGCTATAAGAATAAAATATAGTATTACCAAAATAATATTTAGCTACCTTTGGCTAGTTATTTTACGCGTTTAAAAAGAACTTTCCTTAGTACTATCTTACCCACAACTGACGATTAAATATAAAATGTTGCAAATTAGAAATAATGCATTCAGAATTTCCCGGGGTAGCTTCACCGGTAGGCATCGCAAGAAAAGAAACAAAAAGCTCGCAGGAACTCTAGATGCTGGATCTTCTCAGATGTAAGAAAACCTTTGGATTCTGCGAAACAGTTACCAATTATGACAAGCGGCAGTGATCCATGTAACAGATAAAATGTGCCAGTATTTCCGAGACAAGAGAATGTAGCGAAGCCGTTCTAGCGGGCCTATAACCGCGCACCACCCAATTAGCAACGTTAACTCAAAGTAAAATAAACCTTCCACAAAGTTGACAGCTGCCCCAAATACATGTGCAGTGAAAAATTCAATTTTCACGGTCTGCATGTTGCTTGAAATTACAGCTACGCTTCAAAAAAACTAGGAATGATTTCTAGCACTCCATGTAATAAAGGACAGCTACACTAGCTTTATAAAAACCTGACAATAAGTTAGGGTTCTACCAACTAAGAGAATAGGTTGGCTTTGGTTTAGATTTTGGAACAACTGATCGTCTGCAGAGTCTTAAAGTCATAATCAAAAAAACCATCACTGGCAACACACCATTAGCTATCGTATTCATCGACTTTCTCAAAGCTTTCGATACAATAGAACTAAATAGTATTCTAGACGCTATAAACAACATCTACAAAAATTCAACGATGCAAGTAAACCTATATGTCAATACCACAACCATTGAAAACAAAAGACAAGATGACACGTCACCAAAACTATTTATCATAGTCCTGGAACCTACATTTAAAAAGCTCGATTGGGATGCAACTGGCACTAATATAGACTGAAAAAATTAAATCATTTTCGCTTTACGGATGACATAGTTCTGATATGCAACAATATGGGAGTGCTAAAATAGATTATATAAGATATCCAAGAGGTAAGTAGCAAGGTTAGCTTAAAAATCAAGTTCTCCAAATAAAACGGATGACTAATCTATTATCAAGTGAAACTATGAGATGTGGGGATACGCAATCGAGTCAAGTAGTAGAAAGAGAGTTAGCTACCTTCCTATTGGTCTAAAGCGAAAAGTCTTCGACACTGACGAATACCTCCGTACGAAAAGAGTCAAGGGAATAAAAATGGGGTGATCAATGCTTGTAGTAAGCATACCTGTGTGACAAAATCAGAAATTAAGAGCTACGGTGCAGTAACTGGTATTATTGAGAGGATTGTCAAACTGAAATGGAACTGGGCAGGCTACAAAGCTATAATGAGAGACGAAAGATGATCTAACAAAATGATCGATTGGAGAGTAGTGCCGCCACGCCAGGGGAAGACCTCATAGTGACTGGACAGATAACCTCCAAAAAGCTGCCACTACGTGGAAACAAGCTAGTCAAGAATGCAAGAAACTGAGTACTTTAGGGAAGGCCTTTGTTTAGCAATGGAAAATGATTATATGGGTCACGTGGCAAGAACTAGATGACAGATAAACGAAGAAGGTTATTGAATGGTGACCTAGACAGGGCGCATATACAAACAGAGGAGGTCCTGGAACTTTATGGGCGAGTGTTGACCTAGATGGCAAAGGGAAGTCTATGACCTGTACTAGACGAGAGAGGCTACGTGATGATGACAATGATGATCCTTTGATATTAACTTATTAATCCACCTGCTTCCATGCGACGGTCCGCGGCGTCGCCTTGTCTGCATGTGACGCCGGCCAACAATTTTTATACAAACCGTTAATCTTCCTGATCTTGAGAACAAAAACAGCTTTGTCTAAATATAGCCGAAGAACGAATTGATACAAAATATAAAACCGTCCGTTGGCCGTTGGGGTGACAGCGTGTTGTCTGCACCTGCCCAATAGTTAAATACTAAGGAAACACGGTAGTAACTAAGAAGTGTTGCCTAATACAGGTTGGATGGAAATCCAGATACCCGCATTAAAATGTTCTGTTCACTGTCCGGTCAAGTAACAGAAATTAGGCCCGATGGCCGACGGTAATTACATTTAAAAACTTTATTTGGCACACCAGTGGGGTCATGTTTGGTGTCAAAATGCTCGAATTTAGGTCAGCTACAACGTGATGCAGAACAAATAATTGAAAAACGTATTTAATACAACAGCAACCTATCCCCCACTGCGACGCCGATTGTTGCATAATCAGAGGCGAGGTCAAGGAATGATTGCTTTCACTTTTTTTACTAAATCGGAGATTTATTTGTGTTGGTCGGTGTCAACTTTCAGTGCCTCTTTGCCCTTTGGCGTAGTAAGCTTGGAACCCCATATAGAGTGGTTTGCGCTGAAATCGCCGCCAGCTATGAATTTATTCTCTAGCGTGTTGAAGCATTGTTCAAAATCTTTGTTTTAACATGCTTCGGTGGATAGTAGATAGAAGAAATAGTACAGTTTCCCAAACTATCTTCTAATACAATACTATTAACTCGAAAATATTCTTGTTCGTATTTTTAATTTCGTCGTACTTAATGTGACGGATGATGAAAGCTGTAACACTATGGGTCTTTCTTAATATAAGGTGCTTAGTGTAATAAGACTTTATATTTAGGTATTTTTATGGGATATATGCTTCTGATGATGTAAACATAATATTGTTTGACTTCTTGTGCTGGTTTAACACATTTTGATTTTGTTGACCAGAGTCGTTAACAGATTTACCATTGTGCTAACGTTTCTACAATTGCAGTATCGTATTTATTTGGCATTTTATGGGCTAATGTAATTTGTTGTAGACTTTGGTTGGTGTTTCTGATTGCTTGTTTGATTTTTTTGTAAGGACTGGATGATGTCTTTGCTATAATTATTTGTAAACAATGAAGATTCGGTACTTTACCGGATGGTCGGCATTGCAGTTTATGCATCTAACTATGTTCTTCGCAGTTTGCAGTGTCATGGATGGTGTGTTCTTCAACAGAAGTTTCTGGTATATCCGTACTCTTGGCATCTTGAACACTGTGGTATGGAATGTCTCGAAGTGAATTACGGACTTGTCCAATACTCTAATGTTGTTTGTTGTTTTCTTTAGTTTTAAAGTTCACATAAAACATTACTGACATAATTTAAAAAAATAAGGATGTCACACATTATTTTCTTCAATAAGCAAGAAATTTTACATGTTTATTACATGTTTTAGACTTGCAGACAGCGAAATATTTCCGCATTTAAAAACAAACGTGGTAAAAACATTAAGGAATTCGTTTAATTATGGTAAGGATAATGGAACCTGTTTTTGTTTATATCCCCCACCGCTGGCTTTATATAATAGCTTTTGATTATGAAAAAATTGTTTTGGAATATTTAAGAACATAAACAACACATTTACCTCAATTTATTTCAATTACGCCGACCAACAGTGCCTAGTTTGAGAAATGACCGATTAAATAGAGAATGAGTATCCATATTGTAATAATAATAATAATACTTATGATATATAAAAGCATTTAGTGTTTGTAAACAAATAGATATAGGTTCAGGGTCATTCAAATTCAAGGCATATTACAGATTCTAATTTTGAATACCATTAAAAAATTCTCAACTTTGGTAATTTAACATTGTTCGTATTCCTTATGGTTTTCGAAATCCTATTAATGAGCTTCGCCATTAAATATTCCTATATATATGCTACATTAAAAAAAATTTCTAAAAGAAAGGACGATGGGAAAACTCTTCTTGTTATTACATGGTTTTGTGGAACGGGGCTTTCCCCTAATTGCCCTTACAGTTCCTGCTCAATCAATCATGACGGATAGCAACAGCATTAAATAGAAATAATCATCATTTAAGGTTGATATTGGAAGTTTTACTTGAATTGCATAACGCATTTAAAACGTCAGCAATTTTATTGCAGAGAAGTTGCGAGTGAAACCACCGATATAACTGGTGTCAGGTGCACTGAAGTTTTTATGCTGCTTAGGCGTGAACACTGTTAACAGGCATTGACATCATAAAGATATATAGAAGTCACATCTCGCTACAAGAGCCAGCAGCCCACACCTGCATTTTATATTTATAAATGGGAGATTAGTCGGTTTAACCACTGATACGGCGGAATAAACGGACCCCTCGGGCGGCGTTTCGCCATCCTAAACCTCCGAAACAGGTTCTGGTACCTCCATACACCTTCCTGGAATGGTGGAAAACTAAATTTGCTCAATTTATGAGAGTGATTGAAGTGATTTCACGGCAATAACAGGCTTGGTCTGGCAGAGGGGCGCAGACCGAGAGGGGCCCGCGACTTCCGCGGATCCGTCCAAGGAGAACTGGATGGAACTCAGTCTCGCATAAGAACTGGTACCTGCACCACGACTTCTTGTATAAATAAGCTGAGTTATAAACATAACTTTTAATTAATCGAATGGAACCGAGCACTTTTATTCTGCGGCTCGAAATCGAGATCGAGATAGTAAAATTTGATACATTATTGTGTACTCCACGCCTAGCTGGTCGTCGTGCAGGTCCTCTTTTCGTCCAAGGTTGCCTCAGAGATGTTCGTATATTTAGTGATGTCCAAATGGCCTACTCGTAGAAAGGCCAAAACTACTTTAGAAGAGTTTCTTGTCTCGTGGACCAAGGATATCAAACAGTTTCTCTTTTGGGATATATGTTCGGCTTGATTGGTTTCAACAGGGGGCGGATGCTGAGGAAATTTAATCTTTTTTACTTTCTTACGTTATGATGGAGCAGAATATGTATATACAGGGTATCCCAATTTTGAGGTTCTTTCCTTATGGAATTAAGAATATGACATGAAGAACATTAAAATGATTTATGTTTTACAATTCAAAATTTGTAACTATTTGAATGTCTTGATTTAAAAGGTAGTGAAGGTCAAATGTGCTCTACACCCGCCGCCCGTCATACCTGACTACCTTTAAAACACCTAGTTTGTGGTAATTAGTGAATAAGAAAAAGGAGTACTCCCTATTGTTAGGTATGTGCGCGTAAACCCAGTAGTAGAAAGCATTCTATACAAAAAAAATGAATTGCACAAATTATCCAGTGACCATATATATATATACCTGAGGTTTTGCTCATTCATGGCAGCTACGGTTCAAGCGGAAGAAAACTGGCACACCCAAAGTTTCTGCAGTTCATTTGCCAGTCATCACTTTAGCCCATTTCATTGTAGAGCAGAGGGAAGGGAGAAGATATTGAAAAAATTGTAAATTTTTAGGATGAGTACAAAAAATCTCAATAACTTGTTTCCAATGCGATCTATACTTGCCTCCACGACCTATAGTAAACACTATGAAGAACGTAGATAAAATTCAACCACATATACCGTGACAATTGCAATTTGATAAAATTCATGATTAATAGTTTAGAAGGAGAAGATGACGATCTATCAAGATCTACTGGAAAAAACCTGCTCTACAATGATCCCTGGATCTCAAAGGCAATTTTGTGATTCTTAATGAAACGATGAAGCACATGGAAAACAAGGGCATCTATTATTGGTCATCCACAATCATGAGTGGGACTCAAGGCGCGTTCCGGATCTCCACTCCATCGTTTCCGAGGTCTCTCAACGTCTCGTCTTCTTTTAATTTACATAGTTGAGTTTATTTTCTTTTCATATGTTCTTCCCATTTATCCTCATAATTGTATATTTTATCCTCAAATTCGGTATATTTTATGCCTTTTCGTATCTGTTGGCTTGGCGACCTCTCTAACCTTTTACCACTGTTACTGAGTTTCATCTATATCGACTGTCTGTATGTGGGGTATTTATGGTTCGATTTCATTTCACATGTGGAGCAGCATTTGTACTATTATTGCTAAAGGATAAAAAATTGAGAATAAACTGAAAAACTGTTAAGGACAAATTATTATCAGATAGATAAGAAAAAATTAAATCGGTTCTGGAGAAAAATGGAAATTGCTCCACTATATGTAAGATTTTACAGATTATATTCGTGTTTTAAGAATATTGTTCAATAACTGATCTTGTGAATTTCAAATTTGCACTTCAAACATCAGTTTTTCATATTTAGTTGCTCCTGGTGCACGGATAAGGATGTTGATACTCAGAGTATTTAGAAATAATAATACTTACTGACAGAAATAACTACTATTTATTTATCTTAAAAAGATTATATAATGTTCACACACATATACATGCAAGTAGGATAAAATACAGAAATACACAGAGGTAGTGCGCAATAAAACAACATTTAAACGCGCCTTGGTATTTCGGCAGAGCTCTGTGAACGATTTCTGTTCTTTACCCACGCGAACTCTAATCGTGGAGACGACTTGTAGACACGGAATCCCAAATGTTGTAAACCGAATGAATGACACGGAATGGTTTGGGATCAAAGGGAAATGGACTGAATGGTTCGGTGCTTCCCGGCTTTATATAGTTTCGCGTTAATTATATTAGTGCGGAAGGTAATTGCTTCTGGTTGCTGTTTGCCACTCTTGCTTTTTACGAAAGTGCTTTAGCCATTGTGCCCGGATTCTAAGTCAGATAACTGTTTTATTACCCTCTTCCCGAAGCCTGAAGTCTGTTCGAGCGCATTGCGTCAACCAAAGGATTTATTACTCATTTCCTTATCTGAGGGCGGTTAATGGGATTCCCTCAATCCTCGAACAGCCGGCCACTGTCATCCTCATTTAGTCATCAGCTCATTTAAGCTGGACGATTCGTCGATCTGAAGTTTTCACTTTTATAAGTCCCTGCCTGCTTTTGTAGGCCTTTTGCGGTGGTAATTGTGCTGCAAGTAGCCATGTGTCCTCTACACACGTACAAAAATTTTCTACCACCAGTCTGCGAAAGTCAGAAAGTCACTGCTTGATATCTACAAAATAAGAAACTTTTAAATTGTTTCATTGCAAATTTGTATTTGAGTGGACAGTAAATAGAATAGGAATATGATTTCTTAGAAAACCCTTTCTAATATGTACATTTAAAATCATTTTTAAAATGAATTTTAAGACATCTTATGGACCATTTTTAGCAATTATTTAGGTTATCTACATCCGTCTCCTAACAATTATCGATTTATTAATGGGAAAATGTATAGCAAATTGCTCCATCTTGCACTTAACATACGCGTTGAAACGATTAACTAAATACGTGAAATGGGAATCAACAGGTTAGCTTTACTTGTAATGCTAAAAGTATCTCATGCTATATACACTTTTGAGCTACTTTTTAAGTTTAATAATTATGCAGTTTTCTTTTTTATCCAGTTTCACTATGGAGATGTAGTTAGAGTCCACCAATAAAATTACATGTGCTAATTTTTATTGGTCGTATGCTCTTATGCTATGAATAGCCTCTTCAAATGTGATATAAGGTAATTCACGTGCTCGCTCATGTTGAAGATATGAATAGTAATATCTTGCGTCCATTTAATGTTTTTCCAACGCAGTTTCAGTATTTATAAAATACGACAATATTTAGCATGTGGAAAGCCCTAGAAAGGAAGCCCCACTGAAACAAACCCTAATACAACTGAAAATCCAGCTCTGCAAAAACAACGGCGATAAGAAAACGAGCAGCCCAACAAATCACCTGCTGTACTAACTGTTTAGAGAAGTAACCATCAATCGACTGACGATTTAGATCTATATCAAGCAACGCACAAATTGGATCTGGAAAGACCAATTTCCAAATGACCACCTGCAAACAATAAGCATCAAAAATGAGATGAATACTGTTTACTATTGATTCCAGCCTTTGCTGGTCATTAAAAGGCTACTAAATCTGAACTTGTCTCAGTAGTTTCTCAAAAAATTAAAACAAGTTATTTAAAACAGTAGACATAAACAGCAAAAATGATTTTTTCTGACAATGAAAAACAGGGGCGGACTGGCATGGGGTAGGGAGGCAAACTCCCCCCGGGCCCTCATACCCCATACCTCTGCTGGCCCCCAGTTAAAAATATCTGAGTGTCTACATACTTCAGAAAAGAATGTGGTGAAGGAAATATCCATGTATTGTGTCAAGTATTTGAAGTGGTAAAATTAATAGGAGGAATACTAATCATCATTTCTACTTCGCGAGGCTATGTATTTGTTACCCTAAGCTTTGGCATGGTCATTTAGTAACTTCCGTCGGTAATCAGGAGTTCTAGTATCATTTCAGCCTATTGTGTTGGTAAAATCGATGAACGGCTTCGTCAATTTCGACTTATAGGTAGTATTTTGTTGGTTTTTGATTCGAACCTAATCACTCCCGCTCGAATTGTTTACAAAATGATCAAAATATCTGACCGTTTAGAAGGATATGTTGGTATTTGACAAATCAACACCTCTGGAGAATGGAGCACTAAGCCGTTCTCCACCCGAGGTAAGCAGTTTTTCACAAACGCGATTCGTGTTTGTACACCCATGGTGTCTTTTCTTTTTGATTACAGGAGAATTTATAGTTTGTGTCTAAACGTTCTAGAATTCTTTAAATTTTCGTATTTTCGTATGGAAGACCTTCCTTTCCTTTTTGGATAAATTTTGGATCTCAATATGGACTTGGGTATCTGGGTTATACGGTTTATAGAATTGGTGGCGATTACGCCTCAACTTCGCTTTCGTAGCCTGGACGATTTATCTACGTTGCCACCATTAGATCCAGCAGCTAGGCGAGGTTGAAGCTATATCAGTTTCCTTGATCAATGCTGGAGTTAATAGATAACCTACGACCTTATATCCTAATTAAATATTTTTTTCTGCAATTCAAACATCTATCCTCGCTAATAAGTGCATGAATTGACGATATAAAAAATTTCCTGCTTATGCCGGTTTTACCATTAATGTATTAATACAATAGTGATTTATCGCGTATTTTCTACGTATCTTCCTCTTTGTTTAATTGTGCGTTAAACATTTCAATTATAAATCAATTACATATGGTATGCTACGAACGCAGGGTGCACATTTCGCGGGTTTAGCATTGGGTTTCACTCAATTACGTACGTATCTTGTTTCCACATACCTGAGAGACAATATTTTATTTTGAAACAAAGAACTACCCTCTTATATTACTTCTCTGTATGTAGGTATGAAAATAAATATCACTTTAATTACGTCCTATTTATCTTTTTTGCATTTCTATAACAGGTTATAGCTTATCAAAGAGCTTCTGGGTAATAAATTTTGAAGTATGTATCTCATTTCAATGTAAGTTACGATTACCATTCAATCACAGGGACATTTTCCAGCTTAGATTCGCGAGTTGTTGAAGAATCAGGTTGGTGTTGCCCATATTTGATTTTCGCAATTTTAGTGTTAACCCACTCTCTCCTTCGGAGTAGCTCAGCTGCCCCTTGAATGCTATGGTTACGGGACTCTTTTGGGTATTGACATTTTACTATTTTTCTTAAATTACAAGGTTATCGTAAATTTATTCTAGTGTTATTGCATACTAGAACATAAATTTTTGTGGCAGATTTTATTTCTTAAAAATTTTGGTTTTTGATAACCGTTCCGACTATTAGTTCATTTTGAAATTTGGGGAGAAGTATTTTGCTGTGATGTAATGTTTAAGCATTGTATCAGAATGGCTGATTACAATGCCATTTTGGCGCCCCTTGTCGCTTGCCCCCTAGGCGGGGGCCTACTCGGCCTATACCTACTTAGGGCCATGGTGCTACTTTCGTCCCTTATTTTTTAAGTTGCTCAATCGTCGGGTGAGTTGAATGGGTTAGTCTTGCATATTTTCAGTACATATACTGACTACCAATTCCTTCCATTTCCTTTTGTTTTTGGACATGTGTTTCACCTTGCTCCAGTTTTTTAAAATTTTGTTATGCTTTTATTTCACACTTATTTTTCATGTTCCCACTAGACACTTTTGTTTCCCTTTTCCTTTGATCGTATACTCCAGAGATTGATTGGTAATATCTGTATTTGGCTTGCTGAGAGTATTTCCACATCTATTTTCTTTCATCGATTGTTTGCTCAAATGGTTTTTGACTTGTTCTTTGCCATGATTATCTGCTTAGTTGGGCCAATATATCTTCAAAATTCTTCTTAAGCATATGTTATTAAAAACTTGAAGTTGTTTTATTTATTTTTTGTTCAAGGACCAGGAATGTTTTGCATGCGGAGTATATGTCTACCTGCTCAAAACCGAATATAGTTTCGACGTGCCCCTTATATAGAGCCTGAAGCGATTCAACTGCTCTGACGGCGTGGTATAGCGGTTAAAGCGGCGGATTAGCAATATTAGTAATCGTATTTGGCCTGGCATGGGAGAGTTGGAATCCCAGATTGCAAATATTTTAAATTTCAAATAGATGTAATTCAAGCGACGGAAGTTCCGTGTAAACCCCTTTACAGATTTTTACTACCTACCTTCTGCATTTTCTCACTAATATTAGGTAAGAATACAGGTTTTTACAAACGGGCACAATTGCTTTTTCATTGCCAGTCTGCCCCCGATGAAGAACAAAGGAAGACGTGAAGGTTATGAAAACAACTAAAAAGAGGTTCTTACTTTATTATTACAACTTCAGAAAGGAGGAAGCTATAAATGAGAACCAATTTTATTCATTCTAAAATTAATAATATTTTCTGATTGAGCTTCGCCAGGTATTAAGATGATATAAAAAAGTCTGAAGTATTATCGAACGCCTATTCTCAAATTGTTATAGACATTTCTCTTTGTTCATCTTAATATCGTTTCTGACTTGTTACTATTGCTTGTTACTTAAACCATGAAGACGAGAACAATATAGGCTTAATAAAGAATTATAAAAAGATAATAGGGAAACAGTGAGAAATCCATAACGAACATATTTGTTTCTCCATAAAATCTACTATTGACGGTTTTGATAAGATAAGGTATACGTCGTAGAACATACACAAAGGAAATCGATCTTAAGATATCTCCTAGATACAATTGAAAATTTCGGATTGATCCATTCATGTCATATGATGATGACAAATAAAAATGTTTATCACTACTCAGTAAATATAAACATGAAATAACAAAAGCATAAAGAAAGAGATTCAAATAGATCTGTTGTTACGTAATAGCAAAACTAAATCCATTTGACAAACAAAGATATTTATAGAATATGTTGTTATGATTGGCTTAAATAACTACATGTACGATACGTTACGTAATAATATCCATAAAGTTCAGTGAACACAAAAATAACTAGAAAGCATTACGGATTGTGATGGACAAACGCCGATGTAAAACGCTATTTCGTCTTGTAAGTGTCACCAGAAAACCACAACGTCTTGTGGACGATTCCAATATGACCACAAAGCAATTTCAATGTTTTAAACCAACAGCAAGTCGATTTGATGTATGCCTCCACTTTTTACATGCGTAGCCTCTCTTCAACTACTAACGGTTATTATACTACAAATTTGTCTTTTATTTATTCCTACACCAATTTGATACATAGCAATTTTGACGTTGAAATTATGGTTGCTTTTAATGATAATGCCTGCCGAGAAAAACTTATTTCCATTTGATTTCATCTCCTTTATCCGTTTTTGCTGATTTAAGAAGCAAGTTATCAAATAATATAAAAAAATACCTTTTGAACGGAGTTGACACACTTTTTAAAATCCTCTGGACACTTTCTAGTATAAATTTTTAATTTACATATAGTATTGCGCGTAAACAAGATCAATATTACCTAAGATTTTCTTTTCTAAAACACTATTACTTGATCTTAGCTATCCATTTTTTTCTAGCCAGGTTGGTTCCCTGTTCAAACACCGTTTCACGTTTGTAGCTCAATTTCAAATGAAACAAACAGTTTCTTACCTGCAGTTATTTCTGTTAACTACCAGGTGAAGTCTATTGTAACCAAAGTATACAAAAATGCTGAAGATTTTCCATATTTACGATTATAAAAAAATAATAATAAATGACGTATACTATGACTTTTTGCTTCGAAGACTTCCTTTATATAATTTTTGAATTCAAAGTTGTTACTTCTTCTTCTTGTCTATAAATATTCAAGAAAACAGGCTGTGGCCTAGGAAGAAAGAAGGAAGAAGAAGAATACATCCTTAATTGCTGGGGAAACGTTTTAGGCAACTAATTGAAACTCTCAGTTGGTGTCAAGATCTTCTAAAAAATAAGAAAGATCAATACTTCAAAATTCGCACTGAGAATCCCAAAAACTTTTAAAGTTTTGGTCAGAAATGTTAGTAAAATACGTAAGGTACTGTTCATACACAATTGCTTATTTCTTGAGTTTTGTAAGCCCCACAGCATGTAAACTGCTTCGTTCATATTTATAATGTGTTTCATAATAATTTTTGAAAATGACAAAAACACTGAATGTAAGATAATAGGTGTAAGAGTAGATGAACTATTGAGACAAATGTAAGATGATCACGCGGTTTTTTTCTGCGTTTCATAAATGTACCTTAGATCAGTGGAAAAATTCTCTCAATTTTCCAACTGCGATAAGCCGAAAAATGACGAAAGTTTCTGAGTTGTTTATCAGATGCTATCGCAAAACTCATAATTCTTACTTGTGCACTATAACGATAAGATGTATACGCGCAGTCCCTGTACTTTTTCTTATTTGGAATCATGTTTTTCTGCAACTGCATGACCTTTCCGTCGAGTTGTTTTCGCGAAATTCGCTCAAATCTGCAAATATTGGGAGTTATCACTTATCTCTGGCAAACAATTAGTACGTAAGTTCAAGTTTGACATTTAGATGGCCTAGACTCGATCTGTTACTTTAGACTGCTCGCCTGATAGATAAGCGTTATTTCAAGAGTTCTGTTTACACATTTAGGAATTTTATAACCTCAGCGACTAAACAATCGTATCTGCATTCGATGATCGCCTCGCCGATAAATTACGAATTCCAGAAAGGCTCCAGGTGGTTGATAAGTAATGAGCTGTCGGGCGTATCAATTTTTGGAATTTCTAAGAGGAGGAAACTTACAAGATTTGTGGACAAATTACTTTTAAATTACTACGCGAAACACTAAACAACTTTGTCTAGAATTAACGCCTTCCCGCAAATAATAAAATTCAGTTCCTGGGAACGGAATTGCTGTGACATGTAAAAATGCTAACACAATTAGAGGTTAATAATTTACGAAATTGTAAACATTGTAATTCAAACAAGGATGTCTCATATATTTGGAATAAGACAGGGTGTTAAAAATTTTCTATAATCCTTGTTTCTAGGGCAACGTTTAGAAAGTCAATTTTTATTTTTAATCCTATCAGAATTTTTGAAGCACTGTAAATTTTACTTATCTAAATCTATTTTTATCTTCAGAAAGGTTGACCTCATTTAGTTCCTATTAAAGAGATAGAACGATATGCAGTTGTTACAATGTATGGAAAATTGATTCTTTTTCAACTAGTTGTATCTTTAAATCACAATTCGTACTTGCTTCCAGAAATTTTCGAGTACACACTTTTTAGATTATTTCACATTGTGGTATTAAGACAATTATGCTATCAAAATCAATACTCTGTTCCTCATATTTTTTTAAGAATCATCTGATGACAGAAATTAAGCAATTAAAAATTATTTTTAAATGCCAAATTATCCAGTATCTGATAAATACGTAAATTCATACATTTAGTTGTTAATGTTTACGATAGATGTAAGAAAATCTGATTCTTTTTACTATTTTCTATAGTTTTTAAATTTTCTTTATTTTCTTACTTATCCACAACCCCTTTTACTATATGCCGTCTCAGGGGCGTCTCTAGTATACCTGCTGTCGGGATGTAAAGTCTCCGTCACCTCTAGGTTGTGAGTTAAGTGGTTAGGGAATGTAAGTGATTCTAGTTGAGTGAAGCTAAATAGGGAAGGGTTATTTTTCTTAATATAAACCAAACACTTTTATTTATTATTAATTCCATAATCTAATAACATTATAATATCAATTACAATATTAAAAGTCAATTTTGTAACTTTTCCATAACCAAAATCAACTTTTCTTGATTTTCTTATGGAAATTATTTTATTTCACGCTGTACTGTATATTTATCTTTGCGGAAGTAATTTCAGTTCAGGAAATAGAACTTTTCGGCACAAGTCCAGCAATAGTACATTACGCAACTAGTTTAGAAACGTGATTTTTTGTTGTTGAATAAAAATGGCTGGTTTGAGTACTAGCGTCAGCTAAGACATAATCAAACTGAGCAATTCGTTTGTATGTACTCCAGCACAATAAGCAGCTCCAGTTAATGTTACGCGTTTGCCAGTAGTAAAGTGTGTTGTTGGCGGCACTATAAGTCTATATGAAATTCGAGGTTAACAAGCTGATGCAAAACCTAACCTGCTAACTTCGAATATGACATAGACATGACACCAACAATACACTTTGGTATTACTAATCGTAAAACGAATCGTCGTTGCTATGCTGTAATGGTTGCTATGTTATAAAATACTACTTTACTCAACGATTTTAAATGTAGAAATGTAGTACATTATCATATGAAATGAAATAACAAATATTACGGTACTGTGTAGCAACTGTAACCAAGGGACAGGGTGACATTATTTTCAATCACTGACACTTAATTAGTATTAAACTTAATCTAAAAATAACAAAATGTGACACAATATGAAATAAAACGTTACGTTGTACGTTATACGCCGTAAAATTATTTCAACAATACTACTTTCAATATTCCGGATTCGGCGTGAATAACTATTACCGTATTGCCCTTACACGGAGTGTTGCAAAAATGGGAGATTAACTCCATGTTACGTTATTAAGAGACACATTTCATTATATGTATTATATTTTTGAACTTTGGAAAATAAGTAAAGTGAGGTTTTATGAACCTGAAAACTAGATGAACTGGTTATAAATGGTAAAATTGTATTGTTTCAATGGATATAACATTTACTTCAAGTAACTTCTTTGCAACTTATTGAAGGCACTGTTATTCAATGAATTTTTTATATTTTCTACACATTTTTTAAATTTTAGCCGTTGTTGAGTTTCTTTTAGTTACTTGGAAACAGAGCTGGACAGTATTTGTATTTGTTAATACTTTTGTATTTAAATACTTTGTAGTATTTAATTACTAGGTATTTAAATACTTTTTAATGGGCTGTATTTGTATTTGTAGGTGCAAATACTTTGGAAGTATTTAATTACTTTTAGACTATTTAAATATTTGTAGGGTATTTAAATACTTGACGTATTGGACGTTTAAAATTACACAAAAAGCATTTACTGGGAAATATATTTCTTGAAGAAATAAAGTTAATTAAATACCTTTGAGAGTATTTAACTACTTTTATTTTTTTTTAAACATGTTTCTAACTACCTAGTAAATGATTTTTGCTTAATTATAAAAGTCTTTTATGTCATCATTTGATCTATTCTGGCATTATTAGACATTACACGTTGGAATTTACACTATGAGTCCGTAATCCAAATTTTAGCAAACAAATCCTTATAAATTTTAGCAAAAAAAATACTTATTTTATCTGAAAAGCTTTCAATTAAAGAATATTACTTGAATTAAAATGAAGTGGAGTATTTGACAGAATACGTTTCTAAGTCACTAGTTTTAGCATTAAATATTGTGAAAAGAAGAGCTAATATATATTATGGATTCGTGATATCAACAATCGCAAGTATGAATATTAATCTGGAAAAATTAAAACAGAAAATCTCAAGTATTTTCTCCTCAAATATAAAAAAATTATACCTCAGATGCTAAATTTGAAGGACAACTTTGTATTTGATCTGAAAAATTTAAATTAATCTTCAAATGTGTTATTAGCTGAAGGCCTACAACTTATGGCAAAGATGTAGAGAAACTGTTAAGTATATGAAAACGAAAAATTAAAAAAAGCGTTTATATTGTTTTAAATTTATATTTGTTTATCTAACTTTGTTTTACTTTTTTGTTAATATTCAATATAATTAATTATTATCAAAAACGTATTTCCTGGATTTTAAGATTTTTTTGCCGAAATATTTATAAAATAACATCTAAACTATGCATTCACCACAAACCAATATTTGGCTTACTACAATTATTACAAGTATTCGCATGAAGGGAAATTATGAACTTTAAATTTAGTTTTGAAAAATTGTTAAACTGCTAAAAAGATTATAAATGCTGCATTACTATATTTAAATACTTTACAAGTCCTTTTAGATTTTAGTGATATCTAAAACCTAAAAGTATTTAAATAATTTTAAAATATTTAAATACTTTTAAAATATTTTTTAATATATTATATATTATAATATTTTAAAGTACCTATTTCATTACTTTTATAAAAGTATTTAACTATTAAATATTATAGGTATTTATTATTTAACTACTTTTTGGTCAGAAAAAGCATTTAGTATTTAAATATATTCGATTTTCAAAAAGTATTTAGTATTTAGTAGTTAAATACTTTTTAAAGTATTTTGTCCAGTTTTGCTTAGAAAGATTATTTATACGTGTTTATATTCGTATAACTAGCCCTAAGTGTGAAATGTTTCTTAAAGATTAAAGTACCATTAGAACGTTTTTATTAATTTTCCCTACACATGAAGTTGTCCTCAATAATGTGACATGGAATTAATCTGCCATTTTTTTCTACACCCTGTATATAAACGCGTGTTGTGCTAGCCTATGTGCCTGCCTACCTGCTTGTCTGCGTGCGTCATGTTTTCATCGGCAGTGTGATTTATTATGCAACAATAAACAATACGTCAGGCAGTTGATAGCCGAGCAATCGAATTGCGCTTGGAAGCACACGTTCGAATCCTACCGACTGAGGTTTTTTCGTTGCGAATGAAGGTAATTTGCATTACAAAGTGTTTACTCTTACTGTTTCAGTATCACTATAAACGTTAAGATATTTTTACTACTTATTATAGCTAGATTTGATATTTTTTCTTGTGTCATGCATGATGTTAAATAATTTTTAACTGGGAAAATGATCTTCCACCTCCGGCAACAGTGACAGGTAATGGTACATAAATGTATAAAGCAATCAATAAGTGTGGTACTGTGCTGATTAAGTTATTATTAACAATTTTTTATGTAACCAAGACCTAGCTGCACCCCGGCGTAAGAAGCCCCTGTAGCTCTCTATGTCCGTTTCGGTTCTTTGTTCATTTCTTTGTTTGAGTACAGTCGAGTCTCCTCTTCTTAAAGCGTGTCATGTTATGTTATCCCTGGTCTTCCCCTTCTTCTTTTCATTTTGACGCTCATCTCCCATACCACATTTACTTCATCATCTTCCGTCATTCTGGCTATATATCTAAACCATCGGAACTGTTGATTTTCTATTTTCTTGAGATTTTCTTGTATATTTAATCTTGCTTCGTAGGTATTTTATCTAGTTTCGTTATCCTCTCTAGTTTTCTAAAAATTTAATTTCGCATACCTAGAGCTTCCGTCTTAATTTGTTCGAAAAGGTTCAGGAGGCAAACTCTTACTTTGGTTAGTTTGAAAATCTCCTATTGAAAAATGTTGTAGATAATGCTCTGTATAGTTCACCTGTTTTGACAATTCTGATGTCTCTTTCGTTGTTTCCTCTTTCTTTTAATAATGCTCGTAGATATTTTGTGTAGTTGGGTTTCTTCAGTTTCTGCTTTCTGAGGTAGAGCTCGGGGCTTGTGGGTTTTCGGGTTACGCCTACTTTTGAGTTTGAAAAATTAATTTTCAAGTTATATTCCCTTAAGGTGTTATTCCAACCAGCGTTTTTTGCAGCTTTCTTTCACTGCTCGTTAAATAAATCAGGTTTCCTACTCTCCAGATCGATTTTACATAGGTAAATCTTTTTGTTCGTACTAATAACTTTGTCTGAGATTTGCCTGATAGTAACAATCCGGTTCTTCTTGGTCTAAATCCTGTTTGGGTGTCTTAGTTTTTGTCTTAATCTTGCTTCTATGACTCTTTCATAGACATAATAGTGAAATACCTGTAAAATTATTGCAGTTTCTGTAGTTTCCTTTCTTATATATTATACTGTTTCAGTAGTAGAGTTTGTTTTTCTGGTTTATTTTCTTCGGGTTTCTCTTTCAACAGTTCCAAAGAATATTCTCGGCTTTTACAAGAATTTGGTTCTCTTGCTTTAGAATTCCAATTTGTTTGTTCTTTAAATTTCCAAGGGGTTTCTTTTTTTTTAATGCGTTTTAAAACTAGTCATAAAACATCTTACCATTCTCTCCCGCCTGCTTTTTCATTTCATCCCCAAACACTTTTCATGTTTAATTTTCTGCGTCTTTAACCTTCCTTTCTAACTTTTTGGTTCTTTCAACTCTTTGTACCTATTTGTATCTTTCCCTGTTGCTAGTTATACTTTTCACAAACGGTTGTTTTCTTTAATCTTCTCTTTTATTTTTTGTTTGTCTTCTGGTTCCGCATGCTTCTTGCAGCTGTTCTCATTATTTCCTTGAATTTGTTTCATGCAAATCCATGCGTTCTATTTCTTCATCACATTCTATGATTCTAATATTTTGTTTGAAATTTGGTTTTTCATATTTCCTCTTTTTATGTCAGTATGTAGGCCCTTATACTTATATCAAGTGATCAAATAAATTTTGGAACTATTTGATATGGGTATTGTGGCTCCATATAAACACAAGGTAACAACAGTCAACCCTACCTCAAACTTATTTAATCGCACGATCTATTCTAGTTTAGTCTAGATTTTTTTCGATCGGCTTTTCCTCTGTGTTCTTTTTATCTGTAAATATATTTTTTTCTTTATTAAATATCTTATACAACTCACATACTAACACTAGCAGTCCTCTCTTTTCTTTTTTTTCTTCCTGTAGTCCGTTTCAAAATTCATTGAGCTTTTATTTCCTGGCTCCATTATTTGGTCATCAGCGTGGACATATCGTTTCTGTTTATTTCTAGTTTTTCTGTTGGCAGTATAACTCAAAAACTATTTGTTGAAGGAAGACGACATTTTGAATGCCTATTATATGTCTACCTGGCATGAAACCAAAAAAAATTTCGAAAAGATATATACAGGGTGAGTATCTTAAAAAGATAAAATGTTTGTTTTAACTGATAGATAAAAGTGATAATTTGCACATAGCTCAGGCTTTATCATTGGCGCAAATGAGACCTAACAGATACAGGGTAAACATCACAAATTGGGCAGAATAGTATGGTATCTTTATAACGCAGCAGAAACTCGTATAATTCGAGCAAGGTCGTGGCTCAGTTGTTGAAGCGGCGGACCCAAGCGGCGGACAAGAAACTGGCCTCGAAATATTCGCCTGGGAGCGCGGAGTTCGAATCCCAGCGGAATAATTTTTTTGCAAATTGATGTAATTAGAGCGAGGGAAGTTCTGTGTCAACCCCTTTACAGATTTTTCTTTCCTTGCTATACATGCTACCCCTGACTGCCCATTGGCTAGTAGCCGGCATTTAGTTGTGTACGTTTTCTGTTATTGCTAAAGGTCTAATCCCGTTTTTTGAATAGTTATTAGTTCATTTTCTTTATCTTTCACTCTCACTTTTAATAAACCCAGTTTTTTTCTTTACTCATATCCTTCTCCATTGCTTTTGTCGTTTCCCTATATTCGTCTTTGTTTCTAGCTTCTATTTTCTTGCATCCGACATGGATGTGTTTCCAATCCATCATGGTGTAGCTTCTAGGACCATTCTGGGGCGTTTAATATTAACTTCTGATATCCTAACGTTGACTGTTATCCTGCACTTCGTTCTTCTTTTGCTTTGCATATACTTTTCTTTATGTGTTAGGTCGTTTTTCATGTAGATTACTTCTCCTTGTAAATATTTCAATTACTTCTTCTTTTTCATAACTTTTAATTTATCTTCAAATCTTTTCATTTCTACGACAACTGCTATTTTGCCCGATTCCATGCCTATTTCTCATTTTTTTGTTGTCATAGCTCCGTTCTCTTGTTATTTTTTTTCAAATTGCTTTAATTTTTTCCAAGATCTCCTGTAGCTTTTTTGTTAAGCTGTGCAATTTGTCCTCGGTGTTTTTGGGGACTTTGCTGTTCTCATTCTGTCTGCGTTTTAAGTACAAATCTTTTTCTTCGCTGAATTTTCCTTTCCGATTTCCCTAATCCGTATAATTCTTACATCTAAATCCGACCCTAACCAGTCATCGCTTACATTTGTCAATGCGCCTCTACTTACTGTCGGCATTTTTATATTACAAATTAAAAATTCTGTAATATTGTAAATCGCGTTCCTGGTGATACAAATTTCGCGAAATTCTGAAGCAGCCTGTTTACAAAATGCAGGATGTCATGTGCCGTGGTTAGCTGCGATAACAGTATTTTGATGCGATTATTACAATGTTTATTAAAAATTAGACGTTATACATTCGCTAATCGCTAAAAATAACAGGAGTTTAAGCACATCTGTACCTACCAAGTCATGAGGTCGTACGAGGCGTGTATACTTATTAAGCCTGATGATAATAATTGTAGTGTATACAAACACTGTCATTAAAAATTTTTAATTGACGATAACGGTGACGATTATACGGTTTTTTAAATGTTTATACTCCGAATGTCCTGTTAAATCGGACAAAATTTGCACTACAATTACTTCGTGGTTGTAGAAACACAATGCAACGAATAGGCATATAAGAATAAGGTTTAACAAGAAAAACAGATTAGATCACAAATTTCTATTACATATATGAGAAAATATATGTTTTCAGTTACTACAAAATTAAATTGATATCCTAACGAAATAACGTCAACATTGAAATTTAGTCCAAGGCAGTGATCTAAACAAAACAAACCCTAAAAATCACGTTCTAAAAAACAATTCAGAAATACTTAACTTAACGTAAAGAAAAACGATAATGGCGTAAAAGGAATTTCTCGTTCAAATATGTGTTTGTACATAATTTATATTTTTTTACATAATCGAAAATGAGGTTAAACACGCAATTTCTAATCTGCGTAGTCTGGCGTGTATGAAACGGTGTGGATATTTTAACTTAACCTTTAATGGCTATTTCCTGTAGATAATGTGGATTAATAATATCGTTTTCAAGTACATTTTTGTGTTAAAAGTTGGAATGATTTATGTTTTTATTTATCTCTGGTTTTATGCGTTTTTCAAAGTTCGTATACAGGCAAAAGCGGACAAGCGTCTCAAGAGACACTGTACATTGTACATTATCAAAGTTTTCGTGAATGTAATCAGTGCATTTTCAATTTCTAAGTATCATTTCTTCTTTCGTTGTCAAAATCAGAATACAAAACTTGACGCTGACTGCTCTTGAGGTGTAGTGTAGTCCAATTTTGAATGTAAATTGACTTATTGACTATTATTGTTATTATTATTATTCGTTCACTTATTATCTCTAGCTTCTTTTACCTTTCGGTGTCGAGGATATTATTATTCCAGAAAAACCATACCCGTTTTCTTTTTTATTATTACATATACTTAGGGTGGCCAACGAAAACAGTCACATCAACTTGTCTTTCCAGATGTAAAAGATTGAATATCTGTATACGGTGGCTGAAATTCGCTAGTGCTTGTAGTAAGTAAGACCAGCGGATAAAAACTCAAAGAAAGAATAATTGGCGTGTATGAGGAAAATACCCCATATTTCAAATTAAATTTTGCTTTATGCAATTTCAATTCAAGATGAAGAGCGGATGGCCAGCTGGTAAACCGTTGAGTTTCCAGTCGGCAGGTAGTGAGTTTTAACCTCCCACCCGAACATTGGGTACATCGTGACTCTCCGGTCACCATTCCAAACTTTTGGTGGTCGTAACCACAGTGAAAGGACATTCCTCCTTAATCAACGGATTATGCTAGCCACCTGCCCTGGCCGCGGCCGAAGATAACTTATAAAACCACACTTTGTGGCTCACAGCTTATATTAAATGGAGGAGGAAGAAGAATAATTCGACATAATCCGAAGTACGAAAACTTGTAGAAACAGAAGCGAATGAAGACAGTATTGGGGGATCGAGGAATTAAGTTTTAATTATTATAAACGAAGTTGAAGTATTATAAACAATTATTATGGAAATCCTGCTTGAAGATTTGGGGATAAACAAAGTTTCACTAAGCTGGATTCCTGGATTGTTTACAGCAGAGCAGAACTTTCATAGGCGGCTTAGATTTACGGCGAAATTAATTTTAACTGCTTTATTTGATAATAGGAGATAAGACGTGAGTTTATCCTTGGCACCCTCCTACAAAGCAAGAATCAAGGCAAAGTGCATAACTCTTTCTCACTACCCAAAAAGGCCACAACTTGATCGTCCGCAACAGTGTTTTCGGACGCTGAGAAAAATTTCCGAACTGAATGCATTCAGAAAGGCTCCACTATTGTTGCTTCCTTGTATTAATACATCCACCACACCGCCCCTGGTATCTAGCAACCAATATTTATTCAGGAAAGCGATTCTCTTCCGATGAAGAGCTCTTGACATGAATTTTGGAGGGGTTGCCTTCGTAGGAAAACGTTAGATAAGTGTTGGTGGGAATATGATCTACGTTGAAAAATAAAATTCATTTTATTTTCAAACTAGGCAGATTACATGGCTTTTCTAGAATTATATTATAACAGCTTTGATGAGAATAATACGGTAATACAATCAGCTACATATGTTAACAGCAGAATAAGAAGTGGTAAATGGGCACAAACAACAGAAAATGAAGTGAGAAACTGACAAAACCAGTGGAAGAATAGGAACTAGTGATAGAAAATTTGTGGAATATGTGAAACTAAATAAACGCAGAGAGAAATCCATAAAAACAGAAATATGAAATCCATTAGGAAATTATCAATAGAATTAAAAATAAGGAAGAAAAACGTAAATTCTGAGCATATATAAAGAATATAAGAAGAAAAATACTGAAAGCTGTAGATAATATGCTAAATAAGAATGCTTTAGGGTTAGATGGCATAATAGGTGAACCAATAAGAGAGGTGGGAAAAGTGTCACACAAGTATATAAAGTATTGATAAAAATTGTAGTAGCAAGTTAGAATTTTAGCAACATATAGAGCTGGCTGGATGCCGCAAGGCAATTTGTATATCGGACCACTTCCCCACAAGAAGAACGCTAATTGAAAAATCAGCTGAATGTACTTTATCACTTAGTTCATAGATTACTAAAAAGCCTGCGATGGTATCGAAATTAGTTGTTTCATCATTTTTCGTATTTTAGAATTTACCGCGCCGCGATTTTCGTTTCGACCGTGACGGCGCAATGTAGGCGCCGAAAATGTTCAGCCTCTCACAGTTTCTTTATTTCGTACCTTTTTTCGCTTCCCAATTTTTAAATTGTTAAGACGCGCTGAGTGGTTGCTTTCGTGGGCATGGCTTTTGCCTGATCCCTGCAAATTTAATTTTGGAAATTCTTTAAATTGACTTATATGTTGATTGAACGTGAGGTTATTGTATGATTATTTCTACGTTATGATGATGGATTAGTTTACTGCGTATTTGGAATCCGAAATTTTTCTCCTCAGCCCTAATTTTACCTTTGGGGTACATCACTATGATTCAGAATTCCAAGGTCTGATTCGAGTGATTTCTGTGGAATTGGAAGGTCCTGTTTTGCAGCTGTTCCGATACATCAAGCCACTGTGGGTGCTTTACGACCATTTACCCGAGGTAATCTACCCTTTTAACCTTCCAGTTAGATTGCTGCTAGCTTTAAACAACATCAAACTTTGCATTGCTGGATATTGGCGACTTACGTAAAGTTACCAAATCGTTTTCTTCTTCTTATTCTTCCCTTTTTAGCCTCTATTCACCCAGTGTTGGATATATGCCTCTTCGAAATCCTTCCACGCGTTTCTGTTTCAAGCTGTTCTTCAATTTATTTCCTGTTACCATTCTAATATCGTCTGCCCATCTTTTTTGTGGTCTTCCAATACTTCTTTTGGTTTTCCTAGGTCGCCATTGTGTTATTTTATATGTCCTTTTTCCATGTTATTCCTAGCTATATGGCCCGCTAATTGCTATTTCAGTTTTCCAGTGCGATTTATTGTATCTGTGACATTTGTTCTTTTGCAGATTTCAGTATTTGCTATTTTGTCTTTTAAACTTACCCCCAACATACTTCCCTGAGTTACCTTAAGTTGTTCAACACTCTTCTTCGTTAAACCATGGGTTCTAGTCCGTTTGTGGCACCTGGTAATGCGTTTCAAGTGGACCTTTATGACGCTAAATTTGCCAACGGCTGCCCACGTTAGCGCTATTCTGCGTTTAATTTCGGCGTTTTACCAAGCAGTATTGCTCTGAACAGAGGCTCCTGAAGCCCCGTCGAGTTTTTATTAGCCTGTTTAAACGTCATTTACTGTTATTTATTACTTGTGTCCATTTCATTACGTGCTGTTGTTATTTACAATATTTGTTATCCTACATTTACTGTTTGCCGGCTGATTATTCTTGTTTTGTAGTAGTATTAATTTGGAATTGTATTAATATTTACGATTTTAAGCTGTATGTATTTGGTAATATATTCCTTGTATCCTATTACTACTGGTTACAATAAATACCTATTTTTCACAGTTTTTGTTTTAATTACTGGAAACCTTTTATGACCTGTCCTTTGAGTCAATTTTGCAGCTATCGACTATATGTTTGAGTTTATGAGTTCTCGTCAGTATCGTTGGCATATTTGTTGTATTAAAAACTATCAGCACCCTTGAGATTTTATATGATTTAAGTCATAGGAAAAGAATTCGCGCCGTCTACAATGCACTCGTCGACCCTTAGATATGTCCATGTAGTTACTATAATTTGAAATAATCGAAAACTCTGGTATCAACTAACGGACTGCATCAGAAATGACGATATTAAACAAAGAGCAAAGTTAACACATGCCACAAAATATCCATACATCAAAAGTAAATTGGAGATGGGTAGGTCACGCTATGAGACAGACCGCAGGCGTCACAAGTAGGGGGACAAGGGGGCGTGTCCCCCGTAGTATTTTCCTTATGGTAGACATTGGGAACATTAACTGGTAATAGAAGGACATGGTGGAGTGTGTTGCTTTTATTGTTGTCATTATTTTCACAGCTATCCAGAAATAAAAGCTTGCCACAAAAGCAGAATCTGCATTTGATTTTGAGATTTAAGGTTTTCAAAAATTGGAAAAAGGCCATTGAAAAGTTTAAGTCCCATGGGAAGACTGCTACCCATTCGCACACCGTTTTAAAGCATGCTTTTAAAGCAAGCACCAATTGAAACTCGGATCTCCACGTTTAAAGCTCAACAGCAAAAATGCTTTGGCTGTTTGGCGGTAATCATTGGAACACGGTAATATCTTGTCAAACAGGGTTTCGCTGTTAGAGGTATACTCGTCCAGTTTGACAGTATCAGATAAAATAAGTTCAATGAATCCACTTTTTGATAATATTTAAGATGGAACAAAGGATATATCTCGGGACGAACAAATTGTAATGATATACACAGGGGTATCAAAAAAAATCAATATTAAAATGGGATTAAGGGATTACAATAGTTAAATATAATCAGGATCAATTTAAATATGAATTTGGAATATGAATAATTATTATCCAATTAGAAAAGAAAATAGATATTATAATTGAGTGGAATATGGCTATTTGAGAAACAGATGGATTAAATATACTGTAATATATAAAAATATAAGGTTTGAAGGGAATGACAAATACTTAATCGAAATAAATTATTATAAATAGTAGGTAGAAAAAAAAAGTATATCGAGTGTTAAAAGTATAAAATAATATGGTTAAGGACTTTGATTTTAATTATTGAGATAACAAATTTGAAAAAATGTAGCAGTAAATAATTTTGGTGTAATTAAAAGTATAAAATAAACTCTATTTTAAAAAGTAATGTTTGGATATTAAAAAGGGTTAAGTGTAAAACTAAATTGGCGTGGTAATATGGAAATGAAATTTAACCTAAGAAGAAGAGAAATAAAACTAAGGAAGTTTACAAGTATGTGGTGAAAAACTAATTGAAAAGCAGAAATAATCTACAAATGAGAAACAACTGGAGTAAAATACTAAGTGAAGTTTATTGGATAATTACATTTGACATTGTATAATAATTGAATTGGATTACGTCGAGCTGTTGGTACTAAGGGAAAGTTCTAAGGGAGGACCATCAGTAGAGGAAGCACGTTTCTGGAAATTGGCGGATACGGTGTTGGAGTTAGGTGTATAAAGCTAGGGTCTATTTGGTTCCATGCTGTAGAAGAGTTTGTATCCCTAATTCTGGACAGTTTGGATATCTTGTCTGTCATTGGAGCCTTGCGTTGTGTTCGGGGACTGAAGAGATTGGAGTAGTAGGCAGAGTGGAGCACCTTGGTTGACATCCAGGACATTGTTAAGTTCAAGTGAAAGGTGGGTGATATTAAGTAGTAAGGTAAGCACTGAAATAAGAAAACAAAGAGTAAAAAAGGTGATTTGTTATTAAAGAATTACTGGTTGATATTGTTGTGTGGCAATGAAACCATATGGTATTTGTCAGTTAATTTTAAAATCTGTTTGACATATCATTTGACAGAAGTTATTTTTGACTTATAAATAAAATTTAAAAATCAGAACATGAGATTTCAGAATAAGCAATCTCGATAAAAGAAATCCACCGATGATTTTCCGGAGCTAGTACAAAGAATAATTATTGATATTCAAATCATAAATAGGGCAATTTAAATTGATAAAAATATAATTCAACAGATTAATATCACTATACGTAAAGGTATAGCAATATGTATGCGACAGTGTAATGAAAATTCGGAGTCTGAAGAAAGTTTGGTAGCCGTTACAAAACAGATTATACAATAGGTAAACCTATTTCATCACTTACTGTTGATTTTTTCCAGATATTCTACTTCCCCTTAGATTGTTAGCGTGGTCAGACTTGGACGATAGTACCACACTAGCCACATTAAGGGTGCCCAGTGCATCATCTTAAACCAGCAACCCCTGGCACTTTTTATACACTGTGGAGCACATTGTGTCAATCTACTAATGAAGGATAGCTGTAATTCGACTAAAACAGTGAAAAACTCTTTTGAGTGGGGCAGTATGTGATTAGTCTTTTAGAATTGTTAAACAAATCTTTCCAGTTGCGAAAGAAGACCCTTACTGGATTTGAAGCTGCTATAGGAACCACGAAAAATGGTGTAAAGGGACTCAGAAAGAAAGAATGGCTTAAATCTCTTTTCAAGAACTGCCTGAGCAAAATTTGTATTTTAAATTTACACCATTTAACGCTTCCAAGGCCCAGAAAAGCCCCATTTGAATGTGAAGAAATTGAAGAAAATTATAGAAAGGAGTACTACACTGCTATTGACACTGCAATAATGATCCTGGGAAAGACAATTCCAGATCAGGAAGGATTGAAAAGAAACATTATGTCAGATGAAGTTCTGTTGACAGGTATGGAATGTCAGAGACAAATGCGAATTCCCCTTAAATTGAAATAAAAATGTTTATTCAGGTATTGAGAAATTTCTTGTTTGAAGGATGTGAGAGATACTCTGTGTTCGATGCCCAGAGAAGTGAGACAACTTTTCAAGAATGGTCCTCATTTGTCTTTCTTAAAACTGTGATGCAGAAAGTAGTTTTAGTGCATTCATGAAAGTAAAAACCTACTTGAGGGCTTCTCCGACCCAAAAATGTTTAAATAATACAGCATTGTGTTATTTACACATAAAGCTTCTGAACAGTCTGAACATTAAAGAAATTGCTAAAACGTGTACATTAAAAAAATGACAGAGAAAGTTAGTTTTCGGCACACATCAATGATATCATAGTGGAAGGAGCTCAATAAATATAAAAGAAGAACTGAAAAAACTATGTCCTCTGTCGACCAAAACCAAGCAAATTAGATATGGACACAGCAGCTAAAAATAAATTTGAAGGGGAAATAGAAAAATATTACAAACAAGAAATAACCAAAAGTAAAGATATTTTAGATGATATAAACAAGAAGCTAGTTGTAGCCTTGTAGCCATGACATGAGCTATTTTGAAATCAACTAAAAAAGACAAGAATCAATCTCGAATAAGTGAAGAAACAAAACAACTTTTGACAGAAAGACGACAATTCGCAATCGAAAATAAAAGAAATACAATTCCATGGAATGATCTAGACAAAACCCTTAGGAAGAACATGAGACAAGATTGTAGACCGTATAAAAATAAATATTATTTTTTTAAATCGCAAAATATAATTCTCAGCCTTCGTAAGTCATAAGAATTCATTCATTCATTATCATTAGCCTATGTTACCTTTCGGTGACCATTCAAGAACAAAACTTTATTTGGAAAATACAAATTTCTACAAGGCATCTTATGAATACTTAATATATTGTAATGATATAAACAGGGGTATAAAAATCAATTTTAAAATATGATTAAGGGATTATAATAGTTCAATATAATCAGGATCAATTTAAATAGGAATTGGGAATACGGATAATTAGTATTCAATTAGAAAAGAAAATAGAATTTATAATTGAATAAAATATGGCTAATTGAAAAACAGATGGATTCAAATATAATGTAATATTAAAAAAATAAGATTTGAAGGTAATGACAAATACTTAATAGAAAAGTATAAAATAAACCCTATTTTAAAATTAATATGTTTGGAGATTAAGAAGGGCTATTTGTAAAACTAAATTTGCGTGGTGATATGAAAATGAAATTTAATTGAAGAAGAAGAAGAAGAGATAGAAAACTAAGGAAGCTTGCAAGTATGTGGTAAAAAACTAAACTGGGAGCAGAACAAATCTACAAAGGAGAATAAATAGAGAAAAGTACTAAGTGAAGTTTATTGGAGAATTACATTTAACATTGTATATCAATTAATTTGGATTACGTCGAGTGGCAGTGCTAGGAGAGAATTCCAAGTAAGGACCATTGGTAGAGGAAGCACGTTTGAGGTGTTTGGCGGATGCACTGTTGGAGTTGGGTGGCTGCATCTAGGGTGTATTTGGTTCCATGCTGTGTAGGAGTTTGTGTCCCTGATTCTGGTCAGTTTGGACATCTTGTCTGTCATTGGAGCTGTTTGCTGTGTTTGGGGGCTGAACCGGTTGTGGTAGTAGGTGGAATGGAGCAGATTGGTTAATATCCAGGACATTGATAAATTGGAGTTAAAGGTGGGTCAGTTTAGATATTTGGGTAAGCACTAAAAGAAAATAAAGACTTAAAAGGTTAATTTATTATTAAAGAATTACTTACTGTTTGATATTGTTGTGCGACTAATGAAACGATCTGGTATTTGTCATTTAATTTTCAAATTTGACTTGTATTAAAATTAAAATCAGAACATCAGATTTCAGAATAAGCAATCTAGATAAAAGGAATACACCCCTGATTTTCAGGAGCTAGCACAAGGAATAACTATTAATATTCAAATAATAAACAGGGCAATTTAAATTGATAAAAAATCATTCATAAACATATAATAATAGGTTACAAGAAGTAAGAACCCGAATCAGTACAGATTAATGGCGCGATACGTGAAATCGTAGCAATATATTGTCCAACAATAGCATACAACAAAACATTAAAAATTCTCAGTGTTTGTAAATGATAACAGATAACTTTCTTTGAAAATTACAAATTTTATAAAACAATTTACTTAATATATTTTTTGTGCAATCGTGCTGAAAAGTTAATTTTTGCGGACGTAATTACGGCTGTAAGATCCGTTTTCGCGGCCGCAAACTTATCGGCACGGTAGCACTAAAAATTGATTGTGTGATTCTAATATGCATTGCGATTGCACAAAAAATGTTGTATATGCCACGTTCGCGAAATATTTGCCTTTCTCTGAATAATTTGGCGGACTCGACTTTGTCTCTATATAGTATAATAATATTGTTAAAACTAACTGTTTAAGTTAAAATAATAAGTTGGTAAATATATTGATTCATTTTATTCAATATTTTAATTCAAACGTTCTTCTGTTTAAAATAATAGATCATTTTGTCCATTGAAAACAGAATGAAATTGTCAAAATGTCTTGACAGTTTAAAAAAAATACTCTGTCTTAGAAAATAAGTAGACACTGGACAGCAAGAAATCATATTTTTAATATATTAAAATTAATTATTGAATACCCGAAGCCCAAAGAATGACTGCCCAACTCGAAGTCCTCAGGTCAAAATGATACTATTGGCAACCTTAAGAAAACATGAGTTTAAAAGGATTGAAAATATATCTCAATAATGCCAATAAAGAAATAATAGGGCTCGAAAACGATAATGGAATAATAAAAGATATGGGCTGGAAATATGGTCAATCATCAAGTATTATTATACAAAACTTAACAGTTTCAAAAAGCATCACCATTAGAAAACTACAAACAAGCAAAAACAAAATTAGTCAATATAGGATCTGAAGACATGTCAGAAGTAAGTAAAGAAGAATCAGAAAATATAAAAGTTTCAAAAATAAAAACGCCCCTGGAAAAGATAACCTAATAGATGAAATGAGTTAAACAAGGAGGAAATATAGTTCTGGAAAAACTAAAAAGTAAGTGGTGCGAAGCTGAAATAGTTTTACTGTATAAAAAGGGCGACAAACGCAAACTGGACAACTATCGCCTTATAAGTTTGTTAGCACATTTAATATAAGCTCATCACAAAAATAACTGCCAGTAGATTAAGCAGAAAAATTGAGCACGCACAATTTCGCTTGTGATTTAGTACTTGTGACCACCTGCAAGTAGCAAAAACCATAATTATTAAGAACGCATATAAATTTCCGTGCTGTATGGCTTTTGTAAACTACAAAACAAATCTTTCGATTCTCTAGAGACTTGGGCGATATTGAAATCTCTGAAATATAGTAGAACTGATCTAGGTATTCTAAATTGATGTAATACATATACGACAATGCAACTATTTATGTAAAATTATACAAAACTAGTCAACCAATAAACATCAATGGAGGAGTCAGTCAAATTGTTTATACATGTATTCAAAGAACTTGAGTTGTACGCAAAAGGAATAAAGGAATGCTTAATTAATTAAGATTCGCGGATGACATCGTTATAATTAGTCAAGATGTACAAGAACTACAAGGCATGATGGGACAACTAAACAATGAATCTGAAAAAGTAGGCATAAAAATCAGTACCTCTAAAACAAAATTAAATATTTTTTCCGTTGATCGTTTATGGGTTTCATTAAAGTATAGAAAATCGTCTATTAATGATCCCTATTAATGAATGATTTTTTATTAATAGACGATTTTGGTATAAGTAATCAAAGATACCATTAATGTCAAAAATTTGAGTGTCAAATTCTTTTCATGGAATAAAATTAGATTTTCTTTAAATTAATAAGATACGATCAACAAAAAACTATTGCAACTAACGTGTGTGTTAATAGGCGATTAATAATCTCTACAATTAAAAATGTCTCGATTATTAATCGCTCAAATCTCCATTCGTATTATAAACAACAATCAAATTAAATTTTGAAGTATATATACAACTTGGCCTTAAATGCTAAAACTTTATATCAAATAAGGAATGTTGCTATTAAGTTCAATAAGAAATGCTAAATTCTATAAAAGTTGGTATGGACGTGGTTCCTAGGATTACTTTTAGAATATTTCCAACTTAGCAGGTATTAACCAAATCATTGACTTTGTGAGCACCTGTTGGACTGAATAAACAGAAGTCCTTCGATTTACACAATCTTATCATTGTGTCGACCGACGTCCGGTACCTAACCGTTAACTACCTTAAGCACCTACGATACGGCAGTCAGCGAAAATGAGCCTTTTTAGATCCTGATTATCCTTGCATATAACAACCCCGAATCAGCGAGTTTCACGCGTTCGGTTAAAACACAAACAGAAGTCGGCTTGGTTCGGATGCTGCGTTAGCGGAATATTCCGTTGTGTATGTGACAGTTGATCCGTAGTTGACTCGTCTGATAAGGTTATCGGGCCTTATCGCGCTCTTGGCGCTTGTGGGTCTATCGCTGGCTCTAAGCTGGCTTGGAAAGAGAAATTCCGCTGTTTTTATATCTAATTACAATGGCGCAATTTTCAGAAAACTGTAAATACCTTGCAATCTGCTGCTTCTTATCGCGAATGAAAAATCCTTTGGCAATTGCACTCATCCGCTCCACATTTCTTATCGAATTTATTTTTTAATGCCGGCGTGCTTTGTATGAAATTCTGAACAACTAAAAATGCGATAGTCGCTGGAGCGCCACGATAAAAATAGTTTTATTGACTATGAAAGCAACAATAACAAGACAACTTCATTAATTATGGCAGTAATAAACACATTTATAGTTTTTCTTACCGCCTTGCAGTTGTACTGTACTAGGAAGCTAATTAAAGTTACTGAAATTTTATAACCAAAACTTATTGAATTTTCAAGGACAAAAACAAGAATTATTCGCTGTCCTTCACTTACCTACTCGTTATGACGTGTGTACCTATGTGTAAAAATATAGAGCTTTTTTACTGCTCTATTTTATTTATCATTTCCTAAAGACTGGTCTATAATGCAGAATAGTACGACGACACACAAACTTGTACAGACGAATATTACTTGAGTGGGTAATAAATTGGTTCACTTTCATTTTAGAATCCAAAATCCAATAAATTCATTGAAAATTAAAAAAAGACAAAGTGTATACCAAGAGCACCAATTCTTTTATACTATAACACTGATGATTCAAGCTTGACTTGTCCTTTACGCCGTATTAGAAATTTACTAGTGGTTCTTTTTAATTTCGTTGAAAAGTGATCCTACTTAATATGCATTAGAAACTCCCTATTGGCGGCATGGGCTGACATCTTAAGCTTTTACATAAAAAATGTGCAGCTATTACACACTTCAAAAATTACATAATTATAAACTCTTGAAGTAACCCAAGCCTGCTTTTATCAATGTCTAATTCTAATCTCATCTTAGTTAACACTGTTCGTCCAGGAAATTCAAATTTAATGTGAAACTAAAATCCGAATATTAATAAGAACGACAAAAGTAACTTTAACTATATTTCTGAAACTGGGTAATAATTTTAATTTGTTTTAAAAGGTGGGTATGCAAATCTACTCATTATGTGGACACACAAAGAAGATGTTTATTAAAAATGGCCACAATAAACCTGGTTCCTGTTACAGACTAGGTTAATAGTTACCTGCAGTGATATAAAGATGAAAGTAAATGGAGACATTTTGCATATATTATTAAAAGGCGGAAACGAACGAGCGAAATGAAAGACTTTTGAAGCATTTTAATAGCAAGGATGTATATTGCAATCGTGAGATTATCTTTTAAAAGTTAATAAAAAGGAAACTCAGTAGCAGTTCGTTTAGGATATATTGTTTATATTTATGGCGATTGCTGTGCCAATTAGAAATGTTAAATCTAAAAGTCAGTTGTTAAAGATCTATATCCTCTACAACATTATAAGAATTAAATATAATAGATTACAAAGCAATTCACATTTAAGGTTAAGGGTGAAGACTGCACACTATAAAATAATTCTTGGTTTTTCGATATCAACTCTTGCCTTTTTGTATTGTTATGAACAACTAATTATTACATTTAGGGATCCAAAATTAATGTCAGTAATAATTTTAGCTGTTTCGAGGTGTTGATGCTTTGCACTTTAAATTATTAGGAAGTTTGAAGTTGAATGTCAATACATTTGTAGCAACTTGTGAAGCAGGGTCTGTAAGCTTGCAATAAATTAGTTTTTAGAAGCTTTCGGCAATTTTCAGATAATTCGTATCGAATTTACAGCACATCGGGTAAGTTTTCAGTAAAATTGCAGCAAAATTTCAGTTGAATTATAAAACATTTTTCAGCACAATTGTTTAGTAAGTTTGTAGTAAATTTTCAGCAAGCTTGCCAATGATATTCTGCAAATTTACAGACATTTTCGCACAAGCAAATTTTCTACAAGATACCATAAAATCTTCAGCCATTTTCAGTACACTTTTTAGTAAACTTTCATTATAATTTCGGAAAATGTTCAGTAAGTAACCATTATATTGGACGATGATTAACTCGAAAAATGTATTTTTAGCAAGTTTTAATTAAAGTTTTAGGATAATTTTTAGCCATATTGTAACCAATTTTCAGCAATTTTGCGATACCGTTTGAATGAGGTTGCAGCAACTTTTCCAAGTTTCAGCAGTATCTATCCAGTAAACTTCCAGGAAGTTTGCAGCAGAATTTTCGGCTATTTCTAAAATAGGTATACAATTGATTTCCAATTTCCAGTAAGTATGCAAAATTTTCAGATCGTTCCTATCGAATCTACAGCAACTTCGCAGGGCAATTTCAGTAAGTTTTAGCAAAGCTGTAGCTGTAGCACATTTTCAGTTGTTATGTAAAATACATTTCACGAACTTTATTGAAAGTGCGCTTGTAGTAACTTTGTAGCAAACTTTTAATAAGCTTACCGTGGAGATTTAGTAAATTTCAGCAAATTTATATACAAATTGCCACAAGCTTGTATTAAATTTTCAGTAAGTTTACAGGAATCCAAGCTTTCATTATATTTTCTGAAAATATTTATTAAGGCCTAACCGTTGTATTGAGCGATGAGCAACTCGGTAAACGTTTTAACGTACATTTTTTTCCATTTTTAATAAAAGTTGGTGAATAATTTTTAGTTATCACCAATTTTCAGCAAGTGTGCGATACCGTTTTAGAGGGATTGTAGCAAGTTTTAAGCAATTTTTTCGATTATTTTTCAGCAAGTATTCTGTAAATTTCGAAATAGTGTTCAGTAAATTTGCAGCTATTTTTAAACAGGTTTTCAGTTAATTTCCATTTCCACTAAGATTCCAGAAATTTTCAGATACGTAGTTCCTATTGAATTTACAACATTCGCAGCAATTTAGAGCAAATTTTAAGAAAACTTCCAATTAAATTGTAAAAAATACTCAGCAACTTTATAGCGCAATTGTAGTAAGTTTGTAGTAAATTTTCAGTAAGCTTGCCTCAAAGTTTGACGATATATTATTAGCAAATTTACAATTTGTCAAAATCTGGTATTATGTTTTCATTAAGTTTTCAGAAGAATTTAGCAAGCTTTCATTATACTTTGAGGAAATTTTCTTTAAGCAACCGCTATATTCGGCAATGGGCAACTATGTAAACTAATCTTTTTAGCATGTTATAACAAAAGTTTATGAATAATTTTTTTGCAATATTGTTACCAAGTTTCAGCCGTTCGAGAGAGATTTAAGCAACTCTTCAGCAGGATTTGCAATAAATTTTCAGCAAGTTTGCAGCTATTTTTAAACAGGTTTTTATTTAATTTCCAGTAAGTTGGCAGACATTTTCACATATGTAATTTCTACCACATTTACAGCAACTTAGCAACCACTTACAACAAATTTCAAGCAGCTTTTAATTAAGTTGTAAAAATACTTCAGCTTTATAGGGCAATTTCAGTAAGTTTCTGGAAAATTTTGGCAATTTCCATTATATTTTCATCAAATCTTTAGTAAGTAAATAACCGTTGCATTGAGCGATAAGCAACTATATAAACCATTTATTAAATAAATGTTCCTAAATTTATTAACAAAAATGCAGTAAATTTTCCTTAACTTTGCAATAGCATTCGAAGTCTATATAGTACATTGTCAACAAGCAGAGAAAATTTTAGCAAATACAGTCAGACCTCGCCGTTCGCGGGGGTACGTTCCAGAAGAATGCCGCGAAGCGCAAAACCGCGATGCGCGAATAAACACAAAAATGATAAAAACGGAGTTATGTTCCATAAACTGTATTTATTTATACTATGCACCTTCAAATAATTCAAAAATACATGAACATGCTTATACAAACATGCAAATACGTACATTTTCAAAACATAAAATATAAAGCAAAAAACACTAAAACAAAAAACAGAAATTTTACAATTTATTTCAGGTCCGATTTGGTAATACGAGATTCAAATAAATAGGCTCGATAAGTGTGTTTACAAGTTCTTGATAAATAATGTTATTTAGCTGTTCATGACATAAACCGCATACGTCTGCTTTATTTACTTACGGCCGGTCTTATGAAGGTCACTAACCTGACGTTAACTTTAAATCGCTGTTAAAATAAACAAAAGCTCATCAAAACGTTGGTTTTTCTGACATATTATTCACTAGTAAACCAATTTTTATTCGCTTTTGTTTATTTTAACAGCGAATTAAAGTTAACGTCAGATTAGTGGCCTTCATAAGACCGGCCGTTAGCGTGTGTAAGTTGAAACAGTTAACGTTGGCAATTCCATCCGCGAACGGCAAAGCAAATATCTGCGAACGGCAAAGAAAAGGAAGCACAGCGGTGCCCCGCGTAAAATCAAATCAGCGAACCGCAAAGCCGCGAAAGGCGAGGTCTGACTGTATACGAATATTATTTCACAGCTGTAGCAAGCGTGCAATAGTTTCTAAGCAAATTTTCAGCGAGTAACTGAGCGAACTAAATTATTTTCGCCAGTTTGCAGAAAATTATTAGAAAGTCTTCGGCCAACCTTCAGCAAATTTGTCAAGCATTTTAGCAAGTTTTCAGTCATTCTTTAGTAGGTAATTTTTCACTAAAATTGTAAAATATATGACAGCAACTTTATATTACAATTTCAGTTAAGTATGCAGTAAATTTTCGGATAACTTGCTGCACACCTACAGAAAATGTCAGCAAATTTAATGTTTCAGAATTCATGAACTGGCATTAAAGGTTCAGTTAAGTTTCTATCACATTTTTAGCAAGCTTGCATTATTTTTTAAACAAATTTTCAATATGTAAATAACCATTCCACTGAGCAATCTAATTTTTTTTAGAAAATTTGCAGATTTTTTTTTAACAAGTTGCAATACATTTTCATTAAATATGTGGAAAACTAGAAAGATATTGACCAATTTTCAGAAGATTTTCAATAAAATGTCAGCAACTTTTGCAGCAATTTACTAGTCAACTTCGAACAAGTTTTCAGCAAGGCTGCTACAAGTCTCTAGAAAATCTTCACTGAAGTTGGAAAAATATAACAGTAACTTCACAGCATAATTTCAATCAAGTTTGCAGTAAATATTCAGCAAGCTTATAAAATTGAGTAATTATTTTTCACAAACCTGTGTTAAATCTTTAGCAAACTTGTAAATTTGCATTGTTTGTGACCAATAGCTTTTCAGATAGTTTCCAGTAAGTTTCGAACAAGTTTTCAGCAAAATTTCACTGCATTGAAAAAATGATTCATAATTTTACAACATAATTTCGATAAGTTTTCAGTAAATTTTCAGTAAAATTGCCGCAGACCTTCAGTAAATTTACGAATATTTTCCAACTTCCATTAAATTTTCAGTGTTCAGGTTCCACGAAATCTTTAAAACGCTAACATTATTAGCAAGCATATTGTAAATTTTCGTTAAGTCTGAGAAAAGCTTCGAAGAAGTTTGTGGATAGTTTTCGGCAGGTTTAAAATTATTTTTCTGTAAGATCTCAGTAAACTTCTAACAAGTTTTGAGCAAGTTCACAGCATATTTTTTAATCAACTTTGCAGTTAGTTTTACTTAAATCTAGAGAAAACTTCTAGCAAGTTTACAGCTATTTTTTAAGAGGTTTGCAATAAATTGTTAGCACATTTTCAGCGAAGTTACAGCCATTTTCCAATAAGTTGAGTGGCTATCGACTTTAGACAAGTAACTCTGATCTCTGAATTGCCATTTTGGACAGTGGTCTAATATGAGATGTTTAGATGTTAGAAAGGAGAAAACCGCCAAATCGAAGATCGCAGAACACGTCTGGAACGTAAAAAAATTATAATGCCAAAAGATGTGCATCGACATTATAATTTTTACCGAATTGTGTAAAAGTACAAGCTGCATTTTCTTGAACTCAATTTCGATAATATAATTCGCTTGAAAATGTGTTTATGAGACAAAACCAATTCAATAAACATACCCTGACTTGACAATTATTAAAATAACAAACGAACCAATTATAAGTATGTTCACTAATCTAAGATTTTATTTATTCATAATTGTTTTATCAACAAAAAACTGTATAATGTCGATTAGAAAAGGAATCTAAAAACCCATATTAGATATCTAAATTTCGTAGTAGGTATAATTTGGATGTCTAAATTTCACTGAACTCCTAAAAATTGGCTGCTTATTGTTATCTATGTTAACGGTACCTAATATTAGAATATAACATTGTTGAACTTCCTTCAACTTAAATAGAAACCCGATATAAGAAGAAAAATTGGGGTTATTGAGAGCTTTCGCACGTTAGCAATCTGTAATTTTTGATCTTACATCTTACAACGTTTATTGTATTTACACTTTATACTTTAATGTGCAATTAATACTTTTTTGATAGCCAGCGTAGTCTCCTACACATTTTAAAACTCCTTTCAGTATAGAGGTTTTAATATTATTTTTGGTTGATACACACTATTAGTTTCAAGTATTCCTTTTCTGGCATCACTTTAAACATTTAGCAGCTCGTAGATATTTTTACTTGGGTGAACTTTACGTTCTGAATACTAAGCCATTAAATTGTCTTAGATTTTTAGTACGTACTTCGTTCCCTGGACTTCTGGGAAAACGCATCTTCCGTCTCAGCACTTAATTTAAAAAAACAGAACTGCTCGGCTGCAAGTCAAGTATCGTATGTAAACTACGTATCTGTGTGAAACTCGATATTGACCGAGCTACCAATTCTTTAGGGTTGATTAACGGAGTAGAATATCAAAGGAGCTGACCGCCCAAACTGTACATTATCACGACATCGTTAAAATCTAAAACCCGCTTGAAAACGAACTGGCCGCAGCTGCAACAGTCCGAGGGCCGTGATTGCGGCGGCGCCATGGCGTCGAAGGAGGCGTCGCGACGCTCTGCTTCATTGGCCGGCGTTCAGCCAATGCTGCCCGAAAACGGAAGTGGCAACGGCCAATGCTCTTTGATATTCGAACTCATTATAATGTTTATTGCAGCGACGTTATCAGCAGGCAGCTTAATTTAAAAACGGTATCACACCACTCGTCCGAGCTGCAGATAAAGTTATTTGTTGTGCTTCGACTTTTTGGTAGCGGAAATCCAGATGAAGGAACGCCATTGTTCTCCTATCAGCCGTTATTGCATAACCATAACCGATAAAAGCTCAGGTAATGTCGCTGAAAAATGGGTTACCGTTAGCAAGGCGATAACGCTAAGATTAAGGGGAAGATAAATGCGGTGTCGGTTTACCCTGCATCTGCAGGTAACTGAAACCTAATTGCAATTGCTAGTTAATGAGTTGATAAACGTGTATTGGTATTATTGTTAACAGTTGACTAATTGTAAGTATTTGAAGAACTTTCTCAAGTGACAAATACCGTAATAACAAGTAGGATTTTTGAAAGGCAGAGGAAACAGACACCAATATTGTTGAATGTGCGACAATTAATAGAGAAATGCAGAGAATTTAATGAATTAGCATACCTGTGTTTCATCGAATACTCACATCAGGCATTTTGATTGCCAAAACTATGGGAAATGGTACTAAAAATAGGTACCTCACCACACTTGATACATGTGTCATAAGAATAAATGACTGAACATCTATAATAACAGTCGGTAAGGGCTAGATATTTCGCCTTTATCTATATGGCGAGTACATAATGTTAAAAGTAAAGTGCGGAAGCACTGGGATGCCGAATAACCGTAAGTACCACGAAATTGAAACAGGTACGCTGATCATACATCATTATTGCAAAAACCGATGTTTATTTAACTCTTGATCGGAAAACTTGAACGAAGTGACAACGTTGGTTTGAAATTCAACAGCAAAACCAAAACTATCATCATGGATAGGTCAGACGATTATTACTCATAATAGCAAAGAATTCTCGGCAATATATAAGTTGTTGATCCCATAGTCTAATTAGGAATTCATATCAGCAATACCGGGAGAAAGATAGCCACAACAAAACTAAATAAAATTTGGAAAGATTCTGAAACGGTAAAATTTTATGTAGGTAATTCTGGTTATCTTGCATTTTAACTCACTCCTGCGCTCACAAGTAAATAAATAAACTGACAGAGAAGCAGAGTAGATTCACAAACTAATTAGTATATTCTAATTCTAAGCGTGTAGTTACAAAAATATATGAAACAACCAGGACCGGCGTCACACTTTTAGCCCGAGTGGGTAGTAAGGTGGGGGGGGGGGGCAAGTTCCAAGTGATTTGTCACAATACACTCATATGAAAGGATGAGGGATACAGGGTTACGATCAAAAATTGATAAAAATATACTTTGAAATGTCACAAAGTTCAATTTATTTGCTTTCGTTTAAAGATACAAATAAATAATTTTCGTAGGGCGAAACAAGACGTTCGTTTTCTATTACTAACAATAAATTCATCCATTAAAGTTCCTAAATCGAGCACATTAACTGAATCCGAGTAGGATGCAAAATAGCAACGTGGTTTAGCCGATTCTGTGCCATAGTCGATCTTAATAATTTTTTATTCGATGGCAAAACTGAAAAACTTCTTTGATTAGAACAAGAATATCCCGGTACGGTTCGAAAGTTTCGAGTGGGTAATTACCCACACGGATATTTTCGAGTGGGTAGTACTACCCATACTACCCACGTCAACCGCCGGCCCTGTGAACAACCTGAGTAAATGCGAACGCATTTTGTCAAACGGTCAAAGGCTCTTTTTCATACAGTGCTGCCCATTATCTTATTTCTTTGGAAAGTGCCTGGCTGTTACCACAGCATTCGCCAACATTATGGAATTTAAAAAAAATGGAAGAGTAGTTTCGTTCGTAAATTAATCTAAAAGTAATTGGTGTAGAAGTGAGTTTATACTATTTTATTGGTCGTTCTATCGGATGATTAAGTTTGCCAGAAACAGTTATGGTCGTCTTGGACGTAAGGTGGCATTTAATGTTAATAAAATAAACAATTTCACATTATTTAAAAAAAAAGAAATTCCATTTGTAATAAGAGAATTGATGACTACATCCAGTAGATAGGAAAGCGCCAAAAAAGTTGAAAAGTAACAAAGCGTTTTTTCATAACTTTCCGAATCGGTAGTTGGTCAATAATAATATCAGTTTGCTACTTATATGCTTTGTCTTTTTCCTCCGAATCATCATCTTTCTCAAGTTGTGCATGTAAATATGTTTAAAACCTGTAAAGAATGAAATTACTAATATTAAGAAAAAAATGTTGGTTGAATACACATATTTCACTACAAAAATTGGTAGTTTCTAGAACACTCAGGAATCTATAGTTAGAGGAAGAAACATCAGAATCGCCTTAGAAAATAGACGAAACATGGAAAAGATTTAAAGATGTCATACTGCAAGCAGGCGAAATTAAAAACAGTCGGATAGTGGAACGATGATGTTAGGGGAAGGATAAACAGAAGAAAAGAGCATGGGTGAGATTTTTAAAAAATACGGAAGATGGAAAAATCACACCCTAAAAAGGAAGTACGCCTAAAAATACAACATCAAAGGAGTTGCGGATAGAAAAAAGAAGAGAACTGCAGTAAAAACCAGAAAGAGTTCTGGAATGTTTAAAAGATTAAAGTAATGCGGAACATCGAAAACCAAAGAGGGGAACTAGAAACTACGACCGTTAGAGTGATAATGAGGCTGAGGCATATAAGCCTGCTCCTTTTTTCGGATTAGCTCTACGTAATTTTGGTGGGAGAAGAGCTAACTCCACGCTGAGTTTGAAGCGACGCAGGGTCGAATATGAAACATGGCTTTTCCGTCTCGCCTTTGGCAAAGAGAGCTAGGAGATCCGTCACCAATTAGAAACTCTACCACACTTGAAAAATCGACTAGCCTTGTGAGCGTGGAAATGATTTGTCTCTTGCGGTATGTAAACTCTGGGGCCACCCTCCTGCTTAAGGTCTGCCCGCTCTTTGATACCCAGTAAGTGTTGAATTTCATCCTGGGAACCCACAGAGATTCCCTCGACGTGGTTACAAGCCATCTGACTCTGTCCACCTCGGCGAAGAGGTTCTTTTTCCGCTTGAATGCCGAAAACATTCCAGTTTGGGGCAGTAGGTTTGCATCCAGCTATAGCGGATTAAGCCGAGCTGTGTTGGATCTAATCTCTTTCAATGTTTTGTATTAGTGTAAGTACTAGCAAATGCTTGTTTTTCTATTCATATGTCAGCGGAATTTCCTTTTATTTGTACTGCGATATCGACTATCGCGTGTGTCAGAACTTTTAACAGTCAATTTTAATTAACTTCTGTTTTTCCAAATGTAGGTTCTAAATTTTAACTTAGCATCTAACGTAGTTTTTTGGCTTGTTTAATGCATCTTGCTGGGAGTTTGCATTGCGACATAGTTGTTACTTTTATTTTGTTGACACAACACGTTTTTGTATTATTTGCTTGGCGGCGTCAGCTACAATGCTAGTTTTACCTGTGCGTTTAGCACGCCAGGTACATTTCATTTGGCATGTTTATAGTGCCTTGTTATATATTATTAAACGATCTTGTTACTGCTACTAATTTACTACTGATATATCTGTTGATTCAACTCCACGATACCTGCTCGTTGTTTTTTAGTTTAATGTCGTTAAGCGAGAAGCTAGATCTGTAGTTTATTGTCGTGGTTAACGACTAGCACTGCTTGTTTTATCCAAATTACTTTACGCATTTTCCCATTTTTAAGAACTTCCGGCTACTCATTATTCAGGCCAATAATCTTCCGAGGGTGTGAGCTAACCAGGGCTGTGGCCATCTTTCATTCAAGGGTGGCACACTGCGTTACTTGCATAAAGAAAGGCATCCACAAATAGCATTTTTTGTATTTGCTGATTACAGAGATACTTGCATCTTATTTCAATGCCTAAATTTAAAAAAATGTAAATAGAAAATAAAAGCTAGCAAGTTATAGTTAAAAATCAGTGGCGTAGCTATGGTAGGGCAACTGGATGAGGCCCCAGTTTCAAAAATTTACATAAAACATGGATCTTGATGACATAATTTCCCAGACTGCTACCGTATACCACAACTCCCACTCTTGTAAATATGTATCTGGATGCCCCGCTTTCCAAAATTTAAATTCTGGTCAGCTTATTTTACACTAAAACAATTACTTGACGAAAAATGAGATAATATCTAAAATAAGATAGCGAGACTATTACATACATGCCATACTTCTCAAACATTACATTTGTTCAAAGTTTTGATTCTATTGCGAACAAATTTTAGTGAGTCTTGACTGTTTTACTACAACAACTGCGCAACTAAAAAAGGTGGTGAAGATGCTTCTAGTATACGCTCTTTGATCAAAATATTCTCAGAATTTTCTAATTTCGCGCGCTATACGTATCCGATTAAAACATTTTATTTCCTAATGTTGGTACGCATGATCGTGACATATGTATCACATTTTAGCCATGTTGTATGCGTTATTTGTTTTTGACAGGGGAATAAGTAAGGCGCATTATTATGTGCTGGCCGATTTTTTAATTTTGAAAACGACGGAATAAAGAATTTACATTAAATTTTCTGTTGAAAATAAAATAAAGTGCAGTAATATATTGCACACGTGGAAGAAGGTTTTGCCGAGTTTACTCTGAGAAAAGTAAGTGCTTATGAGTGGTACAAACGCTTCGAAGAGGGCCGCGAAGACGTGGAAGATGACGAGAGGTAGACAGCCTAGCACATCCACTACCAATGAAAACGTGGAAAAAAATGAGGAAATTGTTCTTGATAATCGCCGAGTCACTATTACGGAGGTTCCTGAACGAATTGGTGTCTCATACGCTCATGCGAGGCAATTATTCCTAACGTTTTTGGCATGAAACGTGGCAGTCAAATTTGCTTCGGAATTGTATTTTCACCAAAAACGGAATCGCAAAAAAAATTGTTGATAAATTCTTAAATGCAGTCGCTGACGACCCAAAATTGCTCCAACGCGTCATAATAAATGACGAAACAATGGTGTAGGGTTATGATATTGAAACAAAAGCCCAGTAGTCTCAATGGAAGCTTCCTGAAGACAAAAAAAAAACACGTCAAGTTCGATTAAATGTTAAAACTCTCATTGCTGTTTTCTACGATTATAATGGTATAATCCAGCACCATTTTTTACCATCAGGTCATACGGTCAATAAACAGTATTATTTGGAAGTTTTACGCCATTTGCATGAGGCAATCGGAAGAAAACTACCAGAACTGTGGACAAACAACACGTGGAAATTGCTCCACGATAATGCACCGATCCACATTTCACTACTTGCTCGTGATTTTTGTCAAAAAACACTGTAGTGATGCTTCAGGCCGGACATAGCCCTCTGCAACTTTCTCCTCTTCCCAAGGATAAAGAATACCATGAAAGGACAACTTTTAGCGATATAGAGGAGATAAAGCAAACATTTCTGAATGAGCTGAAGACTATAATACGTAAAAAGAGAATTTCAGAAGTGTTTGAGGATTGAAAAAACCGCTACACTTAAAGCTATTTTGAAATTTAATTCTGTTAAATTCAAAGCGAGATGCAGTAAAAAATAAGTTTCGATGTGCTAACCTTACTGTATGTTGTTAACGGGCAGGAATTTTCCTGAAACGTTCGTTTTTTTTTTGGGTTTTTAGTGTAACGAAATTCTCAGAAAACCCAGTATGATTAAAAGCACGTTAAAAAGAAATTTTATATATTAGAACTCACTCTATTATGAAATCTACAAACATTTTTATATCCTTATTTCAAAGCTCGTAAAGCATAATACAACGAAGACGATTGCTTTTGTACATGACTTGCCTACGTTACAGTTGTGTACATTTTGAAAGGAAGGGCGCTGTCGGACCACCTTTACAATTAAATACTTCCGGGAGATACCCTTATATTATGAATGACAACCTATCATTGCAAGGAGGATAGTACTAAAAGTTAAATTATATTCATTTTGAGAAAACATTGATCTGTGATTTATAAACCAATCCATAATTAATATACATTTTATTTTAATTCATTTTTGTATGAAGATCAGATTTAGAACGGTGTGGAGTAGTCATGAAATTTTCGACACACAAATTTTGTTAGAAAATAAGAATTGACAATGCATTTCTTTAGGGCATATAATTCGAGTGCTACTTATGTTATTTGCAAAGATATACAGGATGGAAAAATAAAACTACAAACTTCCAGAAAAGTACTCAGCAAAATAAGAAAAAAAGTCCGCAGTCAGTAGTAAGTAATAGAAAAATAGTTTCAATTTAATTAAAATAATACAGAAAATATTAATTTATTGAATTTGGCATATTTATCTCAATAAGTTTCAGAAGAGGCAATTTCTGCAGAAGTGGGAAATATTTTTTAGTTAGTGGCCACTTGTTGAAAAACTTGCCTAGAATCGCTGCGAACAGTAGTTTTTCAGAAAATCGAAGGAAAGATTGGAGTGCACTTTTCACAAAAAGTTAACTAAAATTTAGTTTGTGTGACTTGAACTTGGTTTGAAATAGATAACATAAATTTTGGGTAAATATTCTAATTATTTATCCTCACATAATGAGTCGGTCCTAATGCTATTGTTAGATTTAGTAATTTTTTCATAGACCTGTAAATAGGTACATTTACCGTTCCTGCCTGCTGTAAAATTCCTGTTGTTCCTTTGTTTCGTTATCCCCGTCTACTTTCTTTAAATTTGCCGTTTTCGCGGACATTCTTGTGATAAATTCGTACAGTACCACCAAAAGTGGGACGAATTCTCTGACAACGATTCGATTCGCGGATCCAAATCATAAATGATTCTAATCAGGGATACCAGGTTCAAATCACAGATCCAAATCCGCAGTTTAAATCAGAATTATGATCTCAGTATACCGTTACAGTTATAATTATTTTATTTGATTGTGATGTTGATTAGACTAGTGTTTAATTATGTAAGTATTGATTATTAAATAAAAAATTAAATAAATTGCACTTTATTATAGAGTAAGACTACAAATTTAAAAAGTCATAAACAATGGTAAGATTTAATAATCAGATTGAAAATATGCTATTTCTTCTCAGTCCTTGACAGAATAAAAATTCCGAAGTTTTCGGTAAAGATCTTCGTTCCGTCCACCTTCCCACTCCTTACTGTTAACAACGTAAAGAAAACAACGCAGACGGCTGCACAAAAAGGATTCGTGTCATAACTAATGACGGAATGACGGAAAATGGTTGGAATCATTTATGTGAATTCGAATCTTCATAAAGGATCCAAAATCCAAAAAGTGAGTATTCGAATGCAAACCCCTTTTCATTTGGTTTACCAATCCGGATTGCCAATCATTTGTGCTAAAGTATTCGAATACCTCTTAGGAATCCTCAAAATGATTCGAATCCTGAATTTGAATACTGAGTGATTTGTATCATACCCAGCTCTGAGTAAGATACTCTGATTATCACTTCGGTTCCCCGAAGAATACGTAACAACTGTTTACGAATCCTTTTGTGCTAAATTATTCGAGTATATCTTAGGAATCCTCAAAAGGATTCGAATTCTGAATTTGAATACTGAGTGATTCCAATCACACCCAGCTCTGAGTAAGACACTCTGCTTATCACTTCGTGCTTCCGAAGAATACATAACAACTGTGCCAGAATCCTTTTGTGCTAAAGTATTCGAATACCTTTTAGAAATGCTCAAAAGGAATTTAAATCCTGAATTTGAATACTGAGTGATTCGAATCATACCCTGAGTAAGCCATTGTGCTTATTGCTTTGGTTCTCCGAAGAATACGTAACAACTCTTTACGAATCCTTTTGTGCTAAAGTACTTGAATACCTCTTAGGAATCCTCAAAAAGGATTCGAATCCTAAATTTGAATACGGAGTGATTCGAATCATACCCAGCTCTAAGTAAACACTCTGCTTATCACTTCGGTCCTCCGAAGAATATCTAATAACAACTCTTTACGAATCCTTTTGTGCTGAAATATTCTTACAGCTCTTAGGAATCCTCAAAAAGGATTTTAATCCTGAATTTGAACACTGAGTGATTCGAATCATTCATACCCAGCTCTAGTAAAACGCTCTGCTTATCACTTCGGTCCTCCGAAGAATATCTAATAACAACTCTTTACGAATCCTTTTGTGCTGAAGTATTCGAACAGCTCTTAGGAATCCTCAAAAAGGATTTTAATCCTGAATTTGAACACTGAGTGATTCGAATCATACCCAGCTCTGAGTAAGACACTTTGCTTATTACTTCAGTCTTCCGAAGAATACCTAACTACTCTTTAAAATCCTTCTGTGCTAAAGTATTTGAATACCTCTTAGGAATCCTCAAACAGGATTCAAATCCTGAATTTGAAAAAACTCGTAAGTATTTGGGTGCAAGTCCAATCGACTATTTCTTGTAAATGTGTAAATATTGATTATGGTGACAACAATGTTTCATATGTATCAAGTAAATCTATAAAGTTTAATCATAATATTGCTTTCAAAACAGCTTGCCGAATTGCCAAAAAAAAGTTTTTTTGCAGTAATGCCCAAAAACGGATAGCTTTGTATGAAGGGGTTGAAACGTTAGCAATGTCTTGGAAAGGTGTCTTACCTTGAAATAGGACGATTATGGCGAGTGAAGAAAGGTTTAGTCCTTTTCCATCTATGGGAGAGGAATTTATTCATACGCCCTCGTAACACCAAACGCTAAAATTATTCACTAAATCATAATTGTTTTTGTCATATTATCGTTGGTTAAAAAACAAACAAAATTCACGAAAGAAACTCTTTCACTGTGAAGTTCTCAGGGCCGCCTTCGTGACTGTTTTTATTAATAAATAGCGGCGACGTCGCAGACTTGATTCGAAACAAAATGAAAAAATGATTCATTAACTTTGAATCAGTTAAGGCCTGATCCAGTTCATAATGCGACATTGAGATATGGCGTAAAACAAGATATGTCCATAACAGCAATTCTAGGTGTGATTATAATGCTAATCCGGATACCACTTTTTCACTTACGCGGCTATTTTTCCAGCGAGCGCTTTGTTTCAGCGAGGTGTACAGTTAGCAATGGCGTTACTGGTAATGAAAGTCAGGCAATTTTCTGTCGATACAGTCGTTAAAAATTGGTGTGATATGTGACCATGGAAACGTAAAGTAAGAGCGATTTTTCTTCGGCGACTGCAACCGCGAGCGCAATGCTGAACGAAGAATTCGCCAGGAATTTTATAGCGCTGCACTCGCGACTGATTATTATAATTAGATTCCGCCGGCAAAGATTACGCTCATTTCAGAAAATTTATTTAAATTTTGTGAGAATAGCTCTGTGGAGGAGTTCAAGGCTCGATATTAATACACACATTTTTTCATTGAATTGAAATACCTGTTTTTACAACGTAGACGTATTTATGAAAATCGTTCAGTGGTAAAGTCCATCAATAGCTTAACGGAACTCGTCATAAGATCTGCTAAAGTTAAATATCAAGAGATCCAAAATAATTTGACCTCAGATCCCTGTGGAATAAAAAGTCACATGTAGATTCAGGAAATGAACAATTGTGAAAATGATTTTTAATGCATTTCAAAGGTGTATTCATGAGTGAATCTTTTACTTTCGCAACAGCGTTCAAGTTGACGAAGAGTGGGCCCATTCTATTCCTCCTTGTTTTGTGGCATTTCGAAAGAGGATGTAAATATGTAAATATTACCTATGGACAATTTTATAGCGTGGTGAAAAATTTGGTCAGCATTTATCGAGCCACTGAGGTGTTGGAAAGAAAGAAGGGTCTGGCAGGCGAAAGACATTGATGTCAACAAATTGATTTAAAATTTTTCGAACGCACGGTAACTGCAATGAATGGGCATGTTATTATTTTATATTAATTTATATTTTTGTAGCTATTCAAAAATTGCTTGTATAAATATTAGCTAGAAAGTTAATTGAATAGGCAAGTATTCGGCCCTTTCGTTTGACCGTTAAATCTTTATTTCAACTGACTAGCTCGGCAGAACATGAATAACTCAAATCAGGGTTGGGTTTTAACACTGGGGTCAAATAACAGTTTAATTGATTTGCTATTAGATCCAGTAGAAACTTGGTTAAATGATATTCTCGCATTATTTCTAGTCAAGCTGTATTTAGGCTTTGAATTAACCTCAGCTGCACTTAATATTGAATAAAACAACTAATTACAATCTGTTTAATTAAGTAAGTCTTGTCTTTTTGTATTTATAAATTTTGCAACTGATAAAAAGCATGCTCATTTTAGTTACCTCTGTGTTCATTCACCACATCGACGCTGCAAATGTCCACTTTCTTACTTCCAACTGTACCGGTGGACTAATCAGTCTGGAAACTAAGAACCGCAACGAACTCCAAACTCGGGAATACCTGCTGACCCTAGTTGGTTGCACTGCACCACCTTCAGCTGTAGGCTCCTTCTTGTGTATTCGTAAAGTTACTTCCACTGATCCAGAAACGATCAAACGTAGTACTCACTCTACTTCTTCTGCCAGCGACAATATACATTTGCAGACGAGCTCTACCAATGGCCTTTTCTTCCTCTCAATCATGAACCACGTTCATTATGTATGGTTCATGTGTTAATATATATCTCCTGACATAACTTTCACACCCGTAACCCAATCAAAAACCACTTAGCTTGATTAGTGGGTTTTATTAAATTAACATATCAAAACGAGCCCTAACATACAAATTTTTACTTGCTGGAGCTCCTGTTTTCATATTATTATTTTAACATCCCTTAATACTGACATATAATTTGTTTTACATTCACTTAATACTCGATTGCATTTTAATGTTTATCAATGTCAACAACTTTAACACTTGTTCACCACCAACGCATCCCAACTATCCTCCTCAGTTTACGCTTTTAATCTTGCTCTCAGGTACCTTCTGTGGTACTTCTTATTTACAATTACACATTCTGTATGTGGAAATATTCTTAGACCGTGCTCACATCCATTTAATTCTCAGCATGCATTATGTGACCAATCTTTCGCTTTTTAAATAAATTGTAATTTAATATTAATTTTAGCATGTACTAACATAATCAAGCATTACTTTTAAGGTCACTCCATAGTAAACTTCAGCTTAATTACATTTTGTTAGCATAATCATCCTTATTAAATGACACCGTCTTGTACTGATCTAAAAGCAATTATTAACAATTATTTCCAGTTACTAGTCTTTCAAATGAAAACCTGCTATCAAGTTAAAGTAAATCCTGTCCACCTAAACCCATTTCAAATTTGTATGTTAACATATGATGTTTAATTTGCTCGACTAATTATATTTTCTTGAGTATCAAAACTTTAACAATAAAACCATAACCAATACTGATAACGATCAATGGAAGAAAATAGCCTTCGAGTACAATACCATAGCAATACAGAAACGAATTATTGCAACCATTTTTAAATAAACTTCACGAAAATAAGCTACGGAATCCTTTCTGAAATAGGTTATCGCAACAATTCATATATCTGCAGATGCAAACAAGCCTCTTGTGCTTATATGTTTGTAGATTATGAAAAAAGCTTTAAACTCGGTAGAGGTATGGTTCATAATAAAAGCCTTAGATCAGTATCTAGTACGTTTTCGATATACAAGACAAATACAAAGTCATACATGCATCTAAATAAAAATGTAAACACTTTTCAACAACAACGAGGAGTAAAACGGGGGGATATAATCTCGCCTAAACTGTGAGGTGATGGAATGTGCATTTCCAAATCTAAAATGGGAATGGTGAAATACTAAACTACCTTTAAATACTACCATTAAATTAAAAAAAGGAATATTAAATATGAATTACTAAAATAAAAAAGTAAAAAAGATTTGTTATATTCGAAACAACCACCCCGAAAGTTAGCATCGTTATATTATTGTAAAGGAGTCACAATAAATAGTATGTGGTAATTATGCAAGTGAAGCAAGGAATTTATTAAATATAGGCTGGAATCGAACCACCAAATCAACCCCGACAGAGTTGCGGCATCATTAGGAGCTTAAAAATAGCTAATCCCTAACGTGAATTACGTTACGCAATGCTTATCGGAGACACCTCTCGAGAACGAGGCGCATTTATAATTAACTAGCCTATTGCTTCATAAAACAAGGTTCCATGGTCGCCATTGTGCGGTATCAAAGAAATAAATAGACGTACTAGTTTGACAATTAGAAAACAATGCTATTTGAATTACGAGGTACGCAAAATAATTAAATCGGCAAGTAAGAAGAGGTTTTAGTTAAACCTAGATAGAAAGAAAGCAAAATTCGCAAGCCACACGTGAATAGTCACAAGTTATAAAATTGACTTTAGTAAAAAACTTATCAAACGTATACGCTCATGCCGGACTGAATGTCTTTTGTAACTCCAGCTGTAGATCCTCAGCACGCAAGTTCGTAAGAAACCCCAATCAGTCCGGCAATTGTCTCACAGAAGGTAACAAGCCCTTCAACAGGCGGAACTCGGCTGCAGATCCCGGCAAAACAACGTTAGGAAACATTAGTTTGACTAGTGTAGAAGAAAGCCCAAAAATGCCTTAGGTGACAATCATCCTCAAGATTGCTGGTGTCAATATATAAAATCAGGGGGCGAGAACAGTGTTGAATCCAGGGGGGTGATCGGGGGGGAAATTCCCTTCCGGAAACACTTGATATTCATGTTTTTTTAATCTATAAAAGAATTGGTGGATTGCGCGGGAATAGGTAAAAATTCCGCCCCCCCCCCCCAAACGGTTAATCCCCCCCCCCCCCGTTTAATCAGTCTGAATTCAACACTGGGCGAGAATAACCAATAAAAATTAGACAATAGATTTGCGCAGTCCGCCATTCCGCAAAAATTAGCCAGAATAAAAATAGTCAACATGCTCCATAGTCCATACCGAAGCCGGACATCTCGGCGCCGCCATCTCGGCGCGGAGCCATCTTGGCGCAAGGCCATCTCGGCGCCGAATTCAAATTCACAAACTACAGTGTGCACTACGTAAGAAAATTATTATAAACAACTAATAAATAAAGTGATCGCCAAAAAGCTGGCATCAAATGAAAAAAAATATTTAGAATTTCTTGGAAAATCAAACACTGACGACCAGAGGTGGTTGAAAAGTGATTACAAATAGGCCAAAACAGAAGTTGTCACATGACTTCCGTTATCAGTAAAATTTTACATTTTTTAAAAATAATTACGAAACATGCATTTAGTAGTCAACATAGAGACAAATTTTATGAAAACAAGTTTTTATGTGACAAATATTTCTTTAATGTTTATTTCCCAAATCAATAGTAATTTATTATGCAAGACGATAAAGTTAAATTTTATCCACGAGTGAATCGTTTAACGTGGAGACGAAGTCGAGACGTTAATGATTCAAGAGTGGATAGAAATAACTTTATCGTCGTGTATAATACAATATTTTTTTCTATAGCAAGAACTTTAACAATTTCAAAAAAAAATAAGGACAGTCAATCACATTTCAAAATGTCAGTAGCTAGATTGGGTTGCTACGATAATACGAAGATGTCACTCACATCTCATTTAAACAAAAGTTAGAAAATTAAATTACTTTATCTATCCTTGATGTTAAAGTGCTACTTTATCTACCCTTGCTGTTAAAGTAAAGCTTAACCTTTTGTTTTGAGTTGATAAAAGCACACTTTAACATGTGCTATAGAAAAAAGAATTTTATTTTTAACAAAGGTTTTTTATTATGAAATAAAAAACCTTGTTAAAAATATTTGTTTTTCCATAGCAGTCTTTGTTAAAAGTAAAATTCTTTGAGAGGGGACCTAAACAAAAGAAAATGTGAGAGATCAGAGGTGGCCGAGGATTTTGAAATTTGGTATTGGAGCCTAGATGTTGATTGTAAACAACTTCTCTTAATAACTTTTTGTTGTATTTGCTACATAAAAGGCACCCTACTCTACAGTAAAATAGGTTTTTTGAACATTTCCAAGGCATACTTGATTTTTCAAAACTGAAATGCTGTTAGAAATTTGCCTTTAACCAAACAGGGCTGAACCCCAAAAAATGAAAATTTAAATCGAGAAGTTTTTACCTTTTACAAGAGTCGTTTCACCTATCCGGGGACACACTGTATATACAGAGTGATTTTTAAGTTGATTCTTTCCTTTTACCAGGATATAAAGCTAAAAAGGTAAGCTTTTTTCATTTACCACTTTTGCGAAATATCAAAATTAACGGAGGTACAAGGTGCTAAAGTTTCAAATTAAGAACTAAAATTACTTAACGAAAATTAAACTAAACTTAATCTAACTTGAATGATAGGCTATGTTCAAAATTATCAGCATTCGCTTCTACACACACGTTCCGCGTATAAGAGCGATGCGGCAGCGGCATTTTGACGACACTCTCAGTAAATAATAAGCATACCCACTCATTCATTATTTTCATAAACATGAGCCATTATTGCAGCAATAAAATTAAGAAAATTACAATCGAAAACTAGTTGACAGGTCATTGCTTGACAACAGAGATAAACAAAAATAAAATCGCCCAGCCGCCTTTGCGCCAAAGTTTAGTTTTTAATTTGAAACTTTAACACTCTGTACCTCCGTTAGTTTTGATATTTCGGAAAAGTGGTGTTTGATTCACACAGATGCGTGCATCAAAACCTTTTTGATTATAATTAATCACGTAATTCAAGTCATAACTGTTCTAACTCATTCAAAGGTCGTGGTAAAGTCAAGTTTGCATCTTGCCGTATTTGTTTGCCTCTGTTAATGTTGGAAAGGAATTTGTAAGCTTCCCTTAATGGCTTTTAAGCGGATGGATACATTTTCTAATAGAACTTAAGCCGACTTAGCATATTTGGGAATCATGGGTTTATGGATTTCGTTCAATTGCCTCATTGAGAGAGCTTAGCATTAAGGTTTCTTAGAATAAGCATTTTTCCTAAATAACGTGCGACGCTCCGATTGGCTACGCAGGATCGCCTCAGCCAATAGTGTTTGAGCTTGCCCCTCCTTGAATTGGCGAGTTCGGCTCGTTGTAAATTCAGAGTTAGTTAGATTCAGAACCTCGAGGAAGCAAGTTCAGCTATGCTTTGTGCTAGTTTGCGTTTCGGTCTAACTCAACGAACCTCATTTGGGCGTGATTTCTGAGTTCAAATTATACCGGAAATGCCAAAATGTACAAAATCTTCCATATAAGACGGCAATGGATGCCCTAACTACATGCAATAAGGACATGTTTCCCAACATAAATTATTCAAGTGGCTGCAAATCCTTGCAACGATTCCTGTGTCAACTGCAACAGCTGAAAGATCATTCTCCACCTTAAAAAGAATTATGACTTAGGTACCTCCGAAATAATACAACATCGCAATATAGACTGAATGGATTGGCAATGCTCTTCATTCTGCAGGTGAACGTAGATGAAATTATAAACGAGTTAGCAAAAAACCAAGAAAACTTGAATTACTACTATAAGTTGTATTGCAATTGTAATGATTTTACATACATACATAATCTGTAACCCCTTATACCATTTACAGTGTCGGGGTTTAGTGTTTATAAATAAACAGTATAGTTGCTTTCATTTCTATAGGACTTGCAGTAGGCCGTGATTTAACAAATTTTTTAGTCAAAACGGCATTTAACATTTTCATATGTTAGAGCAATTGCAAGGACAGGCAGATTAAGCAATTTTGTTTTACAAGCAAGCTAAGTTGTTATTTATTGAGCAAATAATTATTTCTGACTTATTTTGGTTAATAAGCAAATAAAATGCCACACCAGTTAATTTCACCGATTTAAATAGACGTCTGTCAACATCAGTTAGTAAATTTTTAAATGTAACTAGGTGATCTACACTGCCAAGACCTACCGCTAGTCATATAGAAATGAAATCAACTATAATTTATGGTATGCTCATTTTTTTTTAAATTCTTATATTAAGGTTGATCACTCTCCCAGAACACCCCCCAGAGCAAAATCTTAGTTACGCCACTGCTATACTGTATACGTATAAAGTAATACCTACATAAATTGAAAAAAAAAAACGCAGAGGGCGGTGGCGAGAAATATGTTGGGCATTTCAGTTCAAGATAGAGTTAGAAAAACAAAGAATAGTAGAACTGACTGGAGGATTACTTGACTGAAAACCGTGAGTAGGTTAGCCAACAAATGGCTACTAGATGGGCTGATGACATAGTTAAAGCAGAAGTCTAAAAGAAGAAGTCGAATAATACACACTACTAATCCAAAGTTGAAACATACTTTTGTGTCTACTTTTTATAGATATTAAAACTGATTCTTACACCCACTGATATTTGAAGGATGTAGGTCACTTGTAATTTTTTTTAATGTTTCATGCAATATTTTTCGTCGTCAATTCTTTTTCGTTGTTCTAAAATGTAATTGGGTGTTTAATAATATTTTCATATTTTTAATTGTTTAAGCTATATTTTTCCCTTTAAATTGGACAAACGGTGCCAGTGCGTAGAACGAAGACGGCGGTGTGATAGTTAAAAGTAACTATATCACGGCTATAATTATGAGGTGAAAATGCGACCCATTGTTGGTTATTGGAATGGATGATTGATCAATTAAAGTACTTTGTAATAACTTCTTAAACCACCTTGAAATAGGTTATAAAACTAACTAGATACAGGGAAATGTCTTATAAATGTCCAATGTGCGTAATGGTTTGTGTCGAATTTCTTTGTAATTCTAAACTAACTGCAAATTCACTTGGAAATCATTTAAGATTTTGTGTTGTAAAATATTGCGCTTTAGCAAGTGTAAACCTTTTCGAATTACAGTTGCAAGCACGTATTGATCTTAAAAGCCAAGAGCCAGGGTACGGATGGCGTTACATAATTAAAATCGGAATATGTGGAAGGATTAATTTTATTCACAGGCTCGACGACTTATTAAAACATGTGCTTTTGGATATTGATGTAAGCTGTGGATATTTTCATAAATACTGCAGAGTCGGTTTTAGCGGGTTCTGCCAGTGACTCTAATCTTTTAACAAATAACTTTGAATCCTATATTCAAACCTAATGTTAGAGATGAAATATTTGTTGGTTTTAGGGTGCATTACCTTTTAAGTTTAAGTACTACGTTTTCCATTTCTGGAATGTTTTGAGCCCTGAAATGTAATATAATCTTGAAGAATGTATTAGGCGTTGCACTGTATCGAGAGGACTCGGTTAGAATTGAAATTCAAAAATAAGAAGTACGTTCGGTGTTGTGATAAGAGCTAGACGTGTTTCGTGAAAGTGGGCTGTTTTGCGTAGTTAGATCTTGGCGCAAGTAATTTTGCGAGTATCCGAACCAATAATTATAATGTGTTAAGTTTGCAATAATGCAAGGCAATCCGCGAGCGCAGCCATGTGTATTCATAGGTAGTGAATTAGATTAGCTAGTGTAGAATATACGTACTATCATAGTCAGTTGAATGATGTTTAGTAGCTTTTTGAGAATTACAACAGCCGGTAGACTTCAGAGGTCCTTGCTTATGCTGGTCGATTATGTGATAAACGAAGGTATGGATCCCGCGAATGCACGAGGTTTCGCACAGTGATCCGCGGAAGCATGATAAGTTCCGCAAAATTTACGGTAATTACTTTACTGTGAAAGACCAATAGCTTCTAGGCGTTTACCGACTCTGTACGGGTGGTAACAATAATTAATCTAGTGGATTACTATTGAGCAGTACTAGCTAAGAGTACTGACAGCTAACCCAACCAGTGAAGGCAGCGATTTGGTGCCGAAGGGTTGATGTTGACTGATGCAAGGCCAAGTATTGTAATGTCGCTTCCGGAAGTACGGAGGGGCCAAGGGCGGCCACCTCCGGTGAGTAATATTATTATTATCGATGACATTTACAGATCAGTAAGTTTATGTTTTTTTACATTTAACCGCCTGTCTCTCCCACTGGGCATAGGAAGGCTGTTTGCACCCCGTCGCCGCCTTGTAGTCGTGGGTGGATACATCCCTCACTTTGACATAATTCAAAAGTATCGAAATCTGCATTTTAACATAACACACAAAAACCCGTTTAACACTAAACTATTTTAAAATTGTTTTCAATGAATTTTATTGTTTAGAATAGTTATTAAAGTGAGATTAAAATTTCTAAACTTAGAATACTCTCTGCATGTCGGAACTCGGGATTGCATGATACGTTTAACTATATGCTTCAAACTTCTACATCCAAGAGGTCTTGGCTTATTCATTTTATATCAACATGCAATTAGACTGTTAAGATGTTACGTTGCTATACAGAAATTGAGAAAGATTTGTTTAGCCTGGCGTGACTACAAGCTGTTCCTGTCGTACTATTTTTATTTGCCCCTTCGAGTTGTTCTGAAAGAAACAAGAGCCCTGAGTTTCGCGCCTTTATAATTTCTGTTATTAAGTGCATCAAAACAAATAGCCAGTAAGACGCGGACTCGGGCGGATGTTTTGTGCATTTTTAAATCTGACCGTCAGACTGAACTTGAAGACACGATTTTCTGGTTATTTACATGCTTGAAAAATAATTAATGATCTAGCTGGCAGATCGGCCAGAGCCCGCTTCTGGAGGATCAAGCGTACTCAGTTGCAGGAACTGATAGCTTCGTCCTGCTACAAACTGTTATTTCATTATGGTCCGATAACGGTATCATTTGATAACATTTATATATAGCCCTGTTTATATTCCATTGATTGTACAGCCGCGTACTAAAGTTGTAGTTCGATCCCATCGTACGACAGATAGTAGCAAAATTCAAGCTCTTCAGTGATTTGTTTCTTTTTCAAAAATAATAGGTTTTTCTTCAAAATCGATGCTTCATGGCTTTGAACAATTTTTCTATGTCGTTTTTAATTCGTAACAGTTACGTAGAACAGAATTTTCACTTAAAAATATGCATAAATTAATCACAGAATTTAGTTAAAACGTACGAGGGAGAGTCAACAGACAGCAATGGTGGATATTCATTAATCAAGTTTTCCTTTTTTTTCTACCATCAAATTTTTGTCTAGTAATGAGTTATGGGCATGTTTTTAAAATGGAATTTTTAGAAATGTTTCAGCACCATCTTACAACTGCTACAAATCAGCATCGAAAATGGCAAAATTAATATTCATGTTCCCCATTTCCTACATCTCTAGTTTGTTATTTTGTGTGTCAATCTGTGCGCCACACTAATTGGCGGCACAGTTGGAAAAGCAAACTATATAAAATTTTCTAGGCAGAGAGAGTGCTCCAACACACCCTGCTGCGATTTAACCGTTCCACGGCTTTCATAGTAAACACTAAACAGTAGTTCGGTCAAACGTAAGCGCAGCTTATTACTGTTAGTTCCTGACATTTCCGCAATAATTCTGCTAGAATATCTAATAGAACTCTTCTGTGTCAAAGACAAATTGGCCAGTGTTGCGGAATACAAGCCTCGGCGTTTTACGCTGAAGTGAGTGAATGTGAAGTTCGCATCCTGTGTGGAATTGCAAAATCGTACATGATCTTTGTGCACTGCCTCGCCAAAAAAGGTGGTAGTTTATGTAAAATTCAGAAGGAACACAACGGATGCCTCAAGTTAGAAAATTCTCACGTTCTTAAAGTTCAATAAATCTGTTTTAGAACTGTCGCAACAGTGATTTTTAACAAATTCTGTGAAAACAATTACATGAAGCTACAATTTGAACTTCGCAATGATCACGAAAAATCAGTATAGTCTTCAATAACAAACCTCTGGAGATTACTTTTTCTATTCTTAAGAGAAACGTACAATGTTAATATAGTATATTACTTAACGAGGCTAGTTCTAGGAACTACATTATAAACTAATGGCATTTTTTAACTTTCAGTAAAATTTGTCACACCCTTTACAACTCTCGGTATCGGCTCACAGCCTAGACTAACTCAATATTCTCGACGATGTGTGAAGTGTGATTGTGAGTCGAATTACATAAATGACTCTTATAGCTGTGAAATAAAAAAAAATGGGCGCCAACCAGCAGTCCAACAAACTTCAACCCTAATCCGAAAAACGAGAAGGTATCAGTGGATCAAATAATAGAGTACCGATGCTTTAACAAAATTAATAGCCAAGACATCATTATAAAATTTATATAGCAACGGTTAACCATAAAGTACATATTAAACACAAGTACCTAAGTACAACTACAGCTAAAAAGAGTACATCAAAAGTAATATTACACAAATAGCATTAGATTTGTTATATTCAAAACCACCCAGAAATTACATTACTGAAAAGCAACTACCTAATGTTACTCGCGTTAGGCATGCTTATCGTAGAGGCCTCTCGAGAACAAAGTGTATTTGAAATTAAATAACCCTATGGTTTCATAAAAACAAGCTTTCGCTGGACGTTATGGGGTGCTATCAAATAAATAGAACCCATTTACTATCTTAACAATTAAAAAATAACGATGTAATTAAGTAGTAATTGGGATTCGTTCTTCGGAGCAGCAAATACAAAGAACACGTTTTTATCCAAGCTAATATTTCGGAACGATTTGTTCCTTTAGCAAGGCAACTACAACAACATTTACAGTTATAGAAAAAAACAAAGTTCCACTTACAGACAGTTGAGGTTAGCACTTCACAATGACAATAAAGAAATAAAGCTTTCCGAAATATTGCTTTGGAGAAAAGAGTGCTCTTTTGCTGTCCGAAGAACGAATCTCCCAATTCCTTAATTACATTATTTTATCAATCAGTTGTTTGTTACCGTCCTGCAACTTAAAAAAAAACGTTATATGAAATCATGAAATACCAAAAATAATTAAATCGATAAGCGAGAAAGGTTGCTTGGTTAGATACAAATTGAAAGCAAAATTATAAACAACCAATGAATGGATAAAAATTATACAAATTTGGACTGGATTAAGTTGACTTTGTTCAAAAAAACTTATACGCTCCTGCAAGCCCTAAATTTAAAAAAAACGCCCAGAATGTTTACAGTGACTTTTTGCAGCACAGAAGTATTCCCTACGTGGTATCGCCTTCTGTAGCGGTTCCAGGGCTTCATGTGACGACCTGAGGCATGGCACCTTTATCGTCGGCGAAACAACCACGCAGTCTCTCTGGGGTCGCCCAACAATAATGGTTTTATTAAGGAAAAGAGAGCCCAAAACCGCTCATAGAGGAGGAGGGTGACCGCATCAAGCTCAAGATTGCTGGCGATTTAATAGTCAATATATAAAGGACAAAGGTAGTAATAACCAACCAAAAAAATGAAACGGCGTATAATAGCTGTTGTCCTTTTCTAAGCCCTCAATCTACAACTTCGGTCTTAAATGGCAACAGAAACGCTAGTCATTTTCAAGAAAGACCACCGGAAAATTCGACGTACTTGAAGTAAATAATAAAATGAAGAACTTGTAGTCTTCCCCACAAATTTAATTAGGTGATAAAACGAAGTTACAGAATGTGTGCGTGACTAGTTTCGACAGTTGTCATGAGGATGACAACTGTCGAAACTAGTCACGCACACATTCTGTAACTTCGTTTTATCACCTAATTAAATTTGTGGGGAAGACTACAAGTTCTTCATTTTATTATTTAAAATCCTACCCCACTTTAAGCAACAATGGATCAACACCACAGTACTTGAAGTAAATGCGCAAAATTTGGATTTTTCAGAATATTAAAATATATTCCAAAATTAAGATAGGCAGCATGCTCCACACACAGGCGTTTAAAGTGACCTAATTGCCAATGTACAGCATTGCTAGATTTAAAAAAAAGCTTGGGAGCCTAAAAATGGTAATTTGAGGCTTGGAAAATATCGCGAAACGGGAAAGAAAACCGTTTTAGACCATTATACGTTCTATGCAGTTTTCCAGATCTTTTTCAAAATAAGTGCAGTGCAGTATCTTTTAAACAATTACCTAAAACACTTTTCACTTCATTTAGCTACTGAAAATGCACTCCTCGTCATTAGTAAAAACAATGACAGATTTTACGGGACAGGTTCAGTAAATAGAGTGGATATGGTTGCAATTACCATCGCTTTTACTTTACCCACTTTAAGTACAGCATGTGCCTTGACAGGAGAATTATCTTGTGCCATATCCATTCTTTGCCTCAATAGAGTACCCAGCTTTCATCTGCAGTAATTACTATCCTATATAGACACTATATCATCCTTTCTAAAACAATGCATTTTTGCTTTGGCTCCAATAGGTCATGAAGAATTTCATAACATTTTCTGGTAATATCGCCTATATTACTAGCAATTTTTCTAATAATCTCTCTTTTATAAGTAGTTTTTGTACAACAGCAACGTTTACTTTATTCAGGTGGTGTTTCGTCATCCACTGCACTCATAATTTTCTAAGCTTTTTCTACAATTTTTAAATCAATCATGGTATTGTTATGATACAACTACTCTATTTGTTATAGTGGTTAAAATGAAAATGAAAATAATGGTAAATTTGGAAGATCAATACAACCAACTGTTGAGGGGTTTTAAATAAGATGGGTATTAATTTTAAAATAATTGAGAAATATTAAAATTGTGACAATTATTAATGTAGATGTGACAATAAAATAGAAATTGAATATTTAATTTTGATGGTAGAGGTCAACCATGATAAAAAGTGTAAACCAAGGTTATATTGACAATTATGCTTGCTTTAATAATAAGGGATTGTAACATGTAATAGTTAGGACATTTTATATTTTAAGAGGGCAGTAATAATAATAACCATCAGAGATAAGTTTTTTTTGTTTGGCAGTCAGAATAACAACTCATATAAAAATGTACATAGAAATTTGAAAAAAACTCTTTTTACTAATAAAAGCTTGGAAATTATGGCTTATTTTGTATAATTGTTTGGTGAAATATGAAAATATAACATTGAAATAATAAGACATTACAATCGGTGAAGAGATTGTGCAATACAGTTAATAAAATACAAAAAACAGGAAGAATTGGATGGATTTGTATTTAATGGTTCATGTAAGATATAATTAATATTCATTGGTGACATTGGTCGTTGTTTGGAAGACGGACCGTTCGTTTAGAGGGAAGTTGATGGGAGTATGTATTTGATTTGATACTAGCTAAAGAATAAAGAGGATTAGTTTAGAATCATCTACAATACTGAAACTTACCAGAAGTCTATTGGCGTAATATTAATGAAAGGAGCAGGATCAGATTCTACGGACAGTTGGAGTTTTGACAGGTTAGATGTGGTTTGAGGGGTAACAGAGCGATGTAGTTTTGGCTATTGGAGGAGTAAGCTGTCGTAGTTGCTGACTGTGAGCATTTGGAGCTGTGGACATTGGGAACTGTCATATTTGGATAATTGCAGTGACAACTTGAGAAGTGGTCAGGTTTGTTTTAGTTAATTAATATAAAAGCAGGTTGAATAACAAACAATAAAAAGAAAGAGTGAAATAAACAGAATACAGTACTTACTTTGATGAATTGATTAATTGAAGTGTCATTGTAAAGGATAGTTGTCAATTCTTGGTTTAATTGAATTTGAAAGTCAAGCTGACAGTTAATGTCATTTAGCATTCATAAAAGCACAATTAAGAGTTGAATTTCAATTAATGGATAACTAGATTGGTGAACCCGACCCTGAGTGTCTCAATATTAATATTTAGTTAAAAGTAAAATTGATTTGAACAGAAATAATAGGGCAAATACTAAATAAAATAGGCATATTAAGCATTGAGTCATTGCATAAGTAATAGCTAGTAAAAAGTGGAGCTATCACTACAGTATATAGCATACTTTTAAATTGAACAGGTTCACTAGAAACAAGCAAGCGTGTAAAAATTTCAGAGGACTTAAATAATATAACTAAAAAAATAATTACAGTATGGCACTTTGCTAAGACCCCCCTTACATAGCTCTTGTCGCCACCGTGTTCTTCATAATGCAACAATAAGCCTATACCTTACAAAGCATCCCATTTCCCAAGTGGTTCAGGTTCGAATCCCACCGACTGGGATATTTTCTTTCTTTGTCAGCTATTGAAATTCGCTATATGATGGGTGTTTCTTTATCTCTTTTGCACATAATTTTGAACACTTTTCAACCGTTATTCGATCAAGTTGTTGTTTTTCTTGCGGTACCGCTTACATTATTAAAGACGTTAAAAACGTTTTCTTTTGTAACGTTTTTATTTTACAATTCATTTTTTAAATGCATACAATATTTTAATTAGAAGGCCACCTATGTGGTGCGATAAAATGCTAGAAATAATATTTGCGTGCCAAGACACTCAAACGTGTGTACAAGTAGTGTAATAATCCCTAAGTTATCATAAAATTGGTGGCCGAACATCTCGGTCGCAGACCCGGGACTCCCGACCAAAATATACCATATGCTAAACAAAACAAATTGTCATGGCAGAAGGAACTCCATTATTAATATTAACACATTACAAATATTGTTACGGAAGTTATCAGTTCCTCAAATAGATTAGAGCAACTGTGTATTCTAGTCGAGAGATTGCTTTATTGGTATAATGTTTTAGACATGTACAGAAAAAAGCTCTGAAATTTCTTATTTAAAGGGCTATCGTCAAATTGCATGTGTTTAATAGCAATGAACAATATATGACTCGTTTGGCTTTTAATTGTCCGTAATGATTTATCGAATTAATTAACTTGAAAATGCGGGACTAATTCTAATTACAGTTATTATTACTCTCTTAAGGTTTGTGACCCCCACAATGTAGGGGATCTCAAATTATTATTTAAGTTTAAATATTTACCAGTAGTTATATCATTGTGTACCGTAGATGTAGTACATACGCTACATACATAGCTCTTCTCGCTTCCACCATTATCGTAAATACAATATTTGAGGATACATTTTCAGACGGTTTTAATTCGTAACTGACCATATTACTTTATCTATTTTTGGTTTAACACGTATGTGCGACAATTTGATTATGTTGCAGTAATTAAGATGCTGATTAGGAAATGCTACAAAAACAAATATCTAATGTTCAACCTTGCCCCATGTTTATTTTTGCAGAGATAAAAATATTATAAAATTGGACATGAATTTTTTGTTTTTTATAATTTATTCTTGATTTTTTGGAAACGATGTTAGTAATACCATCTAAAATTGTTATTATGAAGACAATTTTTTATTTTTGTGCGATGTATCTACATACATTCGAGTTTTTAAAGGTTTTCAAGGTCGAGAACGATAAATCAGCTTGAATTGATTTTAATATTTCTTATATTATTAGATTGCCTACCAAATCAATTTTAATTAATTTGTTAACCTTGCGCATCAATTCAATTGCTCCTACTTATTTTTTTTATTACTTTGTGTTTTTAATTTTGCCTAGGACAATTCCATGTTACAGTTTTGAATTTGATATGGGTTTTTTAGAAGAACTAATAATGAACGTTATAGTTGCTCCACAATATTATTTATAGAATTTCGCCGATATACCTTGTGCTTGATGATTGTAAATTACGTCTACATGATTGTAAGATTTCTCACGTTTAAATACATTTTTCTGGGTTGTGTTTGCTTCTCCCTTGACGTATTTTACAATTCACTTTTAAACTTGGCGTAATTCACGGTAGTTGATGTAAATATTGCTTATTTTAAAAAATTTCTTTATTGTAATACGTATATCTAGGAAAAATAACACGAAAGTAGATTAAGAATTCTAATAAGAAATAATAAAAACAACAGAGAGGAAATGAAGATGGCTAAGAATTATTATAAACACATTTCTTTCTATTAATATAGATATTCATTTAAAAAAAATTTACTATATATTTGACATTTTTTATTATTTCGAAATCGCAGTACATTATTCTGTTTTCATTTCAATTATCGATATAAGGGTAGAACTGCACGAAAGGATAGGGATAATGCAAATATATGCACCATAGGTGGAACTGAAAAAATATAGAAGAATTTTATGAAGACACAGACAACGTTTGGATCAATTAAAAGAAGAACACCAAAACGTTATCATGATGGAACATGAGTAGAGTTGTAGACAGCGGTATTAGGCTATATACGGTGAATAAGTATTAAATAGAAAGAATGGGGGAATGTTTGAGTTTTGCATAGCTAATGACTTACTGTTCGATGCAATAAAAATTCCTTTTTCGTACTACGTATATACAATTTCTATTACTCATGTAAAGGAAATTATGTCGCTTACTTTGTACTCGCTTTCACATTACCTAGAGGTAGAGTACCCGGCGCGTGTTTTAAGCGGTATCCCAATAAGCCTACTCCGCTATGCCAACTTTGCTAACTTCAAGTTTCTTTTGAAGTTGACGACTCATTAATTTTTTGCCTTTTTGATGTTGGTGGTTGTTCAATATAATTCTCAATATCACCCTGACTTTCAACATGTGTTTCATATTCCGATTTGATCCATAATCTTCTATTGATTGTTCTACATGGATATGCAAGTCCTCGTCGTCTAATTCGACCACGTCCACAGTATTAACATATTTGCACTGGCAGAAATCACACATTACTGGGCAATGCAAAGGCTGCTTTGCGACAGCTACAATAAGCTACTTTACAACCTTTGGCGCATGTTACAAAATATGAGTTTCGGTAATTCTTGGGGAGCTGCGTCTTGTACAGTGGGAATGAGGCATTACCCATTCTTCGAATTTCTCTCCATCTCCAGTCCAAAGCTGATTTTTCGTTTCCATACCATAGCTGAATTTGGTTGTCAACACGGAACGAATGCGTCTTTGGTTGGTGGTAATGATACTAGATTTAGATTTAGTAAACTTTTGTAAATCGATTGTATGAAACAGTGTTATCTATATTTGTTCCATGATGCACAGTTTTCTATGCATACAAAAGAAAAAAGAAATTGTTCTCCCACTTTATCTATTTCCTCTGGGGACACGTTTGAGTCTTTGAAAATTTGAACAGCCTTTTGTAAGTCTTTCTCTTTCTGCCTGTACAATGCGGAAACCGTATCACAGCCACTAAATGTGTGTGGAAATAAAATGTTGTCCCTAATTGAAGAATCCAAATTTATATTATGGGGTTGCAACGGTGCATACATCCAGCTACGAGTCTTTCCCTGTCTTCAGAAAATAAATGTTAGAGCGAGACTCATTCAAGGCGGTAAGAATTACCAATAAATCAGTGTCTTCCACTATTATAATTACCGATTTGTAGTGATTTGATTCTTCAATTGCAGTGTTGACAATTAAGGTATCAGCACTTTCGGCAGCCTGCTTGACTCTGAAACATTCGTTCGTTAATAGTTTACACATCATTGAGATGCGTCGACATTTATTTCTCTCATTTGACAAGAATTTCACCTGGGATATAGTTGCTATAATCCATAATCCATCGAAAACTATTACTGCATTCGTTGAGTAATGTCTCGTTTACATACTCGACGTATTTATCCAAAATCGCACAATAAAATTCTTGTTGATGCCAGACAATTTTGTGGAGTAGAAATTTCCCGTGAAGAGTATTTTCAGAGTCTAATTGGTTTTCAATGGGTACAAACGCATCGTATAGGGCTGCTTTTTTAATTTTACGAATTCCTATCTAATCGAAGAGTGAAAGTGGATTAGGAGCCAGTTCGTACTAAAAGTAATCTGTTTCGCAGATTTTCTAGATGGAGTTTTTCTAATTTTACCAGAGATACTTGTACTGGTCTTATATGTTTAATTGCCATAGAAACTACATTGACAATCTATAGAAGCATGTGCATGATTTCAAGAATGACTGCATTATGAAAATTAGCAAATGCCCTTAAATATCCAGCTTTCGACGCCTATAACCTCGAAACAGGTAGTCGCACGATAAAAATGTATAGAATATTTCTGGTAGATAATTTATTCTCCTTCAATTTTGATAAGAATGTATTTCACTCTAAAATTGATAATAACCGAGATATTTACAAATAATGAAAAAAAAATAAAATTTGTCGCCATTTTTTTCAAGATGGCGTCCAAATCCGGAATTTCTAAGGGGTGCAATTTTAAGAGACATTTTTTAACACAAAATCAAACCAATTAACATTAATTCCAGCTTGTCCGGAATTGCTCCCGCTAACAGCCATTTTAAACGACTTATCGACTGGCCTATAAACGCTTAAAATGTAAAAAAGGAAACAATTTTCAATTCAGAACTGGTTGTATGTATATTCAGGAATTTTTATTACGTTGATATACTATAGTCTCTTTATAACCTCCTTATCATGCCACTCGTCTTATCAGTGGATGTTCATATATGTACAAGGGTTTGCTGTTTGCTACTCAAACTGATGAGCTCTTTTCGGACGAATTAGTTATTTCGGCCCCAATTCTGATTATTATAAGTTCGTGCCCCAGCCGACTATTTTTAGACATGGCAAACAAAGATCTCGAAGCAAATGCGGGAAAACTTTCCTCCTGCACCCAATAAATTAAGTTACCAGCTCGTTGCTAATTTAGTGAGAAACAAATCTACCTGGAAAACAGTGACGCATGATTATTTGAGTTATTCGCTTCTATTGTAGACAGTTTGAACGATGTTTTTAGTACTATTAGGTAGGCAGGTATTTCATTTTGGATCTCTACAATAAGAAGAAAGCTATAATGTAAACCAATTTCAAGAACATGCTTTTTGATAAGGATCCACACTAGGAGACGGCTAGTATGTTATCTAGAACCATCAGGAGCATTTTATGTTCTGGCCATTTTTTGCCAAACAATTTCACTCGGTGCCTTTTAATCTTTTGCAACAAATCGCGCGGATCTTCCAAATATGGGAAGCTTTCCATATTCCTAGCAAAGTTACGAAACTACTAGAAACAGGACTTTTATTCGCGGTCGGCAGACCTCTATAAACCAAAACAATGCACACATATTATATCCACGAAAACAAGATAAGAATAATAAAAATAGCACTTTTGTCCTTGACAATGCCCAAACGTTCTTTCACTGAAATGGCTGTAACGGTTGATCTTCTGCCTCGCTTAGATCCGGGCGCATCCTCATTGCTGTCTCACTTCCTACGCGAATTTGGGCTTTTCGGTTCTGAACGATGCCGGTTTTTATCTGTATTCATTAGGGGATATCACTGGACATGGTGCGTGGAATAAACCAGAGGATAGGCCGCGATTACAATATCTAAATTAGTATTTTATTGCATCACGGGTCGATTTGGATGCAAGATTAGAAACATCCTCTTACTACAATGTAAATAACAAATAAGATTTGTTTATATATTTGCCAGATATATCGGTCAGCAGAGGGAACTGACGAGCCAGCGGTTCTGCAATAAAACGTACAGTAAGCTAATGATACCACATCGAATCGAATTGCAGTTCAAATTTGAACAGGTTAATTACGCCTTTTATTAGGTGCTATAAAAATCGGTTAACAATTAACCGTTTTCGCTTTACTGCTCTAAAATACCGATACTGATTGGGGCTCGTAAAATTTGCTTGATATGTGAAGCAGTAAGTGGGAAACATTTCTTTTCGTCAATGCACGCAAAACTTTAATTAGACGGTTTGGTGTTTGTGCTATTACGGCACGCTACGTTCAGTTACCTATTTTATTTGCTTTGCTGTAACTATTAGCGTTTTTATCACATATTTGTTTTTCTCGGAAGCGATTTTAAAAATAGACGTTATCTTTGAAGCTGTTAGTGGTGCAAAAAGTGTTGGGGCAGTGATTTTGTCAAAACTTGAAACGCAGTGATTCATATTTCATGCAATAGGTAAACAGTAATTTTGATGTAATCAGCAAGCTATGATCCCGAATAATTTATGTACCATGTCTGTATTGTACTGTACTGAAATTAGACAAATTTTCTTTAATAATTGTTATTTTTTGTAGAATTTGCTTCTATTTGACGGCGCCGACATAAGGCAGTATTCAACAAAGAAGTAGCTTTTAATAACATCACCTTTTATCTTTATCAATTATTTTGCCACATTGAAAATATGCCTCTTTTCAACGATGTGATTTTATGCGTTTGTTATATAAAAGCATATGAAAACCTATAACTTGAAGTTTTAAATCTTAGTAAGATGCTTGCAAACACAATAATTATGTGCTATCAAATTTTGAAAAAAATATGTATTTGGACCTTCGCGCGAGCGCTATGTATACAGTAGCAATTCTAAACTACTAAAAGTATGCAAATGACTGCCATCAACGTCCCAAATAGTTGGCACGCATGTCTCAAATATGTTTGCTTTTTATAGTTTGAATTTTTTGTTAATTAAACTTGTATGGAAATCGCGGCAATTTACGATGAGGTATTTGTATACAGTTAGCTAACAATTGAAAAAGTGAGCAGTTTTGTTTGTTGAAATTTCTACTCTTGACTGCTGAGAAAAATATTACGCAAAAGGACGACCAACGGATTTGTATTGGTATCAACGTATCATATCTTTTTTTTTTAGAATTTTCTGTTTGAATTTTGTTAATTCTGCGAAAATCTATTACCGCGTGGTTTGTTTACCTAGCTAACTCAGTATGCATCAAACCCATTTAAATAACCAGTCCTGGTTTTAAGCGATCAATATTTGCCAAAAACAGAGAGCTGGTTGCTCCTGCATCGTTGATCTGAATCTGACTTCAAACAACAAACACAACACGATGCACTTTGTTTACGCAAATATATTGACTTTAAAACACACGTAAAACACTATAGAAAACCCAAGAAAATAGAATTAAAACATAAAATGATTGGCCATTACTGAACACAAATATAAAATAAGAATCAACACCTGAAACCATTTATGTCTGAAGCAGCCTCTGTACGCGATTGTATGCATGAAAACCCGGGGCAATTTACATTCGTAAACTCAGTTCTCACACAGCTGTAGCGTCCGCTCATCGTTTTAAGCTGCAAATATTTCCGCTATCAAGTTATCTGGGATTTCGTGAGGCCTGTGTCACCCAAACCTTGAACGGCGTGACGCGTGGAATTTCACCACAAACGATGCGAGGGAATTCCTGACTGCTACTTTGGTGTCTCAATGACGGCTGACGTATCCACAATGGATGTCACAAATATACGTGGCTGTTTTGCAGTTTGTGTACTCCCCCGATATATGGGAAAATTGCGTTTACTATACACGTAAATGCTGTTTGTTGCATTCAAAACTTATGCAGAATACTTGAAATACTGCAATGTACTGCAAATGTTTCTATTTAGTTCGCCGGCCGCAGGCGATTTCGCACAATACAGTAGAAGCTGTTCCCCCATCTGTAAGTTGAAAATTCCCGCGAAGCGAACACCGGACCGAACTCGCACTTTTTCTATGCTGGATTCCAACGTTTGAGCCTAATTAGCAATAAAAATGTATTTAAATACATATTAGCTATAATTTTTTTCATAAAAATAAACAATACAGGCAAGGGGGCCCCATTCCCGTTTCAAGTTTTTTGCGTTTATATCCCAGACTATCTCTGGAATTTTAGGTTGACATTAAAACATATTGTTTGAGTTAAATTTTAATTGATTTCAATCCAGTACATAAACACGAAAATGTATTTGTTCTGAAGTATACAACTATTTATGTTTCTTGCAAGTAGATATTCATGAATTTTACAACTCAGTAGAATGAAATACATTTGATGTCAATGAAAATGACTAACTGTTCAAAGAAAGTTTCATTCACATACTACTTGATTATAATCAATTGTATACTGTTTTGAAATATCAGCTTAATTCCTTTCACTTACTGTTTTTGTTCTCAGATCTGTGTTTATTTAATTAAAATTGGTGTACACTTACAGGGTGAATGTTTTTTCTTCAATCTAAAATCTTTTTAATCTTGCTTCTTTCACCTGCCTTCGTCAGCAACCCCTCTCGTGTAGTCTTCATACACACATAATTAAATTCTTCATTGATTTTACCTTAACTTTCTTCTTAATAGCACCCTTATTATTATTATAATAATTCTTTGTACATACCAGTATTTTTATTGGTAAACTTGAATTCACGCACACAACTTCATTTTACAGCGATCTTTTAATTAGCCAAACATTTGATTTTTAATTTACGACCTTTTATGTCATTAACATTATTTCGTAACTCTTCAATTCTGCATATAATATTTTCAACAGTTATAATGCTTTCAAAATGTGGCAATTTCTACTCTGTAATAATTTAAAGACTGCATCTAAAGAGAATCTCGGAAACTTCTTTGTGGCGTGAATTCATAATTCATATTCTTATATGGGTATTTCGCCACTCTGCAAATTAAAATATTAAATAACGAAAATATTAACAACGAACGTTTCGAGGGACAATCTGTTTTAATTGTTATTCGTTGATAACGAGGGCAGATTGTCCCTCGAAACGTTCGTTGTTAATATTTTCGTTATTTAATATTTTAATTTGCAGAGTGGCGAAATACCCATATAACAATATGAATTATGCATCTAAAGAGCTTATCAGAATTAGGTACAGTTTCAAATTGAGTCAATTGTTTTTGTGCTTCACATTTTCCCAATCGTTTCAGTGATATAAGTACTATTTTAGACAACACTTGTAATATCTCAGAAAAATAACTGAGAAAATAAGGCGTCATGCCGAGAAGACCATCTAGTAGTACATGCTTTCTTTAAAATGTGCTTTTTAACTTGGAAATCAAACATAAGCATCTCCATGGGTTGATACTACCACTACATATCAAGGACAATTTTAAATAGTCGTAAGGTCGAATAGAGTTGCGGGATTAGGTGTTTACGATATATCGGTGTAGACACGAAATAAATGTAAAATAATTAAATTTTTCTATTTGTAGAAATTGCATTGTTCAGTAAGAGAAAAGCTAACTATTTATTTTGGGCCCTCGGTGGGCCTCTAAACGGCATGGGGCCTGGAATACCCTATTGTTACGCCACTGGTTCGTGTAATTGTTCATAAAGAGTTAATTGTTTCGCTTACGTATTCCATCAGTCTCTTAGCAAATTAAAAATTTAAATTTGAAATTATTTTTGCTCTTACGAACGTGGTACATAATAACATAATACGAGTATAATAGTATTGGCTGGAAAGAACTTGAACAAAATTTACAATTACATTACATTACACATTACATTTTCTTCCGCCAAACTTAACACAACTGCGTTACCTACAACTGGTTTTTGGACATACGTACAGTAAACATTGAAATGAAATTTATAAATGTTTCCGTTTAATTTTTATTTTGCTGTAATTGTCGTTTTCGGAACCTGTTTTTTTTTATGTTGACGTTCCGATATATTCTGTTATGTCGGATTGATATACAGTATAGAGTATGAAATAATCGCAAAAGTAAGCGCTTGAACTTGACCACTTTTAAACTATCTTAACTTTATGTTAAATGGAAATGAACTAAATATCAAATAGCTGTGTAGTTGTGACGCAAATTTCCTACTTACTATTTTTTTCATGCACTACACATATATACATCATCGGTCCCTCTTCTACCTACTGGTGTCGAGGGTTGAAAATTAGTTAATTTAAGGTAAAACTCCCCGTTTAGGCAAAGTCCAATTTTAGTTCGGCCAGAACAACACCAACACGAAATAGCTATACACAAAAGTATCATAAATTGAGAGAGAAATCCTACATAGAATACATTTGATTAACCTGTTCTTTCGTCTAAATTACTAAAGCATAATGAATATCGAATTATGATTGATCAAATTTGTAACCACAAGTTTCAGCTCTTACACGATTTACTACTTGACAGAGTAATAAATCGCTAATAAAGTTCCCTTGTATATACAATTTAAGTCGTTTTAACGGTATTTGTTAAATGAAGTTTAAATAGGATATTTTTTCATAACTTTTTGCTAACATACAATGTAGGTTGACGGGTTTATATGTTTATAGGATGTGCATTTTCATACTTTACAGCCACTCAATATGAAATGCCTAGTATTAGCATATTTCCATATTTTGTATATTACAAAAATATACTTAAAATGACCTTTACCAGAATTCTTCATTCGGTTCACAATACAGTAGTGAGCCATATTAACCCTCCAGCGGTTGGTGAGTTCAAGCAACATACAAAATTCGCTGTAACTTTGAAACTTCTGTATACTTTCCTGAAATGTAATAAAATTTGACAAAATATGTACGAGGCTTGATCCCTATGCTCTACCACTGACCTATTTCCTATCAAGAAAAAAAAATAAAAGTATATTTAATGGAAAGCTACATTCCTGCTAGAACACCTCTCAATTTGTCAAGTCTCAACTTGCATCGGCTACGTCACAGCATGCAAATCTATTTCTTAATGTGTGCCCTCAGTGCTGAAATAGACGACAAGTGCGTGATTGCAATGGCTGCCATTTGTGATGCAGGGTTTGAAGTCATGGAACACCCGCCCTATTCCCCGATATGACCCCAAGCGACTATCGGCTGTTCTTAAAACACAAAAAAAAATCTTCGAGAAAAAAAATCGAGCAATGAAGAAGTCATGTGCGCCGTAAATTTAAAACACAAAACGTAGACAGAAGCAGCATCTTCGTACACCACTCCGCACAGTTTGTAAACCGCTTCTTTGATAATCCGCTATAAAAATATGAGTTAAAAGATAATTGCAAAAAATTGTTTAAAAGCCAAAGTAGATGGAATAATTGTTTCTATGTCAAGGGTTTTATTTAAATTCTAATTATCAATTATAAAAATTTGTTTGTCCGTAACTATGTAATTTTGTTGTGGTGACTTGCACGACGCAGCATAACGATTTCAATGTTAAATTACTGGCTCAGACAAATACTTTACGGCTAAAGTGGACCTACATGACTTTTTTGTGGCGAAAAAATGCTATATGCATTCATAGTTACTTTTGCTTGATAAGATAATTGCAAGGCATCAATGATTTTCTTAAAAGTAACGATTTTAGGCAGTTTATTAATTTTTCTTCCGAAAAAGAAAAAATTAAATAATAACACGCATGGATGGTCATTTACATTTGTCGTTGAGGTTTGACTTTTCTAAATGATTCCGTTTTTGTTAAAGTGTATACTTTTACTTTCGATTATCTGAGATATTTAAAAAAACTATGCAACCGGATTACGTTAGTTCACTCAAATTCGTCTGATTAATTATATTTGATGAGACATTTGAGTGGACAAAATGTAAATTAAATATCTGTTCTATATAGTTTATACCAATCTTAAAAACGTGAAGATCTGAAGAAATCTCGAAAGGACATTTTTTCGCGATTACAATAAGTAAAAAACATTTAAATAAGAGATACAACTTTGCAAACCCTCTTTATACAGTGCTGCCCATTGCCTACTTCTACCCCATTCTTATATCGCTATATTATATAGTAAAAAGAGGCATAGAGAATGTTTTTAATATATTGCAACGTGTTATGCGCTTAGTGTATGTTGATACTTTTTTCTTAAAATAATAAAAGTACTAGAATCGAAGGCGCAGTGATACTAGATTGCACTTGTCTCATCAACGGGAGTGCTCACTTAAAGCAAGATACTACATGTATAAGTATTGAGTAGGTACTAACATTGATTTTGTTTCAATTTTTCTTTTGGTACATGTCAATTCGAAAACAAATGTTCAGAGGCGAATAAACTACCGTACAACAAACGAATGATCCAAGGAAAAAATCATCCATGGAAAATTAATCCCGAAAAAATAATCCCGGAAAAAAATCCATGGTATCAGTTTCACCACTTTAATAACAAATATATTGCGTGAAATAGTATAGGACATGTTAAGAATAGTAAAATACAACATACTGCACGTCATATAATTTAGTACCGTCAAACGGGGTAATATGGGACAGTCGGGTAATATGGGACAAATACTAAATTTTTTTAATTTGGCGGTTTTTTCCAGAAATAGTAAACATTTTACAGAAATCTGTATAGGAAAATTCATCGACTATATTCATAGAGGGCGGAACGATTACACAAAAATTTCTGGAAACGTTTGTTTGTCAACTAACATCAACAGGTTCCTAACCATAAAAAACGTAAAAAATCATAGCTCTAAGAGTTTCACGTGACGCCGCTGTTAGAGGTAAGAAAATTCAATTTTGTGTTAATAATTCAAAAGCCTATAGTATTAGCTTCATGCTGGTGTAATTATTTTTTTGGGTCGTTAAAAAATGTTATGAAAAAATGCCTTTATTTAAAAAATGAACTTTTTAGGTTAATATGGGACAATGGTCCGTAAAGAATGTTTGTTTATTATATTAATGTTCCTAATAGTTTTTAGTGTGATTTAATGTTTCTCAAAGATTTTTTGTTTATTATGTTAATGTTTCTTAATAGTTTTTAATGGTTTAATGTTCCGTAAAGAATTTTTGTTTATTATATTAATGTTTTTTTAATAGTTTTAATGGTAGAATGTTCCCTAAATAATTTTTGTTGATTAATGTTTCTTAACAGATTGTAATAAAAAAATTATATTTAGTTTTTGTTTTGCTTAATGAACCATATAACACTCCTTTACTTTATTATTGCTTATACCAAAAAAAAATTTTTTTTTAACTAATTCTGTCCCATATAAACCTTCATGAATAAAACATGATTGAAGATGAGCATTTATATAGATTTTCTCTGTAAAAATAAGGTATGTCTACTATTACCCCACATGTAGGGTAATATGGCACACCACTTTAAAAAATAAATATAAGAAAAGTATGATATATTTTCAAAATGTAATTAAACCCTTTGATAGCCCTCATAATCTCGCACCTTGCATATTTTTTTAAAATTTTTTTATTGAAAAATAAAAAGTTTGCAGCCATAAAAACCTAAAAAAAATGTCCCATATAGCCCCATTCGACGGTATATATTGCAGTGGTATTAGGCCCTATGGCTCTGCTCTGATTGCAGTTCAATATTAAAAATTAAATTAAACCACAGAGTAGGGATGTTTTATCTAGCCGCAATGATAAGTTAAAGTCATTCCGTAAATTCATTGAAAAAGGGTTGCTTGTATTAAAAAGAAATGATTTGATTAAGGAACGCAAAGGAGACAACTTGCTTTTCACAGGGTCAAGAGTCAAATTTCATATCAATTAATTATTAGGTGAGGCTCAGTGAATAGCCAAACCAAATTAAATAATCACAAAAGGGCATTCCAAATGCAGGTTATAAAGCGTAGAGTTCAATTTAACTAGTTAGTACAATTCGTGAACAATGCTAAAAGGGTATTAGCCAGGAAAGATGAGAACATTGCAAAGAGCAAATAGTGCAGGCGTAAACTAGCAAATTGTAAGAAGCAAATATGACTTGATAAAATTGAAGGAAAGGTAGACACCAAAATTAGGCCAGGAAACGAGGAAAGGAAGACAGGGAGAAACCAGGGAACAATTATGAAGGAAGTGAACGAAAAATTAGTCAATGTAAATACGTGAGTGAACATGAAATGCACGTAATAAAACGTGGAGTGGCACAAAGACACTGTGGCAATTAATAAAATGTGGACAATAATTTTAGAAATGTAAATTGTTTAGATCTAATTATTTATAAGAATGTTTAATATAATATGTAAGTCATTTGAACTCAGTCAATGTCCTGTTTATAGTTATAAGATTCGTTTTTGTTTAGAAGGGACAAAAACAATCAACAATTGAAGAAAATTAATTCTGACATGCAGTTTTTGGGCTCTTATTTAAACCAAGTTTTTACCTATTAAATAATATTTTATACAAATAAAAAGTATACCATCGTGTTGAGCACATCGCAGAGTACCAGTGAAAGTGTGGGTAACATTTTCCCAATAAAAAACTTATTTACTGCAAGAAGCTTCCGAACCTGCACTTCAAATTTACGAAGACCGATAGCAGCGGAATAAAGGATCCGAGACCAGAGCTGATTACTGGGACACATCACGTGGAGCTGTAGGAAAACGCCCAGCAACAGAAACCCCGGGGACAGCTACTCTAAGAGAAGATTCGAGCGACGCCCCCTTTCCGAAGAATGCTCGGTATCATCTGAAAAATTTAAGGTACTGTAAAAAGCTTATTAACATTGTGAGGAAGCAGAAATCTGTGTACGAGAGAAACATTACCGTTGTGAATAAGATTCATGCATATCCAAGCCTCCAGCTAACGCATTTTGCCAGTTATTCATCGAAGTACAATTGTGAGGTTAAGGGAGGTTATAACAATTGCAAATCCACGCCGCGTCTGTGTGACTTAGTAGAACAAATTAATCGCTGGAACAAAAGACAATTAGAAGCTCTAAAACACTAGAATTCAAATAAAGACCTGGTAGTTTGTTCATAAATTTGAATTTTTCCAAGTTAAAAACGCTTACTGCAATCTAATCAAACCATTTTGTAATTTTGACAGCCGCACTTACATTGCGACTGCGTATTAGGATTAATTTGGGCATACAGTGGCGTGCCAGCGCAAAGTAAAATAATAAATTAGCATGAACCTAACCCTTTTGAACTGAGTCAAGTGCCTACCGAGCTAGCGTTTTTAGAAAAATTTAAATTACAGATCGATAAAACATAAATGAAGGCAAAATACTATTTTATTTGAATGCAAATTAATTAGGCGCCGCACCTAGTAGCCTTTGCAATATGTACTTCAAAATTACAAAAGATTGCATTAGTATAATGTTAACCTAGACAAGGGACCAATACTATTATGACATTATGACTATGTTGTATTGATCTTTTTCACGATTTGAGACTTTCCTTATACTTATATACACTGGTATGGAAAATAAAAAAGAACAAAGCTGTAATAGTATATGTTCTAACAAGTTTAGAAAAGTGAAGATAAACTCAATAAGTATGGCTGGTTTGAGTACGAGCATCAGTGAGTGCTTAAAAAGCCATACGAGTTCAGTAAAACCACTTTTCTTAACGCGTTTCGTATACTCTTTTATCGCATTTTATGTAGGAATGCGACATATTTTATTTTGAGATATAAAAGTGACATTCAATGTCAAAACATAACCAAGTTGGGCAGAACTCGTTTTTATGTGCTACCGCACAATCAGCAGCTCCAGTTGATGTTATGCATTTGGCAGTACTGAAGTGTATTGTTGGTGGCACTGTATGTGTCATATTCGAGGTTAGCAGGTTAGGTTTTGCGTCAGTCTATGTCAAAAGTGACTCAAAACCTAACCTGCTAACCTCGAATTTGACATAGATTTACAGTGTCGCCAACAGTATATTTCAGTATTGCCAAAAGTAAAACGAATCGTAGTTGCTATGCTGTGATGGTTGCTATGCTGCAAAGTACCATATTACTAAACGATTTTGCATGTAGCAATGTAGTATATTACCATTCTTCTTCTTCTTTGGTCCGTTAGCTGGCGGTCCGGGCGGGACGTTCCCGAAACGAATACGCTGCTGTCGGTGCCGCTGGGTCTCGAACTCCATTCACGATTCGTTTCCATTCTTGACTATTTTTGGCGACGTCTTGGGCATCGATAACCGATAATCGCTGATTCTTTATATTACCATATGAAATGCGATAAAAAGTCTATTACGTATCATTCTTTTAGTCATGATTCGTATTTATACTATTTAAAGTGAGTTAAAAAACCGTTATCAAGTGGCCTTGCTTCAAATATTAATTTTTGAAAGTCATGTAACTTATTTTTTCTACGATCGTGTCAAAATGACAACTTTTTGCACAGCTTCTAGTGTCGAAAGTTACTTTTGTAGTACTCTTAATATTAGAGCCCGAATTACGTCTTTTTTGTACGTTGCCATTGGTGGCGTGTTTTAATGTTATATTAAAACATGCTCTGCTGTAAATTTGAACATCAACATAACCCAAAATGTCTAACACAATGTGACGGGAAAAGTGTCACTGAACTAAGTTTTTATATTTCTGTTACGATCGTAGAAAAAATAGCGTATGATAACGTGTATAAGCGCCATTAAAGCACTAGCAACGTTAAAAGCACTCCGCTTCGCGTCGTGCTCTTAAACTCGTCGCACATGCTTTAAAGACGTATTTATACACTAGTATCATAATATACTATTATGGATTGCATATGCACACTTTGACAACTGACAACTGAAGTGACCTAGCGCATTCTCAGTAAAGCGATGTAATAATGTGCGTATAAATACATAACCTCACTTCGACAACTGACGATTCAAGTGATTCAGGGCGCTGAATTCTGGGTAGAGCGATGTAATAATCGCCGGCATACCGTCGTAAGACAAAATCTAGTTCAAAGCCCTCTTGATAGCGCACTTTATCTAAACATTTTTGTGGCGCTTCTAATTAATAAGTATAGCAGCAAATTCGCCCTTTATATAATTATAAAAAATGTATAATGTATCAATAATAAATAAAAGAAACGACTACACTTTATGATTTGATATTTTATTCCTTGGATTTTTTCCAGCTGGATTTTATTTCGTGGATTATTTTTTCTGGATTTATTTTCCATGAATAATTTTTCTTTGGATTATTCCGATTACGAAAGCGAACTAGCCGTCCTTTTATGAAACGAATAAAATCTGGCAACAACTTTTCTACGCAATTGTTTTAGTCATATATATAATACACATAAATATTGCTAGTAGGGCCTGGAAACGTCAGAAAACATTACGGCGCCGACATAGTCTCACTTAGAGTATAACGCGTCTCGTGCGCATGCGTGAGAATTCGAACTCCGCCTTTAAAAGCGAATTTTAAACTTGCCCACTTCCCCATTGGCCGGACGACGCCGCCGCGCTTGCACACAGCTCACCATTATACATTGAAGAGTTGGTTGTCTGTCTCACTTCCTTGGTCAGTTTCCCACTCATAGCCGCTAGCAATATAGTAAGTATTAGATATATGGTTTTAGTTAAACATAAAACGTATGCTACAAGCAATACTTCTTTGAACACATTTATTTAGAACAGGTGAGTCACCCGAGCTATGCTTCGCTTCGCTAATTATAATTTAAACTTTACTTTTTCGTATTCTTTTTAAATAAAAACGGGCCTACGATCGAAGTCTAAAAATTAGCAAAATGTTAAGCTATCATACAACTTAATCGGTCTAGTATCTTCGAAGGAGATAGCGAACAAAGATACATACAAGGAAAGGGACCACCGATTCTATAGTATAGGTTAGACATTAGAGGGTACCAGCCTGAATTTAGTTTCTAAATCTTTACCATTTTTGTACTTCTGATATTTTCTTAATGCTATTTGAAAAAAATAGTAAGTGTATCTATCCTATGTACGTTGCTGATAAGAGCTCTTCTTGAAAATGAACCTTTTTCGAATTTCACAACGTGTTTATAAGTTATACGTAAAAACCAAGATATGTTAGTTTGAAGTTATATAGCTAACTGAACCGCTCCTATTGTATTGAACATATTCATACTCTACATCGCATGGTTATTGGCTGTAGTGAATGAAAGTACGGTAAAGGATCTCGCAATTTATCATTAACGAATGACAGAAGTATAGTTAACGTATTTTGCTTAAATATGGATGGATCACTCTTGGTGATATTATAAGCATTTACCTTAGTAACATATACATTTCGTGAAGTAGTGGAAAAATTAGTTAAAAATTCAAGAAATAACGTTTGGCAAAAAATCCTGGGACCCGTCGATTTTTATTTTTATTTGCGCATTTTTTAAAATAAAATCTATACATACAGGGTGATCCGCGTAGAAGATACGACGTCATCCATGTTTTTTTTTAAATGGCAACCCCTTATTATTACGGAATTTGAAAGAACGCATTTTTTCACTTATGCTGAGCTGATTTCTGAGTATAGGTCACATGACCAAAAATTAAGAAAAAAAAATAAAAATTGCAAAATACACAAATAAACATAGTATTAGCACCGCAACATTGGCTACCGTCTTCGATTAAAACTATAGTCTACTATACTAGTGTACAACATGCAAAAAACGAAAAAAGTTGATCTTATACATTAGTGCGTTTCCAAATGGTTTTTTATAATGCACATAGTATCAGAAAGGAAATAGCTTCTTTACTTGAAGGGTTTTATCACGACAAATATTTACATGCCGGGACACATCTATAGATAGTAGATAATTCAGACCACTAAAAGTTTATTTCCAAAATCATTATCGTTCGTTAAGTATCTATAATTTGATATTACGTACACATCCGTCTTCCAAAAACTTAATAATGAAACCACCCATACGTTCTGTTGCGCTTAAAGTGGCAATTTATTCTCAAGAAATGTAACCTAAAATTGCAGTTCATTGCAGTTACCATGACTACGATTAATACTGAACCAAATTAAAACTACAGTATACTAAAATAAGCAAAAAGATTCAAGGAAGTCGCTACAGTATTTAAAATTTAGTTTATAAATCACGGTTTTGACTAAAATAAAATAAATGAAGTGAATTTTGACGTTTAAAAATGCATTTTAATTTAATTTAATCAAAACTGTGATCTATAAACTAACATTTTAAATACGATAGTGACCTTTCTTGAATCTTCCTGCTTGTTTTCATATAGGTATTGTGGTTTTAATTTGATTCAGTATTAATGGTAGTGCTTGATCTTAAGTGAACTCATGTTAACAGCAATTTTAGGTTACATTTCTTAAGAGTAAATCGCCACCTCAATGACTTTCGGACAATAAATAAACGTATCATAACATACGATTAGTGCCATTCATATAAGTTTTAGGAACCATTCTCATTCAAGACCAATATAGAATGGCGACCAGTTTCGAAATCTGTATCATCAGTACAAATCGGTTGTAACTCAAGAACCGTTTAGCTCGTATCTGTAAATAATAAATTGCTAACTTGGTAAGAAAATATGATTATAGAATGACTGTGCGTATGTCAGCGTTGCTCCACGTTTTCTGCAAGTGTTCTCGTCTTCGATGCGATCCAAGCCGGCGTGTCCCATGCCATGAGCTGACGTAGACGGCTACAGAAATCGAAACCGCAGCCTACGTGATCTGCCGAGTTTAAGACAGCAAAATATCACTTTACGCGGCGTTGCCAGCTCGCACCAGCCGGGCATGGCTTAAGCCAAGTCGTCTGCGAGTGCACGTGTATGCCGGAAACCGGCAACGCCGCCGTACACACTTGAATGCTTATTTACACACAAAAACGTTATACTTTCTCTCTCTAATAATACACTCGTTTTCGCCACGCTTTTTTTGGCGCCTTTTTACTTTTCATGCGTTTTACTTCTGCGATTATTTTTTGCAGTAATTCGAGTGAAATTGTATGTAGTCGACTGTAACCCGTCCGAATTTCGTTGCAATCGGTTTTGAAAGTTTCTGGTCCGCAGTTGCGGCAATACGGGAAATAAAATAGTTTATGACACTGCAATGCAGTGATAACCAAACGCAGCAGTTCCACTAAATATATAAATATGCTTTCTCTGTCTCGCCTACGTGCTTCCGGAAGCGCTTTCTGCTGTTATTTCTCTCTGCAGCTCGAAGATTGGCTCTCGCGCTGTTGCAGCCTGTTGCTTTGACCATTCCTTAATCTCAGTCACAATGTTGCCATTCACTCAAGGCAAGACAGTTTTACACTGTATTATTTATATTTGTGAGATTTGCTATGTAGGAGTGCTAGTAAAAATTTAGGATAAAACCCAGAGCCCGGGAAGGCGCTACGACTGATAAACGCGTTTGTTTGCATAAAAGCAAATTGTGGAGCACATTTTTACAGTTCATCGAGGTTCATGGCACCGGTTATCAACAACCAAATTCGCGCGATAAGAGATAATTGAGCCTTATCGCGCGAGCAGAAAAAACACCACAAATAAATCTTTGCCCCTTCATTATAGTGTTTTGCTGCCAATAACGCCGAGATCAAAATCCGCTTCATCGGCGATAACTTCCTAGAGTGAACTTGTCTTGCGTCTTTAGTTTCACCCTACAATTTATGTTTCGCTCGCCCAGCAGATTTCTGTGAGAAAGTGAATACGTACGAGCGCTTCGCCCACTTGGGCGACTGCAAACACTTGTAGATGCTTCGAGTTGGCGGAAGACAGTTTTGATGGCATTCCGGCGCGTAGTAAAGTGCCTTAAGTAGGCTCTGGAGCCCGCTTTTTTGGAGAATGCGCGCTAAACTGCCTTTCGCACACTTGTGGCCGAATAGTAATGTTTGGGTATGACATGGGGCAAATTTATCTTTTGGAAATCTTTTTTATGAGGGTGGTTGGGCCTTTCAGCCTGGGGTAATGCTCACTAAAGCGAAACGTTAAGAATTAGAAATTTGAGATTTTGGAACCCTACTGATCGGTCCGGCCGGGATTTTTTATGTAGTTAAACAGCTTGTAATTGTTAATTAGTCGCCTAAATTAAACCTGATACCACGAAATTGCGATTTTTCGTCGCGTTAAAAATGTCAATATTTAAACTGTCAAATAAAATGTCAGGTTGAGATCATGTGCGAATTTTGATAAATTCTAAAGGCTGGAAGCTGTTTCATAGTAGTGTTTCTGTTTTAACAAAAATACCACATTAAATAAATATTCATCCATAAATCGTAAACAAACATGCCAATATCTTTTTATCTTAATTAAAATGACATCAAAGTGTGTCGATCTTCATTAAAATGAAATAAAAAATTGAATATTTGAATACCTACTGAAGTATCATTTGGTGCAAAGCGCCTGTTCAATAGATGTTATTCGTCATTTCACACATTGTTCATAATGTACAACGCTCATTAACTTACGTATGCCCGATAAGAACTGACAATATTTTAGATACAACTTTAAAAAATTCGGAACTGAACTTTCAGACACTTGCTCACACTTTGTTCAATGACATTTAAATTTTTTATTCCTAAAAAGCCTTGAACAAAAATGAAATTTCGTTGTGTATTTTGCAGTTATTCATGGTATCTAATATATTTTTATATGACAAACTGTGTAAATAATAATTTGAAAGGAGAATTTCCACATATACTTAATTCAAACAGTGCAATGAAATTGCAAAAAAATATACGTGCTGTAGTCGCGAGAGCAGAAAACAAGGAAAATTATTATGAGCGCACACTGCCATACAACTGCAAAATGTCTTAGAATTTTATTGTTACAAGTTATATTTGGTTTCAATTTTATATTGACATTATTTTTCAGTCTCAGAATTAAAACAAACCAGGTTCGCCAGCTTCAAGACGAGTCTAGAATTCAAATTATTATAGATACGTTATTACATAAAAAACCCAGACTAGATACGGAGATTGTGCAAGCAAAAAAATCTGTAGAGGGCTTTACCCGCAACTTCCCTCGCATGTGGCAGTTTTAAAACAAACAATTTGAAAATATCAAAGGAGAAAAGAATTTAATATTTAAAGATGTTCGACCTGTGTATGTTAGATCCAAAATATGCAATTTTTCGTCAAAAGTAAAAACCTCAGCCATGTGCAAAACATTACTTTTATTTAATTAATAGTTTTCGAGGTAAAGCAAAAATAAGTAGGATTTTATTTGTTTGAAGCTGCTCACCCTGTATATATTTGACCGAAATTTTCTCGGTTACAATCCAGGTAGAGATATAATAATCTGCATGCAGAATATCGTTTTCCTCCAATAAATAGTTTCTGAGCTATACCGCCAACAGATGGACAGACACACAGACAGACGGACGGAATTGAGAAAACTTATTTTTCGTCATCTAGGTCACTAGTCTCCAAACTGTTTTGTTCACGTACCCCCAAGACAGAAAATATAATAATAGTGCATACCCCTATTACTCGTATGTATAGTATGTTTCATTTAAGATGAAGGCACGTACGTGTTTTTTTTATATTTAAGTCTACTATGCAAATTTACCTAAACTTACATTAGCGCTCAAGGAAGGCCGGCTTTGATTTACATTTTTTACCATGAAAAACCTCCAGATACACAATTTTTGCTGCAAAAAGATGAAAAAAAAATTTTTAGAGGTAATAGTAATCGCAATACGGCCAAAATAGAAAAGCATGTAAATTAAAATTTTAACAATTTTGAGGAAAAAACTAAAATTTGCATCCACTGTTTTGTTTTTAAAAAATATGTTAGGGTTTTTTCTTGAGAAAATAAATATTGTTATGCAAGGAAAATGTAAAAATTCAATTTCAAAATATCCTTTACCATTCTCTAGAATTATCGAGTAGCGTATTATTTTTGAGGTAAACTGAATTATTTTACTCTTAGAATTTAAGTGCTAATGATTTCAGTTTTTGTACAATTTTTGAAACAGAAGTTACCCTAGAAAAAACATAAACTATCTCATAGGTAGTAGAAACGTAAAAATTAATAGACATTTTTATTCATACAGAATTATAAAATTTTGGTTCTTTATCATTTTATGTTTTGATCATATTTCGATTATTATTGATTCTAAAACACATAAATGGTTTTAATTTTGGGAATGATGTTTTAATCAAAGATGCCTGCCTACCTTGATTGCTAGGGAATGTTTCTGAAAATTCGCATTTTTAATCGGCTATAATAGGCTGCTATGCAGATTCGGAAATAATCCAAACAGGTAGCTTAAGACCATTAAGGGATTGTAAAAACCACCAAAATTCAAAATCATTATGCTTAAAAATATAGACGATATTAAGGTGACTGCATTTCAAGTGAAACACACTGTATATTCAAAAAGTTGGCAGCTGTAAATGCTTCTACATTTAGCTACAATTATTTGCTCATTGCTGACTGCACCTTCTAAGAATACGTGATAGTGTTCCCGCTATCAATTCCTCGTCTATGTAGTGTTCGTGATTATGTAAATGCAACTTATTATTTTTTAACCTTTAATTAATTTTCTTATTTTATTCTTCACTTGGCGTACCCCCAGTATCGACTAGCGTACCTCCTGAGGTACGCGTACCACAGTTTGGAAACCACTCGGAAAGTGTCTTGTACGTGATTACAATACGCCTTTCATCTTTTAGACGAGAGAAGTAAAAAGGATTTGACTCTATAGGAGTGCTCGGAATCGATTCGGGCGAAGTCTTAAACCCTAATTGAAGTGAGCATCAGGTGGCATAATTTTCGTATCGCCTCGAAGTCGTTGAAGAGACCCCTCGGAAACATGACCCATTTATAAATAAATAATGTTTAGCGCATTAATTTTTTTTAATGCACAATTGCTGGATCGGCGCATATATCAACGAAATTGCCCGTTTACTAGTCTTGACAAAGGTACAGAATAAATTTAGAAAATATACAAAGCAAATAAAATTGGCAAACAACTAATTGCTAGTTACCAACATTAGAATGAATTTAAAATTGACGATAAGCAACCTTCAATGCAGTTTTCGAATACAATGGGACACCCCGGTGGTAACTGCACCCCCAGGTACTGAAAATATGAATATAAAAAGCCTACGTAAAGGTAAAAATAACAGTGTATACCTGAGGTCGTGGACGGCATGTGGGTGGCTTTACTTCCACAATAGCATAAAAATCCTGAATGAAACAGATAAGTGTAGTAATTTAATAATCTCTAACACTAAATCTGCACCTGATTACTTCTAATTTTCAAGATAAATCTATATAGGCAGTAAAGTTCCGCAAATGGGAATCGAATAAACGAAAATAAGATAAAAAGCAAGTGAGACTAAAAAAGGGAAATGTATACGTAGTTAAAATTATTTACCAAAAACTAAATACTGTTGGAAAGCAGTATCGATACAACAATAAAAACAGATAATTAGAACTTACTATCACAGCAACAAAGTAGTAAGAGGGAGGACGATAAAAAAGACGACCAAAGCGAGAAAATAACAAACAGTTATAGGATTGAACCCGAAACAAAAAAGGCAACTAAATTATAAAAAGGAAAATTACTAGACACGAAACTTTAGTACATGGATTTTCCGGGGACGTAGGCAGAAGTAAAGCAAATTAGAATGGTTATGGATAGATAGACACTAGAAACCCAAATAAAAGTAAAGCGGCAACAGCGATCCAGAAAGAAAAGGGCGAAAACTATTTGAAATCGTTTAGCAAACAGCAAAACAAACGTTTAAAATAGAAAACTGTGTAAAAAAATGTGGGTTAAACAGGAAAATACAGAGACAAGACAGGCCAATGTGGAGAAAAGATGGATAGCAAAACAATTATACAGAACTAACAAAGCATATTACAACAAACAGGAAATTATGAAAGTGGCATAGTAAAGAGTTTCTATTGAGAAACAGATATGTAGTATAAAAACAGGAATAGAGAACTAATAAGAGAAGAAGAGAAGACCATTCAATGACGAGTAGAATACGTTTCACAGGTAATAACAACGAAATAGAAAAACAATTGAAGTTGTTGTGAGGACACGAAGAAATAGTACCACCCAGTTATGATGATGCCGCAAAAATAATTCCGAAACTTAGGAATAACAAGGAAAGAGAGGATAATATCTCAGCAAAAGTATTAAAATATGGAGGACAACTAGTGAATGAAGAGATTAACCACTGAATTTATGAAATCTGGGAAAGAGAACAAATAAATACCTAGAAGATGGCTAGAAGAAATAATACATAAGAAAGGATGTACTAGCTTATAAAATACTGGCAAGAAAACGGTAGGTTATCATTTACAAAACTTGTTTCTTTGTTTTATCTGAAAAGAGAAAGTGTATATGTGGAAGGATGATAAGAAAATGCCTAGAAATTCTTATTAAAGATTGTTTATTTGATATTTTGCTGCACATATTTATCTAAAATTGTAATTAAAACAGTAATAGTGTTAAAAATAATTGCGTATAAATTAAAAAAAAAAGAGTGTACAAAATAAAAAAGGTACGGAAAAAACTGCAAAGTGGTTTACATGGAACTTATAACATATAAGGGTAAACATATCTGAACGTTCCTGATAATACCGAAACAATAAAAGAAAACTCGTAGTAATGCGAATTACATACATTTTCTAATAAAAAAGAATTTCCGATGGCATTCGAACTCTGAGCGCGTTTTCAGCCCCTGGGAGGACCCCGGGTGGACCCAATCGGTATTTCCTTTCGGCCATGAACGAGCCTCTATATTCGCCAGCGGATACTCTATATAGGACGTGCTGCTGATCGTTGCACATTGTTGTCGTTTTTACGACATTTACCCTGTATCTATTGGGTCCCATTTTCGTCAAACGTAAAAATCTGACCTACATGCAAAATATTACTTTGATCCATTCCTGAGCTAAAACGAAAATAGACACTTTGCATATATTTAACGGAAAGTATATTCGGTTTCCAACTAGGTAGATATATAATCCGCAAAAAAATATCGCCTTTTCCAACTAATACTTTTTGAGACATGCCGCCAACAGACGGACGGACAGATCAAATTGAGGAAAGATGATTTTCGTCATCTAGGGAGCCTCAAACATGAAGATCTGAAGAAGAAGACCTTGCATAAGGTACGTGTGTGGGTGGCACGTGAGAATAAATAAGAGTGATGTGAATAGACTATAGAGATGCGAGGGAAAATATTTCGTATAATCGTAGAAAGAAGACGGAATATGGAAAAGATGAACTAACCAAGAAGTATTAGAAGAACTAGAGAACGTAGACTGCATAGATGTTGTCAAATGACAGAGACTTAGGCCATATAATAAGAATCGAAAAAGACAGAATACTGAAAAAGATGTTAGGAAGAAAGCTTTTAATCCTACCAGGAGAAAAGAAATAACCAGACCGAAGTGGTTAGATCAAGTACAAGAAGACATGGCAACGTTAAAAACAAAGTTGGAAGAAGATAGTAAATCAAGCCACAGGATTTGATGATTATATAGTGTGATTAGAATTGGTTTGTTTTTACGTGTTTTGCAAGTAATCTGTTAATTATACTTAGAGTGTCATTTACTTTTCACCTCCAAGTTGTTTGTAATATACAGGGTTGGGCAAAAGTTTGAAATATTGCTCCTAGTGGCGTGGGCGACATTGATTTTATCAAAAAAATATCTGTAATATACATGTCGCAGTATTTTTCTTATAATCTTTCTACCAACTCGTATATTTTTTTTATTTTCAAATAAAAACTCAGGATATAGAGCTTTGTTTTCTTTCGCCCTTTTCCGTTTTCAGTAACGTAATATTTGGACATGCTTACCTAACACAATTTATGAGAAAATTGAAAATATTATTATGTTTATCATCAAGATAGAAGACAATGTACGCAAAATTATGTTGTTATTGTTTGCTTCCGGTTAAAATTGTTTAAGTCTTCTTTAGTTGCTTCTCAGAAATTTAATTATGTAACCATGCCCAAATTTTGTACGACTGAATAAGGCAATCGACTACTATACACAAACAAGAAAAAGGGCAACGTATGTTGCCGTTTAGAAAACGAAAGTTTGGTTTCATTTGAAAAAGAAAAAAGTATACCGGGAAAGAACAAGGAAAGTGCTAAGAATATGAAAAACAAATCGAAATAAATCTGACATGTTAAATCAACATCTCAGCATTTTAGAGATGTATCGACTGGTCAAATAAATTTCAAGTTAAGTTTTTTGTGACACATAAACACAATGTAAATTCATTTATAATCAACCAAATCGATCTGAAATGTACTTGATCACTCGATACAGCTGCCTTGCTTCTTTCTTAACCCATATTAGTTCACACTCTTGGACATAGATCTCTCCTAGCTTTAATCTCTATTTTGGACGTTTTGGAACTAGTGTCGTCTATCAATATGCGTTTTGGTCTCCCAGTCCCTCTCTTAGTCTCTCTCGATCTCCACTGTGTAACTTTCATTGTTCATTTGTCCTTGCGATGTGTCCCACCCATCTCCATCTTGATGCAGCTGTGATAAAAAAACAGAAATAATTTACAGGGGGTTGTTTCCACTGTTTCCGTGCAGTGCGCCGATGTGTCCATTGTAACTTTGGAAACAACTTGTGTTTAACTATTTTTCACGATTAATAGTAATACTTGGAACAAAAAACCTGACTTAATAAACATCAGTACATCATCACTACATGCCGTTTAGATCTCTCTCCATTTCTTCTTATTCTTAGCCAATTTACGCCAGTTCCTCTTCTATGTCTTCTCTTTATAGGTTCCGTTAAACATTGTTCTGCTAGCCTTTCTTTACGCAACCGCGATACATGACTCAACCATCGCCGTCTTTGAACTCACATTACACTTGTTATAATCGTTGTCAATACGGCTTCCTTAACTCTTCATATATTGTCTTTCCCATCGTTCCCCGTTCTTTTTACGCAGTATACTAATTCTACTGAATATTGTTCTTTGCCATATTCCCATTTCTTTCTTTTGGATTCAATTTCCATATTTCACCTCCGTCCGTTACTACTGATCTTATAAACGTTTTTTCTTTCTCATTCCTAGTAATATGTTTTGACAGTTTGTCATTGCTGCTAAACATCTTTGTCTGTTGGCACTCTGTACTTCTGTTTTCTCGTCTCTCGTCCAGATAGTTAAACTTATTCGTGTTTTTATTGTATGCCTTTCTTCCTCTGCAATGACCTTTGGTTTTGTATTATTTCTGTTGTTTGTTTTCTTTGTTACCTGAATGTGTTTTGTTTTCTGCTCGTTTATTACTAATTCTTTTTTTAAATGTTAGACCTTACTATAAATGTAATGACATCAACTATGCTAGGCATTGGCCCATTTGATAATATATGGTTCCATTTCTTCTTACTCCCTTTTTCCTTATTGCTTTTTACAATATGATGTTCACTAACATCACAAACAATGTGTCTCTTTACTAAAAATATGTTTGAAACACACCAATTCACCAATATATTTTCAAATAATCCATTGTGTTATATACGAGTACTTCCTCTCGTAAAAATCCAGGAAAATAATATGTAATGCCAGACTTTGTTCGATACTTTTGTCCTGTATCTGTTTCATTGTGTAAATCTGATGCATTACTGGCCTATTTTCCGGTGGGCTGCTCAGTCTGTTTATTAATATAGTAAATACTTTACACACAACGTTCAGCAATGCTATTCTACTGTAATTTTCATATTGGGTCATTTCTGATTTTTTTATCTTGTGACTATTTTTTTGTTTCGAGGTAGAATTCTCCGGCCTGATTTTTCTTATAGTTATTTTCTACCTCATTTAATTCCTCTTATGTATATTTACGTTTCTATTCCTTCCGTTTAATTTATATATTTTTCAATTATTTTAAAATCGATAATGTTTTGCATCATTTCCTTACTGACTATAAATTATGTTCGCGGCTTCCTGTTCTTTCCTTCAATATTGAAGAATGTAGAAATCTTCAATTTGCGATAATGTAATTTCCTCTTCCTGAGTTTCCTGAGTGCCCATTATTTGTGCCTTATACTGTTTCATTATTTAAACTAATTTTAGTAAGATTCATTCTATATATGTACTCGTCACATTCCGAGTTGCTACTGATTCTGTAAATTTTTGCTTTGGTTCCTACTATTCTCCGAAATATTCTCTTTCCGTTTTTCTGTTTTTACTACCTTATTTATTCCGACTAGTAGTAAGTACTTTCGACTATTATTTTGTTTAAATCCCTACCAAACCAGCGCGTGTCCTTCTTCATTGCCTCGATCTGTACCGTAAATCCCCCTAGTACCTGCTTAGTTTTTTGTCACTATACGTTCTTGTATTGTTCCTTTTTCTTAGTCCAGCAGTTTATCGTTTTTTTATTTGTTATGCATTTTTGATTTCCAGGTAAACCGGTTTGCCTTGAGCTTTTTCTTCGTTTGCCTTTTCTACCAATTTTGTACGCTTCTTTCTTCTAATGTGAGGTCCTGCTCTTTGTATACTTATTTTCTTCCTAATTTATACTTATTCTTTATCACGTTATCTATATTTAAAGGTCTTTTATTTCTGCTATTACTACTTTTCCGACTTCGGCTTTTATGTCTAATTTATCCTGCAATATTTCTTCCAACTCTTCCTTTGTATTCTCTTTGCTTTGCGAATTGTAGTCGTTTTGTTTTTCATTTTTCTTGCACATTCTATTCAGCATTGCTATTTTACTGTTTAACGTGGCGATTCTGACTCACTTGAACTTATTTGTGTTTCTCGTATTGCGCAAAGAAAGCTAAAATGCTTACTGCAATGTACTCCCATATCGTATTTTGTTATTACAGCGTATGTTACACGCAATTGAAATTGTGAGCTTAATTGTTACATGCAAAGCAAGACAGTTTTCATTACCGAATATTCAATACAAAATCTTCTTCATCTCTGTTCAAATTAATTACATACGTTAACATTGTTGCGATAGCATCATGTTTCACCCAGGAAAATATATTGAGTTATAAAAGTTTTAAAAATGTAGTATCAAAATGTTGACAGACGTCCTTTGATTTACATTTATTTTCACATATCATGTCGAAAGTTGTGAAAAGCACACTTAAAGAATAGCAAGTAGCTTCCTTACAATGTTACAATACGTTTTTAACCCATGGTAATAAGATTTCATTTTATTAATCCTAGTTATGATTAGGAATTGATACTTTTATATTTTTAATTTTAATTTAATTTTGCTGTTAATAAGGAATTAATTACTTTTTTGAAATAAATGTATGGACTCTTTAAGGGATTTTGCGATATTTAAAAGTTGTACTTGCGTTATTGATATTGATCAAGTCAGCAAACGTCACTGCTAATGCTCACGTAGTTGTTTATGAAAATTCAGAGAAATGACGAACTTGCTCATTTTTCTTTTGTTTTCATAGATAAAACCGGCTTCTAATGAAGAAACTACTTTATTCATGCAAATTACCATTATCTCTAGTGGCGTGAATCACGAAGATTGCTTGACGTCATGTATAGAACTAATTAATACAATTTCTTGTATACCCGATAACCTTTCATACACTTTGATGATCCCCTAGTTTCTTTGTTGTTGTTTATGCATCCAGAATTCGTTGATACCTAATCCTAGTTGCGAGAAAGTTATGTAAACCACATTAATTGCAAGCTCTGCTTAAAAACCCCATAAAAGCAGAAAAACGGCTCAAATTTCCTGGGGTACGTACAATTCATTATAGCAAGCCCCGCCCACGGACACTAATTTATTAATAACTACATCCAAGGCTACGAGCTCGTCTGGGCAGAAAAAAGGAAGATTCGACCTGCGGCGGTAATGACTTTCTACCTCGGTTCCGAAATCGGCCTGTTGGCAACCTCTGGTTGGAAACCGCGCGAGGGTAGCTCAAAAATGGCCATCGAGTTATCAACGTCCGACCCTTTTCAAATAAAAGACGCCTGACCTACAAATATTCCCCGAACCCGCCAAGAACCTTGGGTTTTTTGTGGATACACACGTAGTAGGATTATAGCCGTCCCTTTTAACCTTTTTATTTCCATCAAACCGGAGTGCGTAATTTCAGGTTTTGTAAAAGTGGACGCTTGTTTTGTTTACGTGAGGACAGCAGATTCCCTTTTGTAGGCGTTAATCTGACGCGGATTGTTTACTTAGGAAAATTTTGGAAACAATCGTGTGCTGAGTCAGAGGACATTTATTTATAGCAACTGATTGTTGAGAAAAAAGATTTTGCCCTTAGAGTAATTACTGGCGTTCATCGTTGTGTTTATTAAAAATTTTAATTAGTATGTAATTTGATTTGAACGATGCTGAGGTCAAGATCAGTATAACCTGAAAAAAGGGAACAATTCTGTTAGCACTTTTAATCTATCTTGTTACACCGCATATATTGCATTACATATCTGACCGTGTGCATGAGTTATTTGCTGTTATTATTAATCTAAGCGAAATTTGGAATGAAGGAAAACATATGGGAATTGTAGAATTAATGCCTTGCATTCCTTACAAAAAAATCGTTCCTCAAAACTTTTAGTAAACTGTGCCCCCTTCTGGATCATTCCATATACTGCAATGGTTCACTGCCCATAGCAATTCTGATTGCCTAATTAACTTAATGAATAAGGTCAACATGAGCACAGAATTAAATTTTTATTTATTGCAAGATAATCAGTACTTTACATTAATGAATGCGCTTGATGTTTGCAGCAGTAATTAATAATTTGAGGGATAAAAGTTAGCATGAAATAAGGTTTCAGAACGGTTACTTTTAAGAGTTTCAGATATGATTAATGTTCGGAAGGGTTAATGCAATTTAATTTGTAACTGACGGAGTTAAGCTTATTAATATCAAATAAAATAATACAGAATGATTTGTTAAATACAGAAAGAATATGAGCGTTAGTTATTAAAAGTGTAAGCCAGGAAACGGCAAATTAGCATAAAGGTAAACGAAACAGTGCTAGCAAAATAATGATTGCAAATGAGCCATGAAAAATGGAAGGCACCCGATCGAAAGATAATTATTTGTGAGACGCTAAATGAACTCCAAGTGAATCAGTGCCAGGGGGCCGTAACTAAGCAAACTTTTATTGTAGGCAAGCCAACATTTTTGCACCCCTCAGTAAAAAAAAACAATATGTGACAAAAAATTATAATGATACTGTATAACTTCTATATTTATCTCCGAATATTGGATGTAATGTAATCAACCAAACAGGTAGATATTAAAAAAAAAATCCCAACATTTTTTATTCAAAATTTTAAAAATAACAACCATGATAAAATAACAAAATACTTACGACACAAATAAAATGAGAACGGAAACAAGATTAGAACACACAATTCTAATTTAAAAAAGTACATATTATTATGTAGTCGGTAGAACATTATACAAATCCTTATATATAAACATATAGTGTATCTGCGTCTCTGCGTCACCATTTCATCAGCGTCATTTATTGCGCAACTATAAGCATATGCATTTACATTTACCAGTGAACGTGAGTTCAAATCCCACTGGCTGCAATTTTTTTTTTAAGTTCCAAATTAAGCATTAAGGTATTTTTTATCTATTTCGCAGATAATGTTGAAGACTTCAGCCATAATTCGATCTAGCAAAAGTTGCTTTTCTGTATTAAAAACGTTGAAAACATTTTCTTTTGTAATTTTTTATGTACAATTTAATTTTAAAAATGCAAAAATTATTTTAATTAGAATAAGACCACCTTTGTGGTGCGCTCAAAAGCTTGTAAAGACATACCAATATGTTAAAATAATGCAATAGAAACAAATAATTACATATTATTATGCGTAGTAATAGTAACATATGAATGGAGAATACGGTTCTGTACTCGCAGCCACACTGTCACACTGTAGTAATCAATATATTTAAACCGTGAAGCTTTTTTTGTTGGCACGTAGTTATGTGCCTTGCGTCAGGCCGATTTCGATATTTCATTTTTTAAATAAAAGCTGTTATTGTGTAGGGTCGCAGAAGTGTCTTAAATTGAACAAATACTGACGGGAAAGTGATTGTAGTGAAAAATACCATAGTAGTAGAACAGTTCAACTCTCAAAATCGGTCTGTGGTGTTTTGGTGATTGTTGGAATGGATCACTTTACCAGCGATGCGCCCAAAGCAGTGATTGTATACAGTGTGGAAATAAAGTAACGGATAAATTCATTAACTTTGTTAATATTAATTTTTATGAAAACATCTTAAAGGGGTATAGCGATTTTAATTACAGAACATACTCTACAATCACATTTATGTTGCTACGTCATTTGTTTTAAAAGTTATGACGTCATCGACTCTTTTTTAAATGACGTCCTGTATTTTTTATTATTGATTTTGGTAGTACTTTTTATGTTGTTTTCAATGATATAAAATTGTCTATATGTTACATTCTCTTAAAGTTTAAATATTAAAAACCAATGAAATGAGCAAATAAATCTCGTTAACTACGTTTCACGGAAAGTCATTGGCAGCACATTTATTTTCATTGAAATTTAAAAAAAACAATTGAAAAATACAACTAGAACTCCATTCAAAGTTAATCCACCGGTAACTAGATTTATTTTGCCCATTTCATTGGTTTTTAATATTTAATATTTAAGACCATTTTTCTCGATTTTTTCAGATGTAACATATTGAAAATTTCATATCATTGAAAACAACATAAAAAGTACTACTGAAATCAATAATAAAAAATATAAATTGTTACTTAAAAAAAAGTCGATGACGTCATATCATGAAAAACAAATTACATAAGAAACTGAAAAGCAGCTGAAAATATTCCTTATGGTCAAAATCGCTACACCCCTTCGAGATTTTTTTCTAAAAATAAATATCGACGAAGTTAATGAATTTATCCGTGACTTTATTTCCACACTGTACTATGTAATATGTGCAATCATTCGACCCGCTCCAACACTTGTTTAAAATTTAAGTTAGTTTGTCGCACTGCTTATTTAAATTGTTTTAAAAATGGAAACGTTTTTATAATTAGAATAAGGCCACCTATGCGATGAGCTCACAAGCTAATAATTCTAATGTTTGATTTGATATAGATTAGAACGATATAATAAACGCCGTTACAATCTGGTAGACATTTCCTTTGCAAATTGCACAAGACAACGTAATGTATCGACTACATTGGACACAATTCGCATTATTATAATTAGCATAATTTTTACTATAATCGTTAATACATATTACAAATTAATTTATTTGCCCACTTGTTTATTTGTTTTTATTAGTACGAAAGAATTTTTTTCAGTGCCATTTGGGCGCCCCTTGCCGTTTGCGCCTGTAGGCGGGGGCCTACTCGGCCTATACCTAGTTATAGACAAAAGTGATTTAAAAGTAGAGCAAGTGTAGTAACATTTATTTCAAGAAAAAGACAATTTTAGTAGTTAGGCAAAGACATGACGTCAAAACTGTAGTCCATAAGGTCAAACATGTTACCAATCCTAATTTCTTTTATAAAAACTGAAAATCTAGTTGCTAAGTGACATGACAGTCTTTTGTTAATAATAACTAAACAAGCCCGTAAAATTTGTGTTGCGGCCAGATTGAGCTCCTCAATTTATCACATCAAATTATAAATAAAAAGTCTGTTTTTTATTACCTCTACAGGTAAAAAACCTAATAACAGAGATTACAAAAATATAAAGAAACATATATTGCGCTACTAAAAAACATAATAGTGAATTACAAAAGGGAATAGATATTTCAATATACAAATGCATACAGTTCGAATACCAGAAGACTCGAAAATAAAAAAATCGAAAAAAGGAAATCGAAACACTAGAAAAACCTGAAAAAAAAACAAAAACCAAAAAATCAGGAGGATCAAGAACCAATAACTAAATAGAAAGCAATCAATAACCGTAATATTAGTTTATCATTTTTGAATAGAGACCGTAGGGTAAACCAAGATCTAAATTGATGTTGGTTTGATACAGCTCATTTCTAGTCGCTGCATATCAAGCATGGGAGTGTGTACTGAGTAAGTGACCAGGGGTATATTAAATATGAATAAAATTTAGAGGTTATCTAGACGTTATCAGATGGAAATTGTGCATTTGCCCGAATCATTTGAGAGTATTTGTCATACGTACAACGAGTTAGTTGTCACACAAAGTTTTTCTTAATTTTATGAACCTACACCCTGAACCAAGTTTGTCTCATGTTCTACGGATGTCAGGTCATTTTGTATTTTAATTAGCCACCTAGGCTTTAGGGCAGCGTGCCCGTATGTTAAACCCTTTTAGTTACTTATTTGGCTTCATCGCCTAATTCCATAATAATGATTTTGCACATATTTGGCCTCAAGCGCAGTATATCTCGTCATCCGGGGCACCCCTTTGTTGGTACTTTGACAGCCGGGTGTTAACGCTCGCAAGATTTCCGAACCTTCTAGAAATCACGCTGTTGAGGCGACTGCGAGGCATCGCGCTCTCTTTGTCACCGGAACTTATTTGTTTTATTGGGCGCATCGCCATTGGCCGTCGAGAGTCACGTGGTAACGCCGTTTTGGCTCACGCCACTTCGAGCGTCCTAACGCTTCTTGCTTGGGCCATTCAGCCGAGAGCCGTCGATCTAAGAGGTCGGATAGTGTGTGTGTTCGTGCGGCGCTCCCGCCCTTGGCGGGGGCGTCAGCCTTTTCCCGTCTCGTGCTGCTTCAGCAAGTGTTTGATAAACTGTTTCGCCTTAAGCGAGAGTGGCAGTTCAACTCAGGCCATTGAACAAGGGAGGTGTGTGTCGTTTAGCGGCGATCTTATTACGCCAAGGCGTAGGTGTGATGGAATTCCATGCCCGGTTCTACGTCGTCACGTAAGGGAGTGTTCCCTTTAGCTCGTTGTGCGAGGATTCCGTTGAGGTAGGACATCACTTGGGCTAGTTTTGCCGTCGTAGCGGCGTTTGTTGAAGCGCCAGCCTTTGTCGCCATTTTGGGCGCATCCAGACCATTCACACGTCGGCCGTATTAGCGGCGAATTAATTGCCACAGGCAACCTGTTTCCCGCCAGCTGGACCGCATGCCGATCTCTTGGGCCGTCACCAATAAAACTAAGGTATTTGTAACCATTGAATCATACTAACTTCTTGTGCGCGAGCTTTGCGCTTAACCATGTGAATAATTGCTGAACTCTTGGCATACGTGCTGTAAGGCGGCATCGCCAGTTTGGTCGCAGTAAAATTGCATGTGCGCGAACTTGATGTGAAATCATATGCATCGTTAAAAATGTACCCTTCGCATCTTAAATTGTTGTCGCGAAGTGGCGTGGCTCGTTTTTAATCTAATCACTTCCCTCACTTGGGCTTTGCTGTGTTTTCCCAAATTATCATGTGAGCCAGATCACTCCTTATCAGGGCGGTGCCATATTCGCCAAGTTTTGTGCGAGACCTTTCGTATGTTAGCAACGGCGTCATGTTCGACTCGTTGAGTGTTACGCGAAGTTATCGATCGCTTGGGCGGCGTAGCACCAGCTGTGTCATATTCTAAATTCGCCTGCGGGCGTTAGGCTATGTAAGCCCCCTTTTCGGCCAAATATATCTCAGTAACGCGGCCCCTTTTTGCCTTGCGAATTGGGTTTCTAACTAATTCGCCGCATCTCTTTGCGGCGCCGGATTCTGCCGACAGCTACGCTGTTCGCGTCGCCTTTGCGGTTGCATAACTCGATTTTTATGAACAAACGTTCCCTTTGTGGGACTCATATGTCAAACTGCTCTTGATTTTGTACAGTTATGGGTGTTGTTTAGTAACAGTAGTGCGCCCATCAGCTGATGCTTATTTATAAGAATTAACGCAATGTTTGCGGCACGCTTTGCTGCGCCAATGTAAGAATTGAATAATAGACGCTTATCTAATTAAGAGACGCTTTATTCTTGGTCGATTTGTGCATGTTCTGTTTCAGCGTGCGCCCATCATTGAGGAGATAAATGTACGGTGGGCCAGTGAGATCAGAGCGTGCAGGTAAGCTTGGTGGTGACATTGCCGTGGCTGAAAGATCCCCATTTCATGATCTAAGTATTTTTGCCATCACGAAATCGTTGTGTGAGTTTATAATTCACGAGTACCCCTATCGACAGAGTGTCTTGAATACTTCGCCCCCGTCTAACCGCCCAGGCCCGGTTATTCGGGTTAAGACAGGCTTGGTGGCGCCCTCTTTATTTTACCGTTATTTACCGACCCTCTGGCCGTTACCCTTAGATAATCTCGTTAAGAACCCGCCCAACTCCACTGAAAGTGTAGCCGACCTATCTTGTTGCGGCTGGGTAGCGGCCTAGGAGAACTTTCGTCCCGATTTCGTCCATTACGGCACGCGCCGGCCGTTTCGTTTATGTATGAGCCGGTGCGGTGTCGTAAAGTCAGTTTAAGACCGTAACACGGAGCTAAGCCCGAATTTACTGCGGATAGATAAAATAAGGAAAGGGCAATAAACCATTTACTTGACGTAATTATTATGACACTTTCAATTTGTCCTGAGTTTGACAGGCAGGTTCGTATTTGAATCTAATACATATTATAAAGTGTAGTATCCCTTGACATTAATTATTATTAAAAAAATATTATATACTTTATTAGGCAGGACTATTACAATACCTTGTCCTTAATAGAAAATGGGAGTTTAAAATCACATAACTTATCGATATTTTTTCCTATACCTATATGTATCACAACTAAGAAAATCTAAGAAACTTACTGAGGAAATAACCTGGGAGGAAATAAGAAAAATTCTAAAAAAAATCAAAACAGGGAAGCAAGTGGGGGAGGCGAGCCGACATAGACCCAGAAAAGATTAATGGATTAGAGAAGCAGGCAGAAACTAATTGTTGAAAATTTATAGGAAAGCATGGGGAACGAATGCAATTCCAAAAGATCGGGAGGGCAACTTAATTATTCCATTATATAAAAAACAAAAGAGGCTGATTAGGGATAACTACATAGTTATATACCTAACTTACTTTACTTTAGCCAGTGACGCTATAGCCCTTGAAGGGCCCTGGTCTTGTCGATGATCTTAGCCCATTCTTCTGTGTAGAAAGCTTTCTGTCTCCATCTTCTCACCCCTAGCTGACACAAATCCGTTTCCCTATCTTCCAAACATCTTTTTCTGGGACGTCCCCTTCTCCTCCTTCCTTCGGCCTTTCCTGTGAAGGCTCTTTTCGCTGTGCGATTCCAACCCATGACCCCGCCACCTTAATCGTCCATTTTGACTTCTGCTACCAGATCTAGTTTTTCATATACATTTTTTTAATTCGAAATTTTTTCGTAGTCGCATTTCTCCGTTAACCTGCACTGGTCCAAATATTTTTCGCAACACCGTATTGTAAATATCTGGTCTGCTGTAGATCTGTTCCGGTGAAAGCCACATTAATAATCACCTAGGATTTCTTTCACGTATGGTCCCAGTCTTCTTGCTAATATTTTAGAGAATACTTTATATGTCGTGTTAAAACGATACGCCTCTATAGTTGTTACGTTCCGCCTTGGCCCCTTTCTTATATCAGAGCTGAACCCCATTCTGTCGGCATTATCTCCTCTTTCCACACTCATGATTAGGGTACGAATATTGTCAAATAGCATTTTGCCTCTATACTTCCACATTTCTGGTCTAACCCTTTCTACTACTGGTGCTTTTTCGTTCTTTAGGATTTTAATAGCATTTTCTACTTCTTCTCTGTTTGGCAATGAGGCTTATTCTACTGGACCAAAAATTGTTTCGATCTGCACTTCTACATCTTCTGCTTGCTCTCTATTTAGCAGTTCTTGAAAACATTCTGCCTACGTTTTGATTATACCCTCTTGGTCACTGATGGGTTTTCCTTCTTCGTTCTTATAGATTATAGAAAGATGCTCTTGGTTGAAAGGCATTTTCCTTTTCATCGATTTTTTTGTATATTTCTTTATCCTGTTCTTTTCATATTTTCTCTTCTTCCTTCTAATTTTTTTCTTAGCTTCCCTTCTATTAGTTTTGAATTCTTCAACGTTAGCTCTTATCTTTTTCATTAGTATCTTGATTCTTGCAGTGTTTCGTTCCTCGGCCAAATGTTTCGCACCTTTTTTCATACCAGTCTTTCTCTTTCTCGAAATACTCATATCTCTGCCGCTTGCGTAACCATCTGTTTAATGTCCTGCCACTTGGATTCCACTGATGTTCCTTCTCTCTCCCTACCAGGTAGTAAGTTTTCTGTACTCTTATTGTGCTACTGCTTCATGTGTCTTCCCTTTCCACCTAGTCCATATATTGTGATTGTGATAGTTGCAGACTAGGACTGCCGATCTATTCTAAAAAAAATATTAAAATTATTATCTTTGGAATAAAAAGACGGGCTTTAATGTGAAGAAGGGTGCCATACAGTTAATAAAGGAAGAACTACGAATAGGTATTAGAATTGGTGAGAAGAGTCTGTACTAATTGGGTTGACTGGAGGAGCTGTGGTGTGGATTTCTGTCAATACGTAGATACCTGTAATGGGTATGCTGGCATATACTTATTAATGGATTAATTATAACCTGGAACGGGAATTGCTGGTTTGAGTTCGTGCGGGTCGCAATAGAGGTGAGGACATCTGTGAATCGGATTTTCATTGGGCTTGCTGTGACAAATTCATTATGCGGAGTGGTGTTTATGGAATGGAATGGGAGGATTGGATACCGTGTTGATTGCAGTAAAGAAGGTTACATCTTGGATTTGCAGTTTTATGTAATAAAGGATCTACCAACTAGGAAAGCTGGGTGACTTTTGGAGTAGTAATATACATGTGACGAAATAGCTTGGTTATATTTTTGCTGTTTTTCTACAGGAGAATTGGATTCATTTTAAAAGTGGAAGATATCCAGGTATATGTCATTAATAAACATTAATTAGTATTAACAGTGGAATAATCAATTACTTACAAAAATACTTACTCTTTACAAAATATTGGAATTGATTTGTGTTAAATAAATATAAATTCAGCTAAGTGTTAATATTAGTAAGTTGACAGTGACAGTTGAGTGATTTAAAGTCATTCTGAAATAACTTGTCAATAACCAAACATTTTATACAATAATTTTGATAGAATTTTCTAAGCGAGTACCCCCCTGAGATGGGATGTTTTGTTATAATCTGAGCTAGCCAAGTCAAAGAAATAAAATAAAATATTAGGGCAAATATGTTATTTAAAGTATTTTGAAGTGAATGAATAAGAGTAATTTAGTAGTCTATTAGAGATTACTATTATATTGGCTTACATAGTAAAGTCAATACTATATCAATATATTGAACTAGTACTGCTGCTTTTCCCCCTTTTTCATTTTAACTAGATAGTTCCTTTGTCGGCACTTGATGCGGACCAGGAAGTGGTCAGTATCCATGTCGGCCATTCGATCGCTTCTCACATCCATTTGTCCGATCCATGTCTTCTGTCAATTGCTACATCATCAATATGGTTTCGTGTTTTACGATTTGGGTGGATCCATGTCTCATTCTGCACGTTCTTATGTGGAAAATATGTGCTGTTGAGTGTAATTCTTTTGCTGGTAGCGAAGTTAACGAGTTTTATGTCGTTGTCGTTGCTTTCTTGATCTGAATGTTGTTTTCTTTCTATCTTTGCGTTCAAATCCCCTAATAATATCTTCGAATCGCGTTGTGGTGCTCTACCATATGCTTGTTCTAGCTGCCTATACAATTGATCTTTTATTTCTTCTTTTGCTCCGCTGTAGGCGCGTTATCACATATCATTGTGATGTTAAACAGCTTGGCTTTAACTCTTAGATTGCAGAGTCTGTCACTGATCGCATTTAAACCGATGATGGCCTGTTAAATTTCTTTCGTTCCCGCAAATTCTGTCCCAAATGTGTTTCTGCTGCTTCCACTATAAAAGATCGTATGTCTACCAAAATCTAAAATATATTTATTTTTCCGTCTGACCTGCTGCAGTGCGTATATCTCGATTTGTTAAGCTGTTCCTTCAGTCTTATTAGGGCACCGGGTCTGTTAAGACTTAGGACGCTCCAAGTTGCAAACCGCAAATCTCTATCCAAACTCTTTCGCTTAGGTTGTCGTCGTATACCCGTCCGGATAGTCTCATCTTTAGATTTTTATAACAACTAGGTTTTACATAGTTATCCCTTCCCTAACCCTCCTTCTTGGCCTGGGCTTGGGACCAGCAGGGTGCCGCAATGCAATCGTCATACCCTGGCGAGGTTTATATGCCTAACGACTGTGCCTGTGCTGCCTTTGACACAGTTGGTAAAAGAAAAATATGGGAGATAATGCAAGATATATGATACATGCTAAGAGTTCAGTTAAATGGAAAAAAATCAAAGCATTTAAAATGAAGAAAAGGATAAAGCAAGGAGATGGTCTTCGTTCACTACTATTCATCATTTAAATGTTCGAGATATTTAACAATGGAGTTCTAGACGCGGATGACATCGTATTAGTAGCAAATTTTCAAAGAAACCTACAGTCACTAATAGACCCATTGGTAGAAGAAATATAGAATATGGGAATAAAAATAAATACAAAAAACTTAAATTATATGCTAATAAACCAAAAAAACAAGAGAAGAAAAAATGAACCTGAAAAGGAAAACAACTTGGATTGATAAGAGCATACGATTATCTAGAAGTCATGATTATAAATAATGGTAAAATGGACCTGGAGATAGCAAATTGAGTTAAAAAGACTACAATAATATAATACTCGCTATACAAGATAATTGTTGTTAAGAAATAAATAGATAGAAGAATTAAAAATTAAACAGGTATTGAGCACAATCATGATACCAACGTTATCAAATGCAAATCAATCATGGGTGTTGCAAAATATACAGGGAAGACAAGCGATTATGAGAGAGTCATTGAACCAAGAACCGATATTACAACAATTGAATAAAAGAAAGCTAAACTGATATGGACGCCTAATCAGGATGATCCAAGATAGACTAATAAGGGAAGGGAGGCGATGGAAGTAAAAAGATGACCCAAAAAAGGAAAAGAAGTCCAAGGAATACCTGGCTGGAACAAGTACAGGAGATAGGTAGAGCAAAAGGGAAATGAACGAAATTAAGGAGATGGTTAAGAATAGGAAGGTTGAGAAGAACTGGACACAAAGAGTTTCGAGAAGATCATGTTAGAATTAATATTAGCTTTTTTCCATGCAAAAGGGTTTAAAAGTACTATATCAAATTGTTATAAACACGACCTACTGGAAATACTTTTTCCAATGATCATGCGAAATGGAAATACCTACAGGCAATGTGCATAGTACTGTAGCTTCTCCCTTAAAGTGAAACTCTGAATCAATTCTAAAATTACTAATGCTGGTTAAAACAACTAACAACAATTTTTGCACTTCGAATTAGTTTCATTAATGTGCAAATATTTGCAGTACTACGTGGTTGATTAGCGTGTGGTTAGTGCATATTTAGCCTTAAATTTAGTTAAAAATAATGTTTATCAATAACTTTTTATTTTTTGAATCATTTTATCTCTACGTAATTTTGTTGTTTGATTATGAGGAATGACGCACTGTCATTATCACATGGTCTTTGAATCTTAATAATTTTTGTTTTAGTTGATAATACTGAAAAACTCCTTAAAACAGATGTTATGTAGTTATGTGTTTTCTGATTTTATCTTTCATACACCATTAATCAGATATAAAAAGTGCAAATATGTATTTAAGCACAATTGCATTTCTGAAGGCGACCAGAGAAGATACCAAAATCGGTAGTGTAGTGGTATAACTAGAACAAACAAAATTGAAAAAAAACCTCTGACAAAGTATAGGTTACGTAAGCAAACAGAATACAGTGATTTCAGAAAACTTAGAAATGAACAACCAAGAGAGAAAGTTATAATCCAGGAAATTAACGTGTAGTACACTTTCATCCTCCATTTTACTACTTGGAAGGTGGTCTGTTCCATAAAGAGGAATTTCATTAAAAATCTGTAATAAACGTATAACTTTCTCTAATACGTTTATTTTTCAATTTAATAGCCCTTCTTTTCTAATAAAATAGAATTTTATAACTTGCTTTATTTAATTATTAATATTATTTAGATTTTTTCTTCTGCACCAGTAAAATGCAATTACATATCAGGCAGCACCTCCTCTTACCGCCGTGCATATTCGTCGCAAATAATAGAATTATTAATCATAAAATAATACGCTTGCGGGTAAAATTGTGCGGTTTTACTTTAATAGCGGGAAATGAATGACTCGTTCTATTAATAACTAGAGATAACGAGTAGCTTGCGACAACTAGAACTTGCTGCTTTATTTGTTGTTTTTCTTGTTCGGAGACATTAGGAATTTCCCTTTGACTTTTACAGATTCTATTGAATGGAGTATTTTCATTATAGTTTCTTCTTTATCTTTTTGAACTGCTTAGGTTGAACGTTATGGCTTTCCATAATGTTCTGTGTGTGGCCAATCTCCTTTAACTATCAATAATTGTTCTAATTCTGGCTTGCTGCTTTACTACACGTAAGTAAATAAAATAACTAACATATACAGATACAGAATTGCCAAAACAATCATACTATACGCTCACGTGACTGCCAATGAAATGAAGGAGCGGTTCAACGTCGCATACCCTTTCTATACGGTGCTAGCTATTATCTAGTTCTTTCGAAATTTGGTAAGCTTTTACCTGCTTCATTTCCCTGACAATGAGCAGTTCTTCGAAGGATCAGGATGCCCGCGAGCTGTTCCAATGCCCTTTTTATAATATATTTAAAATATATTTTTATTGTTTTCCAAAGTCATTGGGTACCCACTAAAGCCTAACTGGAGACTGCAGAAATGAGATTGGAGAAGTTATTGGACTACTAGTAATTAGAAAGAGTAAGAAGTGAAGCCCCCGGGTGAGCCTGGAACTTTTAAAGTTCGCGTCCCCAGGTGGCGGATTGGCGAATGCCCTTTAGATTAAAGGGAAGGAGGGAAATACAATACCTCCCGCGGACCAATAGGGAAAGTAGCGTCTGACCCAAGATGGGCGGCTACAAACACCGTCAGTACTCTAGAGGAGCGGCTGGACCACTACCTGGTAGAAGGTATAGAATGCATGCACCAAGCCGTCTAGTCAATGTGGTGTATTAGACTAAATGCCTCCAGTGAAAGAATTTAATGAAGAGAAAAAGACAAAATGGGCACTCAGTCTCAAGGTACCCAAGGCAGCGGGAAGATGAGCGAAGAGGCACCATAAATATATGCACGTATAATGTCAGATCAGTAATGGCAGATGACAAATTAAAAGAACTGCAGTACGGGGTGGCAAAAATTAATTGTATATCATAGGACTTAGTGAAACCAGAACTTTTACAAGGTTCAGCAAGCTACATCTGATGGCGGAGCAGTTTTGTTGAATAATACAAAATTAGCAAACAACTCATACACCTTGTAGAAAAAACATACCGAATTATATACGTTGCGTAACAAACGACTTCCGGAATTGGACCGTGCCATTATTGAAGTCGAAGGGTTGACTCAAAAGAGCATGGTAACTCAACGTGTAAACCACGCCAGAGGCGAAACTCTTCTATGAGTTGGTATAATAAAACTAGCACCAAGATATCGTTTCAAAATAATAGAAGTTTAATAAATCCACTGACTATGAAGAGGAAGCTGAAAATTACTATGAAGAAGTAATAGCAAGCTTAGCATGGTTATAACTTAATATTGGGAGATCTAAATGCAGAAATAGGAAGAAAACAAGAAGAAGCAGAAACGAGTGTGAGGAATTGTGGTACAGGTAACAGAAATGAAAGAAGTAATGTGCTGATAAACTTTTGGAACAACATTTATTCGGTCGAGTCCAGATGGACAAACCAAGAACAAAATGGATTTTATTATTATTTCATTTCGTAAATATATCATAATGGATGTTCGGAATAGTTTTAACACGGCCAGTGATTATCGTTTAGTAAGATGCAAAATACAAATTCTAGATTAAACAGGTTAAAAATGATGTAACAGTGAACATCACATTATAAAAAAAGAAATGTATAGAGAAGAATTAGAAAAACAAACCGATATCGCCTATGTATACGAAGGGGGCTGCATGGACGTAAGACGAGAAGATATCGAAAGCAATAAATAGTAAACAGTAGAAAAAGAGTACAAAAGAAAGAGAATAAACTAAGTAACGCCAGCAATAGAAATGATGGAGGAAAGGAGAAAATGGCATAAATCCAAGCAAGATACGCTGCAAATAAATAAGAACATGCAACTCGATAAAAAGGACCTACAAATATGGCACGAGGGAAAAATTGACAAAACGCTTAACGCGGATAGTTAAACAAAAGAATGGAAAAGGTACCGAGTATTCGACCTCGATTAGGGATTCAAATAAAACACTAATCACTAGCCAAGGGGGGATATTTCTAGAGTTATATTTTATATAGCTATAGCTAGAAAGCTAAGGGTGAAGTTCGAAGACAAGAAGATTACAAACATGAATTCAGAAGATATTCCGAAATAGAGATATTTGAAATAGAAACCGCATTAAAAGTCTTAAATAATAATAAAGCAGCGGGGGAAGGTGGCGTAATGAGACGTTGACAGATGGAGGAATTACATTATTAAAACATCTAAAAACACTATATAATGAATGCTTACACGTAGGTAGCATACCCTCAGATTGGAACAATGTGATCTTAATATTGCCATATAAGAAAGGGGATAGAACTAAGCTGTAAAATTATAGACTCATCAACCTCCTCTTACAATTATACACCCACTAAGGTTCTGACAAACAGACTCGTTAACAACTTAGACCAATATCAGCCTCACGAACAGGCTGGCTTCAGAAAAGGTTTTAGTCCAACGATCAGAGGAAATTCATTTACAGATGAACAAGGAAAAACAACAACCATGTGCAATGAGGGAATAAACCAAAATGACCACATCAAAATATCTGACGTGGTAATAGACGAAGTAGGAAGGTACATAATATTTGGGATAAAATATAAGCTTGAAAAAGAACGGTCCGGATGAAGAGATAAATATACGGTTTGAGTTGGGGGGGGGGGCAGCATTTGGTTGCTAGAGAGGTATATTTAAAAGCAAAATAGATCAATAATTAAAAACAAGAGTATATAACCAAAACCTACTTCCAGTTCTCACATATGCCGCTGAAACCTCGATCCTAACCAAGAAAATTAAATCTAAATTGCCATATATTGTGTACAACATTAAGATATTGTAAAGCCAATGGGTAGATCAGAGAACAAACGAAAGTACAGGATATAATAGAGAAAATCCTTCAACAGAAGTGGCAATGGGCTGGACAAATCGTACGAGCAACCTATGATAGATGGGCAAATATACTAATGCAATGAAAACCCAGATTTTGATGAAGATTTAGAGAAATACCGCCAACGTGGTGGCCGGAGGATGTCAAGAGTTGCACACTACGATTGGATCCAGAAATTATAAGCCAGACAACGATGGAAATCTCTAGGAGAGGCCTATATCGGAAATGGATTGATATAGGAACGATGGTGATGATCACGAAGAAGAAGAAGAAAGAAATACTAAAGACCAAAAGCAGTACTTGTGATAAATATGGGCTTCCATTAAACGTATGGGAAAGGGTACTAAATAAACAGAAAAAAGGCTTTACAGAAACTCGTGCACATAAATCAAAGAGGGCCAAAAGAGAACAACTGAGACACATCGAAAATAACAAGCTAGAGATATCACAATAGTCTTGAAATGGAGGTGATCCATCATGCTAATAGTGGAGGTGTCTTGATACGAAGCAATAAAACACAGTAGTTTTCTCCACGTACATTTATTAAAAAGGCGACATGTTTCGAAACCAGACTGGTTTCATCTTCAGGCTAAAATGATCATTGGTAAAAATGGTAATAAACTATGTGTTCCAAATTATAGGTTAAATGAGGTTATGTTAAGCGCTGAAGGCGAGGTAGTAAACATTCATAAAGAACACCACATTGGAGAAGAAAATTAAATCAATAGCCAGCAAACTACGTTATAAAGATCGTTAATATATGTGGGACTTCAAACTATTTTTTTTTGTTCTTGTTTCATATACAGGGTTATTCACGTAAGATGACGAGCCTGACCAGGTAAAAAATGCAACCCAAAATACGATTTATAAAGCTGTCAAAACTGACGCAAAACCTAACCTGCTAATCTCGAATTTGACATACACTTACAGTGCCACCAATGACATGTAAACAGTCTATGCCAAATTCGAGGTGCTAATGCAATAGGGATCCAGTTAGCTTTATAAATCGTATTTTGGGTTGCATTTTTACCTGGTCAGGCTCGTCATCTTACGTGAATAACCCTATGTATTCGGATGTATTCAAAATAAATTGTGTAGTGTTTTATGCTGATCATATAATACCCTTATTTATTTATATTGATTATTAATAATTGTTATTTAAAATCGTAAAATGATTGTTAAATAGAACGCAACTGTGTTGTAGTAGCGCCTATTTATTTTGTGTTTGAAAATATAAATTCCCCTATTTATTACTATTTTCATGACTATAAACCTTTGAATAAATCAATAGTTTAAATATATTACGTTCTATATATTTCTGGAATCGAGCTGACCTCGAAGTTATTTTAAGGGACTTTAAAATGTCGTGGGTTTGGAGGTCAGTTGGTTGAAAACGTACATGTGTGGGTATGAAATGTGATACCATAGATGGGGGCGGCAGTCCACTGAGAGAGTTCTGCTGTGACTTTTGAAGTGTTTTGTAGTAATTACGTGGATTAATAAGAAAGGGATGAAATAATACGGTCTGTAATAGATATTATTGCTCGAGTAGCTTTGTAGTGGACGTTGTATACAGTTCGATGGTGCAGCTGAGTTGGACACGGTGTCATTGTTGATATTGATTCTAGGGAGCTTTGTTATTTGGGTCGTTACTCACTGTTTTACTGTTGGGTTGGTGTCCAATCGGTACCGCAGATAGTACTATTATGCGGACATGCGGCGATATAACCGCTAACCTTTGACCTGATAAGTACTTAACTTACCACTGATCCAGGAAGCGCACCCGGATAGTCATGGTATGCTTATTTCCCACAAATGCCTTGTGATTTCAATATTCTATTGGGGTGGCAACCGCAGATGCAGATCACACAGTTACACGAGTTGTAGCTTATTGGTTTAGTTAGTATTCTAGATGTGGTAAGCATCCGCTTTACAGATATTATATCGTAGGCATCTCATCGACGATGCACCTGAAGATTATTCCTGATCGAGCTATTCTGCTAGATGCTACGTGGGAGCGCCGCGGGGGGTGCAAAACCCTCTGTAGGTACTATAATCCCAAACACATACTGATAAATGTCATAATGTTTGTGCAGTCTTTTTTGCGCGCCAGATCGTGGAATTTGGCTATTTTGTGTTTAGGAGAGGGTCAGTGAGCACATGCCACATGAAATGGGCTGCTAATCGCTTCGTTTCTACTGGTGTCGTGCTTCTGATCCACAAACCCTTACACTGAAGGGGCGTTACGAAAAATTATGCCGATATAAATTCAGGAAAAAATAAATTAACCCCGAACCCCGAAGCCACGTGCCTGCAATCTTTGCTATATCAAAATAAATATCCTTTCTTGTATCTGGGTGAATCGTTTCACTGGAGAGCCGGGCCGCCACTGCAATTTCTCAGAAGTTCATGTTCAATTTATAATCATCGCATGTGTTATTAACAGATAGGTTTGTCCAGATACAACGTATGATTTATGTTCCATAGAGTTTCCAGTCCCCTTGATTGGTCTCCTATTTGTGTAATGAGGAATTAACGCAAAGTGCGCTCTTGCAAGATCCTTGCATATTTGTACATGCTCTCTTTGCAAAGTAGGGTATTATAAATAACCAGCAATCAAATTAGAGCTGATTCTGTGCAGCTATTGTAATTACAATAATAAATTGTCAGGTTAAGGCTAGAGAACAGTCCGAGGCATTCTTGAGAGCGGGACTAGGACGATCTCAGCCAACCATGACGGACACGAGTACATATATTTAATACATATCTCCTGAATATTGTTTATACATGCGTAATTATGTTATTTCACCATTAAATGTCGCTTGCGACAGAACCGGTTGCTAATGGGCTGGTTGACTTAGAAGATGAAGCATCGCAGACGTGCATCAGCAGAAGCAGAACGCGTAAACTTAATGAGCCCATCGTTAGGATTTCCGTTCAGAATTTCGGTCGTAAACGTCTATTTCTATGCACAATGGTGCACTTGTACTTGCCCCAGGCCGCCCTGGTGCACTCTTCATTTCGTCTTATCCGGTGTTAAATGCTGCAGAAAAGCGGTTTATGTGGTAAATAGGTAACTCGATGATAAACCTGTTATTATCTTCATAAATATGGAAATTAGGAGTAATTTTGTATTCATGCCTTACTAGTACAAGGATTTTTTAGAACGCGGCAGAACTGCAGATGGCAGGATAACTTTTTAAGTCTATTCAATAAAATTTCCCATGATGGAAGTGCACGACTCCAGCTGACTTCAAAAAGCAAAGGGTCGCTTTATACCATTCTATGTATTGCAGCAGTAATTGCGAAGTATTAATGTTATTGTGTTACACGTTACAACAAAACGTTCACGGCGAGAAATTACAAAATCTCCAAGTCCAGACAGTTAATTGATAATTGATTATACTTCAAGGTTTATTTCATATCTTAAAGTAAAGATAAATAATAATTCTATATATTTTGAGGGAATTACTATACGACATTTAAATTATGTTGTACATTTGGACTAAGTGTTACTATTATGTACTCAAAAATTTATATCCGATACAAACATACAAATAACACGCATCTGCAAGCGCAATCTTCAAGACCGAATTAACATGAATTACGTGTTTCGCAAAAAAGCAGCGTGGCTCGAAGATTTTGAGTATGTAGGATTATCTGCCATACATGCAAATACACGTGAATGAAAATGCTCGAAAACGCGTGGGATTACGGAGGAATCTACAGAGGATTATATTACACAAATGGGGTTATGAGAATAAATGTGACAGAGGAATTGAATGCTTGGCGTACAACCGATAAGATGGAAATATATTGAATATTCAAGTACAACTGTTACAAGAGCACCTATCTAGATTCTCCCAGAAAGGCAATTTTGTAATAGCGATAGGGAATGAAGATGTTCAATTCTCTAAAATTATGGCACACAAAAATAAAGGTGACATCATGGTCATCATGGATGATTGGAGAAAGAAAAATATATACTCGTGCAAAGTTAAATGAATAATATAAAAATGTAGGCAATGTACAGCAATGTATTTGTGAATTTAATTCTTATATGAATTTACTGTACAGGTAGAAACAGTAAATTGTAACAACTGATATTAGTCAAAAAAGTATAATAATTGATAATAATAAACAATAGTGAGTAAATAATGAGTTCTATGTATACAAATTGATATTACTATTTAAATATGTATAATAACTAGACAATTAAAGGTATGTACTTAAAAATATCAGTTGATAACAAAATACTCTTATTTAGAGACGGTGAACCTCGTAGCAAACAAACAAACGATAGAACAGACAGCCAACTTTATGTATCTGGCACTAAATATACTGTGCTATCAGACATGGGTAAATTAACATTGGACGATTGCTGTGTATGCATCGAGGTACGTGATTGGTCAGAAATGACAAACGTCAAAATTTATATCAAATTCCCCACCAATCGCGTAACACCTGTAAAGAGGGGGATAAACGGTCGGCCTTACCTTTTGGCGAAAGTTGTATTTGTTATTTTGCCGGCTGGTAATTATCGGCCTAGTTCGGCTAGCTCGCCGCGAGGGTCGCAGGGTTCCAGCTATGCTGAAAGAGAATAATAAAAAAAAATAGGAGAGGGCACCAGGTGCTCGACTCAGATCTAATCCTTGTGCCGGACCGTACACAAGGTAAGGACAATTTCCAGCAGAACAAAGAAAAATAATCAAACCAACCACCAATGAAAATATCACAGCTTTTTTGTTAAATGGTGGATATGTACTATAATGCAAATACAAACACAATTATATACTAAATCGGGCAGGCTTTCAAATACATATACGTATCCATACGTTGTAACAATTATAAATTCAATGTAAATATATATGTCTAGGTAAATTACAACAAATGCATGCAAAAAGAAGAGATAAAGTTTCTAGCCGAAAATAAATATTACCATGCAAATATTCGTAAAGCTAAATTTAGGCCGCGAAACGTTGGACAATACAAACACTCTAAAAAGAAACGAGGGTACGCAGGGCGTCGCAGAGACAATTAAAATAATGTAAATTGAGTAGGCACGATCCGCGGAGGGGGTTTAAAATTGCGCGTGCACCGGCTCAGAGCAATGCAAGTCCACCTTGGCTAACGTTTTAACCCCGAAGGTTAGCCCTAAATGATGCTATATCTATATCCAGAATTTTCTAATGGGCGGAATCAACGTGCGTTTGCGTGGCCACACATGAACGACGGTGTCCATATTAAAAGTGCATTAAAGTATAAGTATGTATATTTACATGCTAATGAAAGCGAAGGCTTGGATTTGCCCCTTACTCGGTTAGCGGAGATCGGCAAATAATCACAATGCTCCCGTAGCGAGTTCACGCGACACAGCCACCGTGGTGTGCCTATCTTTACGCTGAACGTTCGACATGAAAATAACGAAGCTTAAGGCGCCCGAGTTACTGTTTTGTGGTCCGAACTGTGTTATGCTGCCAAACCCGGGTGTCTTATGCAAGCGGGTGAGTAAAAGCGACGTCCAGATAGGACACAAGTGAAGCTCAAAGCCCTACAAGTTCTACTCTATAAATTTTTCAGATAACGCAGAGGTCAGTGGGTGTTTCGAGCCAAAAATAAATATCACCACGCAAATATTCGTTATGACCTCAATTTAGCAAGTAGCAGAGGGTAACCGCATATCATTGCGCGGCGGCCCTAACAAGAATAACACAATTACAAATATTAATAAGCTAACGATGCACGAAACCTACTATCGCACGATCCGTGCTGATGAAAACACACATGCCCTAAGTACTAACGGCATGAAACAGTATGATTCAATTATAAGTTACAACAGGCGCAATGCATATTAACTACAATAACGTCTTGCCTGCAGGAAAGTTCACCAGAACCTAACCTCTCCGTTTGCTCCCCTGTGGTTGGACGTAGCTAGCGAAGCAACGAGGACGGCCGCAGCTGCGGGATGCAGTGCCAGCTATGGAGGCTGCAACTAGCTTGCAAGTGGGTGTAAAGCAGTTGCTCAATCTTCAGCGTAGCCCACAAGAGTTGCAAAATCCACAGGCGATGCGACCATCTTAGGGGCTCAGTGCATCGGACTGGATTCCAGCAGGGTGCAGTCGAACCGGGAAGGTCTACTCCAGACAGGAAGGTTTTCAACCAGATGGGGAGTGTTTTAACTCCCACCGGAAATGGCTAAAAACGCACAGAACCCAAATGTATTCCCGATTAAGAAGAAACTGGCCCAATCTTACCTCAAGCTGGGGGTGGAGCCGAAAGAAGCGTGCTAAAGTCGGTTCCAGGAGATCCGCCAAAAGCGAAAGGACGCAAGTAAGTAGCTAACCAATCATTACGAACGCCCACGATAACGCAGAAATGCTTCCAGATCCCTCAAACAATCTATTCGAAGAGGCGAGCCCTACCAAAGGGCTATGAAGCAGTTAGCTGCAGACGAAACCTACTAGCACGACAGTTTAGCTTGAAAAGAAAGCCGAAAAATTCAAAAACCCAGCCTACAGGTCATATGATAACAAAATTTGGGCCAGAAGATGCCAAAAAACCAGTCAGGCAAGTTTGACTGCAGAAAATTGCTCTAGCAACAAATGGAATAGTTTAAAATAATTGTAACACCGGTTGCCTAGCCGCCGTACCGAAATATTTGTAAAAATATAGCAAGAATAAACCTAATTTGCAAGATATGAGTAATTAGAAGAGGGGTTGCTTACGAAACTGCATGATAATTATAGGAGAGTAATTAAAAATAAGATATAGCCAATTATACCCAGTCTAAAGCATGCAAAAATTGACAAAAGTCAACCATAAATATTCAGGTTCAAAAAATTCAGCTAGCAAAAGTTTAATACTACGGGGGACGCTCCAAAAGTATCGTAACAAATCAGGGAAAGAGTAAACGGCGAAGTCATTAATAACATGCGATACGCCGACGATAATATGGTCATGTGTGGTAGTTTTTAAGAATTACACGAGATGATTGACAAAATTGTTACCGGAAGTGGGGAATACGGTTAGAACGTGAATATAAAATAAAACAAAATACAGGGAGATTAGTAAAAATCCAGTCCCTCCAGGAGTAGTGATCGGCAACTATCAGCCCATTGTGGGAAAAATAAAAAATTAAGTGGCTTTCGCACGTTGGGACGCGAGGTGGGCAGCTGTGACCGCCAGACAACTAGCTGAGAGACTTATTTCGAATCTCGAGGTCAGGAGCAACTATACCGAGATGTTGGACCGGCCACGGAGGCTTCCGCCGCTGTGTGTAGAGGAAGATCAACGACGACGCTTGCGACTGCGGCGAGGGCTCGAACACTCGGAACACGTGTTGGTCGGGTGCTCGATGGAGACGCGTCACGGAGATCTGGCTGAGAGGCGCTTAGTGGCAGCGGAGCTAAGGTGGCATAATGCCAGAGAGTGATTCATGAGTTCGTTTGAAAGATCTAAAGATTACGGGTGGACCGTGATTAAGATCGGATAAAAGATGGGAGTTTGTTCTAAAACGTATTGACAACCGGTGTAATACCAAAAGGTAGACAACTGTAATTGTAACTGTTTGCTATTAAAAAATTGTAAGAGTGGAAAAAATTATTTACACACAATCGGTTAATAATAGGTACGTTTCTAACCTTCAAAACAGTAGGAAAGCGAGTCATTGTTTACTTGACTTTCAATGAACTTGTCATGTTACCTAGCAACAGCGTCGCAGTTTCCTTTGTGACTTATTAAACTGCGATACAAATACGTATTATTTGAAACTTACATAATTAAATAAATAATGACAAAAAACGATTGTAAGAAAAATAGTATACATACTACGGTGAACAGTTCCACTCCTGTCTCGAGATCTCTCGACAGTAATGAAACACTTTCTACCTCGGTTTGTAATATACTATTACCTCGTATACACAGTAGGTGAGGCTTGGGATCACTCGTAGGAGATAAAATATTGGCTTGAAAGATCCACAACGTTTATTCAAATGAGATTATTACTAATCTGTGGAGACCCTAGCCTAGACCTCGACGAGCGCGTTATTTCATGCTATGTTTACAATACTCTGCTATGCGGTATAGCAACTTGGGCCACGTTGGAAGCTATGAAGAAGAAGATACATGAAGCTGAAATTTAGCTTTATCGACAAATTCTCAGGATTTTTTGGGTTATCAACGAAGAAGCTCTTCAAACTATAGACTGTAGATCAAAGCTTATGAGCATAAAAGATTATCCATTATTTTCCAGAGTTTGAAGTTTGAAGAACGAAGAGAACCTGCTAGAAGAAGGATCTCATGGCTTGCCAATTTGAGAAAGTGGTTTGAGGCAAAACATCTATTGAGTTCTTCAGCACTGTAGTAAACAACGTCCGGAACGGACAAGAAGAAGACAGAAAAGCGAAGCTTAGATATCTTATGAAAATATGGGCACATCAATTCTCCTGCAGACTGAATTAGCCTATAAGATATATATTTTTAAGAAAACGATGATGGCGATATACTATGTTGATCTGCCTATTATTTAGGCAGTGCTTATTATTATAATTTTATTTGTAATATAATTAATAAATAAATAAAAATTGAGCACCCATACACACAACGTAGCTTTAATTTGAATGTATATTGCCTCTCTCTTGTAGGTGATTAAAGTATGATTATTTAATTATGCTTTACTGTACTAAAGGTGTGTTGCTTTCTATATTTTATTCATTTGCAACTTATCAAAACTTTTGTGCCGGCTAGCAATTAAGACTCGTATTTACGAGATTGGGTTGTTACATTTTAGATAAATGTAACCATTGTATGGCAAATTCTAGATTCTAACGAATGACAGTTAAACTCAAAATATTAATCCCAAACAAAGCTGTTCGAAACATAGAAAATTCAGCGTATTTTGAACACAAATTAACCAACAATCAATCAGTTCACCTCAGGTAAATTATAACTATGCATTTCTAATAATCAAGTACGTTTGGCTAACCTGGAATTGGTGTGCAGAATGATGGCCACTAGCATTTGTTTTTCCTCGAGTGCACGCTAATCTCGCTTCCGGTCTCCGCAAAAGGACGCCAATCTTGTATTTTCTTCCTGGAACGGTTTCAGCTGCTCCTGCCTGCTCTGGAGTCCGAACCAAGCCTCTCCCAGGTCTTACACTTTGTTGTCCGCTTCTCGTAGCTCCCAGTCTGGTTGAATCTGGCTCGAAAGACGACCTCGCACAGGCCGCAGTTGGAAAGGAAAGCTTGTATCTGCTTCCTGGAGCTATTTCAGCGGTTGTTGCTTGCTTCTGGAGTACGAACCGAGCCTTTTCTAGGTCTTGCACCTTACTGTCTGCTTCGCTCAGCTCCAAAACTTGTCGAATCTTAGCTTTGAAGACGATCACATGCTGGCGAAGCTCCAGGTCTAATTTACTCTGGAACTGCACCCCGGAATACTGACAATTCAACCACAGCTGGCCTCCGCACAACGGCAATAAATAAAACGCAACAACTGGGCACAAATTATATATTTTTATCGACAAAAGTTGTCAAAAATCGAGGAGCCCAACAACACACAAGCTTTCGGCTTGGTTTTCTCCAACAAACAGCAATAAACCACACTCTAGGTCACCACAGCAACATGATTTACAATTGTTTGCTGTAGGTGTACAATCTTTGTTTTTGTAAATGTCATTCGGGAAACTATAACCTTACAATTGATCACACTTCTTTTAGTAAACAAGCTCTGATTCACACCACTAGCACATGCTTGTAGTCTTGATTAATTCTCAGGTTGCCTTTTATATGTTCTTTGCATTAATCTGTCTTCTTGCAATGCTATATAACTCCTTTTGCTGCGTCATCGATTGTTGGCATTACTATATGAATGAAAACGCTGCATTCAACCTCTGTAACGCTTCGAAACACCTTTGTACTAAAGCGATTGTATTATCGTGTCCTGACGTTACACACTTAATCTGCCAGTCATCATAAAATTAGCTACACTTGCCATATTGAGCACAAATTTGAATACCATCTGATCGTAATCACTAACCTTTGTTAATTAATTAAAGTTATTGCTAATCATGTTTTATGTAATTATCACTGTTTAATAGTGACTTTTACTGTTGCAATAAATACAATACCAACTATGGGTCTATTTGAATCATTTATTATCATTCGTGAGTTAGTTATGCAACCAGAATTACTGTAAGCATCATACTATTGTAATAAATAGCATTTTTGGAGCCCCACTCTCCATGATAAATTTAGATTTCTTTCTAAGCACACTGTTAGAGGTTACATGACTAGTTCTTCCACAATTGCATAATTTTCCTGTTACCCCGTGTTGTGTCCACTCAACTCAGAACACTCAGAAAGGCCCTGGAAAATACTAGAGAAGAAGTCGGAAACACATGCTGACTTCAGATCGTTGAGACTCGTTTAGGACCACACGAGCTGATTAACGGAATCGTTACGGCGAGTGAACTAGTGAAGATTACGGTTTGGACCTGAACCAGAAAAGATTAAATATATGGCGATTAGTAAAAATCCAGTTCACCAAGGGGCACTGGTCGCCAACATTCAAACCCCTTTGAGAGACTGGAAAAATTACCTGACCACGGATGCACAATCTTGCACAGGACATAAAATCTCGGATTAAAAGCGTTATAACGACATTTATACAAATGAGTGATTACTAAGATGCCGAGGTTTTAACCTTTACCTCAAGAAACGCGTTATATCATGCTTTGTCTTTTGTCTACTCATGTTCTGAGAATGGAAGCGTATCATAATCAGGCGGCTGTAGGAGTATATTATGACAGACCTACAAGACAAATGCCAACACGAAAAGATAATAGATTCCATGAGAGCCACCGAAGTAGACGAGAAAGGTATCAGGGTCATCAGTCATCACCAACCTCTACTGAGAATAAAGGGAGCGATACAAGTTAAACACCGACTATCAGAATATGTTCAGTTCAGAAAAGATGTGTTGTTATATTTAACAGGAACTCAAAACACATACTCAGAAAGGCTCTGAAAAACACCAGGAAAAGAAGTTTTAAAGTCAACGGCAATACGCCGACGCCTCCATATTCATTTCGGACAGTTAAGAGGAACTATGAGAGCTAATTAACAGAATTGCTAAGGCGAGCGGGGAAGGCTCACTCATCGGATCTAAAACGGCGGATTGAATTGGTCAGAACATGTACCCAAATGGGCTGATTACTAATCTGTCGAGACCTTAGCCTAGACAATAGACGCGTTATATCATATTCTTTTATTCTATTCTGGTACTCTACTACGGTGCAGAAGCTTGTGTCATGAAGAAGATACAGGCAATTGAAGTGTGTATCTATCGACAAATTCTCAGGTTACTAGTCACTAACGAAACGGTCTTTCTAAGAATAGGCTGTAGACGAGAGCTCATGAGGATAATACTCGTGAATATATCATGAAGAACGAGGAAACACCAACTACTACAAATCATTGTCTAGGGCAAAGTTGAAGAACGAGTAGCACCTAGTTTGCCAATATAAGAAAATTGTTTGTGGCAGCATCAACCGAACTTGTTTCGGAAGTTGTGGAGAAGATGATGCAGGCAGTTGAAATACGCGTCTATGGACAAATTGTCAGAATTTACTGGGTTATCAGCGAAGAAGTCTTTCGAAGAATAGGCTGGGGACCAGAGCTTATCATATATAATACACCTACTGGGTTCTTGATTATCAAATAATCATTTCTGTTTACACGAGACATATTGTTAGGCAAAACAATATACCGAGTGGAAACAGAAATGATTTGATAATCAAGAAGACGCGATTTACATTCGGCTAGATTATATCACGAGTCAATAAACAACGGTTGAATAGTTTATTTATACATATTAAAAGTTTAGTTAGTGTGGTTGCTATGAGGATTGCACTTTCAGCAGATAACGCGATGTTTGGCAAGGTATTTGACTATCAGTTATTAATCAAGAAGGTATATGATTATCACCGTTGATAGGTACATTGCCAACAGTTAATACATGCATAACTATGCATTTTTACAGTTTTTCATTGATTAATGTTATAGAACGTGGTATAATCAGCATAAAACACCGAAACGTATGTATTTTTCGACAAATCACAAGGAATGAGGAGAAGTACCGGCTACTACTAATCCATCATTGTCCAGGGCAAAGTTGAAGGATAAAGAAGGCTTGCTAGCAGAAAGACCTCCTGGCTTGCCAATACACAAAAATAGCTTATGGCAGCATCTACCATACTTATATCGGAAGCTGTGGGGAAGAAGACACATGCAGTTGAAATGTGAATCTATTGACAAATTCTCAGAATTTTCTGGGTCATCAACGAATAGATCCTTTGAAGAATGGGCTGTAGACCAAAGCTATTGAGCATAATAAAATGCCGAAAGCTAGAATATTTTTGGAGACATTCTGGTCACAGTTTGCATTTAAAGTAATTTGGAAAAGAATGTGAAACACCCAATCCTTTGCTCCAGTCGGCGGTCCTTGAACGTGTGAGGGCGTATTGTAGTTAGGTACTTCCCCGAATGGATATTTATCTCAAGTGCATATATGACGGCATAGACCGGAGGCGGTTTTTGCGTCAGTGTTAAGTAGCTCCCCTGCAGCTATAGACTGTATAATCGGCAGGTTAAATACAAGTGCTATTATTTATAGTAATAGTGCAGTAGTTTGTTGTGATTTAAACTTCAAAACAATCAAAAGCACGGACTAGTACGTAATTTGCGGAATTAGACGAATGTGTTTAGAGTAAGTGTACGTGCTGAATTATCACATGAATCGGATATTTACAGGTATAATTTGCCCTAAGGGCACTAAAGGTATTTGGCAGCATTACAGATGACCTATTTACTAACTGCTACAAGGCTAAGCAAGTGTTTAGTAAAAAATCTCGATTTTGAAGCGTGACACCAAGTATGTTTTTAACTGCAGCTTTTATCTATATCATATCTGTAGAGTAAGAAAAATGTATTAAGAGTGTTGTTTAGGAACCTTAGTTCTAACTGTAAATACAGTCATTTTAAGAAAAATTAAACCGATCTGAGCTATTGACAATTGGGCCAATTTTTACCTTCTCCCCCGATTGATCTTTTCATTTCTTATTACAAAATAATAAATTCAAGTAAATCCCAATACAGGTATAATTTTATCTAATCGTTCAAAAAGTTTTAGTGTGAATCGAGATAACTGTGTGTTGGTAGTACAGCACTGGGCCAAGGATGCTGCCTTGAGTTACACCAGACTAGATTGAATGAATATACGAAGCTGCCACTTCCCCCAGGTACTCCACTTGGAAGTATATCTATCCGATAAGTAAGATTTTATAACTTGGTAGTCTGTGTGTGGTATTTTAGTCTTGAGTGGAAATAGTAGCCCTTGTTTATGAAGCTCCGTTTTACATCATCTAAACACAGGGCAGCTTCTGAACAGTTAGGGTTAGACCATGGGCGTGCAGCGTACGAATAATGTTCGTAAATTCTGAAACTATCAACCTAGATATTAAATTTAGAAACTAACATTATTGCAACAGGTGGTTGTTGAAATTTAATACTTCCCGGAATTGATACTCTGAATTATAAGGGCATTATCCCATTCCATATACTTAGGAGAATAAAAACCAAAACACTGATGGAATTAAATTGTTTTTAAGATACCATTTTGGGCCACTTTAGACAGGATCACGTATGCTGTTTAAAATTACTTTTGCAATTTAGCATGATGTTTTTTGAATGCAAACTTTTCACTTATAATACCATGAGCAGTCAAAGTTATGTGGAATATTTTTGCTGTGGTATCACGAATGTCCATTGCGTTTAGGTTCGATTAGGGCGATTGCGCTAGCACTTGCCCTAATCCTAAGCGCAATGGACATGAGTAGTGATACCACCGCAAAAATAGTCTACTTAACTTTGACTAAGAATGGAATTCGAGGGACTATTCAATGAACCAAACTACTTTTTCAAATTAGTTTTCAGTAAATCTAGCAACAAACTATGCAATTTCTATAGTAACAGAACACTAATATTGACTTTTTTTAAAATAAAAACCACATTTGTTTAAAATATTCACTATACCACTAGTGAAATTTGTCGATTATTTTCACTAGTAAAAATTGTCATAAAATATTCACTATACACCAGTAAAAATTGTCGATTATTTTCACTAGTGAAAATTGTCAATATAGTACACGCTAATTGGTGCAAATAACAAAAATACTAAATTATGATTGGTTAATAGTCAACACGAAGGGGGTGAGTTGAATAGTCGAAATAAGTCAATTTCAAAATTAAAATAAGGCCTGGACTAAAGAAGCTTTGCAGTCCATGAATTACGTAATAATAAACCATTAAAAATGGCAGTGTAACATGCGAACCTGAAGGTAATTTAAGATTGTATAGAGGAAGTATAAGAAAAGCGCATGCATGAGTCTACTGGATTACACAAACACATCTGTTATTATCGTACGTACTGTGCTATTACCGAGGATTAATTGATAACATAAACAGCCCGAAAATGCGTAAGTTCGCATGACTGTAAACTAGGCAAAAGGTACGTGTTTAAGAATTTCACAACTTATATAGGCTTTGAAGCTTAGCATGTAGAAAATGCTCACTGTTGGTTAATTGATGGCTGAGTGTGGGATACAAAAATAAAATCCGAGGCTGCCTGCTTTTTGTCACGAATTAAGAAGACTGTATTCATGTTATCACCAAAAAAGGTCATCAGCTGACCTCACCCATGTTTACTCCGAATTTTATAATTTATTGAAAGGGAAAAACTGACTTGCTGATTATATTTTACAAGAATGTGTGTTAATTGATTGTTTTATTAATTTTTGTCTGGAACTCTGGTGCAAATATTGACTCCCAAAAGCACTCACAATGTGTATACAGATAGATTAACAAAAACCGTACCGATCCATGCTTTATATGCAAGGAAACTTGTATTTTACACTATTAGTGGTATTTTATCAATTTAAATATATTGTTAGTGGTTTCTTTTAACCATTTTAAGTCTAGACTTACTAGTTTTAATTCAAAAACTTATTCCAATGAAATAAAAGCCATAGCCAAAAGACTTGGGGATTTTATAAGCTACATTTTCTGTAAATGAATGCGTTAAACTTGAAAATCCAATTATTCCTTCACGAACGCCAATCGGCAAGTAAAAAATCTTATGTTACCGGTTGCCGTGTCTATAGTAATTAACCAAATTAATTTATTAACGCCTTTAAATTACACAAATTACAGTGGTTCAAGGTCCATGTATTCCCACTAAAAGAGTCATAAATTCAAATCAATACATAAAACATGAGCCACGCAACAAATTGTCTTATTAAATTAGCTGCCGGCTAAAACGAAAAAAAATTAGTCCAGGATGATGCTTATAGTTCTTATGTAACTAAAAAGATCATTACTTGTATGGTGTTAACATAAAATGGGTTTGCCCGATTACTGCTTGTTTAACAAATGTGCTGGCAATAAATTCTACGTCACTTTGTTGCTCAAGTTTTGTTACTGTGCGTGCAATAAATGAACTTTTTTAAATGCTTTTTTCAATGAAGTTTACAATGGCGGAATTGTGTAATTGCATCGACCACAATATATAGCATTCACTTAAGTTTCAGTGTACTCAGTTGCCGATTATTCTATAATTTTAAACTGGAATGAGACCTAGGAAAAGTTAAAATCATGTGAATAATATCGATTTCAGTTTTCTGCTTTGTTAACTCCGTAAAAATTTAATTTCACGAGAATATTGTGTCAGAGTGTAATTTTTCCACGTGTTTATTTCCATTAAATAGGTTATTCTATAATATCAGTAAAAACCAAACACAATTTTCTTTATGTACTTTCCTCAAATCTTGATTTGCCATAAAAACATGTACACCTCCAGGGTGTCCTTTTCCAAATCCTTTTTTAAACATTCTACATAATAGACAATAGATATGTGATGTTATTTTTATCATTATTATTCATCAGCAATTACATAAGGTCCTACAAGAAGAAGAATAACCAATCAGAACCAGCTGGTACCGTATGATCGAAAATATGATCGAAAACTTCCCATTTCTGTTAATTATATAAAAATGTTAATAACAAACGCATCTACCGATGTTCAAAGTGATTTCTTCCATTTTCCATACACAGCATCACTCTGTGTTCAATAGTAATCATTCTGTAAAAGTTCCGTGATTCTGTCAAAATCGTAGAGGTTATATTATTAAGTACCTTTACTCATCACTCACTGCCAGCATAAATTAAGTTAAAAACAAATCCACGGCGCTTTAGAGGATAAAAGTTTTCGGTCATATGGTATTTTGTCTTATAGAAAGTGGTGGTGTGTGAAATTATTGTGTGATCAGTTCTGGAACGGTAATGGCACAAAATTACTCGAAACATTACGTGTTTGGTATAATGGCATTTATGTTGATTATTTAAAAAAGCTTCTTCATGGGGTGTTAGTGCCTCACCATTATTATTATTATTATTATTATTATTATTATTTATAACTAAAAATAAAAAGGGCCAATTTACTTACTTTCAGCCGAGCGCAAAAAACACTCGGTACACTTGGCTGCTAGAGAGTTACAAATACAAATTTCTACACTCGGAAACATGACCGTGCTCCCCTGAGTGTAATTGCTAATTGAAGTATCATTCTACTATACAGCCGATTTGTATACGTATGCTCTTTATTGATTTGTTAGTAGATTCTAATAATAAGATTTAGTGAAGTGTGTGAAAGTGACGCGTTGAGATATTTGCGCTATACCGGGAATGAACGAGAGGGGGTCGGCAGAGAGTGTGAGCGTTCCTACGCTTTCCTGGGGAACTCCTGGAATAAAGAAGTATCGTAATAGTGGCCTGTTAACCTCACGGAAGGTTCCTATCTCTTGTCGACATTGCTGTTTGGCAACTCATAGGTTGAGTAAGCCAACAAAGAAAGCACCTGTGTCCTCAAGTGGCGTAATAGTAAAAGCATCGCGGATACCCGGGAGGGACAGATTCTGGTTATTACACAACTGGACTTATTATTTATTGTTATTTATGAGCAGTCAGGAGAGCTCAGAGCTATGAGAATCACCGAAGCCAGTGTGTGCACGCTATTTATTATTGTTCTATGCGCATGTTAAATAAAACTGCGTAGTAGACTGTCAGCACAAATGTGTAGTATAAAAACTGCCTACGTATAAGTGTATTGGCATAAAGGCGTAGTAGAAACAGCTGTCCGTTTCGTTGTTACTACTTAATTATAGTACTAGTTGGTATAGTTTGTTTCATCATTATCAAGCAACCATTTGCGTCCACTGTGGGACATAAGCCTCTTGTAGTCCTCTCCATCTTTGTCTTTGCTCTCGGAGAATCTTTGTTACAGGAAATATTTTGCTGTGGATAGATAGCAACATGGGCACAGGATTGATTTTTATAAAAAAATGGATGATAGATTTTCATTTTTGTATGTTACTGGTAGTTTTGATTTGCAAACGGCTCTAGTTACTTAATAACATTATGAAATGATACACAGAAAGGCTCGCGAAAACTGTTATAACTCTGCTATTAAAGCTATTTTGTATAAATTAAGAACTCCGATTTTAAATTCGTTATCCGAGAACCTTGTCTCATGGCTTTTAGGCAGTTTTGATTGATCTTACTAAGTAAATTTGTATTTAAAATAATCGAAATTAATATTTGAATGGAAAATTAATGGGAAATAGGAGAAAATGATAAATGAGGTACGCGACATAGTTGAAGTAATTTAATTGTAAGGTGTTAGTTAGTTTGCAGCACTTAATCGCCTACAATTTAAAATTTTTCATTAACTTGTCCTGATGGTCTTCAAAAATTTATGATTTTTAATGTTCTCAGCCAAATTACATCGGAATGGACTAAAACTCATTTCAATATAGTCGCTTGATATTTGGTGTAATAAATCAACGACATTAAGGTTCTATGTAAACGCTAGATTGCAAGTAAGTGGGCGCACATTCACCAAATCTTCGTGTACATCGGCTAGCGGAGGCAATTCCACGGAATAATATGATCCGACGAGATAACATAGTAAGGGGGCACACTGAAGCGAATCTTTGTTACTCTACAAATGAACAAGTAAGAAGTTAGTGAATCAAAATCGCAACTCCAACAAGCATACCCGAAAGCTGTTAGCCGACCCAAGCTACTACAAAGCAGAGATTTGTCCTCTCTCAAGAAAGTTAACAAGAGGTTTTGGCAGAGTCCTGCAGCGAAACGTTTTCTGGATTTCGAGAAAATACAAGCGGACATCTTGTCGCTGCATCTGAACTACGTTGTAGGCGCTTTACTACGTGAGTGGAAGTTTTTTAGAAACGGTAAAATAACCAAAAAAATCCTTTTGTATGTGTAATAACTATGTGAATTGGTAGCATCATAGGTAATATTTTACTTAACATTCAAGGCCACGTTAATACTTTATTTAAAACTCTTATAGTGCAAGAGCAGCCGTGTGCTGTCATTTGTATTTTGAAAATGCATACTGTCTCAAAGTTTTCAGCTGTTTTAGTTCGACTTTTCATATGAAAACATTTACATTAAAATATAAATCCGGGGTATATATATAGCTATAATATCACGCTCTTGTATTTTATTGTACTAGTAGACGTTGTCTGCACTAGATATTTGTTTGAGGCTTCTTATCTTTAAGAACTAATATGTTTAATTAGCTCTGACAGTGAAATAAACAGGTTTAGTTCCCTTAGGGTTTTAAATTATCAACGTAATTGTATTGCCTTGCTAATGAGTGAGTGACAAGAGCAACCTCTCATTTATTCGCTTGGGAACTGAAAAAGAATGTACTTACGTGGATCGAAACATGCTCTGGATTCTCTGCTTGTCCCTATAAGTTAAAATGCCGGCTGGCTCAATAAACACATTCGTTTTCGAACGTTCCAAGTTGTGCTATTGGCACAGGATCAACACAGCTCCATCTACTGCACCTGCAAACACCTTCAACTCCGCTGCGTTCACTATTCAAAGTTTCAAACCCACCAACTAACTGTTGCTTATTGCCACCAGCCCAGCTTGATTTTCTTATGTGCTTTGGCAGTCTGTGGGCGAGGTCGCACCCGTGTGAACGCGAAAGTTAATCCACCGCGGGTGTCATTCCACCGCGATTATGTGTTTTGAAGGGAGTTGAATTGTGTAAGTTATATGGACTATAACTTATAAGAGAGCGCATGAAACGATGAGGTCTGTAAAAAGGAATACTAGTGCTTGCGTAGCTCTGCAAATGTAGTTATTGTACAGCGGAGTCGAACATTCGTTATTGTTCGTACTGAGGCTGATTGTAGACAGCTTGATTAATTGGTTCGTTGTGCATTGTTATCGTTGGCCAGGGGTCAACTCACCGTAGAGAGCGCTCTCGTGGTTGGATCAGTGGCATTCGGCGAGATGGTCCACGATCCCTGACCTGTTAAGCACCTTGCTTATCAGTGATCCCAGTTAGCGCGACTGGGTGGGTTGGGAAGCCCGTCTCCCAAAGATTTCTGGTGCCTGTGACTTTTGCGGTCCATGCGGCCACCGTAATTGCGGGCTATATTGACATGGGTTGGACCCATTGATGCAGTTAACGTTCGGTCAATTCCTACTAGATGTGGTAAGCATCCGTATTTTCAGGATTATTACAGGCACATCATCAGTGGTGCTCCGACGAATATCCCTGAACGATGTCTTCTTCGAGATGCGAAGTGGGAACGCCGCGGGGGCCATAAAACTCCACGTAAGTATTATGTAATGAGCACATTAGCTAAAAGCTGAATGTTTGTTTTGCTTGCATGACTGATTGTGGATTTGGTTGAGTTTGTATTCTAGGTCGGGCGTGTGTGACCACCTGCTATATGAAAGGACTCGCCGTTCGCCTTGCACCCCCAGTATCATGTTTCTGATTTACAACCCCCCAGACGCAGGGGAGTTATGGAATTTCTGGTTGCCAGTTCTTGTAAATATATGTGTGTGAACCGATCTGAATCCAGGAAAAAATAAATTAGCCCGAGGCACCGAAAATATGTGCCTACAATACTTTTGTAGTTTTTATTTCAATTGTGTTCGTGGTTCACTTTTATTTTTGTTTTAGTATCTGTGTTAAAATCTTTTATTATGTTGATTATGCTCTGTGGTGCATGCTTTCCTTCCCCTCAGTATTTCTAATATGTCCGATAACTGTGCTTGATCAAAGGCTTTTGTCAAGTGTACAAAACGCATCGAGGCAGGCCTCGTAAATTCGATTTGCCCTTCCTCTTACCCCTGTGAAGTTAGCATCACAACTTCAAAAAATGTTATTTTTTTCAAGAGTTCCCGTTGCACCCCAAAGAGTTCTAGAGTTCCTTGATATTTTTAAAAATAGTTCTATGTATTTAAGAGAAAAAAATGTGGATCGAAAATTTGGGGTGCTAACTTCACATTTTCATCGGACAAATACCACTATAACTCTTTTTCAGTCATACTTACTGAAAAATTTTATTACACTTTTCGATAGAACTCGTCGGGGTGCTACTAGAACTCTAACAAAAAAAAAGATTTTCAAAAAAAATTGTTTTTACTAACCAGAAAAAGATATATTTTTAATTTTTTAAAGTTCCGATAGTTCTAATGGGAGTTCTAGTAGCACTCTGGCGAGTTCCATCGATAACTCTAATAACATTTTTTGATAGAACCGGAAGTAAAGAAGTTACGCCCATTTCTGTGTTAGTATTTTTACAAAACGACGAAGTCCTGAAAGCAATTTTTGATAAGACTCGAAGTAAAAAAGTTACGTTTATTTTTATGTTAGCACTTTTACAAAACGACCCAAGACCTGGAAGTAATTTTTTACAGTTCCGTTAGTTTTAATAGGAGTTCTAGTAGCACCCGGACGGGTTCTATTGATAACTCTAATAACATTTTTTGATAAGACTCGAAGTAAAAAAGTTACGCGTATTTCTGTGTTAGCCCTTTTACAAAACGACCAAGACCTCGAAGTAATACCCATAACCTTTTCAATTCCAGTTCTATGAAAAAAAGTCCTTCGAGTTTGCCATAGAACACGCCAAAGTCCCACAAGATCTTCCGAAGAAATTTTAAAGAAATTGCTTCTAGGATCTAGTCGTTTTGTAAAAGTTTTAGCACAAAAATGCGCGTAACTCTTTTACTTCGAGTCTTATCAAAAAATGTTATTAGAGTTATCCATAGAACTCGTCCGGGTGCCACTAGAACTCTTATTAAAACTACCGGAACTGTAAAAAATTACTTTCAGGTCTTGGGTCGTTTTGTAAAAGTGCTAACATAAAAATAAACGTAACTTTTTTACTTCGAGTCTTATCAAAAAATGTTATTAGAGTTATCAATAGAACTTGTCCGGGTGCTACTAGAACTCCTATTAGAACTACCGGAACTGTAAAAAATTACTTCCAGGTCTTGGGTCGTTTTGTAATAGTGCTAACATAAAATAAACGTAACTTTTTTACTTCAAGTCTTATCAAAAAATGTTATTGGAGTTATCGACAGAACTCGTCCGGGTGCTACTAGAACTCCTATTAAAACTACCGGAACTGTTAAAAATTACTTCCAGGTCTTGGGTCGTTTTGTAAAGGTGCTAACATAAAAATAAAGGTAACTTTTTTACTTCGAGTCTTATCAAAAAATGTTATTAGAGTTATTGATAGAACTCGTCCGGGTGCTACTAGAACTCCTATTAAAACTACCGGAACTGTAAAAAATTACTTCCAGGTCTTTGGTCGTTTTGCAAAAGTGCTGACATAAAAATAAACGTAACTTTTTTACTTGGAGTCTTATCAAAAAATGTTATTAGAATTATCGATAGAACTCGCCGGGGTGCTACTACAACTCCCATTAGAACTACCGGAACTTCTAAAAAATTGCTTTCAGGACTTCGTCGTTTTGTAAAAATACTAACACAAAAATCGGCGTAACTTCTTTACTTCCGGTTCTATCAAAAAATGCTATTACAGTTATCGATGGAACTCGCCGGAGTGCTACTAGAACTCCCATTAGAACTACCGGAACTTTAAAAAATTAAAAAGATATTTCTTTCTGGTTAATAAAAAATTTTTTTCCTGAAAATCTTTTCTTTGTTAGAGTTCTAGTAGCACCCCGACGAGTTCTATCGAAAAGTGTAATGACATTTTTCAGTAAGTATGACTGAAAAAGAGTTATAGTGGTATTTGTCCGATGAAAATGTGAAGTTAGCACCCCAAATTTTCGATCCACATTTTTTTCTCTTAAATACATAGAACTATTTTTAAAAATAGCAAGGAACTCTAGAACTCTTTGGGGTGCAACGGGAACTCTTGAAAAAAATAACATTTTTTGAAGTTGTGGTGCTAACTTCACGGGGGTCTTCCTCTTACCACGAATATTGCATCCTACCGTTGATTGGTTTTGTCCAAAAACCGTGTTCTTCGGATATTTCTATGTGATGTTCCAACTTTTGTAATATTAATTTAGTGAATAGTTTTTACGTAATGCTGAGGAGGGAGAGTGGTTCCTCTGGAGTTATTGGGATCATTCTTTTCCATGCACCAAGAATTATAATCAATATATATTTTTCTTCAAACCAGAGACGCAAGGTGTACATTTTGAGAAGCTGATTCTCTATTGGCGACCATGGAAACCAGGTCCAGAGTTTTAGTTTTAATGAAAATCAGTTAAGCTTAGAGGTAGGAACATAATCTAAAACAAATGACAACTTGAAAAGGTACTGATTTGCATATTCTGCCAAAGAAGTTAAAAAATCACACATTTATTTCAATTTGTATTTTATAGTTGTTCTTATTTTGTACTTACCACACCTACACATGATTATGAAACGCAATCGATCTTAATTTTCATAATATAATGATCTGTTTATGCTATTTTGCATTTGCTGTAATGATTTTTACGCTGTAGAAATCAGGAATCGATGAAACTATAGTGACAATTCGAGCTGCAAATAAAAACTATAATTTGATTAATTAATGGCGCAGCTCCGTGGCATTCGATCAAATTTAATGCTGCAATAGGCCGTAAGCATATGGACATATCCTCTCTGGAGCAGTCATTGTCTTCTGCAAAATGGCTAATTAAATTTGCAGTAATTAATCTACTTAGTCAAAAATGCAAGCCAATTGCAGCGGCCATAAATACTTCAGATCTAAGAACAATATAAACTTAATTATTTCCAAGTAGCCACAACAACGGCAGCCAATCCCCGGTGATTACAGCGTTTGATTTATTTATGAACAGTTCGATGCTACTTGCATCGCAATCTGCTGATTGTGGAAGAATTAAACCTAACGCCGTCGGTGCACTCAGGAGTCAGCACTGCTCGAAAGCCGAAACCATTACCTACGACCGCAAGAAATTAAATTTCAATTCCCACAACATCATCAGCTTGTTTACGAATTGCAAATTCGCTGCTGTGCGAAAATTGTTTGAATGCGGCGCCGCCGCTTTAAAGGCCAAGGCCAACCGCGATCACGTGGCGTCACGATTGTTATTCGCGGATAAAATCTGGCCGATTTGTTATTAGCGAAAACATTGCAACGGGTTTTGTATCTTTTTTGCTGCCTTCTGCGCTCTCCATCCTGTGATGAGCTGCTATTATGCCCTGCTCCGGCTGGAAAGAGGTTGTTGGGTGACTGAGTCAGTGGAATACCGAACAACAGGCCGTGCTATTCCACACAATGGACGTAATAATGCCCTTTTTGCACTATCATTAAAACTACAAGGTTACGCCGCAAGTTTACATTGTGAGCAGAGAACCGCCGATGATGCGCAGATCGTCTTCGCGTACAGATGTTAATGGTGTCTGTTTGTAGTCATAAGAAAATGATTGTGGATTATGGTAAAACCTCCCGTTTCATTACATAAACGAATCGTCAGGATAATCTACAGTTAATGTTCTGCATTGTCGTCAAAAAATCAACTTACCGCTAGAACAAACCTTGCGACAAGCAAAAACGGTTGAAATTGCTTTCATAATGTGGACCATACACATTATGATTGAAGTATGTCACTGAAAAACTGATCAAATACACATGTAATTACAAAAGGCCATAATCGAAATTTTGGATGCAAATTGCACTGATTGATCAGTTTCTTAAAGTATGTAATATACATAACGAAGTGAAAAATCGTACTCTATTAATTGGTATAACGTCTTTTTGTTAGATTCTGACAAATTGAGAATATACTAACTACTAACTATACCTATTAAGCTAGAAATAAATACTCTTCTTGTTGCTAATTGTTCTTCCGGAGGTTGTCGAGCAAAATAATCTTTTAAAAAGTAGTTTGGAGCAGCTCCAACGTTGGTAAACCAATCTATCCCCTTAGATTTCCAAGCTAAGATATAGTACGTGGCCGATTATTCCTGTTGCTCTAAATTTGACTAGACTGTTCGCTATGTGTAATATATTATCGTTACTAAGTTCTAGACGTTCGTTTTCTTGTTAACAGTATCTTCTTCCTAAGGTTGTTGATAAGCATACTTATACAACTTTTCAAAAACCAGTTTGGAGCAGCTTCAATGTTTTGGTAAACCAATCTTCACCCTCCGATGTCTGAGCCAAGATATCGTACGTAACCCAACATTTCTCTTGCTCTAAATTTGACTTTGTATAATTAGTTTCAGAAGATTGGACTTTTCCGTTATGGATAAAGTATATTATCAGAAGTAATACTATAAGTAATTCGGGTTATATGTCGATAACTTGTTGCACAATAATAAAAGAGGGTCAGTTTGACAGGTTAAATAGTCCGACTGCGTCAGCGGGAGGATTATTCTGCGTTCGAAGTACGCATTGTATTCGATTTGATTATTTTTTGAGTAAATTTTAATATTAGAATCAAATAAATATTTTATTGGCAGCTCGATTTGTTTGTATTAATCTAGCTGAAAGTCATCTCCATGAAAACAACATCAAGTTGACAAAAGTTATGTATTGCGTTGCCTGGTGAAGTTGCTCTAGTATGATCGATTTTGTATAATCGAAATTATACAAGATAACGTAACTAAATCCAGTCTTCTCATTGGTTGAGATCGCTACGAAAAAAATAATCGTTATTAAGCTCTAGACGTTCTTCCCGTTCTAATTGATTCTTCCGGAGCTTGTCGATTAGCTTGGTTATCTCAACTTTTCAAAAGCAGTTTGGAACAGCTCCAACGTTGGTAAACCAATCTACCCCCTCAGACTTGTAAGCCAATATATTGTGCATGGCCCAATATTCTTTTTGCTCTGAATTTGACCTTGCATAATTAGTTACAGAATATTGGACTTTTACGCTACGGGATAAAATACACTATTGTTATTAAGCTCTAGACGTTCTTCTTGTTACAATTTCTTCTTCCGGAGGCTATCTATCGGTATGGTTATCTTAACTTTCTTACTTCCCTCTTCGAGTTTTAGGCCAAGATATCGTACGTCTGAATTTGACTATTGCATAATGAGTTGCCAAATATTGGACTTTTCCGCTATGGTTAAAGTACACTATCGTTATTAAGCTCTAGACATTCTTTTTCTTGTTACAATGTCTCCTTCCGGAGGTTCTCCATGAGCAAGGTTACCTTACCACTTGGAAAAACAGTTCCGAATAATGACAACGTTAGGATACCAAACTACTTCCTCAGATTTATAACGTTGCAGAAGATTGGACTTTTCCGTTATGGATAAAATATATTATCGTTATTAAGTTCCAGACGTTCTTCTTTTCGTTCTAATTTCTTCTTCCGCAGCTTCTCGGTTAGCATGGTTATCTCAACGTTTAAAAAGCAGTTTGGAACAGCTCCAACGATGGTAAACCCATCACCCCCTCAAATTTGTAAGGCAAGAGATATCCCAACATCCCTTTTGCTCAGAATTTGACCTTGCATGATTAGTCTTACTCAACCCCATTCCCAGCTGTTTACGTTTCTTCTAAATGTGAGGCTTCCAAACCCGACCTTGCCCCTTCAAACCGAGATATTTTAGGCCAGTAGCTTGTGTTAATGGTTTGTTGTTTCTAAATACTGTTGGTGAGTTACTTCTCATTTGGGGACGGTAATATCAAAAGATTACGCTTGATTTAATTTCATACGCCATATTTTGGTCTACTGCACTGCTTTGTCTAAACTCTGTGTTGAGGAAGGTTTGTAGCTATCACTGGGTCGTTATGTTTCACCATAATAACGAATGCTGGTGCTTCCGTGTCTGCCTTTATAAAGCCTGTCGTCAGTTGTGTCGGCAGAGAGTTAGTTGCTTGTCGGTGGCCTGATGAACCTGTGAAATTAGATAGCTAATATGCTCCGGTGCCGGAACAGTGGAGTTGCTTTATTACCCTTCTGTTGCAACCGGATGTCTTCTTGGCGAAAGTATTAGTTCTCTCTCATTCCAACAACTTGCGTTACCGGAGAGTTATTTATCGACTCCTAATCTGCGGACGGTCGATGGGATTGCCTGGATTTTTGCGCAGCCGATCGTTGTTCCGAAAGGGATCAACTGCTACCTGCTGTTAGCTTCCGAATTCCCCACTCGCAGATGGCGTAAAGTTGCCAAGAACGGGGTTTTAAGTTGTGTGATCTTTACGCTGGAATTGTGGGTGCAATTCGTCACTCGCGACACTAATTACTTAGTTTATGACACTATGACAATAATGATTAATTAGTGATATGCGCAGCTCTACTAGCCGTCTGCAAATATATTTATTATATTGTTGTTTCTCCATGCCTTTTGTAAGGATTTTGTGTGTAACATTTGTTTGAATATTTAGTTTTTTCTCTGTATTTAAAAATGTTTATATATTTTGCACACAGTGACAAATAAAAATTATTATTATTATTATAGTCACTTACTTGCACATAGCGTTACATCTACAATTAGTTACCGCTAATTTAGGTGACACAGCTTGTCGATCGGTAGTTTCCACTATTTATGATTTTCTGCGCTGCTTTTGTAGGGCTTTCGATTTATGGATACTACACGTGGCGATTCGTCCGCTACACGTGGCGATTTGTACGCTACATTAGAAAAATTAATTATAGCAGTAGTACACAACAACTATAGATATAGATGTGATGACAATGTTGGAAATGTTTTTCTTTGTAGATTTACTTACTGCCTTAGATATTTATAAATTGACATTCCTATACGAGCTTATATCTCAGCATGCTTTAGCATGAATAACGAGTGGCAGAGCGTTAACTTTGCCGTACATTTAGCTCTATTTTAGAAAATTAAAACCGCTAAAACGCAGAGAAACTAATTCTACGTACCCATTCTTGTGGAGTAAGTTGACCTTTGACATTACAGAGGGAGAGATAAGCAAATGAGTTGTCTTGCTTTTACAGGCTCCGTTGTAACCGGAATTATGAATGTAGGTACTTAGCAGCGAAAATTGTTGTCAACTTTCTCAATACTTTATTTATTTTCTTCAATGGCATCTTTATTATTGTTTTCGTAATATTCACCTTAAGTATTTCACTAAGAAGCATAACTTTTTTACAATTTCCTGTATAGGTATACTTTTAACCTATTAACATGTCACTACATTATGGTACATATATATTTTTTTTATATTAAAAACCCTTGATATCCATTTTTACACGCACGGCAGTTTGACGTATCGATTGTAGTAGTTAATTTATTTCGTAATCGCTTGGTACAGCACTGGAAATTCTGCTCATCGATTCGAATCGAACACCTAACAAAATAATATATTCTGCTTATCGTTTCGGTCAGAAGAATACAACATCTGGGTGCAAGTGCAATCGATATTTCATGTTTTACAATTCCTAAATCGTCGTTCTGGTAAATTACTTTTTATACAGTCCACGCAATTACTTATCGTTTAATTAACAAAAAGATTATTTTAGTTACATCTAACATATATATTTTGCGCATGATTGAAACGGAACAATTTGTATATCTAGCATCTCTGTCTGCAAGATTTTAGTACTTTTTAAAGTTAATAATATATATGTACGTATATACTTCCGATCTAACCGAAAATGAAGAGAAGTTAATTTATTGGGTGTTTTTAAACAAGACGATTGTAATTTCATTGATTTCTTTTCCAATGTTGTCACATCAACAACACATTATTAAAAAAAGTCAAAGGGAAGGTAAGCCAAGACCCCTAAATTAAGTAAAATACAAACTGATAAGGACAAATAATGATATGACTGAAGCTTTTATAATTCTCGATGGAAGAAAGTCTTCAAGAATGTTAGTACCTAGTGAACTATCATAAAATGAACTTTGACGTGGACAAGAGTTTGGTGTTTTTGAATCAACTGTAAAATCGTAAGATTATTACAAGTAAGCTAGCATCAGTAGCCGAGACTTTTATAGCAAAGACGGAATGAGCTGTAGAGATCACATTGTTAGAAAACCTATTAAATGGAATTTCGAAATGCCTATTTTGATTTGTAAGATTCTTCTATTTAGACACTACAAAGATAAGAAACACTAAATTGTCACCTTAGTTTTGTACACTCTAAGAAATTGAAGGGAATTTTTATACTGTGCTGTTTGGCAAACCATCAATTTTTTGAGCAGCCCTTGCATAATTAAAGGTGTTTTTTTGTTTGTTCAGATCAGGCAAGATTTATTAAATCGCACCAATTTGCCATTTGCATATAGCTTTTAACGTGATGTATTATCAACACCTGTACGTGTTAAGTGCAACAATTTTATTCGTTGGCAACCGTTAATTAACGATAATGTGCAGAGCTCAAGGTGCACACACATCATACAAGAGTCCAACTTGTAATTTGAGCCAAAAATGGATGAACTCATGAAGTTGCTTAGGCGTATTATTATGTGTAATTACCTAAATCACCCCGTATAAACATACCTTGGGAGGAAAATAATCACAAGGATTATTATTTAAAATGTGCAAAGAATCTGGAATACACCTTTATTTTATTAACTCACGTGTTAGCTCCGGAAAACAAGTGAATATGATGTTTCAAAGCATAAATATTTTGTTTTCTGATTTGTAAGTACCCTGTTCTATCATTATCGCTCGCCAAGAACATGTTATTTAATTGATTGGACATGTGTACGTTTAAATGTCATTGGCCCGGCAGTGTTTAGAAATTAAAGCAATAGCATTATTAAAACATCGACCACAAAACATGAAAGCAGTAATTGGTTTTGTTGTCTAAACATATCCTCATAAACGGCTTCAATTTTCTCTTCGTTTTGTTTATTAACACTCCATAATGACCGCGATGGAGTTTATCGCACTTAGCCATCTACCGACGTGTACCGTTACAAATAACAATTACTGACAACTAATTAGTAAATAAAAACATTTCGTTGCTGGGAGCGTATAGAAAGTGGAATTTGGAGTTTCTTTTAAATTTTCCCATGCGTCCCGAACGCAAGCTCCGATTGTTGGAAGATGGCGTTTTAGAAGAAAAGCTAAGTAAACGGAAAAGGTTTATTTGCATATTTTTTGTCGCACTCTTTGGGAACCGGTTGCTTGTTTTGCAAATGCCTAAAATTTCCTCTTAATACCCGGTTAACCTTAAATTGTCTGCGTTCTTTCAAGATTTTCCTGATCTTGACAATGCAGCGTTCAAGTCTGGCCTACAAGGCCTGGACTTATTCTTTACTGGAAGTCACTTTGCAAATGAACTTCCGTATGGTATTGTGACAGGCTTTTTAACTGAAATTTGGAAATTATAATTTTAATTAAGCCTTTGTGAATGTAGAGTTTGCAGGTACCTATGATGGACATATTTTTTCTAGAGCATAAAATATACATAGGTCTACATTGCTTTTAAATGCAGTTGATTAATTATGGCAAAGTGATTAATGTAAAATAGCATTCAACCCTGAGTTGGATGTGATCAGTGGAATTTTACAGAAGAATATTGTTATGCATAAATGACGTATTTTTTAGTTTTTTGTGCAATAAAAATTTCATGTAAAGTTATAAATGTAAAAAATTTTGAAAGCCATCGATTTCAACCAGAAAATTTAAAAAACTCTTCATATTAGAACATGTAGACAGCTACAAGAAAAACCTCTTGGAACACAGCCGAGCACATATATTGGCAAATGTACGCAAAATATGACCATACAAATAACAAATGCGATTAGTGTAGAAAAAAATAAAAAGACGAAATAATGATATACTAATACTAGTAATGAATGTTTAAATATAACCATATTTTGCAGTTCAAATATACACTATTTTTATTATTTTAGTGGCAGTTATATGTTGTAATTTCTATACGATTGATTACTTGTAGCATATACTTCGCTATTTTTACTTGAAGATTTTATCGATTTATATAATACATTTCAGATCTAGTTTGTTGTGGCTCCTTATAAACATTTAAATTCACCATAATTAGCCAACTCGATCGGTTGTTGTAGGTTACATCACTAGAATTTATTTTAAGAATTTATATAGTTCGCCATTAAAATCAAACAGGCGAGTTTTTGATGTCATATTTATGGATAACGATTTTAATAAAATGAGTGGCAATTCAATAATATCCATATTATGGAAATACAAAACTTGTCGAATGTATTACTGCTGTATTGTAATAGCCCCTCGCTTAAATAATATGAGGTTTTAAATATAAAATCAAATTTATAAGTATTAGCAAGGGATACTACACTTTATAAATTTTATTAGATTTAATTACGAACCTGCCTGTCAAACTCAAGGCAAATTAAAAGAGTGCAATAATAATTACCACTAATAAATGATATATTGCTCTTTCCTTGTATTTGCAATAAATTCGGGCATAGCTCCAGTGAGCATGAAACAAACCTTAACTCAGGGTGTCGGTTCATAAAATTAAGAAAAACTTTGTATGACAAATAACTCGTTGTATGCCAATTTAACTCGGGTATTAGGGCAAATGCACAATTTCCATCTGATGTTTAGATAACCTCTAAATTTGACTCAGTAAACAAGATGATCTGTCAGTGCATACTAGCGTAAAATTGAGTTTTAAAACATCAAAATGACAAGGAAGCATCAGGTAAATACGACTAATACTGTGACGTAGCAACTGCTAAGCTTGTTTTGTTTCTAGTGTGACGTCGAAACCCACGCGCAATCGTTTTTTGTTCTGCATCCGGCCAAAATTGAAAAATGCCGCGCCATCTTGCACTGTCAAAAGACGCTACCTATCTGGGCAACTGGAACCTAGTGCTACACCTCGTAGTCAGTCTGAACTTGATGAGATCCAAAAATAATGGACTTACTACCCTGCGAAATTAACCTGAAAAGGACTGCTTCGTAGGCGGGATCCGTTTTCTGGGGACGCTTCGTTGAGGGCAATTCTCATGGTTGCTCCCTGTTCCGAAACTCTGTATACAGACACTCAGGAGGAACGGCTCTGCACTTTGGACACAAAATTCTTGCTGGCCGATGCTGCTCCCTTATGGAAATGAGCCCCCGAAGTTACTCGCACTTGGAAGAATCTTACTGCTGGCTAAACTGCTACTCTCGGATTTCTTAATACTTGGAAAGCTATACCCAAAGATGCCCTGCACACTGGTGAATAACTTCACACACAACTGGTATTAAAAAAGACTTTTTATTTATAATTTTAAGCAATAAAATGTGGAGCTTAATCTGCCCCCACACACATTTTACAAGCTTGTTTTGTAATCTTTAACAAAAGAGTGTCACGTCACGTAGCAACTAGATTTTCAATCTTTATAAAAGAAATTAGGATTAATAATATATTTTACCTTATGGACTACAATTTTGATGTCATGTCTTTGCCCAACTACTAAAATTGTCTTTTTCTTGGCATAAATGTCACTACACTTTGCTCTGCTATTAAATCACTTTGGTTTATAATGCACTGATACACTTGGAGTTCCTTTAGCCTCTCACTAATGGTCGTTCGATCGGTTGCCTTCCATTTTTCATTGCTCTTTGCAATAATTACTTGTTTCGTTTACGTTTCAGCTAATTTGCCCTTTGCTGGCTTATACACGTTTAATACATAACGCTCATATACTCGCTCTACTTAACAAATCATTTTATTCACATTATGTTTGACGTAAGTAAGCTCAAATCCGTCAGTTACAAATTAAATTGCATTGGCCCTTCCGAACATTAATCATACCTGAAACTCTAAACATAACCCTTCTGAAACCTGCCTTATTTCATGTTAACTTTTATCCTCAAATTATTAGTTACTGCTGCTCACATCAAGTTTATTAATGTAAAGTACTGATTATCTTGCAATAAATAAAATATTTAATTCTGTGCTTATGTTGATCTTCTTCATTTAGTTAATTAGGTAATCAGAATTGCTGTGGACAGCAAACCATTACAGTATGTGTGCTGTATGGACCCAAAATCTTATTTTGCAGGTGTTAGAATTCTGCCAAACGAACGATGTATTTAACTGGAAATTGTTTTTGGCGACAACGTCTGCAGGAAAGACACAGATGCACAACGGGATGGAAGCGAGGTAAAGAGTACAATAGTACATATAGAAATTACAACAACAATAGAAGCAGAAATAGGAACAGCACAGAGAATAGTAAACGCAGTATTAAATATTCACTTAATTAATTATGAAGAACAACTAGGTAGAACGCGGAAATAAGAAAAGGAGTAAAATGGAAAAGAAGCCTAGAAAACTTAATCAAACCCAGAGAGGATAAGCTTTGACGAGTTTGGAGCAGTAATGCCCCAAACATATGACCTGAACAATAGAAGTGTCTGAAACAGAATAAGAACAATGGGAGGAAATGAAATAAAGGAACTAAAAAGAGCTAACCAGTTAGAAACCAACTAGTGAAATACTGCAGGTAGAGAATGATACCTATACTAACAAATTCGGAGAAGAGGACGACGAACATGAAACGTGGATTGAAGGAATAGAAGCAGACGAGAGATAAATGGAAGAGCAAATGGAGGAAATAGCTTGGGAAAATCTAAAAGGACTAAGAAAATCAGACAGGGAAAGCAAATAGGGGAAACGACGTATACCCACAAATGATAAAATGGGTTAGAGAAAAAAGTGGGGGTGCACAACACAATCACGTTAGCAACGCTATAATCATATGCAACTGAATTATGAGTTGATAAAAAAGAAATATGATAGTACAATAACTGCGGCCGAAATGAAACTGCTTAGGAAGGTCGCCAGCAAGACACACTTGGATATAATACGCAATGAGCTTATCAGAGAGTATTCCATCAACATCTGATGTTACCAAAAATTGAATAAAAGAAAGCTAAACTGGTATGGACAGTCAATAAGCACAGAGTTGGGGTGTTTTATGTAACTGCAATACTAAGCTTACATTTCAACCAGTAAAAATGCATTGGGAAAGAGATGCCAGTATTAATAATTGAATTGAGTAAAGAAAGCAAAGGGCAAAGCTTGTTTTTCACAGGGTTGAAGTTGACGTTCAAATTAATTAAATATTAGGTTTGTGCAGAATGAATGGCCGAGCCGAAAGAAATGAATAGTCATAAAAAGGTTTGCGAAGTGCATGTCAATGAAGCGTAGATTTCAATATAGCTAAGCAGGGAAATTGTGAGCAATCTAAAAAAAAGTATAGGAAGCCAGAAGAAAATAATAATACGTTGCAAAGAGCAAATAAGAAGTCAGGCTGCAAGACATAAAAAAGCAAGTGAAAAGCAGACAGACGGACATGAAAAAGCAAGTGAAAAGCAGACAGAAGGAGATGGAAAAGCAATTATTAAGAAATGAACTCTATTAAATAATCAGTGCAATTAACGCGAGTGAAATAGAGCAGAGTAACTAATAAAACGTGTTTGTGGCGCAAAGAAATTCAAATTCATTTCATTTCCATAATGTATTTAATTTGGTCAAAACCAATTTCCGGTGCCAAAAGCAACTTTATGGCGCCCCACGTTGGGCGCCATAAAGTTGCTATGGATATGCTCTAAAGCTCTAATAATTATTAATTCGCTTTTGGAGTTGTTTATAAAATTAATTTAGACTGATTCAAATATTATGTCTTGTATTTTTATTTACTTGATCTAAAATAAATGGTAGTATGCCCTTTAAGTATTTTATTTATCTGCAATTTATTACCATTTGTTTCAGGTATTAATTTGTTACATGACGTCAGAAGGGACGCCGACTAAATCTCGCAATTGTTTTACCTTCGCCTAACCTCAAATTTGGGTAAATGCTTATAATTTGAATTGCGCCTTCGCTGGATGCCAGGAAATGCTTGAATCTTGATAAGCAAGGTCTGGTCTCGTATGCACACAAATTTCCCGATTCTAACACTGATTCTTTTAGGTTAAAACAGTATCTTAAAATTTGGTGTGTTCGGAAAGGGGCCCCAGCTGGTATCTTCCTCTGGAATGGTTTCCTCCGGTGTTTTTGCTGTTGGTCCGTCTCCTGCACTCCTGCCTGATGCGTCGCAGTAGAAATCCCTGGCTTTGGACCCTATATCTCGCCGGAATTCAATATCGGTATCCTGATGTGATCGGTGGCAATGATCGTCGGAGGTGCTCTTTATGTTGCGGAAAATCCCACAAACGTTTCCACATAAACTTCAACACTTGGTCAACACAATGATACACTTTTTAGCTCGAAATATTTATTTATTATATTAAAAGTTTAGTTGAAGTGGAGCACAAAACTACATGTCAAGCTTAATTTAATTATTCATTTGTTCTCTTTTATTTCCGTTATTAAACACAAAATCTAAGCTATTACTATGGTTACCAAGGCACCGGAAATTGGTTTTGATCAAATTAAATACATTATGGAAATGAATTTGATTACAAATTATGTATACAATTTTCTTATAACTAAAATATTGTCTATGTCTTAATTTTAAAAGGTCTCTTTGCGCAACAAACACGTTATATTAGCTACTCTGCTCTATTTCAGTCGCGTTAATTGCACTGATTATTTTAAAGAGTTTATTTCTTAATAATTGCTTTTCCATATCCTTCTGTCTGCTTTTCACTTGCTTTTTCATGTCCATCTGTCTGCTTTTCACTTGCTTTTCTATGTCTTGCTGCCTGACCTCTTATTTGCTCTTTGCAACGTATAATTTTCTTCTGGCTTCCTATACCTTTTTTAGATTGCACACAATTTCCCTGCTTAGCTATATTGATATCTACGCTTCATTGACATGCACTTCGCAAACCTTTTTGTGACTATTCATTTCTTTCGGCTCGGCCATTCATTCTGTGCAAACCGAATGTTTAATTAATTTGAACGTAACTTCAACCCTGTGAAAAACAAGCTTTGCTCTTTGCTTTATTTACTCAATTCAATTATTAATACTGGCATCTCTTTTCCAATGCATTTACTGATATACTGATTGAAATGTAAGCTTAGTATTACAGTTACATAAAACACCCCAACTCTGTGCTTATTGACTTGTTTCTTAAGTTGTACTGCAAGCAGAATCGGGTCGTGTGCCTAAGACCATCACAGTATATTGTTTAACATATTGTTACTCTGTTTGGCTATCCTAAGTGTATGCTGTATTAATTGACTGGAGTGTTTACCAATGTGATATTGTGCCTTATTTATTCCTCTGTATGGAATGACGCGTCCTGAATTTTGCTTTTACATTAAATTGCAAGTTTTATCAACTTATCGATAATATGCCTTAGTTATATAAATTACAATATATTATCGCGGTAAGCACAGAGTAAACTATGTAGCGGCGACATGGCCATATGTAACGTCTATAAATCACCCCGCGGAAGGCCTACAAAACAGTATAGGGAATCATAAAAGTGAAAACTTCGGGTAAACAAGCTGTGCAGTCTAAAGCAGTTGATAACTAATTTTGGATGGTACGCTATGCGCAAGTAAGTGACTAGCGTCGTAAACTGAGTAACTAGTGTCACGAGTGACAAACTGCATCCGCGACTCCTATGTAAAAATCACGCAATTAAAACTCAAGTCTCGCCAACCTTGCGTCATCTACGAATTGCACGGTATCCATAGCAAACAGCAGGTAGGTGCTCAACCCTTTTGAGGGACAAACAGGCTGCGCAAGAATCGAGGCAATCCCATTGACCGCCCGCAGATAAGAGCGTCGAGTAATAAAATCCTCGGGCGTCGCAAATATTTTGGTTAAAGTGACCCGAACCCAGCAATTCCAAATTTCCGGCACCAGAAACGGAGGACAATGGCTAAATTGAATTTCTAGAAAATGCAGGGACTATCCGAACATCCACAAACAATAAACAACCTTCCACTTGCGCAACTGGGGAAGTTATATACGGATGGTCACGGAAACGTCAGCATCTACTGATTCGGTCGACGCATATAAGTTGACCTATCCGAACAATTAATTTTAGTGTACAAGTACAAGTACTTTTGCTAATCTTATTCTGTATTGCCTCCACTTTACTTCACATACAGGGCGATTAATAATTTGAGACAACAATGAAATCTAATATATTTACTACATCAAATGATCAAATTCTACCCAGAAAACTTCATAGCATTGTTGAAGACTTTTCTCAGAAACTTCTATGTAAATAACGCGGTCTGGGATTCAAGGAATTTTTGTAGTGAGTTCTCTTCTTTTGTTGGCAAGTATGTCCACTTTTAATTTTTTTATGTACTACATGTGTAGTGCATTTTTTCCTAGTAGTTTCGTCTCGCAAAAGCCGAACACGTTTCATATAATATGGTTCTCTTCTTCTTCTAGTTCTTTTAACTCTTCTTGTTTTCGGGAGGGACATATAATATACGTCGCGACGTATCGTTTTTCTTTAGGGTAGTCAGAAAATTTTGGTAAAAGTTCTTATATCGTCTCCAACTAAAAATGCACTTGCTAAAACTTAAATATCTCCTTTCTTATACGGGGGACGTTCGAAATATGAAAATGGCTTAAGAATAGAGTACCTTTATTTCACAAAAATGTTAGTAAAGCTGTTTCTAATTGAGAGGTGTCAAATATGAAGACAGAATCACCTACTCCGAAAAACAAATATAATTGGTCTTTCCTTTTTTTTTTGCTACCACCCTATGCATTTCGGATATGATTGTTTTTGTTTTAGACCTTCGGTTATAATGGTCAAATGCTTCTTGGGTGAAGGAAGAGTGAACCAAAATCACATGCATTTAGGTCCCAAGGTGGGCTTGTTGTGTTACCTCCGTGTTAATTGTAGGCTTTGCTGTGGCTAGAGGCACTTTATGTTTGATTTAATTTCAAAATATAGGAGAAATTATAATTTCAGTATGAAACCGGAAAAATTACGCACACATTTTGTTTTAAAAAAAGTCTCTAATTATCAATAACATTTAGTTACACACAAAAGTTCACAACTACTCTTTAGACTTTGACGATTAAAGCTATTTTCATAAATATAAAACTTCCATATCGTGGATGTGCTGTTACGAGAATTTAGTTTCAAGGTTTTTGGTCTCTTTTGAGTGGACTTGGCAACTAAATTTGTACTCTGAGCAATCTAAATTAATGTGGGTTGTAAACACCTTTATAGCTCATGTGTTCAGTTATGATTTCAAAAAGAATTTAGCAAGAAACTTGAAAAGTGGAAAGAAGTGGTATTATGTCACTCCAAACATTCAAAAAGACCTTATTTATTAGTAATATTAATATTTGTAGACTGATAGAATAAGTTAGTTACTCTAAAATATGAAAAAATGCATTAACACACCATGTCGTTCTTCAGAAGGTTTACGTTTTAATATTCTTCAGCCATATTACATCGGAATGGGATGAAATTTGATTTAAATATAGTCCTTAATTAATATTTGTTATTTCATAGCTGGTACGGTATAAAGTTGTTGCAGATAGAATAAAGGTGCATAGGTAGTGAATGTGAAGTTTATAGAATTCAAAACTAAACATATTTCTAAGTGTCAATTCGCTTAGGTCATTATAAGTCCGTTTAAATTGAAATCTCTTGTAAATTGGACTGTATTAAATATTATTATGGTTTAAATTGATTTAATTTCAAGTGCATGTTAAATATGCGGGGGTAAAGTACAACATTTTTGCACTTCGGGCATTCCTTTTTATGTGAGGAAACTAATGCTGTCATTTTTAGTTAGATAGTATTATTTAAGGTATTTGTAATTATTAGGTTTTAATTCAATTTCAATCTTGTTAGTTATATTCCATTGGTTAAAACATAGCTCATTTTTGTTTGACCAAGTCTGTCTATTGTAATAGATCGTTCTAAACAATCTAAACAAAACATTCCTCTATACAAACTTTTGGATGCTGATGCTAAAAAGAATTGTAATTTTGCTTGAGCTAAGATAACATGTATTATTTTGTGCTCCAGTAAAGAAAAGAATTGTATATCAATCACTAACTACAACATGTGTGCTGTTTATACCTGAAAGTTGACAGTTCCTGATAAATAAATAGGATTTTATATCCATTGAAGCGATCCAGAGTTTGATTTAACTCTTGGTTGAATGAGTAAATAGCAGCCGAGTAGCCGATTATTAAAACTCTACAACAAAGCAAGTCTACGTAACTGCCGAAATCCAAGTCAGCGGGCATATATACAAGTACATCTTCGTGAACTTCAATTGCCGGAGTCCACTGTTAAATATTACGAGAAGTTTCGATGTTAATCTGCAAATGCATAAGTGAGTAAGCACATATCGGTGAGCTCTGCAAAGCTGATAAGAAGCCCAAGTGTCTGCTAAGCTGATCTGTCCTGCCACAATACAACGAACCAGAGGTTTTGGCGAGGTTCTTGTAGCAGAACCTTTTCCAGTTGCTGCGAGAGGATCAACAACTCAAGCGGCCGGTTTAGCTGTTGCATATGAATTACTCGATGTAAGCTGTAGTTATTGCCGAAAATAATAACCGTATACATTTTTTTATGAGTTTTGTTGATTTATAAGTGATAATTTTACCTGACACACTTTGGAAAGTCCACATGAATTAGTATTTAAAGACCCAGAGAGGTGGAACACTGCACATACATATAATGGTCATAGTACAAGAGCAGTCGTGTGCTATCCTTTTGTGGATATTAAATTCATACAGTCTCGCAAAAATTATGTGCTGTTTTAGTCCGATTTTGCACACGGAAAGTATTTTGCATTTAAAAATATTAAATCCAAGAATTTTATAGCAGTATATGTTTTTGTGTGGTCTTGTTACTATTGCTCATGCACTAGTGTTCAAATGCTTTTCAGCAATAAAGAGTATGAAGATATCATTCTGTGCTTCAAATTCAATACAGAGTAGATTTTGCACGAATCTAGGAGTCACTTGTTCAGTTTATCAACGAAAATGACTATGATTGCTTTTGTTTCACATTTTCGGCTACAATGTTTTCAATAAACTGTTTCTCCAATTTTTCTTTTAATTCGAACATCGTGTAAACGAAGTCGGATAAGAAAACACGTATTTGCAGTTATCTGACATTACATTTTTCCATCTAGTTATAAATCACCCTGTATCAATTTTATAACTCAATAAACTTTTGTCTATCTTTGTTTCCATTGTCTGATCATATCTTTTCAAATAAATGGGCTTTAGGTTTGCATTGGATCATTGATATTTGTTTGGGAACCCAGCCTTAATACGTGTGGTGTATGTAACATTCATATTTTTCTAAAAATAATATTGGCGAGAGTGAAATCTTTGATTCAGATTTCTTATTTCAGATTAATTGTCAGTTTATTTGCGTCTGAAAGTTATAAATACGCGAATTTGGAATTAAAATGTTCATAACTGCATTTGTTTTTCAATGTTCAGCATGGGAGTGTTTTAGTTTCAAGTTATTCTGACCAACCTTGATTTTTTATGGAATAACCAAGATTTTTCAAAGAGCTAGTTTCGTCTATTGTTCTGCTAGTTCCCTGGAAAGTACAAACAACATTTCCCTCAGAATTTGCATTTAAGAAATGAAACCGCCCATTAGGAGCGTTTACTAACTTTCCCATTTTCCGCAACTGATTGAAGTGCTGTGTTTACTCGTAGAAGCTGCAACCAAATAGCAATTGCAGCCACAATAAATTGCAAAACCGATTCTACACGCTCTAAATTCATGTCGCCTCGTCGCTTTTTGCAAGACCTTTTCGACACTAACGTTGGCGTTACAGGTAATTTGCAGAACACAACGACACAATTGGAGGTGAAATTATTTTTTGTTCGGTTGCACTTTCACCGGCGAATAAAAAGCTGCACGCAACATTTAAATTATGATTCATGAATTTTCCGTTTCCTCAGGAAGTTTAACATTTAATTTAATGGCATTACGAGCCTTTCACTATAGAATTCACGTAACTGCATTTATTTTATTGGCCGTTTGACTACACTTGTTCGTCTTTCGTAACGGCCGTTAATTATAAAAGAAGAGCGATGCAGGAAGAGACCTTCTTGCCGATCGACCCTGTGCAGAAATTTGGCACCTTTAATTATTTGTGGTACGGGAAGTAATAAAGCCGCTGTGTACCTTACTTAAAATGCAAAGTGGAGCTGCGCGGGACTTAATCTAAGTGTCAATGGCATTCGTTATAATCGGATAATGACAGGCCTTGCAGTTACGCAGCCTCCAGGTTTGCTAGAAATGTTTACTCCTTATCTTGTTGTGTGCTCTCATATCAATCTCGTACAAAAACGTTCTGCAAATTTGCTCGCGATGAAGCATCTGCTCCGAGCAAACACCACCTTATCTTTCTAGAAATATTGGAACACAGATATCAGCAACTGTTAACCTCGGGAGGAGTATTCCATCTTGAGGCGAACTATTTACCAATTTTATTTGCCCTCCGATAAAGCGCCTTGATAATGCTGAACGACGTCCAAGTCGGCCATGTGCGTACGTGCATGTGTGGGTAGGTAAACGCCGCACTTTTTAATCAGGAAGACACGAAATGGCCGAGGATAAAAATTAAAGTTTATTAACCGTTCTTCAGCCTGTCCTTACGCTCGGTTATGGCCAATATATTCTTTTACCAATGGGTAAGGCACTTTACCTTGCACATTAGCGAAACAGGTTTAAAATAGTCACAGAAACAACCTGACGCTTGAATTTAAAATTTGACGACATTAGAACAAGTTCTCGAAAGCAGGGAGTGTTTGCACGAACAATGGTTCAGCATATCTTCAATGCAAACAATGATTTTTGGGTGTTAGGGGCGTCAGTTCTAAAATGGAAGCGGTTTTGGCTAGTCGTGGGTGTCAATTGTAATCGATATTGGTGGTAAAATAGCATCAATTGGTTTGTATTAAAAGAGCTGGAAGCACTTTATATCCACCACCCTGTACAGAAACTAATTACATGGAAGTAATCGTTCTGTAATCCCCCAACAATTTTCAAGTTAGCAGCAGTTTATAGCGTATGTAAAGAAAAATGCATAATATATCTGGAAAATTATACACCAGCACAGTAACGAAGAAATTGTTTTCTTATCTGATGATGAGTTTTACGACGCTCGCTGCTTGCGGAACTCCGCGTTGGTAAGTATATGCCACCAATTATTGGAGAATGGGTTCGACAACAGAACAACAGGAGCCGTTCAAATTAATTCGTCATAAATTTCACGTTCTAAAACAATTTATTTGCTTTGGAAAGGTTAATTTGCATTTGTCAAGGTTAGATGCCGAGAAGATGGACACAGCAGCGTTCGTGTTCCACGCTGAACTTTTGAGCCGTAATCGTCGCTTAACGATCTGCCACTGTTTTGCAACAAATAATTTTAGAGTAAAAGGACACGACCGCGGCTGCACAGATTAAGGGAAATATCGGGGAAATCATGTGGGACTCGAATCTCCCGCTGAAGAAGAGCGTCTCGAACGTCCAAATACCAAAGGTCGTTTTTCAAATATGATATATGGATGTAGGTTTTATTAAAGCATTCGGCCTTTAAAGGCTGTTATTTTCTGTTAAGTGAAGCGTTTGGGCAGTGCCAGCGGTAATTAATTAAGAAGAGAATATTTCCAAAGGTTATTAGTTTCAATTAATTTTTTTTACCACTTCTAAATTTACAAAATTGTTATTGATACATTATACGTCAACAGCCGTAGGGTTTGGTTCAATTTATGTAGAGATAGATGTAAATAGCCAACTTTAATAATATTTACGTGGCTTCATGTATAAAGTTTAGAGTGTTATATGGGTAGTTTTACTATCTACAGGTACTAGGTATATAAAAGCATTTGCAATTTAACAAATAAAGTGATAAATATTACTTATAAAGATTAAAGCGATCTGCAACACAGTGCAGCAGACAATTCTGAATCATTGTTATAACTTGTAGGACCGAGAAATGTATGCAAGTTGTAGCCTTGTACATCACATAATACACTAAAAGACGATAAAAATACGGAAATAAAGCAACAAGTTGCAGAAAGAGCTCGAACACTACTAAGCCCTGTCGTAGCTATTAGTCTAGGTACAGCACTCGAAGAAATAAGATTTTCGGGAAAAACACCAAGCTGAAATTTTGCATGCACTTACCTTATGGCCTTCTAAGTAATGTGTCAAAAGTCGCCATCGCCAAGTTGTGGTAATACATCTCCTTTTCTATTTGCGTTACGACAAGAAACTATAAGTATACTAATATAAACTAAAAACTAAAAATTCTATATCTAAATTAAGTGTGAAGTATGAAAAATAAGTTATTTTCTACAAATGCATTTATGTAGGTGCCTACAACTAAAAAGTGTGATCTGAAATGTCACATTAAGGACGTCCGTGTTACAGTATAAGTATCTTTTTAAGTACGTTTGTGCTATGGAAAATCCCATTGAGAACATATGTATTATAGAATTTCACTTTGAGAACGTCTGTGCAATAGTATTTCCCATTAAGAACGTCTGTGCTATAGAATCTATTTTTAGAGACGCGTGCGCTATAGAATATCCCTTTGCAACACCTGTGCTGTAGACCACCCCTATGAGCATGTATGTGCTCTAAAATATATTTTTGAATACGTCTGTGGTATATAATAATAATAATAATAATGAATTTATTGTCTAACAGCATATAGCCAATAACAAGACAATATTAGATATACGGATAACCAGTAAGAGTAAGTATAACTTAGTAACTAATCATAAATTCAAATTTATTTGATATTTATTTTAATATAATAACTAATAACTTAAATATATTTGTCTATTCACCAATAAGTTCTATTAGTTTTGGTAATGTACAATTATTGATATCACATTGGCTGCTTATACGGTTATAATTCCTGCACATGGTATAGATAGGAGATTTAAATATAATATTAGTTCTAGCGCCAGGTAAATAGAATAGCGATGACTGTCTAGAATGTATTCGAGGCACGTGAAAGTTTAACTTTTGCAACAAATATGAGCATTCAACTTTATTATGTAGCAAATTAAAGAGAAAAGTCAAACTGATACGTACCCTTCTGTGTTCACATGAATTAATATTAAATGTATTTAGTAAGGTTAAGTGCTCAAAACCTCTAAGCGGATAGACATGGTACACCTTGAACCACAAATATTTTAAAAGTTTTCTTTGTACATTTTCTATAGACGTTATATGACATTCATAAATTGAATTCCATATGATACTTGCGTACTCTAATTTTGAACGTACAAAAGCAAAATATAATGCCATAATAGTAGAAATATTTTTAAATTCCTTACAGCTGCGTACTATGAAACCTAACATTTTATAAGCAGAAGACACAATTTCATTAATATGATTTACAAACCTAAACTCAGCATCAAATACCACACCCAAATCTCTTATTGAGTGTAGTCTAGATAACAATTCTGAATTTAATGTGTAGTCAAAAAGGATTCGATTAATTTTACGAGAATACGTAACAATTTTACATTTGCTAACATTTAGATTTAACTTATTTCTCTTACACCAGTTGGAGAGTATGGTAAGGTCGGTTTGAAGGTTCATAGCATCATGGTGACTTGCAATTGATGAACATATTTTTACGTCGTCAGCGAACATAAGTACTTTACACTGCAATTGATAACTGAGATCGTTGATGAATAAGAGGAATAGTAAGGGCCCCAGATTAGAGCCCTGGGGCACTCCGGATGTGGGAATATATTGAGTAGATCTATACCCATTATACACAACACAGTGTGGTCTATTTTGTAAATACGATTTGAATAGTGCGACATTTGTGTCACTAACACCAATGCTATGTAGTTTTTGAAGTAAAATACCATGATCTATTTTGTCGAAAGCTTTAGATAAATCTGTATAAACAACATCGATTTGGCCTTGATTATCTAATTGTTCAGAAACAAATTGCGAAAAGCAACAGAGGTTAGTGATGGTGGAGCGGCCTGCCATGAATCCATGCTGGGAAGATGATATGACATGTTTCACACTACTATATATGTGTTTGTACAGAATAATTTCAAATACTTTGGAAAAGTTAGAGAGAATAGCAATGGGCCTGTAGTTCGTAACATTGGAAATATCGCCATTCTTAAAGATGGGACAAACACGTGCAATTTTCCAGATTTGAGGAAATGTCGACGTTTTTAAGATTAAATTGAAGATGATTGAAAGCGGAGAAGTAAGAACGTTTGTGCAGTCTTTAATCATATAGCTAGGCACTTGGTCAAAACCAGCAGTTGGTTTGTTTTTCAGTTTCTTGATGGCGGAAATGATATCGTTTTCAGAAATGGAAATGAGATTGATACAGGGTAGATTATCATAACAGGAGAGATCAAGCGTATGAATATTGTCGGTATGTTGAAAGGGTTGATAGACACTGTTAAAATACTGTCCAAAACCATCTACTATATGTTGAGGAGTAGAATATTTTATATTGCCGTTGTATGTAGTACCGGGTATTCTGGTAGCGTTTTTCTTATTATGAATAAACTGCCAGAGTTGATTTGGATCTTTACCTATAGACTGTTCTGCGTTAAGAGTGTATATAGTGTATGCTTCGTTGATTTTTTTCTTAACGTGACTTCTGAGGCGTTTAAATTCATTATAGTATTCTAGCGATCCAGTGCTACGATATTTTTTGTGCAATTTTATTTTAGTTTTTAGGCTTTCAACTATTTCAGGTGTAAACCATACAGGATGTTTGTGGGATCTATTTTTGTGTAGTGGTACATAAATATCAAATAGTGAATAGAGTATTTCGTAAAACTTGTCGCATGCTAAATTAACGTCAGTATAATTCTGCAGGATTGACCAATCCACAGCGAGTATCGAACTGTAAAGGGATGGAAAGTCAGCCTTTTTAAAGTTGTACGACCTGTTATTTGGATTTGCAATAAAATTAGTGTACGGACTAGTATTTAAATTTACACAAGTCTTCAATGCAGGATGAAAAGCATCTTCAGTAACAAAAGGTGTATTGTCCCTAGTTACCTTACAGGAAATGTTAGAAAAAATAAGATCCAATAGCTTTCCTTGATAGTTTTTGACATTATTGTGTTGAGTTAAATTAAGAAGATTTGAGAAATTATTTAATAAGCGGTTTAAGGTATCATCTATAAGATTCTTAGTGGCATCTGGTATGTTGAAATCACCAAAAAGTATCAGGTGCTTAGTATGCAGATGGAACTCGCTAAAATAGTCTAATAAAATTTCTAGAGTATCAGCTGTAGGAGTGCGTGAAATATATATAACATAAACATAAAAGCACAAAGAATTAATGGTACATTTACAACCTACTATATCTACTAAGTTAAGATTATTTAATAGTTCAGTCAGATCCATTTGTTCAACAACTATATTACTTTTGAGAGCTAAAAGTACCCCACCACCACGAGAGAGTCCTACTTGATGAAAAGGGCGGTCGCGTCTATAGACGGAGTACATAGATGGACTAAAATATTCGGCACTTGAAAAGTCACTGGATAACCAAGTTTCAGTTATGGCAATAATGTCAAATTCTCCGTCCATCGTTGAAGGATAGAACTGTTGGGTTTTATTTCTTAGGCTACGAGTGTTTTGATAATAGCATTGCAGTTGTCTTAGTTTTTTGTTGGGACTATTTTTGGAACACCACGTATATAGCGAATGGTAATATCTTTTTCACCGAGTTTTAAGCGATTTTCAAGATCTTCCCGAAGTTTTTTCATATACTCTTGTTGCATAGGTGTTTTATCAGATGTAACTGATAATTTCTTACCATCCAGTTTTAAATGCTTCTTATTGCGAAGTACTTCAATAGCGTCGGATGCAGTATTTAGAATAACTTTTAGCGGACGAGGTTTGTTTGGTAAAGGTTGTTTTCCCAGGCGAAACATTTTAATATTGGCGATATTGATTTGCGAAAGTGGATTTAAAATAGATTTTACCTTATTTAGGTCGTCCGTAGGTCTAGTTTCGGCGTCAAGAGGGCCTTCAGCAACGTCAAAAATGATAACATTATTTGCACGACGTTGGCGCTCCGCTACTTCATTAATAATGTCTTCTTTATCCGTCAAATTAAATTGAGCAGATTTATCGGTGCTTAAAACTTGATTTCTTAATTCAGCCAGTTCTGATTTTAGGTCCAAAATCAATTTCTTGAGGTCATCTTTTTCATATCGTTGAGCTGCACACCTGTCGCATTGATAAGTAATACGACGCTCCTTGTTTGATAAACACTGAATCTCACCACGTGTAAGGCCAGAGCAAGTTGTATGTAAAGGTAATTTGCAGTAATCACACTTTATTTCACTTGTGAACGTGTTTGCTATAGAATATCCTTTTGAGATCGTCTATGCTATAGAATATCCTTTTAAGAACGTCTATGCCATAGAATAGAACACATTTTTGAGGACGTCTGCTATAGAATAGCATTTCGAGAACGTCTATCCTATGATATATGCTTTAGGGAACGGTGTGCGATAGAATATATTTTGTGTACGTGTGTGCTATAGACTATTTCCCTCAGATAATATAAACCAATCTCACGAATCAATTTTCAAAATTTGAACCAATTAGAGTCGAATACAGGGAATATTTTGCACTAGTGCAATATCGAGTATTTGCGGGAAGAAGAGCAAACCAGCTAGGTACACAAGAAATTTCAGAAAGAAAACTGAAAACTCTTTAAAAATGAATAGTGTGGTATACAAAGGATGACATTTCTTTGAGGAATAGTCTTGCGATATTCCCCGCGTACATTCTGTATAATTCTGTCGAATATACAGAATGCACTAGGGATATAACTACTGAATATCGCATTAAGAACGTCTGTACTATAGAATGAAATATCCTTTTGAAGACGTCTGTGGTATAGATTGTTCCTTGAGAACGACTATGCCATAGAATAAATATCCCATTGAAAACGTCTGTGCTATAGAATAAATATCTCAATGAGAACGTCTGTGCTGTAAAAACTATCTCATTGAAAACGTTCGTGTTGTAGAATATCCTTTTGAGAACGTCTGTGTTTTATAGAATATTGCTTAAGAACGTTGATGTCATAGAATAAATATTCGATACGTCTATGCCAGTGGTTCTTTCCCAAACTTATTTGGCCTACCGCCCCCTTTTCAGAAAAAAATAACTCAGCGCCCCCTGGAAATCTGCATTCTTTAAGCGAACAATCAGAAAGATATTGTAACGATCCTGGGGCTAGGCTGTCGCCCCAGAAATATGACTCAGCGTCCCGTGCGACAGCATTACAGAACAACCTTGGAGCCAGCTGCATGAGACGGCGTGAGTCAGCCTTCCCGAACATTCGAGAACCGGCCTTGGACCCAGAACTTCGAGAAGCAGCCAGGCCGCTGCGGATATATGAGTCACGCCCGAGGTCAATACACGCGACACGTCACCGTTGCAAGAATGGTCTCGACTTCCAGGAGGGAATTAGCCGGCAATATAAATATTCGTTCGCAGGAATAGAAGTCAGTTCTCATCGAGTTCTCATCCAGTTCTCATCAAACTCGAAGGCGTAAGGCCGACACATAAATAAACGCGTGTATAACATAAATAGCCACATAAATAATTGATGTTTAATCCAGTGTAAATAAATAGAGTGTATAATCACATAAATCATTACTGTTAAGCCGTATATAAATAATTAGTGTATCGTTGTTGGAAATAGTGCCCGTAGTTTATAAGTAATTTGTGTTCTGCCTTCATAATTCTTGTGTTTGTAAATAATAATAATTACTCATTGTAAATAAATGTTTAATACAAGCAGCGTCGTATAATTTTGTAAACAGTCCGAACGAAAAAATGTAACAATATTGTAGTGGTAGCTTCTTGAGACTGATATTTATCTATAAGAGTATTTCTAGGTAGGAAATTATTATGAAAGAATAAATTCATTAGCAATTGAAAGTACAAGGAAGGATTTATACATTAAAAGTACAACATAAATATTTGAGAATTGTTTAATGAATGATACATTAGATACAGTTACTGTTAAATTGCGAATAGTTTATTAAAAAGGTATAAGTTGATTTAGTTGGGATAGTTGTTTGGTAACACCAGAGCTTAGATTTTAATTTGTAGGTATTAACTGACAATCGGAATAACTAAAGTGAAAGCCAAACTCAAATGATTATCTGAAAAAGTCAATTATGAAATGTTATAATAAAATATACCATATAGAAATTTTGTATAAATTATTATTGCTAGAGAAAATGATATTTTTAAAATAAACAAATCTTTTCTGAATTTGTAACCTGTATTTTGAGTAAAAGCAAATTTAATCATAAAAGCCCTTTATTATAATGGTATTTACTGTCTGGATGGTGTATTAGAGGGTGTGATAGAGTAAAATTAAAGAAACTGAGAATAAACAGACTGAATAAATGGAAGTAATAAATGGTATGAAGAACAATAATAGTAATTTATTATACAAGACGATAAAGTTAAATTTTATCCACGAGTGAATCGTTTAACGTCGAGACGAAGTCGAGACGTTAATGATTCAAGAGTGGATAGAAATAACTTTATCGTCGTGTATAATACAATATTTTTTTCTATAGCAAGAACTTTAAAAATTTCAAACGAAAATAAGGACAGTCAATCACATTTCAAAATGTCAAGTCTAGATTGGGTTGCTACGATAATACGAAACTGTCAAATTTAATTTAAACAAAAGTTAGAAAATTAAATTACTTTATCTATCCTTGATGTTAAAGTGCTACTTTATCTACCCTTGCTGTTAAAGTAAAACTTGACCTTTTGTTTTGAGTTGATAAAAGCACACTGTAACATGTGCTATAGAAAAAAAAATTTATAATGGTAAATAGTCTTCATGGAATAAATAAATATGTAACTTGCATGTTGTGTGTTTATTTGGAAAATAATGTTACACTATGTTACACTACAGATGAAATATGTACGAATGGTAAATCTTATCTTCTCTTCCTTTTTTAAGCTTTCACCGCCCCCTTATTTTTATTCACCGCCCCTCAAATGCACACAAGGGGCGATATCGCCCACTTTGGGAATCACTGGTCTATGCCATAGAATAACTATTCCACTGAAAACGGCTGTGCTATAGATGATCCTTTTCAGAACGTCTGTGTTAATAGAATAACTATCTCGCTGAGAACCTCTGTATTGTAAAGTATTCTTTTGAGAACGTTTGTGTTTTATAGAATATCCTTTGAGAACGCCTATGCCATAGAATAGATATTCCATTGGGAACGGCTGTGGTATAGAATATCCTTTTGAGAACGTCTGTGGTATGGAATATTCCTTGAGAACGTCTATGCAACAAAATAAATATCCCACTGAAAACGTCTGTGCTATAGAATAGATATTCAGATGAAAATAGCTGTGCTATGAAAGTATCCTTTTGAGAACGTCTGTGGTATAGAATATTTCTGGAGAAGGTATTGAAAACGTCTCTGCTATAGATGATCCTTTTCAGAACGTTAGTGGTATATAATATTCCTTGAGAACATCTATGCCATAGAATAAATATCTCATTGAAAGCGCCTCTGCTATAGATTATCCTTTTCAGAACGTCTGTGGTATAGAATAATCACTGAGAACGTCTATGCCATAGAAGAAATATATTATTGACAACGTCTGTGCTATAGATGATTCTTTTGAGAACGTTGTGGTATATAATGTCTCCCTGAAAACATCTGTGTTGCAGATTATACTTTTGGCAACGGCTGTGTCGTAGAATAGATATCCCATCGAGAACGTATGTGCTATAGAATAGATATTCCGATGAGAATGTTAGTGCTATGAAAATATCCTTTCTAGAACGTCTGTGGTATAGAATGTTTCTTGAGAACATCTGTGCCATAGAATAAATATCTCACTGAAAACGTCTCTGCTATATGTTATCCTTTTCAGAACGTCTGTGGTATAGTATATTCCTTGAGAACGTCTGTGTTAATAGCATAAAAATCTCGTGGAGAACGTCCGTGTTATAGAAAAAATGTTCCATTGAGAACGTCAGTGTTGTAAAGTATCCTTTTGAGAATGTTTGTGTTTTATAGAAAATACCTTGAGAACGTCTATACCATAGAATAGATATTCCATTGGGAACGTGTGCTATAGAATATCTTTTTGAGAACGTCTGTGGTATTGAATATTCCTTGAGAACGTCTATGCAACAGAATAAATGTCCCACTGAAAACGTCTGTGCTATAGATTATTTTGTTGAGAACGTCGTGGTATATAATGTCGCACTGAAAACCTCTGTGTTGCAGATTATCCGTTTGGTAACGTTTGTGTTATAGAATAAATATCCCATCGAGAACGTCTGTGCTATAGAATGGATATTTCGATGAGAATGTCTGTGCTATAAAATATCCTTTCGAGAACGTCTGTGGTATAGAATGTGTCTTGAGAACATCTATGCCATAGATAAATATCTCATTGAAAACGTTTCTGCTATATATTATCTTTTTCAGAACGTCTGTGGTATAGAATATTCCTTGAGAACGTCTGTACCATAGAATAAATATTCCATTGAAAACGCCTGTGCTATAGAATATTCCATTGAGAACGTCTGCGTTGTAGAATATACTTTTTAGAACGTCTATGTAATAAATATTTCATTGGGAACAACGGCTGTGTTATTGAATTTCCGTTTTAAGGCGTCTGTGGTATTGAATGTATCTTTGCGAACGTTCATTTCATAGAATATCCCCTTGTATACATGGAAGCTAAAGTTTTTAAACAACATAAAGCTTCTCGTGAATCCCTTTTTGCCAATGAAAAACATTTTCCTGGTCATATATAGTGGTCCACTTAAAGCACTATCCATGAATAGCCATCGTTATTTGTGCTGAGCTAAATTTGTAGAAAAGATTATCTTATTACCACCTACAGCCTAGTGTAGCTGAACAGCACTGATCATGAGTTTATTATCAAGAGCAGAAGTGTTTAAGTAATGATCTTAATCCCTATTGGAGATGGATATTTAAAAGTAATCTGTTGGAGCCAAAAGGGTAATTGCAGCTTCCTGCTCTGAATTATCTTTTGGACGTGTTCAAAACGTTGTGGACAAAATTTTGTCCAAATTCTGCACCAGACCATAATTCATCAGAAAAGACAGGAGAGACGAGCAAATCGATAACACAGAGATGATTATAGATAGCATTATACTCAGGTAATAAAATAGTATTACGCTCCATCTTCTATATAGTTTAAATCATTATATTCTCTTCTTAAATATAATTCGTAGCATGCCTAATAATTTTTAAGAATATCATTTTGTTAGAATCCCAATGCATGAAGATACAACTCGTCCTCCGGACTCGTTGTATTTTCAGCTTTGGGATTATAACTCATAATATACATCAAAAAATTATCAATGATAGGCATACTACTTATTATATTGCCCCTGATAATATAGAGTTAGTACAGTAAACAAACAGAACAGATATGGTTAAATATTAAAACCATTGGACATGATGCAGTGAAAAACTTAACTACTAAAAAAAGCAAGAAGAAACAGCAATGGATGAGTGATGCATTTTTAGAATTAATGGAGCAACGTAGACCATACAAGAACCGAAACAATGAAAAATGTAACGAAATCAATAAAATGATTAGAAGAAACATGCGGAAAGCAAAGGAGATTGGCAGGAAAAGAAATGCAAAGAAGTTGAAAAATTACAACGAAAGCATGGCAACTTCAAAATGTACAAAAAGATCAAATAAATGGTTGGCAAAACAGGTGGAATATATACAGGAACTGTTCCAGGATAAGACCATAAATAGAATTAGAAACACCTACAACTGGACCATCCATAACCTTAGAAGAATTAGAACGAACGCTTACATTAGCGAAAAGTAGGAAAGTTCCTCGACCTGACCAAATTTCGGCAATAGTTATTTACCTAACAAGTTCGGGAAGGTAATTTTCCCGAATGAGCACTTTGTTTGCAGCACGACCAAAGGGAGTGCTGCATGTAGTGCGAATTCGGGAAAATTCTTCCCGAAAAAGTTAGGTACAATGTTTTTTGTAACGAATAACTTAAAATATAAAAAAAATTGTTTAGTGTTTTACTAGTTTACGATGGAAAAGAAATGCAAAGAAGTTGAAAAATTACAACGAAAGCATGACAACTTCAACATGTACAAAAAGATCAAATAAATGGTTGCCAAAACAGGTGGAATATATACAGCAACTGTTCCAGGATAAGACCATAAATAGAATTAGAAACACCTACAACTGGACCATCCATAACCTTAGAAGAATTAGAACGAACGCTTACATTAGCGAAAAGTAGGAAAGTTCCTCGACCTGACCAAATTTCGGCAATAGTTATTTACCTAACAATTTCGGGAAGGTAATTTTCCCGAATGTGCACTTTGTTTGCAGCACGACCAAAGGGAGTGCTGCATGTAGTGCGAATTCGGGAAAATTCTTTCCGAAAAAGTTAGGTATAATGTTTTTTGTAACGAATAACTTAAAATATAAAAAAAATTGTTTAGTGTTTTACTACTTTACTGAGTTGACAGCGTAAATCACTAAACTTTTTATATGTATCCTACGCACCTGTTAGCTTTCGTCGACGTTTAAAGCCCCTCTGATGTTTGGAAGCGCAATTAAACTAACGAACGGCAATTATGAAAATTTACAAAAAACGCACAATTGCCCTAGTTTTTGGTGGAAAGTAAACAGCACACCAGTGCGGGAAAAATAGCTTTCGGCGCATCGGGAATGACCGGGAAATATGAATTTTGAAATCATGAGTACAAAAAAGCATTGAAACTTTCTGAGGGTAGAGGAAAGAAGGTCCCATTAGAGCTATCTAATTATATTTACCAATCAGGGAACATACGAGTAGACTGGTTGAAATCGACCTTTATAATGATTAAAAAAAAGCCGCATGTATAAAAATGAATATCTTACAATTAGTCTAATAAGATATAGTTTAAAGATTTTCCTTCGTACAATTGATTCTAGAATATAGCGAAACGTAGAAGAAAATATAAGCGAATCCCAATTTGGTTTCCGGAACAACTTAGGAACACGAGAAGCCCGTTTTAGTATATAGGTTTTAGTGCAACGCTGTAGGTACATTAACAGGAATGTGAATTTGCGCTTTATAGATTTCGAAAAAGCCTTTGATAAAGTAAGACGCCAGAAAATGATAAGAAAAAATATTGGTATGGATGACAAAAGACCTGCGCATCATCAATAATCTTTACTGGAAACAAACAGCTAATGTCAAAGTGGGACAACATTTCTCAGATGTTGAAATCAAACGTGGTGTTAGACAAGGATGTATCCTATCTCAATTTCTTTTCAATAGTTACTCAGAGGCCATTTAAAAAAAAAACACTAAATGATTGCTCATATGGTACAAAGATCAATGGGGTTCCCATAAATAATATAGTCAGTAGTTATATCCTTAGTGCATTCTGTATATTCGAGTATTTCTCGAGAACGCGAAGCGAATTATGCAGAATGCACGCGGGGAATATTGCAAGACTATTCCTCGAAGAAATGTCATCCTTTGTATACCACTCTATTCATCTTAAAGACTTTTCAGTTTTCTTTCTGAAATTTCTTGTGCACCTAGCTGGTTTGCTTTTCTTCCCGTAAATACTCGATATTGCACTTGTGCAAATATCCGGATATTGCACTAGTGCAAAATAGTCGCTGTGTTCGACTCTGATTGGTTCAAATTTTGAAAATGATTGATGGGGTTAGTTTATATTATCTGAGGGGAACAGTCTTAGATATGCCGACGACACTTACTTATAGCTAGTGACGCAGAAGAACTACAAAAGCTTATTGACAATGTAACGGATGTATGTAGCGAATACGGCCTGAAACTCAATCACAAAACTAAATATATGGTTAGTAAGGAACTAATAAATATTACATCAACTACGGCTTACGGCACAAACCTCGAGAAAACCAACAGTATTACATATCTAGAGTGAAATTTAAATGAGCACTGGGATATGGGCAAATAAATTAGAGTCCCAATTGAGAAAGCGAGAGCAGCTTTCTTTACAATGAGAAATATACTAAGAGACAGAAATCGAAGCTTACAACCAGCATTATCTGGCTTAATAAACCTTGCAATTTGTGAACTCGAGCAAGGATCCACGCGATGACCATGCTCTTTGTTGGCTCGCGTTGTTTGAGTACCTTGAAAACGAGGATAATTAGGCAGATTTGGCCTTGTTGCTGTTTGTGCACCCATATTCACTAACGTTTCGCAAGACCTTACAGCTTGCAACATCAGAGTGAAAGTCGCACTAAGAACTGAAGGGTCAAGGGTAAAAGGTTCAGGGTTGTTTCAACTCCCCCAACTGGGGGCGGGCTGCTATAGTGACCTTGCGTCCCTCTTCAGCCAAGAACGGGAAGTATAGGATGGGCGAGAACCGTTTGGAGCTATTTATAGTCCCCTGTGCCAGCCGCTCGGGGCGACGTAACGCTGATTGTCCGTCGTTCAAGTTCAAGTGGAGCGTAATACGTGGGGCGTGGCCGTATGATGCACAGTGGTTGTAATGGAGTTCACGTTTTACTACGCCTAAAACCATTTTTTTTATATTATTTGGATGTTTTTTTATTTCTATGACTTCACGTATCAAACGTGGAAAGTAGTGTGGTCCTTTGGCAAGTACTCTGGCGAGCTCAAATTTTAAGGTGTGCCCATTTGTAAATGTACACTCAGCTACGGCTGATTTTGTGATGCGTTTGTGTTTGCAAGCGCCTTTATGTTCTTGAAGTCTTAGATCAACGGAACGACCAGTCTGTCCGATGTAACTCGAGCCGCAAGAACAAGGAATGTGATATACGCCAGCGGTTTTTGAAACTTGGCTTACAGTTTCAAAACCTGATTACAAGAAAACGGTTGCTTTTGTTAAGAAGTTTCGAGAAGTTACACTGATATACTATAAGTGTTTTTGTTATAAAGCTGATACGAGCAAAGATTTTTTTTATCTCGTTTGCACAAGTCAAACTAAGCACACAAACACAACCCATCGATGGTCATTTTTGACATTTTATTTAGAAGGCCATAAAGTAAGTGCATGCCAAAAATCAGTTTGGTTGTTATTTTTTGCGGAAAAAATCTAATATTAACTTTAGCAAAAAATCATAGCTGCACTAAAACATATACTCGTACACTATTGTTTTGTTGGGATGCCCTATCAATTTTGTGTTATCAGAGCTACATATGCTATAAAATTAAGCACTATCTTGCGGACAATGATGTCCCCCCCCCCCACCTTCCCCCTTCCATAAACCGATAGTAATATTTGAACAATTTTTGTGAAACTTCAAATATATTGTTATCAAACTTTGAATATAGAAGAAAATACAAGATGTGTAGCTATATAGTCCTATTACTTCCTATCATTACTATATGGAATCTAAAACATGAAGTTGCTAGTACACATTTTTAAAATAAAATATCTGAACCGTTTTTACTTGGTGTTGAAAACTTTGATTCCATGTAAACTATGGTTCATCGTATCGTTAATGGCATACACAGCGTAAAAATATTTTAATTTATCATAGATGCTACTACTTACTACAAATCATACCACCCACGTATTACTAATGATTGATTATTCAGTGAGTGTACAATCATCAGCCGGTAATTCTCCATTCCAAAAAATTGAAGTGAGTTGCATGTTTATAAAAATTATCAGTAATTAATTTTGAAATGTTTGCAAAACAATATGTTGTTGATTTGTTTCCATTGCCAACCTTTTGGATATTATATAAATGTAAAAAAGGCTAACCGATTAGGGTTTCCAGTCCCGGGATCCGGTCCCGGGACAGTCCCGGGATTCTACCACAAAAACCTAGTCCCGGGACTACAGCCAGAACAGGCGAAGTCCCGGGACCATGTCAAAATGCGTGCATATACTCGATATCAAAGAATTAGGACGGGTATTCACCGGCGTCCGGCGTACTACTCATGCCGCTTGACCATTTTGCATTATTTGCGTTTTGCGTAGGCAGGAGAGGTAATATTTTCGGTAGGTTAGAATTAAACCTGTGTGTTGTTTCAGCCACATTTGCATATATTCTTCGATTTATGTATTTGTCTGTTTTTTGTTGGATTTAGATATGTGCGAAGAAGCTGAATAATTTATATTTTTGAGTTTTAAGTGTGTTCGTTATTTGTCTGCTAAAGCGTTACGATTAGAATGAATTCCGATTCGCAACCTACCTTCCTTCTACACTAAAAAAAACGATTTGAAGTCAATATGGAGACAATTTTATAGATTGAAGATAAAACAATTGTCGAAATGTAAAGTTGGTTCCTACAAAATTATCATAATCAGACGCAGCTTAACGAAAGGAGAAACACTTTGCAGTTCAAACAAAATCAAAAGGTGAACAGCGACAGACATTTTTAGTACCAGAAGAAAGCAATGAAGTTGTAGACGAGCACCAATGCAAATTAGCAGCACAGAAATACCTTATTTAACTTAAAACACCAGTTTTTCTTTAGATATTGCATACGGAAATTTTACCTGAACACTATTTCTCTTTCGGGACCATTTTCGGGATTTTCGGGACTAGTCCCGGGACTTGAAATTTAGCTCGTAAGTCCCGAAAACACTTTTGGTCCCGGGACTTGGAAACCCTATAACCGATCATAATTACCTTAGTTACAATCAATTTTAGGCCATTGTTTCTCCACGTAATGTTGGCGTAGACTATAGACCCTGAGTGTAAAATATTCTGCTATAATTAGCACTTGAATACATAAAAAACTTTTAACAGTGTTTTTGGTAAATTATCAATCCATTGATATCTTATGATGATATTAGTAGAAATCGGTGAAACGTAAACAAAATCCCTCAAATCGTTACGAAGCGGACGTGGTGTTCTTATCTTACTCTTAAAATGTATAAACTACAAGCATCCGAATAATATAAATGTTTATTGAAGTTTATTATTAGAGAGCTCCTAGGTACATTTGTATTAAGTATGTAGAAAATTGTTTGGGCAATTCTGTTTTTTTATTTCAAATTGTATCGGCCGGAAATGTCTAGGTGATGCCTTAAAATAATATAAAAAATTTATTTGTTGTACTCTTAATGTATCGCCTCAGCGCAAGTGGTATACAATTTTGAACAACTAAAGACGTATTGCCGTTTTATTTGCAATTGCTGATAAAGGTGAAATATTGTTGATCGCAGTAAATATTAACAACGTCGAGATTAAGTTGCATGGATCTTTATAATACAAAAATTTAAACCTACAAGTTTAAACTATCCCCTGAAGATTGTTAATCGTATTGACATATTTTTGAACAAAATGGGAATCTCGAACAAAAATCTGTTTAAAAACTATAAACTGTAATCAAAAGCTGATTATATACTGCATTGCTGTTTCACGCAAAGTTTATATGCTTTATTAGCATGGACGTGGAGGTGACTAACAATAAGACCTGAAAAATATAGTGTGAATAGTTAAGCAAAACTTAGCATTTGCAAAGATGTCAACAATAAATAAAAAAAGAGACAACAGCAGCATCGATAGGAACAGTGGCGTGTGGAGATGCAGCAAAGGAAGGGAAATATATTTTGGGAGAGAAAGCTATCTAGGGGAACTAATTAATAAGAAACCGCAATGGAAGAAGAATACTTGAATTATATACAGAAAATGATATGGGGGCAGTCAAATGCACAAAGCGAGCCATACACGCGAAGCACATGCAAGGCAACAAAAGTCATGCATAGATTACTTCCCAGTTGAAAGACAAGGCATAAAAATAATAGAAAGCGTAATTCTGAAAAGAAAATCAGAAATAGGAAGTGTTCACTACTTGTTAAGAATGGATATGAGCAGTGAAAGAGGAACCACAAGAAAAAAGGAGAGTTCTAAGGGAAAGTATTAGAAGCGGTAGATTGAACGAAAAAGACACGAGGAAAGAATACCAGAAAGAAAGTTAAATAAAAGAACGTGGGATAAAGACATGGAGGAGCGATGGAGCTATCTAACCAGAAGCATATTGGAAGCAGCAAAGGAAAGCTGCGGGACAACAAAAGTGGGTAATAAGTGCAGAAAGTGCAACAAAAAAGAAATAAACACTAAAAATAAAGGGGACTATGAAAAATACAAAAAAAGAAGGGACGTGAAAAACGTCATAAAAAGAGCAGAACAGGAAAAATGAGTGAAATTGTGAACTTCACAGAAAATCGTAACTTATTTTACAGTGCAATAAACAGCTGAGATAAAAACCCCGTGTATTACAAAACATCAGAGATAAGCGAGGGGAACTATAACGAATGAAGAAGACAATGGAAATATGGCGCCAATATTTTAAAGAGACGTTATAGGATAGGGACGAAGGAGAAAGGAAGAGCAACAGCGAGAACGAACAAAACGCCACAGCTAGAATCGACAATGCAGAAGTTGTGCCCATATCAAAAGAGAATTAGAAGAGGCAATAGAAAAGATAAAACCAGGAAAAGACGATATTCCTAGAAATAATAAAGTATAAGTGGCAGTCGCTAAGAAAATGACATTAAAACTGATGAACAACATAATAAGAACAAAAACGCGAGCTAAAAGAACGCGACCATTACGGAGGTGTGATATTACGAAATATAACAAAAAAAGTATGGATAAGGATGTGAGAAAAAATAATATTGAGAAAAAAATTACAATACACTGTAGAAGAGAGTCAATGTGTTTTTACAAAAAGAAGGGGAATGGAAGACAATGTTTTTATTCTAAGATAATTATTCGCGAAAGGAGAAGCGAGATTCATATTCATATATTTTATAGACCTCAAAAAACTGTTGGTCAGAAGAAAAAGAAGTGATACATGGAAGATATTAGGAAACAGGTATAGGAACAACAGAGATGGAAATGGTCAAAGCATTATATGCCAAGACAACAAATTTCGAAACAACGAGGAGACTACGCCATGGTTGGATGCAGAGCGCGATATTATTTGCAATGATTATGGATGAGGTAGCTGAACAAAGTACGAAGAAAACCAAGAAATATAAAGTAGACAGGTGAAAATGGTAGAAATGTCTGAACTCCTGTACGCAGACAACATTGTGATAATAGCAGGGTTATAGAGAGACGTACAGCACAACCTGAAGGTATATAGCAAAGATATGGAAAAACATGAAAAGGGAGGCGAAAACAATCATAACAGTAGCAGAAGTAGTAAAAGAGAAAGAGATAGAGAAAGTGGGGAAATTCAAATACTCGGAAACATATATACCAGCCACAATGGGAAGATAAACGATGAAATACAAAAAGAAACCAAAGAGATGTGGTCAAGAAGGGGGTATACAGCACAAAAATGAGGTTTAAACAGGATTTGGCTCAGCTACATCGGGAATTGAACAGTAATTAATAGGGATGTCGGCGGGTACCCGGGTACCCGGGTCGACCCGGGTAATAGTCAACCCGGGTATATTTTCAGGACCCGGGTACCCGACTAGTAAATTATGTAATTTCTAGTAAGTCAGCCTTTTTCGGAGAAGATAAAAACGTAAAGACAATAGGAATAAGCTCTAGAAAAACATAACCATATGCAGTAATAACCAGAATCACCCCATCCCATACCAAATAATGTTTCTTGATTCATATAATAAATCCCCTTCACGGAAAAATTCAACCCGTCAATAGTACCATTAAATCGCGTCAGTATGGGATGAAGTAGCATAAACATCCTCTTATGTGATTTTGATGGGAGAGTAGGAACTATTTCAATTTAGTTCAGTTTAAAACTCGCTGCGTAAAGAATGTTCCGATGTACGCTGACATTTTTGTTATATATTTCGGGTACCCTCGGGTACCCGGGTACTGTTTTCGGGTACCCGGGTTTGATTTTAGACCGGGTACGACATCCCTAGTAATTAATAATACTTCAATATACAGCCAATTTGTACATTTATGTATCTTGTAATAATTAGATATGAGCCTGTCTACTTAGTTTATTTGAGTTCGAATGAGTTTAACTTAGGCGATATGTCTTGTGCATCTGACAGAATACGCTTGATCAATGATTTTAACAATATAATGGAAGTTTCTTAGTCGTTGAGATGAGCCTTGGTGACCGCAGGACGCGAAGATTATTCGATTCGCGCCGTGGTCATAGAAGGGAACAGGTTGTTTCTTCTAGCCGCTAAATTGGGCCAACGCCCCAAAAGTTGTATTCAGTGCTTTGTTCTGCGACGCCGTCTATTTCAGCATACGACTTCCAGTAAGGGTCAACTCAGTGTGGTACCGTGAAAAAGCCGGTCACCAACTGTGAAGCTGCGAATTGGTTTTCTTGAATGCAAAACTGGTTTTACTTTTGGGAATTGATAGAATAAAGTGTTGCCTATTAAAAGCGGGAGGCGATTTGTGGCCACCTCGTTATTATATCGACTTGCGATGTCAATGGTCATTTATTTACCGCGACTTAGTGATCCACCACGTACAGGACCCGCTTCAGGAAGTTCAAGGTGCGCGTGTAAGACAGTTATTGTTTTCTTTTAATATTGTCTAAACATAAATGTATGTCAATTATACTTATTCTACTTTGTTGACTGGAAAATGCGTGTAGGACTTAGCAATCGTTCTTAGTTTTTATGTTATTAATTAACATAGTTTTTTATGTGTAGTCCTACTTGCTTTCCTGCTTTATTTGTGTGTATTAACAGCAGCCAATGTGTTTTTATGTTACACTGAATCTGAAGAGATTGGCTTTTATTTGAACAGAAGCTGCCTGACTCGTATAACCTTTATTAGTTTATATTTGAAAAAGCCAGAGTGAAGTTGTGCTGTACTAATTTTGTTATATTTGAATAACTAGGTTAAAAATGTATTTAAAAACGCGCCGTTCGTTCGCGCGCTTAGCTGACGACAGACCGGATGCGGTTATTACTAGAGCGCCAGTTTTCGCGGGTTATGTGCGGGAAACAGGCAGTGGCTTGCAAGTAGCGCAAATGGGCAAAAGGACCAAGCGTGTAGGTCTTAGAGAGGACCGCTGCGGCAGCATTAAAGTGACATAGTAAGTATGCTCGTCGACGTGCTTTAATAGCAGTCGCCGTCTTGTTATTCTTGGGGCCAGGATACGGCTTTGAGAGCGTAACGTACCTTGGAAGCGACACCGAGAGCAAGTAGGTAGTGGCTCTGCTTACGCCATATCAGTGGGTTGGATTTCAACGTGAACCGTGCGCATCAATCGATAGTGGTTGCGCTTACGCTATTAAAATGGGTACTATTTGCGCATGAACCGCGTTACATCGAAGTGAATTGAGCGAATTGTATGTTGTACGAGTAGTAAAAGCGAATAGACCCAGCCTTCAGCTCGTAGTACTTTAATTCGACTATAGTAAAGCGTGGAAAGTATATAACGTTGATGTTTTGTCTTTGTATATTTCGTGTATGTCTTTATATGCATGTATATTATCATCTAGAGTATATGACGTTTATGTAAACAGCCCGACTATTTCTAACGGAGTTAGAATATTAATTTCAGGAATATAGGTATAAACGAGGCAGGTTCAGAGCAAGCTGTTTTGACAACCCATAGTCGCACTAAGGTAAGCAATGGGTTTTATGCATTCACGATTGACTTAGCTAGCAAAGAAGAGGCAATTAAATTCAAATTAAAGTAACGATAGGGCTTAAGTAAACGCCGTATTACAAAGCTTGGAGTATATCTTGCATAGTGGCATCGGTAACCTCGACTGTGACAAAAAGGTAAGAGTTCCCCGGTTGTAAACTGAGTTCGCTTGCAGCAAGAGGCTAATAAGTATAACAAATTAAACACAACGTCGGGGATAACAAACGTATTGTTATGAGGTGCATACGTACTTATAAATATCAACACATTGTTACTATATGTTCGCATCTGAAGTCGATTTTCTCGAAAACAGGCCAATGTATTAAAATTGCTTTACGCATAGAAAACATTATTTTAAAAAATTTAGGATGTTCATTGCGATCAAGTCAGTACCTTTTGAGCTACTATAAAATAATAGAATTTTAAATTTTTGTTATTTTAACTGCTGACTGCGCTATAAAAACTTTTGAATTTTGGATCACCAAATTGTTACATATTTGACGCTAATGCTATAGATTTTCGAAGCGAATTTTAGTGCAAATATTATAATATTCTAAATAGTGGCTGCACAAATTGGTGTAAGTTAAGCAAGCCTAGTTCTTTATTGTTATCTCATTTTACAGTCGTTAATTTTATAGAAATCAGTGTCGCTTAACGCAGAATTGACATTTTCCCCAGCAATTATGTGCCCCCAACCGAACTTCATACACAATAAAAATTGTGTGTAGAGATATTGTTTACCTTTGATCGATAATTATCTATATTTACGTGGCATTTCTCCACGGGCGTAAATAAAACTCACGGTTTCTGAATATGTGAAATTCAACCAATGGTCTCTTAAGTGAAAACGGTGATTAGTTGAGTTCCTATCCGGTTGTAGGACGAATTTTTGCATCAGGAAGTTGCCTGACCATGGGAGATGGTTTTAATTACAAGGATGTTGACCAAAGAAAGCTTCCGAGTTAGAAGCCGTATTTTATCTATTGGTGTTAGTAATGCATTATTCAGATCTGGCCGTTTCAAGTTCACTCTCAAATATCCATTTCCTTAAATGGCTCTGGTTTTCAATTAGTTGGTGTGAGTACTAATACAGATGGGATGACGGCGTTGCAGACTGTTTTAGCACGATTATCGGATGTATTTGCAGTATCCGTACTGTTTTGTGGATTGCAGCTCACATTTGAAGTAATAGTTTAACAAGAATATAGTTTTTACTTCCTTTTACAATAAAGGAAGTACTGGATTTACCCCAAAAATTCGAACTTGAATTTTCAACAGATCTTCACGTTTTAGAGTCCCCTGAACCCAAAAAACATATTTTTTTTTCATTGGTCTGTCTGTCTGTGTGTGTGTCTGTCTGTGAACAGAATATCTCAAAAACGAAAAGAGGTATGGCGTTGAAACTTCATATATAAGTTTTGTGTACTATGTAGATGAGACAGCAAGCTTTTGAAGAAAATCGCATAACCGGAAGTAGGTGTTTACTCTTGTGATTTTTTAGTTTTTTTCGATTTTTTCAAAAACGGCTCCAACGATTTTTTTTAAACTTTACATTTTTATTACATTTTTAATGTGTATTGACGTAAGATAGGTGATTTTCCAGTTGAATACTTCTAAAGTGGGTTTCTTTTGTTTTTTTTTCCTATTTTTTTATTAACTTCTATTTTAAATAAAACACCCGGTATATTATTACATTTTCGAATTCACCTTAAAATTCTAGAGAAAATTTGTCTCTTCAACTAACGCTCTATTTTGTACCGTTTTTGTAGAATTTGTAATTTTTGAAAATTTTTGACAAATTTTTAAAAATTAAAAATGAAATTTTTGACTAATTATAAGATCACTGTAAAAGGAAGTTGTGTGAGTGTATCACACAAGATTTTTATAGTTGGTTTTAGCTATGATACGTATACATTATGTTGTCCACTTTCAGTTCTATATTAATTTAAAAAATTGTTATAGGACAATAATTGAATAAATTAATTTAATACAGTGCATGTCGTACTTGTAGTTTGAAGGACATGGTATAATGGCCATATCTTCCACATTTTAAAATGTATCAAAATGCCTTGTTCTCCTTACTAGATTACATATTGCATACAACGTTTTTCACTTCCCACTTTAAACATTTTACACTAGTTTTTGGCCGATATAGATTAACCATTATAAATTTACGTACAATTTCGAGTTGAGTTAAATAACTTCCAATTTTAATATTTCACATTACAGAATCGCCTACTTATCCGAAATTGCTTGAGCTTACAATTGTTTTTAAACCTCGCCATTCAGTAGATTAATGCGAAGTCCTGATCTACAGAAACTCATGAATGGTATCTCCAGAGGGCACAAACAACGTGTACTGCGGCAATAAATAACCCCCGTGAAAAAGGTTGAACGATGCAGCGTCGAAAACGCGTTGCACGGTTTTCCATCTCGCCTGGCGGACGATTACCTAGAAAGGGTCAACACCATAAAACCCTCGAAGCTACTATGACTCTGTTGGGGTAATCAAAATATTGAAGCAAGGCCTGAACACTCGAGTAGACGAGTCGGAAGGCCATAGATCCCTTCGCTCACGGAAAACCCGCGTAGACACAATAGCAGTTAGAACATTCGACGACAGGGGATTTCAACCCAGCCAAATCGACGAGTCGGGGGTCGATAAATCCTCGACTGACGCAATAGGACGGAAATAAATATAACATGATCGGGTGCAAGAAACGATACTTTCTTCACGTCGTCGTCCATCTAACTCTGCCTTGACATTTAAAATTTTACTATTATACTCTATACACACTATATCTGTGCATTGATTTGTATAAGTGGAAATTATATAAAACCTTATTAAAATATCTTAATTGACTCTAGTTTCAAGTAGAATAATGAAGCCTTTCTGAAAACGCAGAAGAACTTTCTTCGGTTTGTGGTTTGTAAGTAACGAACGTGATATTCTTCTTTAGTAATTTCAATCGAGTCGGTGCCAAATCCTGTTCTGATTTGTGTCCGTATGCTTCATTAATTGGTATTTTAGAATTCACATCAAATCCAGCACTGATTACTCAGGTTTCGGGCGGTGTAGCGTGTAGCTTGAACAAGCGTCCATATTCGATCAGTAAAGTTAAGCAACGCTCTTTCTGGTCTTAACTTGGATGGGAGTTCCATGGCTGCTTCTCTCGGCACCTCGTGATACGGCTGACACGGAAATAGTTGGTCCCGGATGTCATAATAATATCATGAAAGTCGTTAGTGGGGTTGGAAGTCCCCATAAAATGTACAGCGACGCCTATAATTGGCCTAACGGCTGTTGGCTGAGTACCAAAATAAAATTAAAAAAATACAATTAAAAAAAAGATCTTAGGACGTTCCGAGAACCTCATTTCAACCAGTTTCGAAACTCTTTTTGTAGCAGCTAAACTTCTGGTCTAACAAACTTATATTTTATGAGATAAAAGATATCGACTTACTATTATTACCTTCAGTCTCTCAGCTTTTGATATTTGTAGTAGTTTTTGGTCCAGGTTAGGAAAGAACTTTTTTATCACTATTGAAATTAACCATCTTCTTGCTTAAGTTTGTTGTTCAATTTCTGCACAATTAAAATGTAATTCAGACTCAATCAAATTCTTTATGATTAATTTTAACATGCGCGGAAGTGATACACAGTCCAATATCTCCGCCTTGATGAATAATTAAGTCAAGTAGTAAGTCTTCTACGTTCAACTTCTTGTGGTTGACTGTCATCTGACGATTCCAGGTTATTCTATGAAAAATTGTTGAATCAGCATCGAGTTTCAGCTTCTTGTTTAAAGATAGTTCATTTTTTAAGTCTCGTTCATAGTCTTCAGTCGTAAAATGGGCTGAAAAAATTCGATTATAGTATCAGCTGTTGAACACTTCTGAATCCATCATTTACACAATGATTGATTTTTACAAGGAAAACTGAAAAGCATTGCTTCAGGATCATGGGAGTTGTAAGCAATCTGCCACCGCACAGTAAAAAGGCATTTTGAATTTTCACTCATGTTAGTTTAGTAAGAATTGATTCAATAAGTTCTTCTTTTATTGAAATCCAAGTAAACTGGAAATAAAAGCAGATGGTCGGAAGATACTCTCTTGATTTGTAAAAAGTATTCTATGCACATAACGTCAGTTGTTTTAGTATACGGTGAGTCTTGTATTTGTTCTAATAATTTTATCGGGCTATTATTGCATTTAAAGTTATAGGTAATGTAGGAAATAGCATGGTAAAAGTCATGGACATGTAATAAAAAGTAGGTGTTTAACAACACCAAACTACATCGTTTACGTTGGCTGCTGATAGGTTTTTCCTGAAACCTCATTACTTACTAATTGGTAATTCTTTAACTGCTGAAGTTAACAATCTTAGCATAAGTCACGTACAAATCTGCAACAGTATGGTAAAGAATGAATAGTTTTTTTTTATTAAAGTTGTGTGAAATGTATAAGGCGCCTAGATAGTATAACACTACCGTTGATAAAAGGACTATACGGCCAAAGCTGCCAACAATTCATTATTAAAGTAATGCTTGAGTGAAGTAAACAACCAAACTTAAGCACTGCTTTTTAATTTAGTTGTGCGTTTTTAAAAGTAGGTACTTCAGGCGATGTATGTACCCATATATGCCCATGTAAATAATTAATGATTTATTTATGTTTAATTAAATTTCGATGTTTGTTCGGGAATAAAATTTCTAAGACAATAGCAAATATATTATACTAGCTATTACCCGCGACTTCGTACGTGCGAGGTTTGTTATTTGTGTATTAAATAATGACTAACTATTTTCTGTCATCCCATTCCGTCTCCGTCTTCGTCCCCGCCCCTTTTCCCGTCCCCCTCCCCTTTTCCGGCCCCGTCCCGTCCCGTCCAGCCCCGTTCCCCCCATCCCATCCCTTTCCTTCCCTTCCCGTCCCGTCCCGCCCCGTTACCTCCCCCCCCTCCCATCCCATCCCTTCCCTTTCCTTCCCGTCCAGTCCCGTCCTGCCCCGTCCCGTCCCGTCCTGCCCCGTCCCGACCCGTCCCGTCCCTTCCTCCTTTCCCATCCTATCCCATCCTTCCAGTCCCGCCCGGTCCCTTCCCTCCCTCCCATCCCATCCCATCCCATCCCTTTCCTTCCCATCGCGTCCCGTCCCGTCTCGCCCCGTCCCCCCCCTCCCATCCCTTTCCTTCAAGTCTCGTTCCGCCCCGTTATCTCCTCTCCCCTTCGATCAATTCCCATCCCTTCCCGTCTAGTCCCGTCCCGTCCCGTCCCGCCCTGTCATCTCCTATTTTCACCTTCAGGGGACAAATTTCCAAAAAATTTGAATGACAGTTCAAATTTTGATTTTACAAAATTCCAACCTCTTTTTTACCCCTTTAGGGGTTGAATTTTCAAAAATCCCTGTCTCCGTCATCGTCCCCGCCTCTTTTCCCATCCCTGTCCCTTTTTTCGGCCCCGTCCCTTCCCGTCCCGTCCCGTCCTGCCCCGTCCCCATCCCTCCCTTCCCATCCCTTTCCTTCCCGACGCGTCCCGTCCCTTCCCTTCCCTTCCCGTCCCGTCCCGTCCCGCCCCGCCCCGCCCCGTTACCTCCCCCCCCTCCCATCCCATCCCTTCCCTTTCCTTCCCGTCCAGTCCCGTCCTGCCCCGTCCCGTCCCGTCCTGCCCCGTCCCGACCCGTCCCGTCCCTTCCTCCTTTCCCATCCTATCCCATCCTTCCAGTCCCGCCCGGTCCCTTCCCTCCCTCCCATCCCATCCCATCCCATCCCTTTCCTTCCCATCGCGTCCCGTCCCGTCTCGCCCCGTCCCCCCCTCCCATCCCATCCCATCCCTTTCCTTCAAGTCTCGTTCCGCTCTGTTACCTCCTCTCCCCTTCGATCAATTCCCATCCCTTCCCGTCTAGTCCCGTCCCGTCCCGTCCCGCCCTGTCATCTCCTATTTTCACCTTCAGGGGACAAATTTCCAAAAAATTTGAATGACTTAGTTCAAATTTTGATTTTACAAAATTCCAACCTCTTTTTTACCCCTTTAGGGGTTGAATTTTCAAAAATCCCTGTCTCCGTCATCGTCCCCGCCTCTTTTCCCATCCCTGTCCCTTTTTTCGGCCCCGTCCCTTCCCGTCCCGTCCCGTCCTGCCCCGTCCCCATCCCTCCCTTCCCATCCCTTTCCTTCCCGACGCGTCCCGTCCCTTCCCTTCCCGTCCCGTCCCGTCCCGCCCCGCCCCGCCCCGTTTCCTCCCCTCCCCTCCCATCGCATCCTAGCCCTTCCCTTTCCTTCCCGTCCAGTCCCGTCCTGCCCCGTCCAGTCCCGTCCTGTCCCGTCCCGTCATGTCCCGTTTCGTCCCTTCCCCCCTCCCATCCTATCCCATCCCTTGCCTTCCCGTCGCGTCCCGTCGCGTCCCGTCTCGTCTCGCCCCGTTCCCTTTCCCCCCTCCCATCCCACCCCATCCCTTTCCTACCCGTCCCGTCCCTTCCCGTCCCGTCATCTCCTATTTACCTTCAGGGGGCAAATTTCCAAAAACTTTGAATGACTTCGTTCAAAGTTTGATCTTATAAAATTCCAACCCCTTTTTTACACCTTTAGGGGTTGAATTTTCAAAAATCCTTTCTTAGCGGATACCTACTCCCTATGAGAAATCTGCCTGCCAAATTTCAAATGCCGTTTTCGCAATCAACGTCCCAAAAAACCTCAATAACGACACCCATATCGATTTTTATTTACCCCATTTCACCCCCTAACGGGTTGATTTTCTGAAAATCACGAAATACGTGTTTGCTTATTTGTTTTTTGGAGTACTTCTACGCAGTTTCAAGTCAAAATGTCCATTTAATATTATTTCTCCATACAAAATTGCAACCCCAATTTTACCCCTTTAGGGGTTGAATTTCGAAATATCCTTCCTTATTCCTTGTATACATCATAAAGGGAACCTCTGTGCAAAATTTCAGCTCTCCAGGTCCAAGGGTTTGGGCTGGGCGTTGATGAGTGAGTGAATGAATTAATGAGTGAGTCAGGACTTTCAGTTTTATATACAGGGTGTTTCATTAATAATTGGAAATATTTTAACTGTAGAATCCTGGGCTCAAAATATTAATATTTAACCCAAATCACTTAGATAAAATGTGGCTCGTTACTGAGATATAGGGTGTTTTATTTAAAAATTTAAAAATGATTTTTCCCCATTACTTTAAAACTATTTGACGTATCCTTATCATATTTGGCAGGAAGTTTAGACACTGTAAACCATGCTAAATTGTGTTAAATAAACGTTTCTGACTACTACCAGAGGCGTACCACAGGGGCAAGTGAGTGGTTGACCCTTCCCAAATTTTACGCCACTGGCGGAATTGCCATTTTAGCACAATTTTTCGACTCTCCAATACTTTCTATGTAAATAACATACTCTTTCTTCGTTACGATAACGTCATTATTTTTCGAGATATTTAAATTTAAACAAAGCGGAACAGTTATTTTGATTTTAATGTGTATTAATTATGTTGGTGTTTTATGTCATAAGATTGCATTTATTACGCAAATGAAACTTTAATCCGTATTAACAAAAAAATATAATGTTATTTATTGAAATTTATTGAAACGAATACATGGATACATTTTTTTTATGTTGAATGCATCTATGTATTAGTTTCAAGAAATTTCAATAAATAACATTATGTTTTTTTGTTAATACGGATTAAAGTTTCATTTGCATAATAAATGCAATCTTATGACAAAAAACACCGACATAATTAATACACATTAAAATCAAAATAACTGTTCAGTTTTATGTTTAACTTTAAATATCTCGAAAAATAATGACGTTATCGTGACGAAGGAAGAGTATGTTATTTACATAGAAAGTATTGGAGAATCGAAAAATTGTGTTAAAATGGCAATTCCGCCAGTGGCGTAGAATTTGGGAAGGGTCAACCACCCACTTGCCCCTGTGGTACGCCTCTGGTAGAAGCCAGAAACGTTTATTTAACATAATTTAGCATGGTTTACAGTGTCTAAACTTCCTGCCAAATATGATAAGGATACGTCAAATAGTTTTAAAGTAATGGAGAAAAATCATTTTTAAATTTTTAAATAAAACACCCTATATCTCAGTAACAAGCCACATTTTATCTAAGTGATTTGGGTTAAATATTAATATATTAAGCCCAGAATTCTACAGTTAAAATATTTCCAATTATTAATGAAACACCCTGTATATATAGATAGATAGATGAACACAAAGACACAATATAAATGGACGGAGCTAAGTCCGACCGAACGAACTTGAAAACGAAAGAGATTATATATTGTATGTATTATCTGTAACCTCATTTACAAACAATAAATATTGCTGTGGTATTCTTTTCTTAAAATTTTAATTAATAATTAATTGCGTTACTGAGATTAGATACCCTTTGCATCAAAAATGTATTTTAGTACCTGCCTTTGGCATGACAATAAATTATTATGGGCACACGTAACGGGTTTTCCATAAGCAAAAATTATAAGAGACTGCATGTAGCAACTCAGGGTTTATAAAATGCATCGCACACCAAGAATAGTTCGTGGGTTCATAGAAGTGAACAATAAAATTATTTGAGCATCGGCAAAAAGAAAACTGTTTTATTACTGACTCTTTCAAACGCCCATTTTTGTCAGCTTAATTATTATAGAGCTCAACATTAAAATAAAATTACTCGAAATAATTGAAGACTTAATACAGAATAATTTTGTTAACTATTATGCTCCACGCTGCGTCTCAAATGTCTTCAAGATTTCCACTGGTTTGAAACTCGAACACTAAATTTCCTTCGAAGAAATTGTGTAAATTGCCCCAAAACAAGATCAGCACTAAGTTTGGATTAAAACACCTTTCCCAATTACTGCTATTTATTTGCACGTAAGTAACTGATCCACAAACAAGTTACAACATACGTTAAATCAAAACAATCAACTTAATCTCTAAACATGGACTAAGATGGAGCGAGGTTTCGCCATCGAAATAAATTATCAAGTTCTCGAAAGTTCGGCGCTCTTTCCTTTTATACTCACCGAAAAACAAAAGATTTTGATGCCATTACTTGGCTGAAATTGACATCACTTCAAGAACAATTCTAAAGTGACGCGCAAAACAAATTAAAATAAAATCTAATAAAAAATTCAAAATATGCTTACGCTAATTATATAAAACCTTACATCTAAACACAAAACTAATTGCACCATTATCTTCAGCTCATTTAGAACCACAAATTTCACATAGATTCGAGCTGGTGCCATGTCGAAGCTTTTTCAGCATTAGTAGGTCTTCGCTCCACAAAACCCAGATGTGCTGCCTCAAAGGTGGCTCCACAGTCCCGTTGCACGTGTGTTAATGTTATCTACAAGGGAGAAATTCACGAAGATTTGCGCACATAACTTGACGTGAACTTTGCATATTACAAAAGTCTCACAGCTCTGCCAGTGGATGAAAGCTTAAATATGTTCAATAGCACCTCCTTCAAGTATGTTCCTACTTTATAGGCTGCACAGACTCCTAATGGAGCATATTTGGTGCAATAATTTGGCTTGTAACGGCTCTAATTTCAGTGATACGTAACTTCGAAGCTCTAAAATGCACAATATTCAATTTTCTCTGGTTGCAGGCCCCCCGCTTTTGAACACACACATGCTCCTCAGCAATGACCTTTGAATTCTGATGCTGCGGCCCCAATTTTGTGGACCCTCAGCTTCCAGTTCCGATGGCAGCTCCAGCGCACACTACGGCCTTATCTGCTTCGCTAGTTTACCGAGTGTATGATTTCTGGTGTTCTTGTCCGGTTTTACACACTTCAACCGTATACACTGTATATTCAGTTTTTTATAAGCGCAGTTAGAAGCGAGCACTGTATTGTACAATAAATCGCACATAAACTTGTCCAAAATGTGCCCACTAAAGCTAACATGTGGCCTCATACGTATGCTGGTCTTTGTGTGACTAAAATGGGATATCCAAGTATATTTCAGCTTGGTTTTGCCAAAACATAACCCCATATTTTTCCGGCAGACACGAAAGAATCCCGAATCGCACTTTGCATGTGTGGTTTACATAAATCATCTATGAGTTATATGGCTACTATATACAAGAATCTCCTAAATTTTACTTTTCAAACAACTTATGTCTTAAATGGGAAATTTGTTTGTGCCAGTAATTTTTCTTTTGCAAAAGAAACTTTGTTAGTTACTCGTTACATTTACTTGTAAAAATCTTTAACGTACAACCGGAAAACACAGCAATATGTTGTGCAAGATGTGGACCTAGTGAATGGTTTTCATGCAGGAAGCGACCACTGATTAGTAAAAACGAAAACATAGTAACAGTAGTCAAGTAGACAGTCCACCGAAGTTGTCGAGTTAAAAATACAAAAGGCTTACAAACTAGCAAAACCTACCAGGAAGAAGGCAACAGTTGGTAAAAGGAGATAGAAGAGACACAGTAGAATACATGGAAGTTGGTAATAGATCCAGATAAATGGCAAAAGCAGATATAAAAGTATAGAAGGGAGATTATAGTTGCCAAATTGCAAGACGAGAACAAAGGCATGCAATTCTTCAGAAGGAACACGACGTTAAAGAAAGAAATAATTAAGATAAAAATATAGCTACCGTAACTGATAAACAAAACCTCCTGGAAAGTATAAAGATATTCCAACAATAAGAGCACAAAAAATAACCAAAGAATCGCTAACCTAATTAATAAAGAAAAATTACAAAATGAGCATGTAAGGATGTTCACAACACACGCTCAAAGGCTGCAACTAACCTAAACAAGCTAGAACGACTCACCCTGCTATATCGAACTTTACCTACCTCAGCGGAAAGGTTTGCAAATAGTATTAACCAAATTGCTTCCGAATATCCATTGTAAAATATAATAGTGATTAGTGATAACGATGAGTTCACCTACCTGAAGGGTGGTTTTAAAGTGACCTGTAATTTGCTGTTACGAGTTGGCCTGTTTATTTTATTGCAGATTAGGAGCGGCGATGAATTTAACTATATTTATCTGCGTTACTTTAATCTTACTTCGTTATGTATTTATTATTTCTAAATTGCATTTTTTAAATGAAAACCATTATTAGCCATGGTATTTTCTTCTTTTTCTACCCACATAAGGTTTGTTGGGTTAACCAACTGTTTAATGGTAACATTGCTAATTATGGCTTCCAATTTCTAATTTAGAAAAATACAACTTTACATGATTACTGGCACGAACAAGATAATTAATTAATTTAATGTACTGTTCAACAAAGTTCATGAAACTGTACCGCTTCTGCAATGAGATCACCACACCTGAGCACCGTATATATCAATACCAGTTCATGAGTCACGAGTCCAAAACAATTATTCAAATTTGGGTGCCATATTGTGTCCTGCTGCATTTCTAAAAATTTCATTCGTTCATTCTTCATGGTTCAGTATTTGCTATCATGTAGGTAAAGCTTTGACCAGAATATATTTAATTTAATTGTTAATGATTTCCATTTTTTATGAAGTTGGTAAAATCCGATTATGCAATAGAAGGTCAAATGATCAAATTGCTTATCAATTTTAAAGTTTCGTTTTATGTAGGGTGTTTAAAGAACGCGATGTCGAACTTACAAAGAGGGTATAGGGGACGTTGAAATATAAACATTTTTCATATCCCTCTTTGTTTTAAATGATTCCTTGCGGTGTTACTTGCTAGACATGAGTCTCCCCACAAATAATACTACTGCTAATACTACACCCTCCTAGCTGGGCTCCATAGCTCAGTGGTTGAGCACTCTGCTACCGATCTAAGGGTCGAGAGTTCGATCCCCGATCTCGGTGAGGTTTTTAAAAATAAAAAAATGCGCATGAAAACCTCTACAGAATGCCATCATTCGGAAGTGATGATAGGCCGTGGGTTCCATGTTACGACGATGTGTAGCATGTAAAAGATCCCTTACTAGGGTTGGAACTCCTTAGTCTCAGCAAAATTCTAAGTAGGACTAAGGTACCTGGTACTCTGCATGCCTAGACCTTATCCATGGGGTTGGTAACAAGGGCCTATGAAGGCCTACTTGCCTGACATCAGTCTCCCGAAAACTCATACTACTACTACTACTACACCCTCCTAAAGAGGGGGATAAAAACTAGGGTTTTTTCATTTTACTGAAAACTGATCAAGGGTATTAAAGTAAAAATGAGCATGTGTGGTCTACCAATACCAGACTTATTTATGATCGTCTTTAAGGGGTTGAAATTAGCAACCTTTATTTGTATTAGAACTTTTGAACTAACGAGACTTTTATTATAAGAGATATGCACTGGAATAGTATATTATGATACTACTGTATAAGCACGCCTTTAAAGCACGTGCGCTAGTGCTTTGATGGCTCTTATATACGTGTACCATACGCAATTTTTTCTACGATCGTAACAGAAATATAAAAACTTAGTTCGGTGACACTTTTTCCGTCACATTGTGTTAGATATTCTAGGTTATGTTGACATTCAAACTTACAGCAAAGCGTGTTTTAATATAGTATTAAAACACGCCACCAATGGCAACGTGCGGAGTAGACGTAATTCGGGCGGGCGTTAATACGAAGAGTGCTACAAACGTCACTTTTGACACTAGAAACTGTGAAAAAAGTTGTGATTTTAACACGATCGTAGAAAAAATCTCTTATTTAAAACTGTTTTTAACTCATTTAGTTTTTTCGTAAAGCTAATAGTTTTTGTGTAAAAAATAAAATAAAATATGACGCAAAAGTCGTGGAATCCGCTCTTGTCATGAATTTAGAGTCATGTCTCTTTTTTGAAAGACTGGTTATTTTTTAGTAAACAATATGAGTTTTACGAAAAAACTAAAGGAGCAAAAACGTTTCCAAATAAACCAGGATTTTTAGTAAATATTGTTAAATAATTAAATTCATGTCCGTTAAAAAGTTCTAATATGACCAACCTCTTTAGACGGGTGCAACTCAGCGGGAATGAATTTAGAAGTAGAACTTTCTATGCAAAAATTTAGCTTTTCAACATCTCTTATAACATAACCTACCTAAGTCTGGCACCGTATTTTTGAAACGCCCTGTATAAATGGTGAGGTAATACTTATGATATTTGCATATATTTTTGATACCATTCGCTATAACAAAATAGTACCGGGTGCCTTAAAAAGAATTACATCTAGTATGCTCTGAATTTCTCATAATGCTATCTAAAACTATACTTAAAATTGGCAAGACTGTAAGCCTATGTCAAATTCGAGGTCAGCAGGTTAGGTTTTGCGTCAGTTTTGACACAAACTGACGCGAAACATAACGTGCTAACCTCGAATTTGACATAGACTTACAGTCTTGCCAATTATGGGAAATTTAAAGCGTACTAGATGTAATTCATTTTAAGACACCCGGTATACTATGATACAAATTTTATAAGAAGCATTTTGTAGTACGCACCTGTTTAGGGTACGGATTTAGGGTACGACGAGCGAAGCGGGGTATCATTATTTTATCTACTTTGCCACTTTTTTAACAAAAAAAAAATAAATTTCAAAATCTAGCGAATTTCGTGGCAGTTGGCAACATTTGTGCGGTTGAATTAAGACGGGTATTGACAGTTCGCTATGTACACGGAGCAAAGCACGTTAAACAAATTAATTATTACTCGTGTTTAGTATTTTGATTATAGCATCGATTTTTGTCTATTACGATACATGTGCGTAAAGCCAGTCTTTAGTCACGAGTGGAGCAGAGTTAAAACGCGCCGGAAGCTTCGTTTCATAATATGTCTCGTGCATAAACACTTTTAGAACGAGTTTGCACACAATATTTTTTCTACCGCCCTAAATTTAGTGCTATTAATCCATAAATGTCGATTTAACAAAGGTTTGCATTTATGACAGATAATTTATGTCATAGTAAAGAGATAGCGGTGACAGCGCAGGTGACTGTTTCTGCAGCCGGTAGCTGTTTAAGTTAGTTATCAAAGATAAATATAATAGTACACATTTTACTACTTTATTCATTACATAATGCTTTAATTATTTAAAAAACACTTTATCTCTAATGAAAGAAGTAACTAAAATTACTTTATAACCGCACTTCCAATTTACAATTCTAAAATCAACACCAGCTGTTTGTGTGCTAAAAGTAGACAGCTGATTTCACTTTAAACACGGTTATTTATAAAACGCAATTTTTAGTGAAACAAGCTAGTGCTAATAGGCCTACTTTTAGTACTGTAAATGTAAATTAGAATTATTAGCAACCGGTCGTAATTTTGCGTGGTTAAAAAGTTTAAAACACGTTGCTACTGACGACGTGGCTAATGAAAACATGTTAATAAACAGCCGTTTTACAAACTTAAAACTGCCAACTAAAAGGCAATTTTACACACTGTTGTAGATAAGTCATTATAAAACTTGAATTGAATCCACCGTTCTACAGTTCTGTGCAGTGTAATGTTAATTCACTGCACACTGTTTTGTTGTTTGACTTTTTTAATTAACGAGGGTTTTCGTTCTCTTGAAGAATTGATTAAAATCATCACAGCTTTGATTGAAATGTTTTCAAATTTTTGAATGGTAATTGTTTGCATATTAATAAAACATTCATAATTTACTCTCGTGACAATTTTGTGGTAGAACTGTCAAAAGTTTTATAGTTTTTTTTAATTTCAAAGCAGTTCTCGGTTCATTTCTACACAAATAATAAGCAAAATATGTTTGTATTTATGTTAAGTGTTTTGCATTTTAACGAGAAAATGCCCTATCCATGGGTCAGGACGAATAAAAAGATCCGCATCATTAAAATAATCAAGAAGGCTGCGCTGACAAAACAGTGTGCCATGAAAAACCAATTGACTGCACATAACTATATAGAACAGTAGGTTCCATTAAAGTTTTATAATGAACATAAGTTGCTATAGGTATGGCATCAAAAACATGCAAATGCCGTAAGTGTTGCTTCACCCTGTATAATGCCATTGTTATAATCAAATATTTGCACTTTCTTTCATTAAAGACATCGTGGTACTATTAGGGATTGAAACTTATTTATGTTCTAACGTATGTAACAAAAGTTTTTAGAAACAGTTTCGTATTATTTTTTTAAATTAAAAATAAAGCAATCAACTTACCATTGGATATGGGGTATCTGTCAAATGTTATCTACAGTTTGACAATATATTTGTGCATAGAAAATATTGCAAAATGTCTTACAAGCTGGAATTGAGAAAAGGTATTTACAACTTGATTGGGCATATGCCCAAACGTGACATTGTCGTCATTTATAGAAACCAAAATATTTCTGTGGCAACAATTTTCCGTGTATGAATATTCCTAAATCGGGCCACCCTCGAGTTTTGAATCATCCAAGGTTTCGGAACTGATTGAATTTGCAAAAAAAAATGAAAGGGAGCTTCAACGAGAAGATTAGGCCGAAGATTTCAGGTATCCCATATGATCATCCAGAGCTGATATGTGATAAATTATAATTATTGTTAAATATTAAGTGAATAGGTTTGCCTAGTATAAATTTAAATAAAATAATTATAGTTTGTATTATTAGGTTTACAATTATTTTCTCATAACTTTTGCTATATACGTTAAGCTAGTTGTTTTAAAAGTGTAAGTTAACGTCAATAAAAGTTGTAGGATAAGTTACTTCGCACATCAAGCATTCGACAAATGTTATAATTTATTTCAGAAAAAAATTCTGTATAACTTATTGAGGATCACTGATTAAAATTACCAAAACACTTGCGGGCAGCCAGAGTGTCGCCTCATCACGAAAGAAAATAAAAAAATACCAGGGTCGCCGGTGGAAAGGGGAGGGTGGGTTTGTTTTGGCAACCTTGAAACCACCTCTGGGTCGTAGATCAACCGCACACATCTACGCGATTCACCGGCTTTTCGTCGACCTGGTTGTGCAAGGAGCTCGTTATGCAACTGGGTACCATTTGCCGAATTCTGGCCTGTATGAAATTACATCCAGCTAGCAGTTGTCTTTACGAGCACAAGTGTTTCATGAGGGCCATACACATAAAACGATTTACAACCGAACCAGAACCAGTCTTGCAATGTGTTGTTTGCAATACCCCGGCGACCGTGACTTTCAGATCTTCAAATATTTAGCTATCGGGCACGTTTGCATCGGGAAACCAAATATTGGTCGTAAACGCTGTCCAGAAGGATAGTTGGAAATGTGTTTGACGCTGGCTCGACGTAAAACGTCATTTGCGTGTCCTACCATGTTGAGCTGTTTTGATTGTGTTCGCGCCAAATTTATTTATTTATCTATCTGACATAATCCTGTTTCTTTGTTGTTGTCGCTGGTACCAGTCCTTTTTTGCAATTCCTATTACGGCGCTTGTAGTACGTTGCATGTAACTAGCAAAATAAGAGGATGGCAATGAAGTTGTTTGTTTTTCTCCTTTTGTTGTAAATATTCTTAAGTGACTAAACTGACGAGTAGAGTAGGTAAATATTCTAAGCCAGATGCGAATTACATACATCAGGTTTCTCATCTGATCGTGTACGTAATTTCTTCCGATTTTGTCAAGAATTGCAATTACAATTTACTGATTAAATAGCATATGTGATTATTACATGACACATTTCTTAAAATATGACCTGTATATTTAGCTAAAAAAGGTAAAAGCAACAAATAAGATAAATGACTTACAATGCAGCAACTATTTGACTACAAAACTTTTGGATTAATATTTAAAACTTTTGATTAATCTTGCTTCGTTCTTATTTGACAGTGATGACAACCAAATTTATTGTGTTCGAAGTAAACTCATTGTTGCCATAGTTTTTGGCTGAAAAAAGCACACATGTAAATTTTAGAAATTCTACAATATATTTTCAGAAATATATCTGTTCGTCTACAAATTTAGCGCATCTTCTATTAATTTTTTTGCCTAATGCAACTTACTAGAAGTTCATGTCAGTAAATTCAGTTCTTGTGAATATAAATGTTAGTTATGTCTCCTTCCTGTAATAATATGGCATTCACAAAACTAAAATCATTTTCAACCGTATTAGACGTTGGAAACTACCTGTTCGACCATTTGATTTAACAACGAACCATGTTATTTTTCGAATTTGTTTCCATTTTTAGTACAATAAATTTCTCATGATTTTCTGCATTGAGAATTAGTCACAACAATCGATTAGAATTCTATTGCTTTTTAGTGAACTCTTACATACTGCTATGATTTTTCTGTTGGTATATGAATGCATTTTATTTATATTAATTTTGGTTATTATCAAAATTACTTTCCACGTAACCTTGCTGAAATATTTACTCTTAAATGTCAGAGTGACTTAACCTCAAATAATATTGGGGGTTATATACTTCTTTAATTTTAATAAAATACGCGGTGCACCAATTATGTTTTGTTCTGTAATTTTATATACTAGCTCGGTAAAACATGAAACTCTCTCTCATGTTGGGACATGCATTTTATATTTGTAACAACGCTTTCCGTTCAAACTCAAGTGTACGTTGACAATTTATACTTAACCTCAAGAAATCGATAGCACTTGTGGATATTAATTATCAACTTAATTCAGATATTTAATTATTAGTAATTACCTAATTTCATTCATTGATCATAAATCGTGTATTTTAAATCCAGTCTCCAATGCACAACATTAGTCTAATCTTTTAATGACGTTTTCTGCCACTTTTATTCTTTGTTACAGCTAGTGGATGAACTTCAACGGGTTTACATCAACTTCTTCCGTGTTCTGCACCATATTCGAGGATGCGGACACTCCCATTATCAGGTAACATCGGGTGCATAGAAAGGTGAACGACTGTGTGCATTTTATGCGATATTTTTTTATAGTTCTGCGGAACCGTGCCACTTTTGGTTGATTTGACAAAAAGGTGACAGTTTGGAAATCGTATCTATTTGTTACTGTAGTAACCATAACTAAAAGTTTAGTGAGTTGTTTAGCGGAATTTTTCCACTGTCTGGGTGCTTTTCACACGTTTCGGAAGGTCTTGATTTACTCCCGTTATCAGGCGAGCTTTCGTACGTTTTTTCTACGTACAGTAGTGCCTACCCTGGGATTTGAACCCGGGTCCACTGACTACTTGTAGTTACGAGTGTGACATTCTTACCACTGAGCCACCAGCGCGGTCATATATTTTGGTACTGATTCTATATTGTAATGGTTTTTAGTGTAAGGGTGTGATACCAGATTTAAAAAAGGTTAAAAGAATACAGTATTAAATTACAATGATGAATTTAAGTATTAGAAGGATATCAAAATTATTAATATGTATTTGGTAAAGAAATGAAATAGAATTAAAATTCAATTGAATTATGCTATATAAGAGACAGAAAGATTCTAACATAATTTAATTATTATCTGAAATAAAGTGGAGGATTAATGACCTATTCGAGAAATATCACTCAACATAGTGGGTGTTAAATAAATATAATACAGATTATATAGAGTGTTGGACTTTAAAATATATGCAAAACAATATCACTAGGGAGATAATAATATTTATCAGTATATAAAATAATTTGGTACAAAAAATATGTAATACCGTTGTAAGCAGCCAAATTTCTAAAATAAACCATTTATAAAAAGTTTTAATCTGTTTGGAATGTAAAGGGTTGTCAATTAAACTAAAATTTGCGAGAAGAGATTTAAAATAAATTTTTAAAAGATTTAAAGATGTAGAGATGGTAATGAGGAAGAAAATGGATGTGGAGAGTGCCATATATAAAATAGTATTAATCTACAAAAGCAATTTCTGAAATTGGATGCAGAACTAAGTTTATTGTCAAATCAATTACATCATATGAATTGGATAGCAGGGAATGGTTTTTCTGGAAGTGGTTTGCATCCGTTTTCTTATATTTGACGTATTAAAATATACGTTTTCTTCACAATAACTTCTATACACAGTCCAAAATAAGTCTTATCTGTCACTTCAATTTCCAAATGCAGCATATTTTAAGAAAGTTTAAAAATCTACATCTTCTTCACTTCTGTGCATTAAAACTCGATCTGGCAGAACTGCACCCCTCTTCATGCCCCTTAATAACTTATCCATCCAAATTTCACTTTAACACATGTCTTTCTTAATTGTATTGTACTTTATTAATGGTCTTTATTTCAGGTCATCCGGCTGTTTATACATGCCTTACTACTTGTCATGTTATGAGAATGAGCAGAAAATAAAATGGTTTATCGTCACTTTTTAGTGAAAAGAAATTTTGTAATTTTAGTCCCATTCTGAATTACAGTTCCTAGTGTTAGCTTTATTTATTAATTACTCGTATAAGCCAAATAATAGTATTACGTTAATGAAAATGTATTACTATTGAGCTAGCAAATCTCAAATGTCATCCATCTTTTAATACCATTATCCAATTAATATTAGTTATCGATACACAGAATCATCGCAATACATAACATAATATTCATTTGTTTTGTGGATATTTCCAGTTGTCAAGTAAATTGAACGTCTATCGTTATACTCGTCATACCATACTCCTTCTCATGGATGGATGATTTCCATTGATACTACTTATTTTTAACAATTCCGATCGTAAGTTGTCGTTCTTAGTCGTACTCTTCATTTTCATTGAATTTTGCTGAAATTAGCCATAGCTGTGTCTTAACATCTCAGAAATGCATGCTTAAAGCTTGACGTATTTAATGAGCTGCCGCTAGATGTCAGCATAGAGAAACCACAGTGATGGGATGGCTGACGACCGATTGGAAAATCAAAGATATAAAACTTAACTCGAAACGTACAGTAGGAAGATTAGCTAAAGTCTAAATGATGTAGCTGCTGGATATTTATATTTCAAGAAGCACCACTAATAGAAGAATTGAAAATGAATAGTAATAAGACCTTAAAAATCAGCTGCCGCATGGAAAAAGAAAATGAAGCGAGAGGAAAAATATTAACATTAGTTATTGGCTTATTGCTGTATAGCGCTGAACTTCCCAGGAACACAAACTATTGTAACAACTATTATTTTCGCTCTTTGAAAACCATTGGGTTTTATTACACTGTTCAATAACGACAGTGTTAAGCAATACAGATAACGTAAGTATAATTTTAAAATTTTCTGTAAGAATCTTTAAATTTGACATATTTATATGATGCTGCTACGTCTATGTAAGTACAGAGTGATTTTTTAAAAACTCAATTGCAGCAGGCTCTCTATACCCTGAATCAGTTGGCAGTACTGAAGTACATTGCCACTCTATGTCAAATTCGAGGTTAGTAGGTTAGGTTGTGTTTGTCATTTCGTCATTTGACGCACACTGACGCAAAACTTACCTGCAAATCTCGAATTTGACATAGACTGGCAATACAATTCAGTACTGCCAACTGATTCAGACTATCCAGGGCTTGCTGCAATTGAGTTTTTAAAAAATTACCCTGTACATGCAGTAGTGTTACAAAGTGCTTTCTGATTTGTTATATAAGCTACTGAGAACGTTGCACCCGCTTATTATTTGTGAGAGTGTAGTCATCATTAGAAAATATTCGCCAAGTGCAGTAAACCGAAAATATCAAGTGAGAAAAAGCAAAACCATCATTTTTCACCATTAGTAGGGATATCGCTGCTAAGTGCGTTGTAATTATTAAGCTAGTTTTCTGTAATCAGAATAATCAGAAAACATGATAACTCTGGCAGAATAGAAGAAAGTCCTTCAAGTGGACGTCCACCGAATTAACCAATTTGTGGACGGAAATTTTCCGAAAAACAAGAAAAACCCTATTGCTTTGTGCAAGAGAACACTGTAGCTGTGGTCCTTAGACTAATGGAAAACGGTATTTAACGATGAATCGACTTTTACCATTAATAATCCTACTGGAAACTCATATGGAGGTCAATTTCCATCTGAAGAGTTCTCTCCAGAATGCTTGCTTTTCACAATATAACATGTCTACCACAGGGTTGAGAAGCTCAATGTTGTTTTTGCGGCTTTGAATGCTTTCAAATTTACAGAGGTTTTACAAAATTAAATGCTGTCAAGGGGATAGCGCTCTTGGAATAGAGTAGTTCATTTTCAAAGATGACAATGATTGCCATAGATGGAGGAAAGACAATATAGTCTTGAGATGAGAGGAGAGGTGATGAAGTTTTACAAAAAACAATTTTGGCCAATAGGAACCCGAATTACACCAAAGTAATCAATTTATGGACGCAAGCTTTCCCAAAAATCAGGAGTCTATTGTTTCGGGCCAGAAAACGCTGTACCTGTGGTCCAGATAAATGAAAAAAGGAATTTTTAGCGACGAATCAGCTTTTGATATTGTTAGGAATCCTAACTGTAACATAATAAACACTAGACTATATTGAGAATGGACGTTAGTAATTAATATTGTTTAATCTTGCTTAGTGTCTAACTCAAATGTAATTATGTAAGGACGAATTTAGCATAATACCTGCCCTGGGAAATATGTTCCGAACAGTGTGACAGGTTTCTTCCAGTAAAAGGGCCGAACATGAATCGTAAAGATTCTTGCATTTACGTGCCACTATGCGTGGGACCGATACTATTTTCAGGGTTACACGGCCTAAATAGCCACCTGCAAGTTTTCTTGTAAAAAAGGAAAGTTCGGTGATGGCAGATCTTAACTGACATCGGTAGCGAACAGTCGCTCCTGAGACGAATAATTTGTAATTTAGCATATTTTAAGTTACTGAAGTCTTTAATTTCTTAAGTAGAGCCTTTAATGAGGGTAACGTGTAATCTGGGTCAAGCTGAAAACCCCGACGCTAGGCGTATCGCGACAATATTAACAACAATGCTGGTTGAAGCGCTTTTATAACGCGGTTACCTTTAAAGCCAAAATCGCCCATAGGTGAAGCTAGGAGTGCGACAAGAAGACACTACTCCCCAAAGCTCTTTGCTCTGGCCTTGGAAGACATTTTCGGAGAACTGAACTGGGATAAGAAAAGAATATTAATCGACGGACGACTTCTCCACTATATTCGTTTCGCAGACGACAGCGTTTTGATTAGTAGTGATCTAGATGAGCTGCAGAGTATGTTAACAGAACTCCAACTGCTGTAGGAAAAGATAGGGCTCACCATGAATATCGGAAAAGTTAAAGTCATGACTAGGGAAGACAGAATACTCACATTCGACCACCAAGAGATAGAAAAAGTCGAGGAATACTTTTATATGGGACATATACGATCAAATTAGGCAAAGAAAATCAGACAGCCGAACGAAACAGAAGAACTCGAATGACATGGGCAGCAACGGAAAAACTAGGATTTGTTGTTAAATAGGTACCCGAATATCCCAATAAACTTAAAGAAGAAAGTATTCAATATGTACATTCTTCCATGTCACTAACTTGTCACCTCAGCAAACAAATTAAGAACAACCCAAAGAGCTGTTGAGCGTATTATGTTGGGAATAAGCCTCAGAGACCACGTCAGAAATTATAAAATTAGAAGGCGAACTAAGTGTGAAGACGTTATAGAGAGAATAGCGAGGTTAAAGTGGAGCTGGGCAGGATATGTGGAAAGGCAGGAGGCGACGCGATGGATAAAACACATTTTGCAGTGCAGACCAAGGCTACACAAACGCAGCGTAGGACGACCACAAAGACGATGAACTGACATAGAAAAAGCTGAAATAACTGGAAATGTGTGACACAGTTAAAAGAAGAGCGGAAACCAAGAGAGGAGGCCTACGTCCAGGAGTGGATAGGAAGGGGCTGCTGAAGAAGACGAAGAACAACCATGCTGGAAACTCACATGAAAAACGCTTTTGATCTGAAGAGTTTTCATAAGGTTTGCCTCCACCACAGTGAACCTGTGTGTTATTGGGTTTGGAAAGCTAAATATTATTTTTGTAATGAGGATGCTGCCAAATCTCCAGAGGTTTTAGAAAATGAAATTGTTCCAAGGGATAGCACTAGTGGAGAAGAAGTATTCATCTTCCAAGAGACAATTATTGCCATAGAACAAAGTCGTATTACCATACGAATAAAGTCACGAGATTGAACTGGCCTTCACAATTTTCAATCTTAATGCAGTCGAGTGGCAGAAGATATTTTACACCGTGTTCAAGAGGAAACCAACAAGTTTGAGCTAATAGAAGTTTAGTTTCTTAGTCGCGGGTCACCAACTTTGTGGTTCCCGCTGGAACTATTATGTTGTTTATTACTGTGGAATTAAGTTCAGTAAATACAATCGTTTGTAGAAAACAATAACATTCGTTTTATTTTTTTAGAACACACGAACAAAATACAACATATTCAAATTCGTTAATATTAATTTAAAATACAAATACGAATTTGAGTAGCCTGGTTTTCGGTACTGAATTAATTATTAATAAAAGATTTTGGAATCTGAGTTCAGTCCTCGACTCAGCAAAATGCGTACAATTCGGAATATGCAGAAAACGTGATATTAAGTCAAGAGATATTACGCGAAGTGAATGAAGTGAAGTGACGTTACGTAAAAGTAAAAAGTCAAAGTAAAAGTGATCTCGAAAACTAAGCTACTGCGTTTATATATGGTGCGCTTGAATGGAAGGGACATTCCCTATTCTTTTGAGTACAATAGGATTGTCCAGCTAAGCCCCCTTTTCTCTGCTGTAGCACAAGAGGTTCAAATCTTCCCTCAAAAAGAACTTTCCCATTTCGAGCGTTTACGACTGTATTGTCGACCGTACTTGACTTTCCCTTTTCGCCTGGTTTATTGTTATTTGGGACAAAAGAGTTTGTTGGCCGATATTTCTGCGTTTACGACATAACCCCGGCTGTGCTAGAAATTTCATCGTGAAAGTTTGGACAAGTTAGTTTTGATTGTTCAACTCGACGACCGAAATCACATTTGACATTACAGATGTTTCTTATTGCACGCGTACAATCGATACTTTCTCAAAACTGACACAACAAGAACTACACTTATTTATTAACTGATTTAGTACTGCACTTTAAGTCACATTTTTGTTTATGGCCTTCTCTTGCACGACAGACGTTTGCAGGCCGTTTATCACCGCTACGCTACAGAAGTTCTAAATGATCCTTAATAATCTTCGCTGTTTTTCCGAGGAAGAATTGAGAACACTGGTCCATACTGTGCATAAGAGGTGTAATTTAGCAGTAAAACAGCAGTAAAAAGTGGTAGTTGTCGATGGACTTTAATTAAAATGTCCAGATTTTATACCTATACATCTTATTAGTAAATCGTTACCAAACCATATTGCCGTTTAATTAAACTAAAGCAACTTACTTTCCGATACTCATCAATAGATGATATAACTTCGAAGATTTTCCAATATAATATGGAAAACGATTGTGGGAAAATTTGAGAAAGGGATGCGAGACTTTTTTAATACACTGTATCTCATTTGTGCTTAAGTTTGTTGGCAGATTATATCGTTTTATGTCTATAGCTGTGGAGCAAATTTTGGTTTTTAAGGAAATTTGATTTAGCATTAAATATTGTAGTTTGTGAAATAGCGGCAGAGAACACTTACGGCAAAATTATTGCAGAAAAGAGAAAGTTATTAAGAATTGGAATTTATATATTGGTATTTAAGAGATTTCCTAACAAAAACGATTTATTCAAATTCATGCGAAATCGCTCACAGTTAAAAATAATGGATTTTCACACCTTAAACTTGTAAAGCACAATTCATTCGAAAACCTAGCATTGCCATCTCCCTCCTGCACTTTCTTAATTGTTGCATCCATTCCCACCTTGAAGCCACTGACGCATTGAAGTAGTAAATTCAATGTAGGAAGTACATTAATAATCCTCTTTCTTGACGTAAGTGCGCTTGAACCTCAAATTATCCTTGTTCGAGTTCATATGGATGCGGCTGAGTCACAATTTAATATTAGTGTACTTGAAGTGCGGAATATTTTTACCGTGCCTAATTCTGTCCGGCCAAATTTGCCCAAGCTGTTGTTTGATGCAAAAATTGCGCTGGGCACTCTAATATTATGATTAGCTAAACTCCTGTTATTTTTGTTTACAGCTGAACTGTTTTGCTCCAAACGATAGTCTTAAGTAGGTTAAAGAATAGTTTATGTAAATACAACTTTACCCCTATTTATTCGTAACCTTGAGGTCAGATGTGTAATATGTTTTGTCAGTACACTGCAATTAAACAAACAACCTACTGTGAAGCCGCCGCCGGGCCCTAGGTTTTACACCACAGTGGTCTAGCAGCCACGTAGTGTATCAATCAGGCCATCTCTCTGCTAAAAATACATGCGAGTAGTCAAAGTGCAGCGTTATGGCTGCGATAAGGACGATTATTGTAATCAGGCGTTCGAAAATTATGAAAACCGGGACTGAAACCAGGCAGTGGCCTCTTGAACTCTGATTGAAGTAACCTCTTTAAATTAAAAACCCATTATGTCTAGTCATTGTTGTCAGCTTTAAGCGGAAACCTAGCTCTATCACTAAGCAACTTTTCGTTTTAGATAGAGCATTTTATCAGTTTCTGGAAACTTCTCTATGGGTTGTATAAATAAAATGAAGTTACTAAAAATAGTCAGTGATGAGTTCATGTTTGGATAGCGGCTTATCTAATTGGAAAGTAGGATTTTATAGCGTGGATATTTATGATTCCTCAATCTAAATAGTTTTTTAAAGAAAAAAATGTACAATCTTACTTGACGTAGAATGGGCACTCGGGCGAGTATTTAATATTTTTACGTAAAATTGTAAGTTAACTATCTTGTGAAGTCATTGTCATGAACAATGAGCTATTATTATTATTTTCTAAGGATAAAATATAGATTACATTTTTATGCCCAGCAGACTATAAATAATAATATTCTTATTCTTGTGTAATCATCCGGCTATTTGAATCTTCATATATTGTTTAACTAATTAGCCAGATATTATGCCCATTTTATAAATTCAATCGTAAATTCATCATTAGAATGACTAGCTCTGAGGAACATGGAAAACTCTCTGTCAGATTAGGTCTCTACAAAATTAGTCCTATGGCAGCTTTGTTAATTGGTATTAGATTAAATGCAAATAGCAAAAACTCGACCTCAACATAACCTTACATCAATTCATACGCATTTTCTATAATAAAGACCCTCAATATTTCATAATCACGCATGTAATTATATCAAACCTTCTAGATTATTTGGCAACAGTAACTACTAATTCCAGTCCTCTGGATGCTTGTTGCATTCAGGACAGCAGGCTTTCTGCATCCAAGAAAGCAACACACGCCAGGGCCCCCGTCAACTATTGCAAGCTTCTGTCCGTTTCTTAGACCCTCCTCTGAAGTCACGAAAGAACTCCGAGATGGCCCCAAACTCCTACGCTATAACATGAGCTCCTCTAGTAGCTACAAGATACTCCAAACCAACTGTTTATGAAGTCTCTAATTCGGATAGTATCAAAACAACTCCAAATTCCTTGCATGAACATTCAAATTCACTCAGTTCCATACCAATGCCACCCAACACAATAAAGCAACGATTATGGGCAATGTAAAATTTAATTATTTGTAGTTTCTATACAAAACCGGGATTCGAACACCAAATTCGCTTAATTGTGCTCCAGATTTTTTTTTTACATTTAACTTATTTCATAGTTACATTTTAAATTATTTTTCCCGCTGCTAATTATGTAAGTCGGTGATTATATTTATTTCATACTGATGTCAAAAATGACATTTTTTGGATTAATTATGGTACAAAAAATGGAACATTAAAATCCTAGTACTTTAAAGTAAAATTTTAAAGTTCAAGTACTTTAAAACTTATTTATTGTACAAAAAATGGAACATTAAAGTCCTAGTACTTTAAAGTAAAATTTTAAAGTTCAAGTACTTTAAAACTATACGTCAGTTGTTGACATGAAATTTGAAATGATTTACAACTTTTTATTTAAAATTCATTAAACTTACAGTATGAAATAAACCGTTGTATTCACCACAAACGAAAAGTGTTTTTAAAGGTCCTCGCAAGTAATTCCGTCCTCGGCTGACGCCTCGGACATAAACAACTTTCTCGTCTTTAAAATGCCACTTTTCGTTCTAGATAAATAAACTACTATTGTTTGCTGCTTTCCGTTGACAACGGAACTTAATATTATTATTAAGTTCCTAGGATAATAAAATTGGCAAAACAAGATGCAGATTTAGACGTTTTGTTTATAAATTGCAAGTGTTTATGTGACACTCACAGGTAACGCGACTTACGGAAACTAATCCTGGTGACATGTGACAAACCAAACGATTTTTTCAAAAATCTAGGAACATTTCGATAAGCAGCGGGAAAACTATAATAAGATAACTCGGAATGTATCGTCTATTAACATTCCTTGTTACTTAAATAGCTATTTCCCTCTGTCGATCATGTAAGTCGGTAATACAGTCTTAGTAACAAAACATGGAAGTCGGCGATTATATTATTTGTTTGCTGCTTTCCCTTAACAACGAAACTTAATATTTTGTGTTTATGTGACATGTGACACTCACAGGTAACACGACTAACGAAAATTAATCATGGTGACAGGCGACAAACCAAAGGATTTTTTAAAAATCTAGGAAAATTTTGATAAGCAGCAGGAAAAACATAATAAGATAACTCGGAATGTATCGCCTATTAAGATTTTCGACAGGCAACAAGCCGCGGCTTCGCTTTGGCTTGTACTAAAATCGGATACACCTATTTTTTCCAATGTAAACTCAACTTTTAGAATAATACTTTAGTAACCTCTACATTTAAATTAACTGTCACCACACTGTCACATATTTCGCTGTCATTGAACGTCGCAAATCAGTTATTTGAAAACATGCCCCCTCATTTGAATTATTTCGAAAAAGGAAAAATTGCCGATATGCTACCGAGGGGAATGCAATGAGAGCAATTGCCACTCGGTTTAATGTAAGTAAAAATACAAGTTATCTTCTGAATATATCAGAAATTTGAGCATCTGAAATTAAAGCACAGCAATAAGATTGCTTACATAATGGAATTACAATGTAGCACAAGCAGATGAAGACTAAAGCTTAGGTAATTGGATGAGTTTACTTGAAACAGCAGGTAAGAACTTTTTTTTATTCTACTATCAAGCATATTTACAATCTAGTATATAACATAAGTAATAAGTAAATGTGATGTGTGATTTTGACTTGATTGGAGAAGTCTCCCATTGGTGACGCTCCTGCTAGTAATAAGAGGCTCTTAGTCCGTTTCATCTGTAGGGGCTAGGGTGACACCTCTCAGGGTTTCACCCGGAGTCTCAGGGTTTCAACACCACATCTCCGGACTCCGGGTTTTGTTATAATTTCTCCGGGTTACGCTAATTTTATAATAATGTCTAACATTAACATCAATGTAAGTCGGTTATATTAATAAAAATAAAATCACCACAAAAAATCTCGCGCGGTGCCCGAGCGTATAATCTTTGATTTTATTCTAATCAAAGGTATAATATTGTAATACTTTACTACTATATTATCTCTATACATTACTATTATTTGTAATACCATAAATAAATAAAATTGATTCACTACATAAAGCTTAGTTTGAATTGTATTGCCTCTCTCTAGATAATTAAAAATATGTTTATTTAATTATGCTTCACTGTAATAAAGGCATGTTGCTCTTTCTATATTCTATCCATTTGCAACTTATTAAAGCTTTTGCTCCGGCTAGCAATTTGAAACTAATATATGCAGGGTTGGATTCTTACACTGTTGATGAAGTTAACCATTGTATGGCAAATGTTCGATTCTGACGAATGGCAGATAACCATAAAATATTTAACCCCAAACAAAGCTATTCGAAACACAGACAATTCAGCCTATGTTGACAAAAAATTAACCAACAATCAGTCACATCACTTCAGGTAAATTACAGCAATGCTTTTATAATGATCAAGTAGTTTGAATAACCTAGAATTGGTTTTTCAAGTGCAAAAGGACAACTCGCATTTGTTTTTTCTTCAAAGAACGCCGATTTCGTTTCCGGTTTTCGCAAAGAACGAACAGCTTGTATTTGCTTCTTGGAAAGCTTTCTTCTGCTGCTACCTGCTTATAGACCACGAATAAGTGCTCCTCTAGGTGCAGCTGTCTGCTTCCCGCAGCTCCCAATCTTGAAGAATCTCGGCTTTAAAGGACGAACTCGCACAGACTATGGTTGGAAAGGACGCCAAGCTCGTATCTGCTTCCTAGCAATATTTCAGCTGCTGTTACCTGCTTGTGGATCACGAATAAAGCCTCTTCTAGATGCTGCACTTTGCTTTCTGCTTCCCGCAGCTCCAAAACTTGTAGAATCTCAGCTCCGAAAACGATATCGCACAAGCTACGCTCCAGGTTGAATTTATTCTGGAACTGCACTCCGGAACACTGCCAATTTAACCACAGCTGGCCTCCGCACGCAGGCAAATAAATAAACGCACAACTGGGCATAAAATATTTACTCTTATCAACAAAATTTATCAAAATCGGGAAGCGAAACAACACACAAGCTTTCGGCTGGCTTCCTCAACATAAAAAAATACAAGCGACTCCCTAGGTTACCATAGCAACATGATTTACAGTTGTTTATCTGTACGTGTACATCCTCTGATCTTAATTTTTAATTGTTTTTGTAAATGTCATTCAGGAAACTATAACCTCACAATTGGTCGCACTTTTCACTTTTAGTTAATAAACACTAATTAACACGCCACCAGCAACTTCTTGTAATCTTCAGTAATTCTGAGGTTGCTTCTTACATGCTCTTTGCCTATTCTGTGCCTTCTTGCACTGTTTTATAATCCCTTTAGCTGCGTCATCAATTGTTGGCACTTCAATATGAATGCAAACCGTCTGTGCTGATGTTTTGTATTGAATACATAGTAGAAACAATGCGTGTTTAGTACGACGTACGATATGGACAGGTATTTCAGTTACACCTTGCATTATATTTGCTAACCATTAATAAAAATCAATAAAAACATGGTTTTCATTTGCTTGATTTTTGTTTTCTATAAATATTCTGCATTTCTCATTGCAGAAAACCCTTTTTTTAACTTACCAAGGATCTCAGGGTTTGTATAAATTGAAAAGTGGTCACCCTAGTTGGGGCCAAGTGCTTTAGCCACTGTCGTTTGAGTCTTCGGTCAAAATTATGTTCTGCTGCTAGCTGCCTTACTAGTCTATTGTCGTGGTTTGGTAAATTTTTCATGATAGTGGATTGCAAATCTTCGTATTTCTTCTGTGATAAATGGGATACGCAGGTCGTTATGGAGGGTTAAATTGGAGACTTACCAGGGTGCGTCAATTAACATACGTAAAGTTTTTGATTGAAAACTCTGCAGTATTTTGGTGTTGGTTGGTTTGGTGCAACCCCAGAGCTGGATCCCATACGTCCAGATTGGCTTTAAGATTACTTTATGTAGTAAGATTTTGTTCTCGACTGAGAGCTTAGATTTTCGACCCAGTAGCCAATACATTTGCCTTACTTTTATATTTAATTGTGCTTTTTTTGCTTTCATGTGTGTTTTCGAAGTTAACCTCTTGTCGAGGTGTAGTTCCAAGTATTTTGTCTCTGTTTTGATTGGAATTGGAGTGTTGTTTAAAGTTGTTTGTGGACAATCGCTGCGTTTTAATGTAAATGTTATTTGGGCTGATTTTTCCTGATTCACTTTTATTCTCCACTTAGATAACCATTTATTCAGTATGTTTAGGTGTTCTTGTAGATTATTCGCTGCTACTATGGGATCGTCGCTTATGGATAAGCGGGCTGTATAGTCTGCGAACGTGGATATTTCTGTATTTTCAGTTGTTGGAATGTCGGCGGTATATAATAAATAAAGGAAGGGGCCTAAAACGCTTCCTTGAGGAGCTCCGGATTTTGTTTTGTTGTAGCTTGATGTAGTGTTGTTATATTTTGTTTGATAGATTTGCTGCTTCGCCACAGTTGTAGTTCCTCAAAATATCGGCGGTGAACACCCAATTTTATTTCTAACGAACTGAAAAACGTCTTTACGGGGTTAACACTGACGTAAATGTCAGCTTTAATTCGAAGCTTTTTTTCCTTCATGGTTAGGTAGGTAACATACAAATCGCCCATTGTAAATTATTTGTAATAGGAAACATAATTTATTTCTGTTTTACTTTTTTAATATTGTTAACAGTGTATCTTCAGTGAAATGGAAATAATAAAAAACTTATGTAACGTGCATAGAATGAATACAAGCAATGCGCATTTTATTAATAAAAAGAAGCGTTACAATATAGCTCAATGTAATTACAAACGTAGCTGATTCCAAGTTATGTAAATTTCTGTTGCTGAAATAATACGTTAAATTTTTATGAACACTTTCTGCAGATGAGTTATTTTCCCATTAGCGTGGCGGAATGAAAGATTTATTTTATTTTGAATTTTAAATTGAGATTCACAACTATCCTTTCACTTGTGAGAATATGGTTAGAAATTGCAGCGTTGCTTAATGTTTATTTCAATAAGACAGCTGCCTTAATGCAGTTTTAAACAGTAGCCTTTGTTGTTACTATTTGGAAATTACTTATTTAGTATAATTTCAAAGACTTGTACAAGGTTTGTTTTAACAATAAAAGTTAGGGAACGCACCGTGGTGCAATATCAACCGACCCACGAGCCTCGAACAAGAAACAATGATAATAAGTGAACATTGGTGCAGATGTTATGTCTTGAGTGGTACATACGTCACTACGTCACAACAGTTCAGGATTTGACCCATAGAGCGTACTGATACTGTTATCTCGTTCAACGGAAACAAAATAACGACGCTTACTGATACCTCCTCAACCGGTTGTCCTTTTTATAAGTTATCGGCGTGTACCAAAGTCGCGATAAGCCATAATTAATCCTCTCGAAGCTACAAATTAAAAGATCTTCCATCACTTGTACTGTGGAGAAAGTTAAGCGTGGAGATCGCAAGGATGATAAATCGGCTCACTTTCGATTTTGAATAATTTTACTAGTCATTTCATGACGTGCCGCAAAAACTGCACGTTTCATTAACGTAAAAAGTGTAGCTCTTTTTGCGTGTTTTAATTGCTTCTCCGGACTGCGGCCTTCCTTCACTTCTGCGTGCCTTTTCCACGAAAAACATTTTTTTCGCGTAACAGAGGAGAAATCGCTTTCATTGTTTGCCCTCTGAGGTAACACAGCAAACAAATTAGCTTTTAATTTCTTGTAAACAAACGTACGAGTAGTTAAGTAAACCTGGCTATCGGTTTCCGGGAATTTCATCGTCTATACTTGGAATTGTAAAGTACAGCAATTAAAGAGGAGTAAATAACAAAGCCTCAATTAGTCGAGGAGGAGATTCCTGGAATCGGTGCTCAAAATACAGAGTTGTGGTTTGATATCCAGTTGTTTTTATTCTTTTGAATGACGGACAATTAATTTTTTCCAAAGGCAAAATTAAGTCGCTGCAGGCAGCTGCTGGCACTAGCGCTGTCTAACAAGTTTTAGTTTTTTAGAACCTGCAGAAATTGGATAAAATTTGGTGCAACTTCAAATGAGAGCAAAGAATTCAATGATATTTCAATTCAGAAGTGAACAATAACAAGTGGTAACGAATAAGATTGTTTTTTTAAAACGTAAATGTTTGTTATTTAAACTATAATGCAAATAACACAATATTTTTTAATTTATAAATAGTAGTATCATAGGTCCTTCAAACTATTAAAAACATTAAAATTAAAGGGGGCACCACTTACAGATTATTGCATATAAATATATCGCTACGGTCGTTTTCGATTTTAGTTTAATTTAATTGATATGAATAATTTTCTCTCGGAGTTTTATCACGTTATATTCTATCTTACCTTTCTTGACCACAGCTAACATGCATTTGAAAACAAATGAATTGTTCCAGTATCAGTTTCGTTGCAGATATTTAATTAGGACATATACTGCAATGACCCTATTCGTATAATATTTGTATGTTTATAATTAATGTAATAAATAAAAAGAGTCACCACACAATATTTAATTTAGTTCTACTATTTATTAAGATCAAACTGACTGCTTAATTTATTTCGTTGGGTACGCCAAAATTGAGAATTACTCTTGTGGTAGTTTGCCCTTTATCTAATCCATTCATCTGATTTAATGACTTCGCTAGCTCAATTTTAAACAGAGACATGAAATTAAAACTCAAAATCTCAGGTGTTGGGTTCCTGACTTTCCTAGTTAAAAATTTTACGGTACGCCTCTGAAAAGTAGGCAGATTGACCTGAAATGTAGGCGTAATGTGCCGTTGTTAAACTGAAATGTCAATTCTATCAAACCAAGTTCGAGTTATTTTCAGCTCGCGTGTGAAATTGATTTATCAACAATTAAATGAACAAATTTTGATGGTAAGATTTTGAATAATTGCCTTCAAGTGGCGTCTATGTATTCCTTTGTTTTCCAGATCGTGTGCTATTGGTGCATTCTTAAAAAGGACGCCGTATTTGCATTTTGTTTCTTGGTGCCTCCAACTGACGATTTTAATTGCAAATCCTGGGAAAACACCTCGCCATCCACGGGAACTGTTACGATTTTCGTGTTCTCCAGGTCGTAATTAAGGTATGCCCAAATTTTCACGCCGATCGCGCGAGTCAAAATTTTACAATCCACTAACCTCACATTCGTAGCATCTCAGGCCCCCTTGTGAAGATCTGGGTGAAATCTGTACTCCTGGCGGGCTTCTCGGATTGTTGTGGGCTTGGGGCTTGCTGTGTGGTGCTGCTGGAATAAACTTGCCACCCTATGTCTTCCCACGATGCTGCAAACTGATTCTGCGGAAGCTGGCGTCGTAGCCGTTCTCTGCCGATGATGCCTCGGAACGCAAAAAACTCAAGTGCGTGGAATCTTTTGCCTCCAATGGTTCTGATACACTAACACGTGCTGATCACTATGGTGCTATTTATTTTTATGTAAATTTATGCTTTCTATGAAAAATCTTTAATTAAAGTCAGAGCAAAAACAGGCAACTTCTAACAATTTATTCAGAAACAATCGCTATCCCCTGTCGTTATTGACAAAACACTGTCTACAGATTTGCATTTTAGGAAATCAACCAGGTACAAAAACATAACTTATAGTCTAATTTAACAAATTTTATCAGTTATTTACAAACTCTTATGTACTAAAATTATTGTCTTTTGGAATTGTTTATTTCTCAATGTTTTTTAATGCGCCACTCACTTCATTTTTATAACACTTAAATGCCCATTGTTTATCACTGCACTGACTAGTTTTTTAATCCACCAACATTGTCTAATTTCTTGCTTATTTGAATTCCATCTAATTTCTTGCTATTTCAATCTCTTCAAATCCCCAAGTCTTGTATTTTCATGTAATAAATGACTTGCCTGGCTTTTCTATGTTCTTTGCCTTATTCTTCTAGTCATTCTTGTTCTTACCTTTTATTAAAATGTTCATTTGCTATTCATTCTCTAATGACTTTACTTTCTACGCTTCCATTTTTAAGCTGTGTCTAACTTGAACTTTTTGTGCCAGTTCTTAATTAATTTAGATTCGGTTTTTAGTTTGTGCAAATCTATTATATTACGATTAAAATTACATTGCTAAACCCAATACACGGAATTTGAGCTTCCATATTTCTGTGCCTATTCAATTACAATCAATTTCATTGGCGAATTATACCAGTGTTATTATGATTTGGCAATTTATGTGAATTTTCTCAGATGCTTGCATTATTACAACTCTGTGCTCTAATGATTTAATTTGCTATTTGCTTGTACTGTAATCAGAGCCGATTTGAGGGCTAAATACCATCGTAATATATGATTTTTGCAGACATTTTGAAATATGTTTAGTAAATTCAAAATCATTATCAAGATAAAGACCCAAGATCGTCAGAAACTGGGATTCTATCCTGGAGTACTAATAAATTTACTTCATTAGCAATTTCCTCTCGACCACCCTTCCTTATAAAATGTTGTAAATTACTGATCAAATGTGTTTTACATATGAAACAATCACCTATTGTAATTTCACGAAATAACAAGTTTACAAAATATGTATTTCTAAACAGATCTTCTATAGCAGAAACGTCAAAAATAACAATTTACGTACTGGCCACTTGATATATAACGATTCTTATAATGCAATGAAGTTTATTTTGCCATTTATGTAGTAGTACGATACACGAAATAAAAACTAAGCGCCGATTTGACAACTTTGGCCCGCTCTAGAAGTCGTAATTTTAGTCTCATAGCAATTTATAATAGGTCAAATTGAAGCTATTTTCACCCTCTACAAGTTTGATAATGACTACTTTTTCGGTAAATAGAAAGAGAAATGAGACACAAGCCCAGAAGCTCGAAAAAAGATCTCGACTCTTTCACGCTCTCCTTTCGCGTTCGATATCTCGACAAATATCGCTCGTACGCGAAAAAGTAATAGAACATAAATTGTAGAGCATTCAAAATTCGAAATACGATTTCTACATTATTTTCACCTAGTGTTAACGGGAACCGATTTATCGCAAAAAAATCAAACGCACTCATTTATCAAGGCGGCGGAAATAGCACATAGGAAATCTTGGTCGACAACTTGAAGTTAAGCTTCGCTGTATCCCCCAAACATTAAAAAAAATCAAATTCGGTTCACTTTCCAGCAAAGGCCTTATTTTTGGACAGTGACTGGACTATTAAATTATTCAGTAACATAGCCGGACACATTTGCAAGCGACAATAATATTAGCATGCGCGACAGTGAACGTAAATTGCGTTTTGATAGTCCCGAACTTTATGAGACTTCAATAAGCAGCAGAAAGCAAGTTTTAATGTATTAAATTTCGGCTTTTTTAATACGAAGTTCGCCGCATGTAGGTCTCGCTGTGAGGGCAAGACAAATATGCAAATTTATAGTCACTTTATTGCAATTCGCGAGCCGGCGTGCTTATTTCAGTCGCTTAAAACCATCACATGCATGTGCAGACGTTTGGGATATATTTATAAAGCTGTAAATCACTCTTCCGAATTTTTGTGACGCTATGAGCAGTATGCTAGGATTTACAACATGCATGCTGTCAAAATGATATTAAACATATTGCTACATGTTAGTTTTCATCAAACACAAATATTCCTTTGTTAATATTGTAGCTAAGATTGGAAAAATCTATTGTGTTAAAAAAAACTCATTTAGGGCAGGCCTTTGAGAGAAATATAAAAAATCTAGTCATGTCTTAACTTACGCCTGTAGGTGAATATCAGATTGGTCCGACCCTTGAACCACTTCTCTCACATCCATTCAGATTTGAAGCAACTGCATGATATTGACACCTTGTTGATGTAGTATGAGTATTCTTTCATGTTTCTATCTATCTATTTATTTATTTATTTAGAATAAGAATAACAACAGGATACAGTCCCAATTACAGTTATTCATAAAAAAAAACATTATTTTATATGAGAAGTGAAACAAATTAATGTAGATTATTAAATAATATAATGATTAAGACGTAAATTAAGGTTAAAAGTAAGCCATCAATTTAAGTCACAAAACAAAAACAGAGAACGCAAAAAATGACAAATGCAATAAATGATATAGAAAAAATAATTAATATACATACAAAATTTTTGTTTATTTGCAAAGCAGTCTTAGTACGCTCTATTGATGAGGTAGATATATATATATATAACAGCAATTTTAATGGTAATTTTTATTATCACAATAGTAATAATAATTGCAAATATCCTCTCAAAAAAAATTATTGACCGAGAAAAAAGATCTCCATTCGAGTGTGGATTTGACCCAAAACCATCAGCACAAATTCCCTTCTCCCTTCAATATTTCTTTATTGTACTAATCTTCCTAACCTTTGACGTAGAAATAACCTTACTATTACCTCTTATTATTACAATAAAACTTTATAATCGGATTAACTTCTCAACAGTAATAAGAGTATTTATCCTACTCATCAGGTTATACCATGAATGAAATTAAGGTGCACTACATTGAGTTTATTAAGATAATAATATAGGAATTGGGAGATAATCAGCTACAATAAAATACAAAATAATTACTGTGTTTATGCTATCCTTTGCTTAGTTTTTAGTAAACTAAGGAATGGACACCAGACAGTAATAGTCATTTATAAGGCAATTAAAATTTATTTTAAAAATCTTGATAAGTCAAGTTACGTTTCGCAGTAATAATTTTTCTGCTTCATCAGACTTAATGTTTTACAATATATAATAATAAAAACATGTGCATTAACTTTCTGTAATTAGAGACATAATAAAATTAGATTGGTGAAAGTAATATTCAAATCTCAGATTTTTACCTGAAGAAAATATTTCTTATAAAAGTTGTAGTAGTTTTATTATAAGTAAATCAATCCAACAAGGAAAATTTTTTAAGATTGGTAACATTTGATGTTTTTATTCAAACATTTTTCTGTGAAGAGAAAAAGGTATTTATTACTAAAAGTCTATAATGCTTGCAAGAATAAGTTATACTTACTTAATAAGATTGTTAGTATATTTAAAAAATTGAAGTTCCTTCCATGATATTTAACGAACAGTAAGTATGTGCAGCATAGTGTTGATGAATTACTTTTAATCGTGTGGTATTGTTGAGCCTTGACGTTGTGTATCTAAAATGGGTTTATTTGCGTATAATAGTGGAAGAACAGCTCACTGCTTCTGCTGAATCTCTCCCTCCATATATTTTTCTTTATTATTAATGATTGAATATAGGTATTTTTTATGTAAATTGTGATCCAGTGTTATATGTGTAAATAAAGACCATATTATTATTATTATTATATACTCTTAAAAGTTATAGTTATTTAGTTTAGAGTTACCTTTTTTTATATTTATCCCTCCAAGATCTGTTTGTTAGGTAAGCAATTGTCACTTCTTTGATTATGATGATTGTATGATGGTCAATAGCGGGTACGTTTTGGGGTTAAATTTTTTTCTTTTTTATATTAAATTTTAAAGTGTAAATAGGTACCTACGTTTCACCAACGCTGGGTTCCATTTTATTCATACCATATTCCACAAAGCAACTATTCAGAACACATGGTCACCCTGAATCGCATTTTAACTCCTTCCAAGAACTACTAACTTTTACAACAATATTACATCGGTAAAACACCTTAAAAACATAATAAAGCATTCTATACTTATCTTTTATTTACAGTTTAAAATTTAATATAAAAAAGAAAAAATCTAACCCCAAAACGTACCCGCTATTGACCATCATACAATCATCGTAATCAATGAAGTTACAATTGCTTACCTAACAAACAGATCTTGGAGGGATAAATATATAAATATAAAAAAGGTAACTCTAAACCAAATAACTATAACTTTTAAGAGTATATTATACGCAAATAAACCCATTTTAGATACACAATGTCAAGGCTCAACAATGCCTCACGATTAAAAGTAATTCATGAACACTATGTTGCACATACTTACTGATCGTTAAATATCAAGGAAGGAATTTCAATTCTTTAAATATACCAGCAATCTTATTATGTAAATCAAAGAAGTTACAATTGCTTACCTAACAAACAGATCTTGGAGGGATAAATATATAAACATAAAAAAGGTAACTCTAAACTAAATAAGTATAACTTTTTAGAGTATATTAAACGCAAATAAACCCATTTTAGATACTTACACATCGTCAAGGCTCAACAATACCGCACGAATAAAAGTAATTCATCAACACTATATTGCACATACTTACTGTTCGTTAAATATCATGGAAGAAACTTCAATTCTTTAAATATACTAACAATCTTATTAAGTAAGTATAACTTATTCTTGCAAGCATTATAGACTTTTACTAATAAATACCTTTTTCTCTTTACAGAAAAATGTTTGAATAAAAAAATCAAATGTTACCAATCTCAAAAAATTTTCCTTGTTGGATTGATTTACTTATAATAAAACTACTACAACTTTTATAAGAAATATTTTCTTCGGGTAAAAATGTGAGATTTGAATATTACTTTCACCAATCTAATTTTATTATGTCTCTAGTTACAGAAAATTAATGCACATGTTTTTATTATTATATACAGGGTGTCCAAAAAATTGCGGATTAACTCTACGGTGCGTTACTGAGGGATGCCTTATGAACCCTGGAAAAATATTTAAAAAAAAATCCCTGGGCCGTATTTTTCGAAATCTTTCGAAATTAATAAAAATAAATCTGGGAACATTGATACTGCAACAATTTCTCAATCAAAAATGTATCCATAGTAAGTTGTTAATATGTTGGTGACACTGTAAGTCTATGTCAAATTCGAGGTTAGTAGGTTAGGTTTTGCGTCAGTTTTGACACAAACTGTCGCAAAACCTAACCTGCGTAGTGGTCAAATTATGTAAGGAACAAATTTGGCTAGGAAATGTCTCCCATCGCCTCCCGGTAAAGAGTCTGCTACTAGACCTATAATTGCAAAATTTGTAAGAATAAGTACTAAACAGCATATATTTCATAACAAGAAGTACTAAAATGGTAATTAAAGAGGACCTAACTAAACGACGGACACAAATTCTCACAGAAACCAGCAAGAAGCTTGGGAATACAAATGTCTGGAAATCAAAAGGCAAAATACTCGCAAAGCATAAAACGGGATAGTACGAATTACGAAGTTCATTCACAATATTAGCATGATTACCACAGTACACCAGTGATTTTACTTGTAGCGAACTACTCCCTGAAGAATGCAAGGCGCGCTTTACGATGCATTGTGAGAGCACTGATATCAAATAGTTTCTTACATTTCATATCAGAGATATCTCAATTATTGAGTTATTTAGCTGACTTTTTCCACTGTCTGAGTGTTTTACGCACGAAGCGACGTTTCGGGAGTTCTTGATCTATTCCCGTCATGAGGCATGCTTTCGAACGTTTTTTTCTACGTACGTACAGTAGTGCCTACCCTGGGATTTGAAGTCGGGTCCACTGATCACTTGTAGTTACTAGTCTGTCACTCTTACTACTGAGCCACCGGAGCGGCCATATATTTTTATATTAAACCTATACATATGTTACCGCTATATGTGTAGTAGCCTATGCGTAGTAGACTATTTTTGTATTATTCGAAATGGGATTGACTTGTGCGCTAACCTGGCTAAATATTGTTTATTTACACATTTATACTACATATTTACAGCACACAACATTAATGAATTACGGTGCAGCAACCTATGCCTACGAGCTGCGCATGGCTTCCTTCTGATGTCGGTGAGCTCGGCGCACGTCAAAACTTCGGGGGTCGGCTGAACGCATCAAGGACTGGTCAACAGCGTTGTGGCTCCTCCCCTGGAGGTACTCCGGATAAAGAAGTAGGGCCTTTTTGTTTATATGGTAAGCCCAGGTGTCTTTTTTCTGGGGGGGGGGGACAGCGGCGACACCGGTGTCGAAATACGTCGACGCCTGAAAAAGTTTCTCAACGCGTTCTCGCGGTGTCTGCGGCACCGGTGTGCGTCTGGCGAGATGTCTCTTGGAGTTGGCCTGGTGGACGTGTTTCGCATGGCCTGGAGCAGCATTCGGTGTGCCTCGGCAATAGTAACACAAAGCCGCGAGATCACTTAGTCTAGCCAGGCTATTAGAACACTGGCTGTGGTTACATGATCTAGTCAGGCTATTAGCAACGCTGATCAAGATTGCTTAGTCTAGCCGGGCTATTAGCAACACCGGCTGTGACTACAGAGTTTCAACCAGGCTATGACAAACACTGGCTGAGACTGAATATTTGGTCTGGCAAATTGTCCTTTTGATACCCTTCGAGCGGCGGCTAAGCAGGGATTTTGCCAATGATGCCAAATCTAGCTAGAGCGGGTGTTTAGCCAATGACGCCAAAGCTGGAATTTCGACTCCTCGCAGACGATGCGCGCTCATTCGCAGTGGTGGGACGACTTCACTAGCACCGTAATAATTATGATTACGTTAGATTGGTTCGCCCGTGAATTTGTTAACAAAACCCGCCATTATCGGCCAGGGCAGATATAGACTGTTTCAGATCTACCAATTTCCAGTGCAAGTAGTGGGTCTTCTAACTCATTCGAGCTTTTTTGCAGTGACTCCAGGATTCGCAACCGGGACGAACAGCAGCTTCGTATGGGTTCCCTAGCACCCGCGTCGTTTTACGTCACAGTTAAAACAAAATTGAGTCAGTTATTGCCAGGCGGGATTTTCAATTCAATTTACCTGACGTTTCCTTGCAGAATTTCACTGTTAAATATCAAAATAATCGCTATAGGCGCAAACAGCTTTTTGTGTTCAATGTCGGATTGTGAGGTTATGAGTAACCGAGTATAGTAGAGCAGTAGCACCAAAATAAATCGCGCATATGAGCTATGATGAGCCAAATATTCTAAATAAAATTTCCAATAACACTCAGATCTGAACCCAACCTGAGAGAAGTAGTTTTGTCGTTTGCCGGAGCTATCCCAGATTATTATTATTGCAGTTCAATAAAATATAGAAAAGGGCAATTAACCATTTTATTAGAGTATAATAAATACATTTCATTTCTAAAACACTGACAGGCAAAGTTAGCACAATAAAAATACCCTGAGCATTGTGGTGATTTGCCCTAATTTAATTTATTTAATTTTGTCCCATAATAACAAAGAGAGGGTCATCGCAATATCTCGGTCTCATTATTTTGCAGGTAAGATTAGAACTGAAGATGTTTTGCTTATGGGTAATTTTCCTCGGAAAATGTAATGTGTAATGACAAAATCTCTCGTTGTCGCTCGGGATTTTGATCATGTTATTTGCCTCGGGAGTTTACCAAAGCAACAATCTTTCTGCCAATATTTTTTCCGGAAAAATAATGATTCATTGATAATTATAACTGACAATTTAATACAAGCGTTAGGCTATGAACACAACCCATAAAGTTCTTCGAAACTGGGCTTGAAAACTGTTCTTGTACATAAGAGTAAACATTTCCTTCAGTTTCTATTGGTTACGGGTTTCATATGAAGGAGTTCTCTGCAAATGTGGCACGCCTTCTGAATAAAATTAATTGCAGAAGGTAGGAATAGTACATCAAGTATTCTTGCTTCCTGCATAAATGCGAGAGCTGAGAAAAAAATACATTATGCTGTTAAACAGTAGCCAACCAGAAATAGTTATTTATGCATTTAGGCCGCAAAATTGGGTATTTATGGACGATGCCTATAATCAGGCAAGATAAAAAAAGCAGTTTTCGTTCAAGGTGAATATTGTTTTTTTTCGTGGGTGGTCATAAATTAAAAAAATATAGGTATATGAAGAGGAGTGTGAATGATAAGAGTTTTTGCGGCTGAAAAACGTTTACGGGCGAAAAGCGTTTACGGGGAAAAGCGTTTGCGGACGAAAAAGGTTTGTGGACGAAAAATTAATGCTGTTCCAAAAAGTGGCATTTTTCATACGAAAATGCGTTTGTAAACTCACATTTTATAGAGAGGTCGACGGTAACAGCTAATAGTGCTAATAGTGAATGTTTATGCACGAGACATGAAAATTATGAAACTAAGTCCAAGGCTGATTTTTATAACATGTCTCGTGCATAAACACTTTTAGTACGAGTTTGCACACAATATTTTTTTCTATGGCCTTACATTTATTGTTATTAATCCATAAATGTCAATTTAACAAAGGTTTACATTTATGACGGTTATAATTTATGTCATAGTGTTAACGGCGCAGGTTACTATTTCTGCAGCCGGTAGCTGTCAAAGTTAGTTATCAAAGGTAATTATAATAGTACACATTTTACTTTATTCATTGCATACTGTTTTAATTATTTAAAAAACACTTTAACTCTAACGAAAGAAGTAACTAGAATAACTTTATAATCTTTATAACCCTTTCAGTTTAAAATTATAAATTCAACACCAGCTGTTTAGCACATGAGCTAAAAGTAAACAGCTGATTTCACTTTTAACACGCTGATTCGAGACGTTAATGATTCAAGAGTGGATAGTAATAACTTTATCTTCGTGTATAATACATTTTTTTCTATAGCAAGAATTTTAACAATTTCAAAAGGAAATAAGGAAAGTCAATCACATTTTAAAATCTCAGTAGCTGGATTGGATTGCTAGAATAATACGAAGCTGTAATATTTAATTTAAATAAAAGCACACTTTAACATTTGCTATAAAAAAATAGCTATTTATCCAACAAGTGCTAAAAGTCGAAGTTTATGCAGGAGACATGAAAATTATGAAACGAAGCCGAATGCTGAGTTTCATAACATGTCTCGTGCATAAACGACTTTTAGCACGCATTGCATACAATATTTTTTCTACGACCTTAATTTTACTGTTATTAATCCATACATATCGATTTAACAAAGGTTTGCATCTGTGACTGTTAGAATTTATGTCATAATAAAGAGAGGGCCTTTGCGCGCAGGCGAATGTTTGGGAAACCAATACTGTCAAAGTCAGTTATCAAAGGTAATTATTAATACTACACATTTCACTGTATTCATTACATAACGCTTTAATTATTTCAAAAACACTTTACCTCTAACGCAAGAAGTAACTAGAATAATTTTACAACTTCACTTCCAGTTCGAAATTGTAGTTTATAACCTCACTTCACTTTATCTCACAAAAGTAAACAGCTGATTTCTTTAAACACGGTAAACTATAAAACGTCACTTTTAGTGAAAAAATCTAGCGCTAAAAGGCCTACTTTTAGTGGTGGTCGTAGATAAAACGTAATTTTTAGTGAAACAAACTAGGGCTAAAAGGCCTACTTTTAGTAGTGGTCGTAGAAAAACAGTACTTTTTGGACAAAAGAACATAATTCATCTGAGGCTAGTTGATCATGCTAAAATATTTTTGTATTGTTAGGGGTGAAATATTTGATGGTTTTGGGGTGCATTATTTTTCAGTTTTAATTACTACGTTCGCCACGTCTGGAATGTTTTGAGCCCTGGAATGTAATATAATCTTGACGAATGTATTAGGCATTGGTTCGCGGTTAGTTTTTCGGGGACCCAGACGCCACGTGCAACCAATGCACCGTATCAATGGGGCTAGGGTAGATATGAAATTCAAGAATAAACAGAACGTTTGGGGTTGCGACAGAGGCGCGACGTGTGAGTGAAAGTGAGCTGTTTTGCGTAATTATATCTTGGCGTAAGCGATTATATGCGAAACAAGTAATTATATTGTGATAAGTTGCAATAAGGCGAGGCGAAGCTGCGAGCGTAGCTAGGCATATTATTAGATATGGAATTAATTTAGCTAGAGTAGAATGTACGTACTATCGTAGTTGAATGATGTTTGAAAAAACGTTACCAGGACAAGTAAAACAGCGAAATGATTACTGATTATTGTTGAACCTTGACATCAGAAACTTCTGAAACTCAAAACAAAAAAAACGACATTTTAAGGGCAATACAACAGCATAATTATATGAATTATTATCTGCAATTACTTTTTTAGTCAATCTCTTTTCCCCCAAACCTGACATTTTAGGAGGGATTGGTTGTGTTATTATTAGAACTGAAAAACCAAATAAAATTGTATAGGTATCGTTAATAACAAAATTAAGAATTGGTTGTCTAATGACTTTAAAGAAACCTTGTAAAAAGATAGCCTTCTAAAATGATAACAATTGATTAAAGGCAAGACTCGCGATTTAAAAAGATTTCACTCATATTTTCACACAATCCTGGAGATGCCTTGATACCAAACCTAAGCAACGTCTGCACACTGCAACTACAGCAGAGTAAAACAATATATCTCTAATCGCAAGAATATGAAAATTTCATACTTCTTCCTGCATTTGACGGGGAACAAATAGGGTGGAAGTCCGCCTCAGTTTTAAATTACATTTTGAAACACAACGTGTGCTAGTGACAGCCCAACAATCACGGCACTGCGAATAAAAATGCATGTACAAGTAACTTGCTTTATGGCCGCAGCTGCTGTTCCATATGATTGACAAACCTTATTTCGACTTGAAATTCGAAACCTCAAGTTATTTTTAAAATAGAACATGTGTAAGCCCAATTATATAGCAATATAAAATATCTAATCTTTAAAAATCAGGCTAGGATTAGTGGGACCCGCAGCAAAATATTTGGCAAGTTACAAACTTGTTTGTGGATCATGTTTAATTAATGTGTGGCACGATCCATTAGGTATAACTCAAATTTTTAAGTTTTCAAAACTATGCATATGTGAAAAGCGTGCGAAAAGACAAAGACATGCACAGAAGTTGTACACATTAATTAATGCTCTGGAACAAGTCCTAAGTTCATTCAGTCGTTAAGTCATCACAATCCATTTTCGTTCAGTTGGCAAGCATGAGTGAAGTGGGAGTGGATTTAAGCGTCGAACAAAGCATTATTAGTAAATTTCTTTATCAACGAAGATATCAAACCATAAGAACTTTGTGTAAGAGTTAAGACAGTTTGATGCACAATCACTCTCAGACATAAGCGTTTACAAAAGTAGTATAGCGTTGGAGGGCAGAAGATACTCTAATAAAATTCGTAGGCTGATTGTAGGCAACCCAATTAGCATCTGCAAAGATTCTCTACGTATTTTGTACAAAACTAAGTAGCAGGAAATATAAAAGAATTGCATAACCCCACAGATGGTCAAGCTAATCCTCCCCGCATAACTGTTGATTTATAATGAAGGAAGTTTGGTAGGTACCTATAGCATACATACGCAGAAATTTAGTTGATTATTGCAAAAGGATTTTAGAGTTATGCAATTTCTTATAAATATTTCGTATCTTTTAGAAGGCACTATGTTTTCTCTTCGTATTATTATGTTATTAAGAAAACATCTACTCACAATTTCACACAGATCGGTTTAGTACAAACCAATAAGTTACTTTTTACATTAAATTAGCGTTTCATCAGGATACTCGATATTTGTAAACTTTTGCATAGGTGCATTAATTTTATATTATAAAAAACTTAATATTATTTCGACGTATTTTAAATAAAAATTGCCTTTTACAACCCAAGCAATATGTAGTCCTCACATAGGTGTAATAGCTATTTATATATCTAGGGAGCAAAGGTATTCATTTCCTCCAGCGCTAACGCGTCGGGCATTAAATTCACAAATGCCCGACGCGTTAGCGATTTTTTCTTTCGACCTGTGTTTTATAGCGCGAAATTTAAAAAAAATTGCTTTAGGAAATCATTATAGTGACTCTAGATGTCTGTAGTGACATTTTGTCTAATTTCCAAATAAACATAACTTTGTAAAGCTTTGGTGTGATATCCATGATGACAAACACAAATGCGGGAGGTAACAAATATTGGCTCCCGCCGGAAGTTAATAAAAATTGACTGGTTACAAATTGACAGCTTTGTTTCCTTAAACTAGGGCGCAAAAGCCGACTTTCTATACAGTAGAAAAAATGTTATTTTTGTATTAATTGCGCTAAATTAATGATTTTAGAGCGTGAGAATGTTACTTCTTTTAACGAGGCGACGGCCACACATACTACAATGGCTGCTGCGCAAGCACAAAAGGCGTGCTCCAACTTTGTAACCCGAATCAGGGTTTACTAAATGAAATATAAGCTTCACGTATTATTTCAGTAGCAACCTATTGTAAAACATCCATATCATTAATGATGGCTGCCATAAATCCGGATAAATTATAATGAAATGCAATGAATGGTACGTAGAGGTCTCAACTGCACCTAGTACACTCTATATTAAAGCAAATGCAGAATGCAGAAATTATTTGTTTGGAAGTGTAGAAATGTGTTCCTATTAATTTACTGTAACTCGAAAAACATTCCAAAAGGACAATATAAGCTTCTGTATTTAAGTAGCCATTTTTAAGGGTTTATTATGATAAATATCGGCTCTTAGAAGACCACTGCGTATTATTTCGGTAGCCACTTATTATAGAACATCCATATTCTTAGTGTTGGTTGCCATAAATTCGGATAAAATATAATAAAATGCAATCAATGGTCCGCAAATTTCGAAACTGCACTTAGTAAACGCTATATTAAAGCAAATGCAAGAGTTATTTGCTAGGGCGTATGGAAATGTGTTCCTATTAATTTACTATCACTTGAAAAACACGCCAAAATAACATTTTAAGTTTCTGTATGTATATGACCATTTGTAAGGGTTTATTCTGATAAGTATTAGCTCTACGAAGACCTCTGTGTATTATTTCGGTAGTCACTTATTATAGAACATCCACATTGTTGCTGATGGTTGCCCTACATTCGAATAGATTATAATAAAATGCAATGAATGGTCCGCAAAATCGAAACGCTACATTAACGCAAGTGCAGAAATTTGTTAAGCCATTTTGCAGCCTTCAGCAATCAAGTTGATCATTTAATCTTTCAGTACAGCCTGCCTGTATTTCATATCTGATGCCAGCATTTTTAATTTCTCATCACAAATACTCACAAAAACCAACTCTTTTCTTTCCCATTTGAGTTCTAACACCCTGTATATGGGCGTAGCTGTCTCGTTTTAGCCATTTTAGGCCACCCTTTATAAAACACGTGTTCTTTAAACGCGAGTAAAACTGGTTTGAGCCGGCGAAGACTCCGCTTCGCGATTGGTTATTGCTCCGCTTGGGGACGCGTGGCGTCATGTGGCTGCTTACAGACTTGAGTTCCAACAGGGCCGTTGAGTGGAACACAAGTCGCGCAAGTGTGCTTGGTGTGGTGTGTACCCTTGTTGCGTGGGTGTGATAGTCATTCCGAGCGCCCAGTTCTGTTTCTTCAAGTAAGGGGCTGTTCCCCTTTAACCCGACAACTCGGGGATTCATTCCTGCAGGACGTTTGGGCCTCCCTTTTGTTCCCGGTCTAATGTGAGAGACGCATTCCAATCGACGCCATTGTAAGGCGGAATTCTGCCTATTATCCCCACGTACCGCCCCCGCTTCTACCTATGTGCCACAGGCGGACACAAGCCACCAGCTGACCGTACGCCACCCTCAAGGGCCGTCAACGAAACAAGGTATCTGTGCAAACAACTGTATAACCTATTATCTGTCATTCATGCTAATCGAGTTTGTTCTTGTGAGTGTGCGTTGGCGTTTTTGTGCATTCGCGGCCATTACTGTGACCTGAGGCCAGGCTACCTTTGCGACGCTGTATTTGCTGTCTTTTTTTCAAACATTTCATGTGTGCTGGCCCTCTGCCTTGCTAATTAAACATTGAACTAATTTATCGCATGCCTTTGCGACGCTGTATTTGCTGTCATTTATTCAAACATTTCATGTGTGCTGGCCCCGTGCCTTGCTAATTAAACATTTAACTAATTTATCGCATACCTTTGCGAAGCTGTGCTTGCTGTCATTTATTCCAAACATTTCATCTGTGTTAGCCCCGGTCATTTTAAATTAAACATTTATCTAGTTTGGCGCATACCTTTGCGACGCTGTATGTGCTGTCATTTAAAATGCCTTGGTCGCCTTCGCTCATGATTGATACGCTTGTTGTGAAGTAATGTACCTCGATGGCACTTACTTGTAATTGATCTTTTATATTTAAATTAACGGGCCAACAACGGCCGGTTACATGTGTGTGTATTAACCAGATTTCTTTTGCTGTATGTGTATTAGTATTAGCGCGTCCTCCAGCTGGGGGCATAACTTAAGGCCTAGAATAATTTCGCCGGCGTGATCGTTGCCCGTTTGTAAAGTCAACCAATAGACGAATATCTGATTAAGGGACTTATTATTGTATTCGACCTGTGCATGCTCTTTTCAGATTAAGCCTCTCAGTGTGAAGATCGATGTACGACGGAGCTTGAGCGTTGGTTCGTGCAGGTAGGTCTGGTGACGTCGCCGCCCTGGCCACAAGCACCCGAAATCGTAATTTAAGTATTTTCTGTCCCGAAAATGTAGTCCGAGCTTGACAGCTCTCGAGTACCTTCCCAACGGAATACCCTGTGTACTTCTCATCCCGTCTAACCGCCCAGGCCCGGTTATTCGGGTACACCCCTAAGACAGGCTTGGTGTCATACCACGCTTGCCCAGTGACGTACCGTTTGAAACACGCCCAACTCCCTGAGCGCTTCAGCCGAGGCCTTTAGCCTGTTTTAACGAATCTCAGGGCGAGCTTGCCATCTTTTCCCGGACTTAACCAGTCGTGCGATACTCACCTTGCGTGGGTGTCGTTAAGTCGTTTTGATACCGTAACAAATTATTTGCTAGGGAGTGAGGACATGTGTTTTTATTAATTTAGTGTAACTCGAAAAACCCTCCAGACGGACATTATAAGTTTCTGTATGAATGTGGCCATTTGTGAGCGTTTATTCTCCACGAAGACACCTCTGTGTATTATTTCAGTAGCCATTTACAGTGCAACCTCCATATTGTTCCTGAAGGATCCGTGAAATCTTATAAAATATAATAAAATGCAATTTATGGTTAGCAAATATCGAAACTGCACTTAGTAAACGGTATATTAAGACAAATTCAGGAAATATTTGATAGGGAGTGCGGAGGTGTGTTCCAATTAATTTAATGTAACCTGAAAATGACTGCAGGACATTATACAAGTTTTTCTATTGATTTGGTCATTTGGAAGTGTTCTGAAAAATATAAGGCCCACGAAGATCTTCGTGTAATATTTCCTTAGCCCAATATAGCAAAACACCCACAGTGTTGTGGATGGCTGCAATAAATACGGATAAAATATAATAAAATACAAATAATGTCCTCAAAAATTGAAACTGCTCTTTCTAAACGCAATAATACTGCAAATGCAAGAATTCTTTGCCAAGGATTGTGGAAATGAGGCCCTGTTAATTTACTGAAAACCGAAAATCACTCCAGCAGCACATTATAGGTTTTTCTATCGATGTCGTCATTTGGAAGTGTTCTGAAAAATATAAGGCCCACGAAGATCTCCGTGTAATATTTCCTTAAGCAAATATAGCAAAACACCCATAGTGTTGTGGATGGCTGCCATAAATACGGAAAAAATATAATAAGATACAAATAGTGGTCCTCAAAATTCGAAACTGCGCTTTCTAAACGCTATAATACTGCAAATGCAGGAACTATTTAGTAGGCAGTGTACAGGTGTGTTCCAATTAATTCAATGTAACCCGAAAATCACTCCAGAAAGATCTCCGTGTAATATTTCCTTGGCAAAATATAGCAAAACACGCATATTGTTGTGGATGGCAGCCATAAATACGGCTAAAATATAATAAAGTGCAAATAATAGTCCTCAAAAATCGAAACTGCTCTTTCTAAACGCTATAATACTGCAAATGCAGGAATCATTTACTAAGGAGTGTGGAGATGAGGTCCTATTAATTTACTGTAACCCGAAAATCACTCCAGAAAGATCTCCGTGTAATATTTCCTTAGCGAAATATAGCAAAACACCCATTGTGTTGTGGAGGGTAGCCATAAATATGGATAAAATATAATAAAATGCCAATAATGGTCCTCGAATATCGAAACTGCTCTTTCTAAACGCTATAATACTGCAAATGCAGGAATTATTTACTAAGGAGTGTGGAGGTGTGTTCCAATTAATTTAAAGCAACGCGAAAATCACTCTAGGAAGATCTCCGTGTAATACTTCCTTAACGAAATATAGCAAAACACGCACATTTTTGTTCATGGCTGCCGTAAATACGAATAAAATATAATAAAATGGCAATAATGGTCCTCAAAAATCGAAACTGCTCTTTCTAAACGCTATAATACTGCAAATGCAGGAATTATTTATTAAGGAGTATAGAGGTGTTTTCCAATTAATTTAATGTAACCCCAAAATCACTCCACGAAGATCTCCGTGTAATACTCCCTTAGCCAAATATAGCAAAACACCCATATTGTTGTTGATGGCTGCCGTAAATACGGATAAAATATAATAAAATGCCAATAATGGTCCTCAAAAATCGAAACTGCCTGTTCTAAACGCTATAATACTGCAAATGCAGGAATAATTTGATAATGAGTGTGGAAATGAGGTCCTATTAAGTTACTGTAAGCTTCACTTCAGGGGGACATTATAGGTTTTTCTATCGATGTGGTCATTTGGAAGTGTTTGTTCGGAAAAATTTAAGCCCCACGAAGATTTCCGTGTAATATTGTCTTAGCAAAATATAGCAAAACACCCATATTGTTGTGGATGGCAGCCATAAATAAGGATAAAATATAATAAAGTGCAAATAATAGTCGCCAAAAATCGAAACTGCTAATGTGGCTGCCATAAATACGGATAAAATATAATAAAATGCCAATAATGATCCTCAAAAATCGAAACTGCTCTTTCTAAACACTATAATACTGCAAATGCAGGAATTATTTACTAAGGAGTGTGGCGGTGTGCTCTAATTAATTTAATGTAACCCGAAAATCACTCCAGAAGGACATTATAGGTTTTTCTACCGATGTGGTCATTTAGAAGTGTTTTTTATGAAAATATAAGGCCCACGAAGATCTCCGTGTAATATTTCCTTAGTCAAATATAGCAAAACACCCATATTGTTGTGGATGGCTGCCATAAATACGGATAAAATATAATAAAATGCCAATAATGGTCCTCAAAAATCGAAACTGCTCTTTCTATACGCTATAATACTGCAAATGCAGAAATTATTTACTAAGGCGTGTGGAAATGAGGTCCTATTAATTTACTGTAACGTTCACTTCACAAGGACATTATAGGTTTTTCTATCGATGTGGTCATTTGGAAGTGTTTGTTCTGAAAAATATCAGTCCCACGAAGATGTCCGTGTAATATTGTCTTAGCCAAATATAGCAAAACACCCATATTGTTGTTGATGGCTGCCGTAAATAAGGATAAAATATTATAAAATGTAAATAATGGTCCTCAAAAATCGAAACTGCTCTCTCTAAACGTTATAATACTGCAACTGCAGAAATTATTTATGAAGGAGTGTAGAGGTGTGTTCCAATTAATTTAATGTCACCCGAAAGTCACTTCAGAAGGACATTATATAAGTTTTTCTATTGATTTGGTAATTTGGAAGTGTTTCTTCTGAAAAATATAAGTCCCACGAAGATCTTCGTGTAATACTTCCTTAGCTAAATATAGCAAAACACCCATATTGTTGTTGATGGCTGCCGTAAATAAGGATAAAATATAATAAAATGCCAATAATGGTCCTCAAAAATCGAAACTGTTCCTTCTAAACGCTAGAATACTGCAAATGCAGGAATTATTTACTAAGGAGTGTGGCGGTGTGTTCCAATTAATTTACTGAAACCCGAAAAGCTCTATAGAAGGACATTATAGTTGTTTCTATCGATGTGGTCATTTTGAAGTGTTTCTTCAGAAAAATGTAAGTCCCACGAAGATGTCCGTGTAGTATTTCCTTAGGCAAATATAGCAAACCACTCATAGTGTTGTGGTGGCTGCCATAAATTCGGATAAAATATAATAAAATACAAATAATGATCCTCAAAAATCGAAACTGCTCCTTCTAAACGCTATAATACTGCAAATGCAGGAATTATTTACTAATGAGTGTGGCGGTGTGTTCCAATTAATTTAATGTAACCCGAAAATCACTCCAGAAGGATATTATATAAGTTTTTCTATTGATTTCGTCATTTGGAAATGTTTCTTCTGAAAAATGTAAGTCCCACGAAGATGTCCGTGTAATATTTCCTTAACCAAATATAGCAAAACACCCATAGTGTTGTGGATGGCTGCCGTAATTTCGGATAAAATATAATAAAATACAAATAATGGCCCTCAAAAATTGAAACTGCTCTTTCTAAACGCTATAATACTGCAAACGCAAAAATTATTTGAAAAAAAGAGTGTGGAAATGAGGTCCTAGGCTATTAATTTACTGAAACCCGAAAAGCCCTCCAGAAGGACATTATAGTTGTTTCTATCGAGGTGGTCATTTGGAAGTGTTTTTTCTGAAAAATATAGGGCCCACGAAGATGTACGTGTAGTATTTCCTTAGCCACATATAGCAAAACACTAATAGTGTTGTGGATGGCAGCCATAAATTCGTATAAAATATAATAAAATACAAATAATGATCCTCAAAAATCGAAACTGCTCCTTCTAAACGCTATAATACTGCAAATGCAGGAATTATTTACTAAGGAGTGTGGAGATTAGGTCCAATTAATTTACTGTAACCCGAAAATCACTCCAGAATGATCTCCGTGTAATATTTCCTTAGCGAAATATAGCAAAACACCCATAGTGTTGTGGATGGCAGCCATAAATATGGCTAAAATATAATAAAATACAAATAATGGTCCTCGAATATCGAAACTGCTCTTTTTTTCTATCGATGTGGTCATTTGGAAATGTTTTTTATGAAAATATAAGGTCCACGAAGATCTCCGTGTAATATTTCCTTAGCGAAATATAGCAAAACACCCATAGTGTTGTGGATGGCAGCCATAAATTCGGATAAAATATAATAAAATACAAATAATGATCCTCAAAAATCGAAACTGCTCCTTCTAAACGCTATAATACTGCAAATGCAGGAATTATTTACTAAGGAGTGTGGCGGTGTGTTCCAATTAATTTAATGTAACCCGAAAATCACTCCAGAAAGATCTCCGTGTAATATTTCCTTAGCCAAATATAGCAAAACACCAATAGTGTTGTGGATGGCAGCCATAAATATGGCTAAAATATAATAAAATACAAATGATGGTCCTCGAATATCGAAACTGCTCTTTTTTTCTATCGATGTGGTCATTTAGAAGTGTTTTTTCTGAAAAATATAAGGCCCACGAAGATCTCCGTGTAATATTTCCTTAGTCAAATATAGCAAAACACCCATATTGTTGTGGATGGCTGCCATAAATACGGATAAAATATAATAAAATGCCAATAATGGTCCTCAAAAATCGAAACTGCTCTTTCTAAACACTGTAATACTGCAAATGCAGGAATTATTTGCTAAGGAGTGTGGCGGTGTGTTCCAATTAATTTAATGTAACCCGAAAATCACTCCAGAAGGACATTATAGGTTTTTCTATCGATGTGGTCATTTAGAAGTGTTTTTTCTGAAAAATATAAGGCCCACGAAGATCTCCGTGTAATATTTCCTTAGTCAAATATAGCAAAACACCCATATTGTTGTGGATGGCTGCCATAAATACGGATAAAATATAATAAAATGCCAATAATGGTCCTCAAAAATCGAAACTGCTCCTTCTAAACACTGTAATACTGCAAATGCAGGAATTATTTACTAAGGAGTGTGGCGGTGTGTTCCAATTAATTTAATGTAACCCGAAAATCACTCCAGAAGGACATTATAGGTTTTTCTATCGATGTGGTCATTTGGAAGTGTTTGTTCTGAAAAATATCAGTCCCACTAAGATGTCCGTGTAATATTGTCTTAGCCAAATATAGCAAAACACCCATATTGTTGTAGATGGCTGCCATAAATACGGATAAAATATTATAAAATGTAAATAATGGTCCTCAAAAATCGAAACTGCTCTCTCTAAACGTTATAATACTGCAAATGCAGAAATTATTTATGAAGGAATGTAGAGGTGTGTTCCAATTAATTTAATGTCACCCGAAAATCACTCCAGAAGGACATTATATAAGTTTTTTTATTGATTTGGTCATTTGGAAGTGTTTCTTCTGAAAAATATAAGTCCCACGAAGATCTCCGTGTAATACTTCCTTAGCTAAATATAGCAAAACACCCATATTGTTGTTGACGGTTGCCGTAAATAAGGATAAAATATAATAAAATGCCAATAATGGTCCTCAAAAATCGAAACTGCTCCTTCTAAACGCTATAATACTGCAAATGCAGGAATTATTTACTAAGGAGTGTGGCGGTGTGTTCCAATTAATTTACTGAAACCCGAAAAGCCCTATAGAAGGACATTATAGTTGTTTCTATCGATGTGGTCATTTTGAAGTGTTTCTTCAGAAAAATGTAAGTCCCACGAAGATGTCCGTGTAGTATTTCCTTAGGCAAATATAGCAAACCACTCATAGTGTTGTGGTGGCTGCCATAAATTTGGATAAAATATAATAAAATACAAATAATGATCGTCAAAAATCGAAACTGCTCCTTCTAAACGCTATAATACTGCAAATGCAGGAATTATTTACTAATGAGTGTGGCGGTGTGTTCCAATTAATTTAATGTAACCCGAAAATCACTCCAGAAGGACATTATATAAGTTTTTCTATTGATTTCGTCATTTGGAAATGTTTCTTCTAAAAAATGTAAGTCCCACGAAGATGTCCTTGTAATATTTCCTTAACCAAATATAGCAAAACACCCATAGTGTTGTGGATGGCTGCCGTAATTTCGGATAAAATATAATAAAATACAAATAATGGCCCTCAAAAATTGAAACTGCTCTTTCTAAACGCTATAATACTGCAAACGCAAAAATTATTTGAAAAAAAAGAGTGTGGAAATGAGGTCCTAGGCTATTAATTTACTGAAACCCGAAAAGCCCTCCAGAAGGACATTATAGTTGTTTCTATCGAGGTGGTCATTTGGAAGTGTTTTTTCTGAAAAATATAGGGCCCACGAAGATGTACGTGTAGTATTCCTTAGCCACATATAGCAAAACACTAATAGTGTTGTGGATGGCAGCCTTAAATTCGTATAAAATATAATAAAATACAAATAATGATCCTCAAAAATCGAAACTGCTCCTTCTAAACGCTATAATACTGCAAATGCAGGAATTATTTACTAAGGAGTGTGGAGATGAGGTCCTATTAATTTACTGTAACCCGAAAATCACTCCAGAAAGATCTCCGTGTAATATTTCCTTAGCGAAATATAGCAAAACAACCATAGTGTTGTGGATGGCAGCCATAAATATGGCTAAAATATAATAAAATGTAAATAATGGTCCTCGAATATCGAAACTGCTCTTTTTTTCTATCGATGTGGTCATTTGGAAGTGTTTTTTATGAAAAATATAAGGTCCACGAAGATCTCCGTGTAATATTTCCTTAGTCAAATATAGCAAAACACTCATATTGTTGTGGATGGCTGCCATAAATACTGATAAAGTATAATAAAATGCCAATAATGGTCCTGAAAATCGAAACTGCTCTTTCTATACGCTATTATACTGCAAATGCAGAAATTATTTACTATGGCGTGTGGAAATGAGGTCCTATTAATTTACTGTAACGTTCACTTCAGAAGGACATTATAGGTTTTTCTATCGATGTGGTCATTTGGAAGTGTTTGTTCTGAAAAATACCAGTCCTACTAAGATGTCCGTGTAATATTGTCTTAGCCAAATATAGCAAAACACCCATATTGTTGTAGATGGCTGCCATAAATACGGATAAAATATTATAAAATGTAAATAATGGTCCTCAAAAATCGAAACTGCTCTTTCTAAACGCTATAATACTGCAAATGCAGGAATTATTTACTAAGGAGTGTGGCGGTGTGTTCCAATTAATTAAATGTAACCCGAAAATCACTCCAGAAGGACATTATAGGTTTTTCTATCGATGTGGTCATTTAGAAGTGTTTTTTCTGAAAAATATAAGGCCCACGAAGATCTCCGTGTAATATTTCCTTAGTCAAATATAGCAAAACACCCATATTTTTGTGGATGGCTGCCATAAATACGGATAAAATATAATAAAATGCCAATAATGGTCCTCAAAAACGAAACTGCTCTTTCTAAACGCTATAATACTGCAAATTCAGGAATTATTTATTAAGGAGTGTAGAGGTGTTTTCCAATTAATTTAATGTAACCCGAAAATCACTCCAGAAAGATCTCCGTGTAATACTTCCTTAGCCAGATATAGCAAAACACCCATATTGTTCTTGATGGCTGCCGTAAATACGGATAAAATATAATAAAATGGCAATAATGGTCCTCAAAAATCAAAACTGCTCTTTCTAAACGCTACAATACTGCAAATGCAAGAATTATTAGCTAATTGTGTGGAAATGAGGTCCTAGGCTATTAATTTACTGAAACTCGAAAATCACTCCAGAAGGACATTATAGGTTTTCCTATCTATGTGGTCATTTGGAAGTGTTTTTTCTGAAAAATATAGGGCCCACGAAGATCTCCGCGTAATATTTCCTTAGACAAATATTGCAAAACACCAATATTGTTGTGGATGGCTGCCATAAATACGGATAAAATATAATAAAATGCCATTAATGGTCCTCAAAAATCGAAACTGCCTTTTCTAAACGCTATAATACTGCAAATGCAGGAATAATTTGATAATGAGTGTGGAAATGAGGTCCTATTAAGTTACTGTAAGCTTCACTTCAGAGGGACATTATGGGTTTTTCTATCGATGTGGTCATTTGGAAGTGTTTGTTCGGAAAAGTTTAAGTCCCACTAAGATTTCCGTGTAATATTGTCTTAGCAAAATATAGCAAAACACCCATATTGTTGTGGATGGCAGCCATAAATAAGGATAAAATATAATAAAGTGCAAATAATAGTCGCCAAAAATCGAAACTGCTCTTTCTAAACGCTATAATACTGCAAATGCAGAAATTATTTACTAAGGCGTGTGGAAATTAAGTCCTATTAATTTACTGTAACGTTCACTTCACAAGGACATTATCATTATAGGCTTTTCTATCGATGTGGTCATTTGGAAGTGTTTGTTCTGAAAAATATCAGTCCCACTAAGATGTCCGTGTAATATTGTCTTAGCCAAATATAGCAAAACACCCATATTGTTGTAGATGGCTGCCATAAATACGGATAAAATATTATAAAATGTAAATAATGGTCCTCAAAAATCGAAACTGCTCTCTCTAAACGTTATAATACTGCAAATGCAGAAATTATTTATGAAGGAGTGTAGAGGTGTGTTCCAATTAATTTAATGTCACCCGAAAATCACTCCAGAAGGACATTATATAAGTTTTTTTATTGATTTGGTCATTTGGAAGTGTTTCTTCTGAAAAATATAAGTTCCACGAAGATCTCCGTGTAATACTTCCTTAGCTAAATATAGCAAAACACCCATATTGTTGTTGATGGCTGCCGTAAATAAGGATAAAATATAATAAAATGCCAATAATGGTCCTCAAAAATCGAAACTGCTCCTTCTAAATGCTATAATACTGCAAATGCAGGAATTATTTACTAAGGAGTGTGGCGGTGTGTTCCAATTAATTTACTGAAACCCGAAAAGCCCTATAGAAGGACATTGTAGTTGTTTCTATCGATGTGGTCATTTTGAAGTGTTTCTTCAGAAAAATGTAAGTCCCACGAAGATGTCCGTGTAGTATTTCCTTAGGCAAATATAGCAAACCACTCATAGTGTTGTGGTGGCTGCCATAAATTTGGATAAAATATAATAAAATACAAATAATGATCCTCAAAAATCGAAACTGCTCCTTCTAAACGCTATAATACTGCAAATGCAGGAATTATTTACTAATGAGTGTGGCGGTGTGTTCCAATTAATTTAATGTAACCCGAAAATCACTCCAGAAAGATCTCCGTGTAATATTTTTTTAGCCAAATATAGCAAAACACCCATATTGTTGTTGATGGCTGCCGTAAATACGGATAAAATATAATAAAATGCCAAAAATGGCCCTCAAAAATCGAAACTGCCTTTTCTAAACGCTATAATACTGCAAATGCAGGAATAATTTGATAATGAGTGTGGAAATGAGGTCCTATTAAGTTACTGTAAGCTTCACTTCAGAGGGACATTATAGGTTTTTCTATCGATGTGGTCATTTGGAAGTGTTTGTTCGGAAAAATTTAAGTCCCACGAAGATTTCCGTGTAATATTGTCTTAGCAAAATATAGCAAAACACCCATATTGTTGTAGATGGCAGCCATAAATAAGGATAAAATATAATAAAGTGCAAATAATAGTCGCCAAAAATCGAAACTGCTCTTGCTAAACGCTATAATACTGCAAATGCAGGAATGATTTACTAAGGAGTGTGGAGATGAGGTCCTATTAATTTACTGTAACCCGAAAATCACTTCAGAAAGATCTCCGCGTAATATTTCCTTCGCGAAATATAGCAAAACACCCATAGTGTCGTGGATGGCAGCCATAAATTCGGATAAAATATAATAAAATACAAATAATGATCCTCAAAAATCGAAACTGCTCCCTCTAAACGCTATAATACTGCAAATGCAGGAATTATTTACTAAGAAGTGTGGCGGTGTGTTTCAATTAATTTAATGTAACCCGAAAATCACCCCAGAAAGATCTCCGTGTAATATTTCCTTAGCCAAATATAGCAAAACACCCATAGTGTTGTGGATGGCAGCCATAAATATGGCTAAAATATAATAAAATACAAATAATGGTCCTCGAATATCGAAACTGCTTTTTTTTCTATCGATGTGGTCATTTGGAAATGTTTTTTCTGAAAAATATAAGATCTACGAAGATGTCCGTGTAATATTTCCTTAGTCAAATATAGCAAAACACTCATATTGTTGTGGATGGCTGCCATAAATACTGATAAAGTATAATAAAATGCCAATAATGGTCCTCAAAAATCGAAACTGCTCTTTCTAAACGCTATTATACTGCAAATGCAGGAATTATTTACTAAGGAGTGTGGCGGTGTGTTCCAATTAATTTAATGTAACCCGAAAATCACTCCAGAAGGACATTATAGGTTTTTCTATCGATGTGGTCATTTGGAAGTGTTTCTTCTGAAAAATATAAGTCCCACCAAGATCTCCGTGTAATACTTTCTTAGCTAAATATAGCAAAACACCCATATTGTTGTTGATGGCTGCCGTAAATAAGGATAAAATATAATAAAATGCCAATAATGGTCCTCAAAAATCGAAACTGCTCCTTCTAAACGCTATAATACTGCAAATGCAGGAATTATTTACTAAGGAGTGTGGCGGTGTGTTCCAATTAATTTAATGTAACCCGAAAATCACTCCAGAAAGATCTCCGTGTAATATTTCTTTAGCCAAATATAGCAAAACACCCATAGTGTTATGGATGGCAGCCATAAATTCGGATAAAATATAATAAAATACAAATAATGACCCTCAAAAATCGAAACTGCTCCTTCTAATCGCTAAAATACTGCAAATGCAGGAATTATTTACTAAGGAGTGTGGCGGTGTGTTCCAATTAATTTAATGTAACCCGAAAATCACTCCAGAAAGATCTCCGTGTAATATTTCCTTAGCCAAATATAGCAAAACACCCATAGTGTTGTGGATGGCAGCCATAAATATGGATAAAATATAATAAAATACAAATAATGGTCCTCGAATATCGAAACTGCTCTTTTTTTCTATCGATGTGGTCATTTGGAAGTGTTTGTTCGGAAAAATTTAAGTCCCACGAAGATTTCCGTGTAATATTGTCTTAGCAAAATCCAGCAAAACACCCATATTGTTGTAGATGGCAGCCATAAATAAGGATAAAATATAATAAAGTGCAAATAATAGTCGCCAAAAATCGAAACTGCTCTTGCTAAACGCTATAATACTGCAAATGCAGGAATGATTTACTAAGGAGTGTGGAGATGAGGTCCTATTAATTTACTGTAACCCGAAAATCACTCCAGAAAGATCTCCGCGTAATATTTCCTTCGCGAAATATAGCAAAACACCCATAGTGTCGTGGATGGCAGCCATAAATTCGGATAAAATATAATAAAATACAAATAATGATCCTCAAAAATCGAAACTGCTCCCTCTAAACGCTATAATACTGCAAATGCAGGAATTATTTACTAAGAAGTGTGGCGGTGTGTTTCAATTAATTTAATGTAACCCGAAAATCACCCCAGAAAGATCTCCGTGTAATATTTCCTTAGCCAAATATAGCAAAACACCCATAGTGTTGTGGATGGCAGCCATAAATATGGCTAAAATATAATAAAATACAAATAATGGTCCTCGAATATCGAAACTGCTTTTTTTTCTATCGATGTGGTCATTTGGAAATGTTTTTTCTGAAAAATATAAGATCTACGAAGATCTCCGTGTAATATTTCCTTAGTCAAATATAGCAAAACACTCATATTGTTGTGGATGGCTGCCATAAATACTGATAAAGTATAATAAAATGCCAATAATGGTCCTCAAAAATCGAAACTGCTCTTTCTAAACGCTATTATACTGCAAATGCAGGAATTATTTACTAAGGAGTGTGGCGGTGTGTTCCAATTAATTTAATGTAACCCGAAAATCACTCCAGAAGGACATTATAGGTTTTTCTATCGATGTGGTCATTTGGAAGTGTTTCTTCTGAAAAATATAAGTCCCACCAAGATCTCCGTGTAATACTTTCTTAGCTAAATATAGCAAAACACCCATATTGTTGTTGATGGCTGCCGTAAATAAGGATAAAATATAATAAAATGCCAATAATGGTCCTCAAAAATCGAAACTGCTCCTTCTAAACGCTATAATACTGCAAATGCAGGAATTATTTACTAAGGAGTGTGGCGGTGTGTTCCAATTAATTTAATGTAACCCGAAAATCACTCCAGAAAGATCTCCGTGTAATATTTCTTTAGCCAAATATAGCAAAACACCCATAGTGTTATGGATGGCAGCCATAAATTCGGATAAAATATAATAAAATACAAATAATGATCCTCAAAAATGGAAACTGCTCCTTCTAATCGCTAAAATACTGCAAATGCAGGAATTATTTACTAAGGAGTGTGGCGGTGTGCTCCAATTAATTTAATGTAACCCGAAAATCACTCCAGAAAGATCTCCGTGTAATATTTCCTTAGCCAAATATAGCAAAACACCCATAGTGTTGTGGATGGCAGCCATAAATATGGATAAAATATAATAAAATACAAATAATGGTGCTCGAATATCGAAACTGCTCTTTTTTTCTATCGATGTGGTCATTTGGAAGTGTTTTTTCTGAAAAATATAAGTTCCACGAAGATCTCCGTGTAATATTTCCTTAGTCAAATATAGCAAAACACTCATATTGTTGTGGATGGCTGCCATAAATACTGATAAAGTATAATAAAATGCCAATAATGGTCCTCAAAAATCGAAACTGCTCTTTCTAAACGCTATAATACTGCAAATGCAGGGATTATTTACTAAGGAGTGTGGCGGTGTGTTCCAATTAATTTAATGTAACCCGAAAATCACTCCAGAAGGACATTATAGGTTTTTCTGTCGATGTGGTCATTTAGAAGTGTTTTTTCTGAAAAATATAAGGCCCACGAAGATCTCCGTGTAATATTTCCTTAGTCAAATATAGCAAAACACCCATATTGTTGTGGATGGCTGCCATAAATACGGATAAAATATAATAAAATGCCAATAATGGTCCTCAAAAATCGAAACTGCTCTTTCTATACGCTATAATACTGCAAATGCAGAAATTATTTACTAAGGCGTGTGGAAATGAGGTCCTATTAATTTACTGTAACGTTCACTTCAGAAGAACATTATAGGTTTTTCTATCGATGTGGTCATTTGGAAGTGTTTATTCTGAAAAATATCAGTCCCACTAATATGTCGGTGTAATATTGTCTTAGCCAAATATAGCAAAACACCCATATTGTTGTGGATGGCTGCCATAAATACGGATAAAATATTATAAAATGTAAATAATGGTCCTCAAAAATCGAAACTGCTCTCTCTAAACGTTATAATACTGCAAATTCAGAAATAATTTATGAAGGAGTGTAGAAGTGTGTTCCAATTAATTTAATGTCACCCGAAAATCACTCCAGAAGGACATTATATAAGTTTTCTATTGATTTGGTCATTTGGAAGTGTTTCTTCTGAAAAATATATGTCCCACGAAGATCTCCGTGTAATACTTCCGTAGCTAAATATAGCAAAACACCCATATTGTTGTTGATGGCTGCCGTAAATAAGGATAAAATATAATAAAATGCCAATAATGGTCCTCAAAAATCGAAACTGCTCCTTCTAAACGCTATAATACTGCAAATGCAGGAATTATTTACTAAGGAGTGTGGCGGTGTGTTCCAATTAATTTACTGAAACCCAAAAAGCCCTATAGAAGGACATTATAGTTGTTTCTATCGATGTGGTCATTTTGAAGTGTTTCTTTAGAAAAATGTAAGTCCCACGAAAATGTCCGTGTAGTATTTCCTTAGGCAAATATAGCAAACCACTCATAGTGTTGTGGTGGCTGCCATAAATTTGGATAAAATATAATAAAATGCCAATAATGGTCCTCAAAAATTGAAACTGCTCCTTCTAAACGCTATAATACTGCAAATGCAGGAATTATTTACTAAGGAGTGTGGCGGTGTGTTCCAATTAATTTACTGAAACCCGAAAAGCCCTATAGAAGGACATTATAGTTGTTTCTATCGATGTGGTCATTTTGAAGTGTTTCTTCAGAAAAATGTAAGTCCCACGAAGATGTCCGTGTAGTATTTCCTTAGGCAAATATAGCAAACCACTCATAGTGTTGTGGTGGCTGCCATAAATTTGGATAAAATATAATAAAATACAAATAATGATCCTCAAAAATCGAAACTGCTCCTTCTAAACGCTATAATACTGCAAATGCAGGAATTATTTACTAATGAGTGTGGCGGTGTGTTCCAATTAATTTAATGTAACCCGAAAATCACTCCAGAAAGATCTCCGTGTAATATTTTTTTAGCCAAATATAGCAAAACACCCATATTGTTGTTGATGGCTGCCGTAAATACGGATAAAATATAATAAAATCCCAATAATGGCCCTCAAAAATCGAAACTGCCTTTTCTAAACGCTATAATACTGCAAATGCAGGAATAATTTGATAATGAGTGTGGAAATGAGGTCCTATTAAGTTACTGTAAGCTTCACTTCAGAGGGACATTATAGGTTTTTCTATCGATGTGGTCATTTGGAAGTGTTTGTTCGGAAAAATTTAAGTCCCACGAAGATTTCCGTGTAATATTGTCTTAGCAAAATATAGCAAAACACCCATATTGTTGTAGATGGCAGCCATAAATAAGGATAAAATATAATAAAGTGCAAATAATAGTCGCCAAAAATCGAAACTGCTCTTGCTAAACGCTATAATACTGCAAATGCAGGAATGATTTACTAAGGAGTGTGGAGATGAGGTCCTATTAATTTACTGTAACCCGAAAATCACTTCAGAAAGATCTCCGCGTAATATTTCCTTCGCGAAATATAGCAAAACACCCATAGTGTCGTGGATGGCAGCCATAAATTCGGATAAAATATAATAAAATACAAATAATGATCCTCAAAAATCGAAACTGCTCCCTCTAAACGCTATAATACTGCAAATGCAGGAATTATTTACTAAGAAGTGTGGCGGTGTGTTTCAATTAATTTAATGTAACCCGAAAATCACCCCAGAAAGATCTCCGTGTAATATTTCCTTAGCCAAATATAGCAAAACACCCATAGTGTTGTGGATGGCAGCCATAAATATGGCTAAAATATAATAAAATACAAATAATGGTCCTCGAATATCGAAACTGCTTTTTTTTCTATCGATGTGGTCATTTGGAAATGTTTTTTCTGAAAAATATAAGATCTACGAAGATCTCCGTGTAATATTTCCTTAGTCAAATATAGCAAAACACTCATATTGTTGTGGATGGCTGCCATAAATACTGATAAAGTATAATAAAATGCCAATAATGGTCCTCAAAAATCGAAACTGCTCTTTCTAAACGCTATTATACTGCAAATGCAGGAATTATTTACTAAGGAGTGTGGCGGTGTGTTCCAATTAATTTAATGTAACCCGAAAATCACTCCAGAAGGACATTATAGGTTTTTCTATCGATGTGGTCATTTGGAAGTGTTTCTTCTGAAAAATATAAGTCCCACCAAGATCTCCGTGTAATACTTTCTTAGCTAAATATAGCAAAACACCCATATTGTTGTTGATGGCTGCCGTAAATAAGGATAAAATATAATAAAATGCCAATAATGGTCCTCAAAAATCGAAACTGCTCCTTCTAAACGCTATAATACTGCAAATGCAGGAATTATTTACTAAGGAGTGTGGCGGTGTGTTCCAATTAATTTAATGTAACCCGAAAATCACTCCAGAAAGATCTCCGTGTAATATTTCTTTAGCCAAATATAGCAAAACACCCATAGTGTTATGGATGGCAGCCATAAATTCGGATAAAATATAATAAAATACAAATAATGACCCTCAAAAATCGAAACTGCTCCTTCTAATCGCTAAAATACTGCAAATGCAGGAATTATTTACTAAGGAGTGTGGCGGTGTGTTCCAATTAATTTAATGTAACCCGAAAATCACTCCAGAAAGATCTCCGTGTAATATTTCCTTAGCCAAATATAGCAAAACACCCATAGTGTTGTGGATGGCAGCCATAAATATGGATAAAATATAATAAAATACAAATAATGGTCCTCGAATATCGAAACTGCTCTTTTTTTCTATCGATGTGGTCATTTGGAAGTGTTTGTTCGGAAAAATTTAAGTCCCACGAAGATTTCCGTGTAATATTGTCTTAGCAAAATATAGCAAAACACCCATATTGTTGTAGATGGCAGCCATAAATAAGGATAAAATATAATAAAGTGCAAATAATAGTCGCCAAAAATCGAAACTGCTCTTGCTAAACGCTATAATACTGCAAATGCAGGAATGATTTACTAAGGAGTGTGGAGATGGGGTCCTATTAATTTACTGTAACCCGAAAATCACTCCAGAAAGATCTCCGCGTAATATTTCCTTCGCGAAATATAGCAAAACACCCATAGTGTCGTGGATGGCAGCCATAAATTCGGATAAAATATAATAAAATACAAATAATGATCCTCAAAAATCGAAACTGCTCCCTCTAAACGCTATAATACTGCAAATGCAGGAATTATTTACTAAGAAGTGTGGCGGTGTGTTTCAATTAATTTAATGTAACCCGAAAATCACCCCAGAAAGATCTCCGTGTAATATTTCCTTAGCCAAATATAGCAAAACACCCATAGTGTTGTGGATGGCAGCCATAAATATGGCTAAAATATAATAAAATACAAATAATGGTCCTCGAATATCGAAACTGCTTTTTTTTCTATCGATGTGGTCATTTGGAAATGTTTTTTCTGAAAAATATAAGATCTACGAAGATCTCCGTGTAATATTTCCTTAGTCAAATATAGCAAAACACTCATATTGTTGTGGATGGCTGCCATAAATACTGATAAAGTATAATAAAATGCCAATAATGGTCCTCAAAAATCGAAACTGCTCTTTCTAAACGCTATTATACTGCAAATGCAGGAATTATTTACTAAGGAGTGTGGCGGTGTGTTCCAATTAATTTAATGTAACCCGAAAATCACTCCAGAAGGACATTATAGGTTTTTCTATCGATGTGGTCATTTGGAAGTGTTTCTTCTGAAAAATATAAGTCCCACCAAGATCTCCGTGTAATACTTTCTTAGCTAAATATAGCAAAACACCCATATTGTTGTTGATGGCTGCCGTAAATAAGGATAAAATATAATAAAATGCCAATAATGGTCCTCAAAAATCGAAACTGCTCCTTCTAAACGCTATAATACTGCAAATGCAGGAATTATTTACTAAGGAGTGTGGCGGTGTGTTCCAATTAATTTAATGTAACCCGAAAATCACTCCAGAAAGATCTCCGTGTAATATTTCTTTAGCCAAATATAGCAAAACACCCATAGTGTTATGGATGGCAGCCATAAATTCGGATAAAATATAATAAAATACAAATAATGATCCTCAAAAATCGAAACTGCTCCTTCTAATCGCTAAAATACTGCAAATGCAGGAATTATTTACTAAGGAGTGTGGCGGTGTGTTCCAATTAATTTAATGTAACCCGAAAATCACTCCAGAAAGATCTCCGTGTAATATTTCCTTAGCCAAATATAGCAAAACACCCATAGTGTTGTGGATGGCAGCCATAAATATGGATAAAATATAATAAAATACAAATAATGGTCCTCGAATATCGAAACTGCTCTTTTTTTCTATCGATGTGGTCATTTGGAAGTGTTTTTTCTGAAAAATATAAGTTCCACGAAGATCTCCGTGTAATATTTCCTTAGTCAAATATAGCAAAACACTCATATTGTTGTGGACGACTGCCATAAATACTGATAAAGTATAATAAAATGCCAATAATGGTCCTCAAAAATCGAAACTGCTCTTTCTAAACGCTATAATACTGCAAATGCAGGGATTATTCACTAAGGAGTGTGGCGGTGTGTTCCAATTAATTTAATGTAACCCGAAAATCACTCCAGAAGGACGTTATAGGTTTTTCTGTCGATGTGGTCATTTAGAAGTGTTTTTTCTGAAAAATATAAGGCCCACGAAGATCTCCGTGTAATATTTCCTTAGTCAAATATAGCAAAACACCCATATTGTTGTGGATGGCTGCCATAAATACGGATAAAATATAATAAAATGCCAATAATGGTCCTCAAAAATCGAAACTGCTCTTTCTATACGCTATAATACTGCAAATGCAGAAATTATTTACTAAGGCGTGTGGAAATGAGGTCCTATTAATTTACTGTAACGTTCACTTCAGAAGAACATTATAGGTTTTTCTATCAATGTGGTCATTTGGAAGTGTTTATTCTGAAAAATATCAGTCCCACTAATATGTCGGTGTAATATTGTCTTAGCCAAATATAGCAAAACACCCATATTGTTGTGGATGGCTGCCATAAATACGGATAAAATATTATAAAATGTAAATAATGGTCCTCAAAAATCGAAACTGCTCTCTCTAAACGTTATAATACTGCAAATTCAGAAATAATTTATGAAGGAGTGTAGAAGTGTGTTCCAATTAATTTAATGTCACCCGAAAATCACTCCAGAAGGACATTATATAAGTTTTTCTATTGATTTGGTCATTTGGAAGTGTTTCTTCTGAAAAATATATGTCCCACGAAGATCTCCGTGTAATACTTCCGTAGCTAAATATAGCAAAACACCCATATTGTTGTTGATGGCTGCCGTAAATAAGGATAAAATATAATAAAATGCCAATAATGGTCCTCAAAAATCGAAACTGCTCCTTCTAAACGCTATAATACTGCAAATGCAGGAATTATTTACTAAGGAGTGTGGCGGTGTGTTCCAATTAATTTACTGAAACCCGAAAAGCCCTATAGAAGGACATTATAGTTGTTTCTATCGATGTGGTCATTTTGAAGTGTTTCTTCAGAAAAATGTAAGTCCCACGAAAATGTCCGTGTAGTATTTCCTTAGGCAAATATAGCAAACCACTCATAGTGTTGTGGTGGCTGCCATAAATTTGGATAAAATATAATAAAATACAAATAATGATCCTCAAAAATCGAAACTGCTCCTTCTAAACGCTATAATACTGCAAATGCAGGAATTATTTACTAATGAGTGTGGCGGTGTGTTCCAATTAATTTAATGTAACCCGAAAATCACTCCAGAAGGATATTATATAAGTTTTTCTATTGATTTCGTCATTTGGAAATGTTTCTTCTAAAAAATGTAAGTCCCACAAAGCTGTCCGTGTAATATTTCCTTAACCAAATATAGCAAAACACCCATAGTGTTGTGGATGGCTGCCGTAATTTCGGATAAAATATAATAAAATACAAATAATGGCCCTCAAAAATTGAAACTGCTCTTTCTAAACGCTATAATACTGCAAACGCAAAAATTATTTGAAAAAAAAGAGTGTGGAAATGAGGTCCTATACTATTAATTTACTGAAACCCGAAAAGCCCTCCAGAAGGACATTATAGTTGTTTCTATCGAGGTGGTCATTTGGAAGTGTTTTTTCTGAAAAATATAGAGCCCACGAAGATGTACGTGTAGTATTCCTTAGCCACACATAGCAAAACACTAATAGTGTTGTGGATGGCAGCCATAAATTCGTATAAAATATAATAAAATACAAATAATGATCCTCAAAAATCGAAACTGCTCCTTCTAAACGCTATAATACTGCAAATGCAGGAATTATTTACTAAGGAGTGTGGAGATGAGGTCCTATTAATTTACTGTAACCCGAAAATCACTCCAGAAAGATCTCCGTGTAATATTTCCTTAGCGAAATATAGGAAAACACCCATAGTGTCGTGGATGGCTGCCATAAATTCGGATAAAATAAAATAAAATGACAATAATGGTCCTCAAAAATCGAAACTGCTCTTTCTATACGCTATAATACTGCAAATGCAGAAATTATTTACTAAGGCGTGTGGAAATGAGGTCCTATTAATTTACTGTAACGTTCACTTCAGAAGGACATTATAGGTTTTTCTATCGATGTGGTCATTTGGAAGTGTTTGTTCTGAAAAATACCAGTATTACTAAGATGTCCGTGTAATATTGTCTTAGCCAAATATAGCAAAACACCCATATTGTTGTAGATGGCTGCCATAAATACGGATAAAATATTATAAAATGTAAATAATGGTCCTCAAAAATCGAAACTGCTCTTTCTAAACGCTATAATACTGCAAATGCAGGAATTATTTACTAAGGAGTGTGTCGGTGTGTTCCAATTAATTTAATGTAACTCGAAAATCACTCCAGAAAGATCTCCGTGTAATACTTCCTTAGCCAGATATAGCAAAACACCCATATTGTTCTTGATGGCTGCCGTAAATACGGATAAAATATAATAAAATGGCAATAATGGCCCTCAAAAATCAAAACTACTCTTTCTAAACGCTACAATACTGCAAATGCAAGAATTATTAGCTAATTGTGTGGAAATGAGGTCCTAGGCTATTAATTTACTGAAACCCGAAAATCACTCCAGAAGGACATTATAGGTTTTCCTATCTATGTGGTCATTTGGAAGTGTTTTTTCTGAAAAATATAGGGCCCACGAAGATCTCCGCGTCATATTTCCTTAGCCAAATATAGCAAAACACCAATATTGTTGTGGATGGCTGCCATAAATACTGATGAAATATAATAAAATGCCAATAATGGTCCTCAAAAATCAAAACTGCTCTTTCTAAACGCTATAATACTGCAAATTCAGGAATTATTTATTAAGGAGTGTAGAGGTGTGCTCCAATTAATTTAATGTAACCCCAAAATCACTCCACGAAGATCTCCGTGTAATACTCCCTTAGCCAAATATAGCAAAACACCCATATTGTTGTTAATGGCTGCCGTAAATACGGATAAAATATAATAAAATGCCAATAATGATCCTCAAAAATCGAAACTGCCTTTTCTAAACGCTATAATACTGCAAATGCAGAAATAATTTGATAATGAGTGTGGAAATGAGGTCCTATTAAGTTACTGTAAGCTTCACTTCAGGGGGACATTATAGGTTTTTCTATCGATGTGGTCATTTGGAAGTGTTTGTTCGGAAAAATTTAAGTCCCACGAAGATTTCCGTGTAATATTGTCTTAGCAAAATATAGCAAAACACTCATATTGTTGTGGATGGCAGCCATAAATAAGGCTAAAATATAATAAAGTGCAAATAATAGTCGTCAAAAATCGAAACTGCTCTTGCTAAACGCTATAATACTGCAAATGCAGGAATGATTTACTAAGGAGTGTGGAGATGAGGTCCTATTAATTTACTGTAACCCGAAAATCACTCCAGAAAGTTCTCCGTGTAATATTTCCTTAGCGAAATATAGCAAAACACCCATAGTGTTGTGGATGGCAGCCATAAATTCGGATAAAATATAATAAAATACAAATAATGATCCTCAAAAATCGAAACTGCTTCTTCTAAACGCTATAATACTGCAAATGCAGGAATTATTTACTAAGGAGTGTGGCGGTGTGTTCCAAATTAATTTAATGCAACCCGAAAATCACTCCAGAAAGATCTCCGTGTAATATTTCCTTAGCCAAATATAGCAAAACACCAATAGTGTTGTGGATGACAGCCATAAATATGGCTAAAATATAATAAAATACAAATGATGGTCCTCGAATATCGAAACTGCTCTTTTTTTCTATCGATGTGGTCATTTAGAAGTGTTTTTTCTGAAAAATATAAGGCCCACGAAGATCTCCGTGTAATATTTCCTTAGTCAAATATAGCAAAACACCCATATTGTCGTGGATGGCTGCCATAAATACGGATAAAATATAATAAAATGCCAATAATGGTCCTCAAAAATCGAAACTGCTCTTTCTAAACACTATAATACTGCAAATGCAGGAATTATTTACTAAGGAGTGTGGCGGTGTGTTCCAATTAATTTAATGTAACCCGAAAATCACTCCAGAAGGACATTATAGGTTTTTCTATCGATGTGGTCATTTAGAAGTGTTTTTTCTGAAAAATATAAGGCCCACGAAGATCTCCGTGTAATATTTCCTTAGTCAAATATAGCAAAACACCCATATTGTTGTGGATGGCTGCCATAAATACGGATAAAATATAATAAAATGCCAATAATGGTCCTCAAAAATCGAAACTGCTCTTTCTAAACACTGTAATACTGCAAATGCAGGAATTATTTACTAAGGAGTGTGGCGGTGTGTTCAAATTAATTTAATGTAACCCGAAAATCACTCCAGAAGGACATTATAGGTTTTTCTATCCATGTGGTCATTTAGAAGTGTTTTTTCTGAAAAATATAAGTCCCACGAAGATCTCCGTGTAATATTTCCTTAGTCAAATATAGCAAAACACCCATATTGTTGTGGATGGCTGCCATAAATACGGATAAAATATAATAAAATGCCAATAATGTTCCTCAAAAATTGAAACTGCTCTTTCTAAACACTATAATACTGCAAATGCAGGAATTATTTACTAAGGAGTGTGGCGGTGTGTTCCAATTAATTTAATGTAACCCGAAAATCACTCCAGAAGGACATTATAGGTTTTTCTATCGATGTGGTCATTTAGAAGTGTTTTTTATGAAAAATATAAGGCCCACGAAGATCTCCGTGTAATATTTCCTTTGTCAAGTATAGCAAAACACCCATATTGTTGTGAATGGCTGCCATAAATACGGATAAAATATAATAAAATGCCAATAATGGTCCTCAAAAATCGAAACTGCTCTTTCTATACGCTATAATACTGCAAATGCAGAAATTATTTACTAAGGCGTGTGGAAATGAGGTCCTATTAATTTACTGTAACGTTCACTTCACAAGGACATTATAGGTTTTTCTATCGATGTGGTCATTTGGAAGTGTTTGTTCTGAAAAATATCAGTCCCACTAAGATGTCCGTGTAATATTGTCTTAGCCAAATATAGCAAAACGCCCATATTGTTGTAGATGGCTGCCATAAATACGGATAAAATATTATAAAATGTAAATAACGGTCCTCAAAAATCAAAACTGCTCCTTCTAAACGCTATAATACTGCAAATGCAGGAATTATTTACTAAGTAGTGTGGAGATGAGGTCCTATTAATTTACTGTAACCCGAAAATCACTCCAGAAAGATCTCCGTGTAATATTTCCTTAGCGAAATATAGCAAAACACCCATAGTGTTGTGGATGGCAGCCATAAATATGGCTAAAATATAATAAAATGTAAATAATGGTCCTCGAATATCGAAACTGCTCTTTTTTCTATCGATGTGGTCATTTGGAAGTGTATTTTCTGAAAAATATAAGTTCCACGAAGATCTCCGTGTAATATTTCCTTAGTCAAATATAGCAAAACACTCATATTGTTGTGGATGGCTGCCATAAATACTGATAAAGTATAATAAAATGCCAATAATGGTCCTCAAAAATCGAAACTGCTCTTTCTATACGCTATAATACTGCAAATGCAGAAATTATTTACTATGGCGTGTGGAAATGAGGTCCTATTAATTTACTGTAACGTTCACTTCAGAAGGACATTATAGGTTTTTCTATCGATGTGGTCATTTGGAAGTGTTTGTTCTGAAAAATACCAGTCCTACTAAGATGTCCGTGTAATATTGTCTTAGCCAAATATAGCAAAACACCCATATTGTTGTAAATGGCTGCCATAAATACGGATAAAATATAATAAAATGCCAATAATGGTCCTCAAAAACGAAACTGCTCTTTGTAAACGCTATAATACTGCAAATGCAGGCATTATTTATTAAGGAGTGTAGAGGTGTTTTTCAATTAATTTAATGTAACCCGAAAATCACTCCAGAAAGATCTCCGTGTAATACTTCCTTAGCCAGATATAGCAAAACACCCATATTGTTCTTGATGGCTGCCGTAAATACGGATAAAATATAATAAAATGGCAATAATGGTCCTCAAAAATCAAAACTGCTCTTTCTAAACGCTACAATACTGCAAATGCAAGAATTATTAGCTAATTCTGTGGAAATGAGGTCCTAGGCTATTAATTTACTGAAACTCGAAAATCACTCCAGAAGGACATTATAGGTTTTCCTATCTATGTGGTCATTTGGAAGTGTTTTTTCTGAAAAATATAGGGCCCACGAAGATCTCCGCGTAATATTTCCTTAGACAAATATAGCAAAACACCAATATTATTGTGGATGGCTGCCATAAATACTGATGAAATATAATAAAATGCCAATAATGGTCCTCAAAAATCGAAACTGCTCTTTCTAAACGCTATAATACTGCAAATTCAGGAATTATTTATTAAGGAGTGTAGAGGTGTGCTCCAATTAATTTAATGTAACCCCAAAATCACTCCACGAAGATCTCCGTGTAATACTCCCTTAGCCAAATATAGCAAAACACCCATAGTGTCGTGGATGGCAGCCATAAATTCGGATAAAATATAATAAAATACAAATAATGATCCTCAAAAATCGAAACTGTTCCCTCTAAACGCTATAATACTGCAAATGCAGGAATGATTTACTAAGGAGTGTGGAGATGAGGTCCTAATAATTTACTGTAACCCGAAAATCACTCCAGAAAGATCTCCGTGTAATATTTCCTTAGCGAAATATAGCAAAACACCCATAGTGTCGTGGATGGCTGCCATAAATTCGGATAAAATATAATAAAATACAAATAATGATCCTCAAAAATCGAAACTGCTCCTTCTAAACGCTACAATACTGCAAATGCAAGAATTATTTACTAATGAGTGTCGCGGTGTGTTCCAATTAATTTAATGTAACCCGAAAATCACTCCAGAAGGACATTATATTAGTTGTTCAGGGTGGAGCTTGTAATGGACTGTATGAATTTAATTTGGACAGTTGCAGGAATATCTTAGGGGTGCAGGAATTAAAAAGGGGTGCAAACCAACGGTCTCGTGCGGTCTCACACGAGATGATGTACCAAAAAAGACCTGGGGCCGTTGGTCAGCGTGACACAGTGAAACAAGACTTCAAACTGTATTGTTATTGACTAGAGTATTTTTGTATTTATACATATAAAAATACTGACTTAGCTTACATAGTTTAATATTTGCCCTAGTTTCAGCTCGCATATGCACTTGCGTATTCAATTTCATAACAAACAAACTTGCAGAGTGCAGAATTGCAGGCTATTCACCGGTCATTCGAGCACTGATTACATTACTGCTGACGCTTTGTTAAGCATTTTCCGTATGCGATATGTGTTAGTGAAATATTCGCCTAATTAAATTAAAAGGATTAAAATTTATGTTTCGTTCCTAAACATTCTGCCGAGCGACAAAGGGCCGGGATGGTGTGGCTGAGGCTGTCTCTCCATCTTCTTCGTCAGGTGGCAGTGGTTGTAACCTGAAGCTCTCTGACGGGTCTGACTTTGGGCGTGGCTGCGGTTTCCTATTCTTTCTCCAGCACTTCCATAATGTCCAGATGATACAAACTGATACCAAGATACCGATTGTAGTACCAGTGTTCACCATGATGGTATGTTGATGGTGCCACAATGGATATTCCTGATGTAGCTGCAACTCGTCCTCTTCTCCTTGTAGGCGTTGAAAATGATCGGACGGTAGCAACACAGGTTCCTCCATTTGCAGTTGAGAGTGGGTGCTCGTATTCTGCAAAGTAGTGTTAATAATTACTTGCATTGGTTTGTTGAACCCAGCTACGACAGGAATAGTAGTGAATAGCTGAGTATGCAAGGTAGTCCGTTTGGTGTATATAGTACAATCTGGGGATATCTGGATTATGCCAACATCTTGAATCTTCACATCTTCTCGATCCCCGCTGCATTGCACTGCTGCTGTTGTGGGTTGATTGGGAATAAACAACCATGTATTCGCTGCGTACAGTTTTTTCCATACCAGTGTCTTAACTGTAAACTGATGGACCAAACATTTGATCTTGTTTAATCGTTGATAGATTTCGTCAATGATGCAATTAGGATTGTCTTCAATACTTCGAACGGCGGATGGCCTACATAGGTAAAGATGTTTTCCTATTGGCTCGATCTCCTTTAACTTGTCCTCTTAGATTTCAAAATAGGTTTGTTCGTTGTAGTTGATAGCTAAGAACTCCATTGGCAAGTTCAGTGATGCGTAGGTTCCATTTCCTTTCTTTACTGGAATAGGAGTTGGTTTTATCAAGTTGTATTCCCGCTTCTCAGTTATGTGAAAATAACTGAAGATCTCGATTGATTCATTGTTGAAGCTAACTTCCATCTTGTGCGTTGGCGTAGTAAGAATCTCTAGGTTTGCTGGAAGATTGACCATTGCATTAGTCATTATTCTGTCAAATTGTGACGATGGAATAAATTGCATGATGTCTGCCCTTTTAAATTTTACATTTAGAAGTTGTTTGTACTTCTCACCCATCTCTTGTAAGTAGTTGGTGGCCATCTGATATGATGTCAACACATGTATGTTTAGCTTGTTGTCGTCCGTCTTCTTGTACCAAGGTTCCATCTCATTAATTGCTAGCAACCCTTCATTGAGTTTTCTTCGAAAATTATCCAACTTCTGGGATATTCTGGCTTCAGTCTCATTTAGAGTTGCTGCAGTTGACAACATGATCTTCGTCTGACGATTAGATGAATGTATTAATTCTAGTTGATTTTTCTCCAATGATTCGATGTCATGGTAGACTTCATCGTTGACTCCAAACACTGAGGTTAGTAGTTGCCCTAATAATCCTCGCTTGGTTCTGACATCTTGACTATAAATGCTTCTCATATTCCAGATGATCTGTCTTTGCTGCTCTCTCAGGTGATGATTTAATTCTTTGCAATGGGATTCTGCAGATAATACCAGTGCCTTGTCGCATAAGGTATTCATTTGTTGGATTGTCTTGTTTATATCTTCTTCATCTACTTGGATGCTGGAGATGTTCACTGCTACTTCGATCCTGAAGTCTCCCCTCGAGAGTTTTGCGTGGCCAAGTTCTTCAATGAATAGGCCAGGTGACGGATACTTTACTGTATACGATCCCTTGGTTGCCGAAATTATGGTGCATAACGTAAGTAAGAGTGTTATAGTTTTTGTTACTGTTGACACTCCACTACCCCTGCTTTGCTTTCTACTTCCTTCCTCTTCCTCCTGTCTTGGTAACGGAACGAGCTTGGTAATAGGACGCTTGAGAATTGTGTCTCCCTTTGTCTTAACGGTTGCAACTCTGACAATGCCATCTGTACCTGGATGCACTTCTGTCACTCTTGCTAAAGGCCATCGATTGGGAGGACTGTTTTCATCCTTTTGTAACACTAGATTCCCTACTTGCAAATTCTCTTCCTTCGAAGTCCATTTCGTTCTGCGTTGTAACCCAGATAGGTATTCCTTAGACCACATTTTCCAAAAGTCGTTTTTCAACTTTTGAAGTAGTTTCCATCTTGTCAGTGTTTCTGAATGTACTTCTAATGGTGGTTCATTTGGTGTTATAAGTTCCCTTCCAATTAGAAAATGACCAGGGGTCAACGCTACCACATCGTTGGGATCTGTGGTTAATGGACAAAGTGGTCTCGAATTGAGACATGCCTCTATTTGGTACAGGAGGGTCGATAGTTCTTCAAACGTGAGGGTACTGTTCCCTACAATCCTTTTCATGTGATACTTTGTTGACTTCACTGCTGCTTCCCAGATTCCTCCGAAGTGGGGAGTTGCCGGTGGAATAAAGTGCCACTGGATACCTTCTTGAGTAAGTTTTTCTTGAACGCTAAAGTCTCCTAGAGTTTTCTTGAAGTCCTTCTGCAGAACTCTATTTGCTCCTACAAATGTGGTTCCGTTATCGCTATAGATATGAAGGCATGTTCCTCTTCTGGATGTAAATCTTCTGAAGGCTGTCAAAAAGGCGTTTGTTGTTAGATCACTGACAGCCTCCAAATGAACTGCTTTGGTAGCCAAACATACAAAGATGACAATATATCCTTTGTATGACTTATTCCCTCTTCCTTTTGCGGTTCTGATTTGTATTGGCCCTGCATAATCCAGGCCAGTGTGAGAAAATGGCAGGGACGGCGTTACTCTAGGCTCAGGTAAATTGCCCATGAGTTGCTGCAACGGTTGTCTTCTGAATGCAAAACATTTCATACAGGTGTGAATTTCTTTGCGTATTATTTTCTTCACATTGATGATCCAGAATTTTCTACGGATGTATGCTGCTGCAGCTTGACTTCCGCCATGTAGCAGTTTCTGATGGACGTCTCTCACTATTAGGTGGGCTAGATGACTATTATGGGGAATGAGAATAGGATGTTTCTCATTATATGGCAACATTGAATTTTGAAGTCGTCCTCCCACTCTAAGAGTTCCTTCATCATCGATGAATGGTCGTAATGGTGCCAAGGAACTTTTTGTGTGAACCGAGATGTTTTTCTTCAAGGTTTGAATCTCTGTTGCCCAGCTGCGTGCTTGCACTATACGGATGATTTGAATGAGGCAATTGTTGAGTTCTGCTGCCGTAGGGTATTCGGTCGGAAACTGTTGTCTTCTGCATTTTTGAGCAAACCTGTTACAGTATGCAGTGACCCGCAGTAACTTCTGCAGTGACGAATATGTGGACAAGATGTCCAATTCTTCTTTTGATGCGATAAACGCTTGGACTTGGTGAATCTTTTCCTCTTCTGTAGCTGTTATAGGAATAGTTGTTTCCGTCAGTGGCAAAGGATTAGTTCGTAACCATTGCGGCCCGTTCCACCACAATAGATGATGCTGTAGTTTGACAGGAGTGAGCCCTCGGGATACAGCGTCTGCTGGATTGTCCTCTGCGCGCACATGATGCCAATTTCCGCTGGGGGTTACTTCCAATATTTCTGTTACCCTGTTTGCAACAAATGTTTTCCATTTCTCCGGGCCTGCTCTTATCCAGGATAAGGTTATCATGGAATCTGACTACGCGAAGATGGAGATGCTGGGGATGTCCAGTGCACTAATAGCTTCCTTCAACATTTTTGCTGCTAACGATGCAGCACATAACTCCAGCCGTGGCAACGTTTTCTTCATTTTTATAGGTGCAACCTTTGACTTGGCTGTCAATAGACTTATTTGAATGCGTCCGTCTTGAGACATTACCCTGCTGTAAATTACAGCACCGTAAGCTTTTTCCGACGCATCACAGAATGCATGCAACTCCATTTCCCGGATGCTGCTGTGGTACCCTAACCATCTTGGAATGGATATGCCTTCAACCAATGGTAACTCTTCTTGAAACTGCTTCCACTCGTTCATTATTTCTGTGGCCAGTGGTTGATCCCATGATTGCTGTTGTAACCAAAGTTGTTGAATTATTAATTTGGCTTTTATTACAATTGGCGCCAACCATCCTAATGGGTCAAACAAACGGGATATTTCTGACAAGATTACCCTCTTTGTAGGATTTGCATCAGCTCGAAGACTGACTCGAAACTTAAATTCGTCTGCCTTTGGACTCCAGTGTACTCCCAAGGTTTTCCTTGTTTCTCCTTCGTCGATCTCGAGTAAATTCTTGTCCTGCAAGTTATCTGGCAATTCTTCAACAAGAGCTGGGCTGTTGCTTGCCCATTTTCTGAGAGTAAACCCTCCATTTTTTAACATATTGATTAGACTTACTTGGAGATGCCTTGCTTCTTCTACGGAGTCAGTTCCCGACATTAAATCATCCACGTAGAAGTCCTTGGTTGCTACTTCTGCAGCCATTGGGTATATTTGTCTTTCATCCTCGGCTAGCTGCAAAAGGGTACGGATTGCCAGGTATGGTGCTGCTGTTGTTCCATAAGTTACAGTGGTGAGTTTAAATTCTTGAATAGGTTCGTCTGGAGAAAACCGCCATACTATCCTTTGGAGGTCCTGATCTTCTTCGGCTATCTTAATCTGACGATACATCTTTTCAATATCTGCCGAAAAAACAAACTTGTGTTTCCTCCACCTTAGGAGAATTTGCTTCAAGTCTTGTTGCAATTTTGGTCCTTCAAGCCATTAAAACGTTCCTGCCCCTAGTATTTGATATTTCGAGCCTTTCAACGTTCCTGCCCCTAGTATTTGGTCCAGTGATCCCTTAAAACGTACCAGCCCTCATCGAACAAGACCGTTACGATGGCGCAGCGACGGGAGATTTTCACAACCCAAGAAGATTTAGCAGAATCCATTCGCAGGCAGATTATCAACGTGAGGAAGGATGGCCCATCAAGAAAAAATGCAGCATATATCACCGCTCGCAGATCCACCTTAAAACAACTTTGGGAAGAATTTGAGGCCAACCATTTAGACCTGGCGAAGGACCAAAATGATCAGGGTGGAGCTTGTAATGGTGAACAGAGATGCCTGAGAGGCTGCTTCAGGATTCCGTTACTTTGCGCTGATTCTATCCGTCAAGCACGTAAACAAGACTGTGTTTACGTTTTAAACCAATGTAGTCAATGGTACTTGAACGGACGACAGTAGAAACACTAACCCCTGGAGCACAGCCTCATGCCCCATAAATATTATGGCTTAGAAGGGGTAGTGAATGAATCAAACATTAAATGCAGATTGATTTTATTAGAAAATAGACTAGTATTTATACAAATTAAAAATGCTTAACGCAGTAACAATATCAAAGTTCATATATACAGTTTAATAGGCCAAAGTGTTTAAATTACAAAACAGCAGATAAGCAATTTGTGCAGTTTTTATTTCCTGATAGAGCGAAGGTCGCCCGTTGAACTTACTACTGTAGGTCGCAATTATGCAAGGAGTGCAGAATTGCATTTTCCTGGTCTTTAACTCGTATGATTGCGTAATAACACTGGCTTTTAAATTACGAATACTGTTTCGTAAATTTGAACTGAAATATATAGTTTTTAATCTAATTTAAACATATTAAATTTAGTAATTATGATTGCAACATTAACTAAATGGGAATTGCATTTAAAAGATATGCAACTGGATTTCGTAAATTTTAGAAAATTTATGTGTTTAAATCAAGTTTAAACATATTGCCAATTTTAGGCCGAAGAAAAAGAAAAGGAAAACTATATTGTTTCTTCCACATTAAGGGTTTTTAAAGGATATTCTTCTACGGATGACTGGCGTTGTTTGGATTGAGGCTTCCTTCGGTTGATCCTTTTCCGAATGTAGTAGAAAGCTCCTAGTAGAATAGCCCCTCCTAATAGGCTGCCTGTGATCCCGCTGGATAGATAGGAGTGGTGGCGGATGGTTTTCCAAGTTATGTCTTTTAGGTGCTGCTGGAATTCCAACTGTGAAGTTTGTAGATCCTCGAAGTGGTCTGACTGTTTTAGAACTGGCTCCTCTGCAATTTCTGAAAAGGAGTTGGGTGTTATTGTGTTGGTAAAGTTGATGCTGACGGCCTTAGAATATCCTGCGAGGATCTTGAATTTCTTGTTATGCCTGGGGGTTAGCGTATTCTTTGTAGTTTGTATGATGCAGTCTGACGAGATCTGAATCACACCTGTTGTGTTGACAGTGACTTCTTCCCTATTGCCACTACAAGTGATAGCTATTCGGGTTGGCTTGTTGACTACGAACATCCAGGTGTTTTCCATGTATAGTTGTTTCCAAATAATGGACTGGATCTGATGTCTTCGTAGACTGCACTGACTAATTTCTGTTCGATGATATATATCATCAATGATGCAATTTGGGTTATTTTCAATTCCTTTCACGACTGTTGGACTGCAGATATACGTGTTTGGAGTAATTTGGAGATTTTCTTTGAATTCCTCATCTGTCTCTTGGAAGTACATTTGTAAGTTGTAATCCACAGCGAAGATCCCTTTTGGTACGTCGATCACCCAGTAGGACCCATTGTTAATTTGGAGAGGAATTGGAGTCACCTTGATTAAGGTATATTCGGTTTTTTCGACTATGATGAAGTATCCTTGGACGTTGATGTATATGTCATCATGTCCGATGTCGACCTTCAGGATTGGAGTCGGTAAAATTTCTAAATTTGGCGAGAGTTTACTGGTTGCATTTGCGAGGATTTGCTTGATTTGGGCAGGTGTTATTAACTCGTAAAAATTACCTTGTTGGAAATGAACGTTCAAAATGTTTGTGTGGTAATTGCACAGTTCACTAATAACATTTGTGGCGACTTGATAGACACTGATGATGTGGATATTTAATCGGTTGGAGTCGGTTGCCCTATACCACTTGTCCATGTTGTTGATCGCCCTGATTCCTTGGTTCAGCTTCTCTTGGAAATGTTCCAGCTTCTGATCGATTCGTTCTTCGGTCTCATTAAATCTTGAAAGTGCTGACAGCAAGAATTTGGATTGTTGACTGTCCATTTTTATTAATTCCTGTTGATTTTTGTCGAGTCTATCAATATCTTGATAGACTTCGTCATTTACTCCGAAAATTGACGTAAGTACAGTCCCAAGCACTCCTCGTTTCTCTCTTCTTGTTATGATATCTTCCATGCCAGTTTTAATCCATTCCATATGCCTTTTTTGTTCCAGAAGATGATGCACCAATGTCTTGCATAACGTGTCTTCGGACAGTTCTTTCGCAGAGTTGCAGAGGTCGTCGAATTTGTCCACCATGTCGGTAACTGTTTCGAAGTCTTCTTCGATCTTCCCTCTCTCGAACTGGATTTCGATCCTGAATGTTCCTCGTTCAATCTTCCCGTGTCCAATATGCTCTACATAGTACCCGCTGTCTGGTTTTTGTATGTTGAATTCTGCCTTACTCAGTGTATTTGTGGTAAGGAGAGTAAATATGAGTAGAAGCATTTTCCATTTGGACCGGATAGGTGTCTTTGGTACTGGGAATGATTGTGTGTGGGTGTTGTTGGCCGAAATTTTCTCTTCAGGCTCTGGTTCCTGCGATTCTTCGTTAGTTGGTAATGGAATGATACTGCCTATGGAACGTTTTAATTGATGTCCTCCTGATTTCTGGATGGTTACTACTCGTACTGATCCATCGGTTGCAGGATGAATGTCGGTAACTCTCGCTAAGGGCCATTTACTAGGATTAATGTTTTCTTCTTTGATTAGCACTAGGTCACCAACTTTGATATTCTCCACCGGTTTCTTCCATTTGTTTCTTTGCTGTAATCCATGAAGGTAGTCTGAACTCCATGATTTCCAAAAATCTTGCTTGATTTTTTGGATCACTCTCCAGCGATTTGACAAATTTGTTGATATTGGTGTGCTGATTGGGTCCGGTGGTGAGATTATCTCTCTTCCTATCAGGAAATGGCCTGGTGTCAATGCAGTGGTATCTTCAATATTGTTGCCTTGTGGGCACAGAGGACGTGAGTTTAAGCAGGCTTCTATTTGGCAAAGCAGAGTTGTTAATTCTTCAAACGTTAGAGTAGCGTTGCCAATGGTTCTCTTCAGATGATGCTTCATTGATTTTACTCCTGCTTCCCATATTCCTCCGAAGTGTGGGGCTACTGGGGGGATGAAGTGCCATTGAGTACCAATGGTGGATAAATTTTCTTGAATAACTGGGCCTTCCATTGCTTGACGGATTTCCTTGTCCAAGACCTTTCTTGCTCCAACGAAATTCGTTCCGTTGTCGCTATAAAGATGTGCACAACGTCCTCTTCGGGCGATGAACCTCCTGAAGACTGCTAGGAAGCTGTTAGTTGTCATGTCGCTGACGGCTTCTAAGTATATTGCTTTGGTTGACAGACAGACAAAAACAGCAATGTATCCCTTGGATGAAGAATGCCCTCTTCCTTTAGATGCTCGGATTTGTATTGGACCGGCATAGTCCACTCCGGAATGGAAGAATGGCGGGGTTGAATTAACTCTTGTCGGTGGAAGATTCCCCATTAATTGCTGGGCTGCCTCTGCCTTGAATCGGATGCATCGAAAGCATTTCTTGATGCTGGAACTGACGGCTTTCTTTGCGTTGATGATCCAATATTTTCTTCGGACATAGGACAGTGTGAGTTGAGTGCCACCGTGTAAGGTGCGTAAATGTGCCTCATGGATTATTAATTTGGAAATATGATTGGAATAAGGAAGGATAATTGGGTGTTTTTCGTGGTAGGATAAGTTGGAATTTTCTAGCCTTCCTCCAACACGTATGATTTCATGTTGATCGATGAATGGATTGAGATTTGCGAGTTTGTTGTTGGAGTCCACACATTTTCTCTTTTGGATTTGAGATCCTGTTGCCTTCAAAATAGGATCACTTCTTTGGACGACCTTGATGAGTGTGAGGATGGTGTCTTCCATTTCTTTAACTGATAGACATCCTGGTTGAATGGGAAGACGCCTACATTTGTTGATGAATCTTCGGCAGTATGACACGACTCGTACCATTCTTGTCAGAGACGAGAAGCGATGAATAATCTCGTTCTCGTCTTGATGAACTGTAGCTTGATGCACAGTGTAACATTTTGCTTCTTCATTGATTGTGGCGGTATCTGGTTGACACGGCCATAACTCTTTGTTAATTAACCAGCTTGGTCCCTCCCACCATAGTGTATGTTCCTTTAATTTTCTTGGACTAGTACCTCTGGAGATGACGTCTGCAGGATTTTCTTCTGACTTGACGTGGTTCCAATGTTGAGCCGGAATCAGGTGGTTGATTTCGGCTACGCGATTTGCGACGAATGTCTTCCATCTTACTGGATCTCCCTTTATCCATCCTAGTGTGACCATGGAATCGGTCCAGGCGAAGATAGATACCTTCGGAATGTCCAGTGCCGTGATTACCCGTTGTAATAGATTAGAAAGTAGTACTGCTGCGCAGAGTTCTAGTCTGGGTAGGGTTGCCTTTGCTCGAGCTGGTGCCACCTTGGATTTGATAATGATACCTTGGATTGGCCTGATGACGTGATGACTCTGGTGTAGACCACGGCTCCAATAGCTCTTTCGGAGGCGTCACAGAATCCATGCAGTTCCATTTGAGCTTCCTTTTTGGTAAAAAGCCACATTGGTAAAGTAATTTCTTCTACTGATTTGAGTTGAGATTTAAATGCTTTCCATTTACCTTGGATACTTTCTGAGACTGGGTCGTCCCACTTGACGTTTTCGAGCCATAGCTCTTGGATGAGCAGTTTAGCAGTGATGATGATGGATGCTAACCAACCCAAAGGGTCGAAAATTTTAGCGACTTCGGATAATATGCTGCGTTTTGTGGATCCCTTTTGCTTCACATCCACCTTGAAGCAAAACACGTCTTCATATGGAGACCAGTGAACGCCCAATGACTTCTTTAAGCCGTCCTCACTTATTTCGCGGTAGGTTTGCTCCTTCAATTCTTCGGGTAGTTCTTGTATGATGGCTAATTCATTACTGCACCATTTATGTAGGGTAAAACCTCCACGTTTTGATAAGGAAATTAACTGACCTTGCTGCTTGATTGCTTCTTCTAAAGTGTCGGTTCCGGAGAGTACATCGTCCACATAGAAATCTCTCTTCACAACTTCCGCTGCTAATGGAAAGGAAGATTTTTCGTCCTCTGCTAATTGGTGCAAGGTTCGGATGGCCAGATAGGGAGCTGATGCGGTTCCATAAGTGACGGTGCATAACCTGTATTCCCTGATTGGCTGTGATTGATCGAATCTCCATAAGATTCGTTGATACTCCTGGTCTTGGCTGTCCATCTTGATTTGTCGGTACATTTTCTCAATGTCCGCAGAGAAGACGACCTTGTGAGTTCTCCATCGGAGTAGAATGTCGACCAGTTCTTGCTGAAGTTTCGGTCCAGCATACATGACTTCGTTTAAGGATTTTCCATAAGATGCCCTGTTCGAAGCGTCGAAGACGACACGGAGCTTCGTTGATGAACTTGCTTCTCGAATTACACCGTGGTGTGGGATATAATACTTGCCATTGTTTTCTTGTTTTTCTTCTACTCTTTCCATATGTCCTAGATCCAGATATTCTTGCATGAATTCCTTGTATTGGATTTCTAGATCTTGGTCTTGTCTCAGCTTCTTTTCCAGATGTAGTAATCTTGCCAATGCCGAGGGTTTGGATTTTCCCATGCTCACTGGAGTTTGCTTAAATGGAATCTTGACTATGTATCTTCCATCCTGGTCTCGCTGCACTGTGTCTGTGAATTTATTTTCACATACCTGGTCGTCTGGGGAAATTTTTCGTTGAGTGGGGACTTCTTCTATGTTCCAGAATTTTTGTAACTGCTCATCTTCTTCGATTTTGGCAACCATGGTGTTGACTTTAATAATTTCGTTATGTTGTCTTCCAATGGTTCCAGATAAGATCCAGCCCAGCTCGGTATTTTGTCCTAAGATGCCATCCTTTGTTTTAGTGATTCCTTCTAGAATTATTTTTGAATATTCTTCGGCTCCTAGAATTATGTCTATTGGGCCAGGTTGGTTGAAGGTTGGATCGGCGATGAAAATATTGCTCCAGGAATTGATATTTATGTTTGGGATAGGGGATGAAGGCATGGCTTTGGTAAGTTTGGGAAGTATTAGTAAATTTACAGGTAGGGAAAAGTTACTTGAAAATCTAGGTGTGATCAAACCTGGGATTTTCCATTTGGCAATTTTTGGCTCGCTGTTCCCAATTCCTGTGATTTCAGCTCGAACTTTGGTCCTGGGTAACCCCAATAATTCGGCTGATGCTTCCGTGATAAACGACCCCTGAGACCCGGGATCTATTAATACTCGTAGTAGATGAGTCATCCCGGATGCTGCCTTTACTTGAACCATTGCTGTGGCAAGTAGAACTTGGCTCTCCTGTGCGCCTACATTGGCGGTGATGATGTCCGACTTCGGCTTCTTTTCTGGAGCGTTGGAAGTCTTCATAGCTGCTGCATGAGCTGACGTCCTCATCCGTTGGGCAGGGAGCGGCCTTGATGGTGGCTGCGCCTTATGAAGCAGTGTATGATGCGGGAAGCGACAGATCCTACAATTAAAATAGGCACGACATGGTATATTTGAATCGTGCCGCAAGCATCGATAGCACAATCGATTGGTTTTTACTGCTTCTAGTTTTTCATGGGTAGGTAGCCTCTGGAATTGACTACAGTTGTCGATGTAATGATTTCCATGGCACAGCTTGCAATTTAGGGATGCGGAAGCGTAATTCTTCTGTGGTCCTTCCTGTGTGGGCTTTCGAGCTCCATCTATGGATTCTAGGGATTGGAACCGCACTTGCAGGAAAGCCATTAAATTTTGGTGATCCTGGACTTCATTTGGACATTGAAGCGACTGTTCATATAATTTGTTGGTTTCAGGATCCCATTTTCGAGCGATAGCTCTGTTAATCCACGGACCCCAACTGTCCGTGGAGATGCCTAAATTTTTGATTGCCTCCACACATTCCTTGATGGAGTCGTGCAATCTTTTTAACCCTTGGGCTGACTCTTTGGAGAGGACCGGCAGATCGAATATGGTATCTAGCAATTTAGTTAAAATAAGGCGATTATTTTGATACCTTTGTTGCAGCAGATTCCAGGCGGTGTTGTAGTTTGCTTGGGTAACAGCTAGATGCTGGATCAGTCGGCTTGGCTCTCCCTTAAGATGCGTCTTTAAATATTGCATCTTGATGACATCGTCCATATTCTGGTTGTCATCTACTAATTTAGTGAACAGGTCCTTGAAAGTGGCCCATTCCTCATAATTTCCCTCGTATATGGGAATTTTGACTTGAGGAAACGAGATGGCTGCTGCTTGCTCGTTCCTTGTCGGCGCTTGCAATAAAATAATTAAATTTCTATACCTGTCTTCCAACGTAGTATATTCAGGACTGAAGTGCATTTGTTCTGAAGCCATGTCGTTTGACATAACTTCTTCGTCCATCTCGACCACACGATCCCATTTTTCTCTTAATTCCCTTGTCGTGATGGCGGGCCTCCCTAATTCTTGTGTTAGTTCAGCGTCGTCCATCGCTTGCTTAAAATTCTGGATCCGAATCTGCAGTTTTCGGATACGAACCTTTTGCTCGGGGTTGGCCACCATTTCCTCTTGCGTTCTGCTTACGGAGGGGTTGGAAATTTCCGTTGATTTTGAACAGCTCTGCAAGTAACTTTTTGCTTCGCCGTATATGGCTTTAATTTGGTCGTAATACCCTGTTTTAAAATAATTATGAGTTGGAATACTTAGCTGCCCCAATTCTGCATGATTTTTAGTTGCAGTGTTCCAAAGTTCGTCCAGCGTTTTGTTGCGACTGGCGATGTAGGCTTCGTTTTTTCGGCTGGCAGGATCCTTTTTGCTGTTGGAATTTTGCTTTATCTTCTGCGCGAGCTCTTCTTGGGCGATAGCTAAGTTGTTGAATTCCTCCATGTTGTTGGCCATTTTCTGGGAACTGGGTGGTTGGCAGATGTTGTTTTCTTCTCGGGATGTGTTTTTTCGTTAGTTGGAGACAGATCCGGCTCGAAGAACCATGAACAGAAATGCCTGAGAGGCTGCTTCAGGATTCCGTTACTTTGCGCTGATTCTATCCGTCAAGCACGTAAACAAGACTGTGTTTACGTTTTAAACCAATGTAGTCAATGGTACTTGAACGGACGACAGTAGAAACACTAACCCCTGGAGCACAGCCTCATGCCCCATAAATATTATGGCTTAGAAGGGGTAGTGAATGAATCAAACATTAAATGCAGATTGATTTTATTAGAAAATAGACTAGTATTTATACAAATTAAAAATGCTTAACGCAGTAACAATATCAAAGTTCATATATACAGTTTAATAGGCCAAAGTGTTTAAATTACAAAACAGCAGATAAGCAATTTGTGCAGTTTTTATTTCCTGATAGAGCGAAGGTCGCCCGTTGAACTTACTACTGTAGGTCGCAATTATGCAAGGAGTGCAGAATTGCATTTTCCTGGTCTTTAACTCGTATGATTGCGTAATAACACTGGCTTTTAAATTACGAATACTGTTTCGTAAATTTGAACTGAAATATATAGTTTTTAATCTAATTTAAACATATTAAATTTAGTAATTATGATTGCAACATTAAATAAATGGGAATTGCATTTAAAAGATATGCAACTGGATTTCGTAAATTTTAGAAAATTTATGTGTGTTTAAATCAAGTTTAAACAAATGGACTGTATGAATTTAATTTGGACAGTTGCAGGAATATCTTAGGGGTGCAGGAATTAAAAAGGGGTGCAAACCAACGGTCTCGTGCGGTCTCACACGAGATGATGTACCAAAAAAGACCTGGGGCCGTTGGTCAGCGTGACACAGTGAAACAAGACTTCAAACTGTATGTTTATTGACTAGAATATTTTTCTATTTATACATATAAAAATACTGACTTAGCTTACAAAGTTTAATATTTGCCCTAGTTTCAGCTCGCATATGCACTTGCGTATTCAATTACATAACAAACAAACTTGCAGAGTGCAGAATTGCAGGCTATTCACCGGTCATTCGAGCACTGATTACATTACTGCTGACGCTTTGTTAAGCATTTTCCGTATGCGATATGTGTTTGTGAAATATTCGCCTAATTAAATTAAAAGGATTAAAATTTATGTTTGCTTCCTAAACATTAGTTTTTCTATTGATTTCGTCATTTGGAAATGTTTCTTCTGAAAAATGGAAGTCCCACGAAGATGTCCTTGTAATATTTCCTTAACCAAATATAGCAAAACACCCATAGTGTTGTGGATGGCTGCCGTAATTTCGGATAAAATATAATAAAATACAAATAATGGCCCTCAAAAATTGAAACTGCTCTTTCTAAACGCTATAATACTGCAAACGCAAAAATTATTTGAAAAAAAAAGTGTGGAAATGAGGTCCTAGGCTATTAATTTACTGAAACCCGAAAATCACTCCAGAAGGACATTATAGGTTTTTCTATCGATTTGGTCATTTGGAAGTGTTTTTTCTGAAAAATATAGGGCCCACGAAGGTGTCCGTGTAGTATTTCCTTAGCCACAGATAGCAAAACACTCATAGTGTTGTGGATGGCAGCCATAAATTCGGATAAAATATAATAAAATACAAATAATGATCCTCAAAAATCGCAACTGCTCCTTCTAAACGCTATAATACTGCAAATGCAGGAATTATTTACTAAGGAGTGTGGCGGTGTGTTCCAATTAATTTAATGTAACCCGAAAATCACTTCAGAAAGATCTCCGTGTAATATTTCCTTAGCCGAATATAGCAAAACACCCATAGTGTTGTGGATGGCAGCCATAAATAAGGATAAAATATAATAAAATACAAATAATGGTCCTCGAATATCGAAACTGCTCTTTTTTTCTATCGATGTGGTCATTTGGAAGTGTTTTTTCTGCAAAATATAGGGCCCACGAAGATGTACGTACAGTATTTCCTTAGCCACATATAGCAAAACACTCATAGTGTTGTGGATGGCAGCCATAAATTCGGATAAAATATAATAAAATACAAATAATGATCCTCAAAAATCGAAACTGCTCCTACTAAACGCTATAATACCGCAAATGCAGGAATTATTTACTAATGAGTGTGGCGGTGTGTTCCAATTAATTTAATGTAACCCGAAAAGCCCTCCAGAAGGACATTATAGTTGTTTCTATCGATGTGGTCATTTTGAAGTGTTTCTTCTGAAAAATGTAAGTCCCACGAAGATGTGCGTGTAGTATTTCCTTAGCTAAATATAGCAAAACACTCATAGTGTTGTGGTGGCTGCCATAAATTCGGATGAAATATAATAAAATACAAATAATGATCCTCAAAAATCGAAACTACTCCTTCTAAACGCTATAATACTGCAAATGCAGGAATTATTTACTAAGGAGTGTGGCGGTGTGTTCCAATTAATTAAATGTAACCCGAAAATCACTCCAGAAAGATCTCCGTGTAATATTTCCTTAGCCAAATATAGCAAAGCACCCATAGTGTTGTGGATGGCAACCATAAATTCGGATAAAATATAATAAAATACAAATAATGATTCTCAAAAATCGAAACTGCTCCTTCTAAACGCTATAATACTGCAAATGCAAGAATTATTTACTAAGGAGTGTGGCGGTGTGTTCCAATTAATTTAATGTAACCCGAAAATCACTCCAGAAAGGTCTCCGTGTAATATTTCCTTAGCCAAATATAGCAAAACACCCATAGTGTTGTGGATGGCAACCATAAATTCGGATAAAATATAATAAAATACAAATAATGATCCTCAAAAATCGAAACTCCTCCTTCTAAACGCTATAATACTGCAAATGCAGGAATTATTTACTAAGGAGTGTGGCGGTGTGTTCCAATTAATTAAATGTAACCCGAAAATCACTCCAGAAAGATCTCCGTGTAATATTTCTTTAGCCAAATATAGCAAAACACCCATAGTGTTGTGGATGGCAACCATAAATTCGGATAAAATATAATAAAATACAAATAATGATCCTCAAAAATCGAAACTGCTCCTTCTAAACGCTATAATACTGCAAATGCAGGAATTATTTACTAAGGAGTGTGACGGTGTGTTCCAATTAATTAAATGTAACCCGAAAATCACTCCAGAAAGATCTCCGTGTAATATTTCCTTAGCCAAATATAGCAAAACACCCATAGTGTTGTGGATGGCAACCATAAATTCGGATAAAATATAATAAAATACAAATAATGATCCTCAAAAATCGAAACTGCTCCTTCTAAACGCTATAATACTGCAAATGCAGGAATTATTTACTAAGGAGTGTGGCGGTGTGTTCCAATTAATTTGATGTAACCCGAAAATCACTCCAGAAAGGTCTCCGTGTAATATTTCCTTAGCCAAATATAGCAAAACACCCATAGTGTTGTGGATGGCAACCATAAATTCGGATAAAATATAATAAAATACAAATAATGATTCTCAAAAATCGAAACTGCTCCTTCTAAACGCTATAATACTGCAAATGCAGGAATTATTTACTAAGGAGTGTGGCGGTGTGTTCAAATTAATTTAATGTAAAGCGAAAATCACTCCAGAAAGGTCTCCGAGTAATATTTCCTTAGCCAAATATAGCAAAACACCCATAGTGTTGTGGATGGCAACCATAAATATGGCTAAAATATGATAAAATACAAATAATTGTCCTCGAATATCGAAACTGCTCTTTTTTTCTATCGATGTGGTCATTTGAAAGTGTTTTTTCTGAAAAATATAGGGCCCACGAAGATGTACGTGTAGTATTTCCTTTGCCACATATAACAAAACACTCATAGTGTTGTGGATGGCAGCCATAAATTCGGATAAAATATAATAAAATACAAATAATGATCCTCAAAAATCGAAACTGCTTCTTTTAAACGCTATAATACTGCAAATGCAGGAATTATTTACTAATGAGTGTGGCGGTGTGTTCCAATTAATTTAATGTAACCCGAAAATCAATCCAGAAAGATCTCCGTGTAATATTTTTTTAGCCAAATATAGCAAAACACTCATATTGTTGTGGATGGCAGCCATAAATATGGCTAAAATATAATAAAATACAAATAATGGTCCTCGAATATCGAAACTGCTCTTTTTTTCTATCGATGTGGTCATTTGGAAGTGTTTTTTCTGAAAAATATAAGGTCCACGAAGATCTCCGTGTAATATTTCCTTAGTCAAATATAGCAAAACACTCATATTGTTGTGGATGGCTGCCATAAATACAATTAAAGTATAATAAAATGCCAATAATGGTTCTAAAAAATCGAAACTGCTCTTTCTAAACGCTATAATACTGCAAATGCAAGAATTATTTACTAAGGAGTGTGGCGATGTGTTCCAATTAATTTAATGTAACCCGAAAATCACTCCAGAAGGACATTATAGGTTTTTCTATCGATGTGGTCATTTAGAAGTGTTTTTTTTTTTTGAAAAATATAAGGCCCACGAAGATCTCCGCGTAATATTTCCTTAGACAAATATAGCAAAACACCCATATTGTTGTGGATGGCTGCCATAAATACTGATGAAATATAATAAAATGCCAATAATGGTCCTCAAAAATCGAAACTGCTCTTTCTAAACGCTATAATACTGCAAATTCAGGAATTATTTATTAAGGAGTGTAGAGGTGTGCTCCAATTAATTTAATGTAACCCCAAAATCACTCCACGAAGATCTCCGTGTAATACTCTCTTAGCCAAATATAGCAAAACACCCATATTGTTGTTGATGGCTGCCGTAAATACGGATAAAATATAATAAAATGCCAATAATGGTCCTCAAAAATCGAAACTGCCTTTTCTAAACGCTATAATACTGCAAATGCAGGAATAATTTAATAATGAGTGTGGAAATGAGGTCCTATTAAGTTACTGTAAGCTTCACTTCAGAGGGACATTATAGGTTTTTCTATCGATGTGGTCATTTGGAAGTGTTTGTTCGGAAAAATTTAAGTCCCACGAAGATTTCCGTGTAATATTGTCTTAGCAAAATATAGCAAAACACCCATATTGTTGTAGATGGCAGCCATAAATAAGGATAAAATATAATAAAGTGCAAATAATAGTCGCCAAAAATCGAAACTGCTCTTGCTAAACGCTATAATACTGCAAATGCAGGAATGATTTACTAAGGAGTGTGGAGATGAGATCCTATTAATTTACTGTAACCCGAAAATCACTCCAGAAAGATCTCCGCGTAATATTTCCTTCGCGAAATATAGCAAAACACCCATAGTGTCGTGGATGGCAGCCATAAATTCGGATAAAATATAATAAAATACAAATAATAATCCTCAAAAATCGAAACTGCTCCCTCTAAACGCTATAATACTGCAAATGCAGGAATTATTTACTAAGAAGTGTGGCGGTGTGTTTCAATTAATTTAATGTAACCCGAAAATCACCCCAGAAAGATCTCCGTGTAATATTTCCTTAGCCAAATATAGCAAAACACCCATAGTGTTGTGGATGGCAGCCATAAATATGGCTAAAATATAATAAAATACAAATAACGGTCCTCGAATATCGAAACTGCTTTTTTTTCTATCGATGTGGTCATTTGGAAGTGTTTTTTCTGAAAAATATAAGGTCTACGAAGATCTCCGTGTAATATTTCCTTAGTCAAATATAGCAAAACACTCATATTGTTGTGGATGGCTGCCATAAATACTGATAAAGTATAATAAAATGCCAATAATGGTCCTCAAAAATCGAAACTGCTCTTTCTAAACGCTATTATACTGCAAATGCAGGAATTATTTACTAAGGAGTGTGGCGGTGTGTTCCAATTAATTTAATGTAACCCGAAAATCACTTCAGAAAGATCTCCGTGTAATATTTCCTTAGCCAAATATAGCAAAACAACCATAGTGTTGTGGATGGCAGCCATAAATAAGGATAAAATATAATAAAATACAAATAATGGTCCTCGAATATCGAAACTGCTCTTTTTTTCTATCGATGTGGTCATTTGGAAGTGTTTTTTCTGCAAAATATAGGGCCCACGAAGATGTACGTATAGTATTTCCTTAGCCACATGTAGCAAAACACTCATAGTGTTGTGGATGGCAGCCATAAATTCGGATAAAATATAATAAAATACAAATAATGATCCTCAAAAATCGAAACTGCTCTTTCTAAACGCTATAATACTGCAAATGCAGGAATTATTTACTAATGAGTGTGGCGGTGTGTTCCAATTAATTTAATGTAACCCGAAAAGCCCTCCAGAAGGACATAGTTGTTTCTATCGATGTGGTCATTTTGAAGTGTTTCTTCTGAAAAATGTAAGTCCCACGAAGATGTGCGTGTAGTATTTCCTTAGCTAAATATAGCAAAACACTCATAGTGTTGTGGTGGCTGCCATAAATTCGGATGAAATATAATAAAATACAAATAATGATCCTCAAAAATCGAAACTACTCCTTCTAAACGCTATAATACTGCAAATGCAGGAATTATTTACTAAGGAGTGGGGCGGTGTGTTCCAATTAATTAAATGTAACCCGAAAATCACTCCAGAAAGATCTCCGTGTAATATTTCCTAAGCCAAATATAGCAAAGCACCCATAGTGTTGTGGATGGTAACCATAAATTCGGATAAAATATAATAAAATACAAATAATGATTCTCAAAAATCGAAACTGCTCCTTCTAAACGCTATAATACTGCAAATGCAAGAATTATTTACTAAGGAGTGTGGCGGTGTGTTCCAATTAATTTAATGTAACCCGAAAATCACTCCAGAAAGGTCTCCGTGTAATATTTCCTTAGCCAAATATAGCAAAACACCCATAGTGTTGTGGATGGCAACCATAAATTCGGATAAAATATAATAAAATACAAATAATGATCCTCAAAAATCGAAACTCCTCCTTCTAAACGCTATAATACTGCAAATGCAGGAATTATTTACTAAGGAGTGTGGCGGTGTGTTCCAATTAATTAAATGTAACCCGAAAATCACTCCAGAAACATCTCCGTGTAATATTTCTTTAGCCAAATATAGCAAAACACCCATAGTGTTGTGGATGGCAACCTTAAATTCGGATAAAATATAATAAAATACAAATAATGATCCTCAAAAATCGAAACTGCTCCTTCTAAACGCTATAATACTGCAAATGCAGGAATTATTTACTAAGGAGTGTGGCGGTGTGTTCCAATTAATTAAATGTAACCCGAAAATCACTCCAGAAAGATCTCCGTGTAATATTTCTTTAGCCAAATATAGCAAAACACCCATAGTGTTGTGGATGGCAACCATAAATTCGGATAAAATATAATAAAATACAAATAATGATCCTCAAAAATCGAAACTGCTCCTTCTAAACGCTATAATACTGCAAATGCAGGAATTATTTACTAAGGAGTGTGGCGGTGTGTTCCAATTAATTTGATGTAACCCGAAAATCACTCCAGAAAGGTCTCCGTGTAATATTTCCTTAGCCAAATATAGCAAAACACCCATAGTGTTGTGGATGGCAACCATAAATTCGGATAAAATATAATAAAATACAAATAATGATTCTCAAAAATCGAAACTGCTCCTTCTAAACGCTATAATACTGCAAATGCAGGAATTATTTACTAAGGAGTGTGGCGGTGTGTTCCAATTAATTTAATGTAACCCGAAAATCACTCCAGAAAGGTCTCCGTGTAATATTTCCTTAGCCAAATATAGCAAAACACCCATAGTGTTGTGGATGGCAACCATAAATATGGCTAAAATATGATAAAATACAAATAATGGTCCTCGAATATCGAAACTGCTCTTTTTTTCTATGGATGTGGTCATTTGAAAGTGTTTTTTCTGAAAAATATAGGGCCCACGAAGATGTACGTGTAGTATTTCCTTTGCCACATATAACAAAACACTCATAGTGTTGTGGATGGCAGCCATAAATTCGGATAAAATATAATAAAATACAAATAATGATCCTCAAAAATCGAAACTGCTTCTTTTAAACGCTATAATACTGCAAATGCAGGAATTATTTACTAATGAGTGTGGCGGTGTGTTCCAATTAATTTAATGTAACCCGAAAATCAATCCAGAAAGATCTCCGTGTAATATTTTTTTAGCCAAATATAGCAAAACACTCATATTGTTGTGGATGGCAGCCATAAATATGGCTAAAATATAATAAAATACAAATAATGGTCCTCGAATATCGAAACTGCTCTTTTTTTCTATCGATGTGGTCATTTGGAAGTGTTTTTTCTGAAAAATATAAGGTCCACGAAGATCTCCGTGTAATATTTCCTTAGTCAAATATAGCAAAACACTCATATTGTTGTGGATGGCTGCCATAAATACTGATAAAGTATAATAAAATGCCAATAATGGTCCTCAAAAATCGAAACTGCTCTTTCTAAACGCTATAATACTGCAAATGCAAGAATTATTTACTAAGGAGTGTGGCGATGTGTTCCAATTAATTTAATGTAACCCGAAAATCACTCCAGAAGGACATTATAGGTTTTTCTATCGATGTGGTCATTTAGAAGTGTTTTTTTTTTGAAAAATATAAGGCCCACGAAGATCTCCGCGTAATATTTCCTTAGACAAATATAGCAAAACACCCATATTGTTGTGGATGGCTGCCATAAATACTGATGAAATATAATAAAATGCCAATAATGGTCCTCAAAAATCGAAACTGCTCTTTCTAAACGCTATAATACTGCAAATTCAGGAATTATTTATTAAGGAGTGTAGAGGTGTGCTCCAATTAATTTAATGTAACCCCAAAATCACTCCACGAAGATCTCCGTGTAATACTCCCTTAGCCAAATATAGCAAAACACCCATATTGTTGTTGATGGCTGCCGTAAATACGGATAAAATATAATAAAATGCCAATAATGGTCCTCAAAAATCGAAACTGCCTTTTCTAAACGCTATAATACTGCAAATGCAGGAATAATTTGATAATGAGTGTGGAAATGAGGTCCTATTAAGTTACTGTAAGCTTCACTTCAGAGGGACATTATAGGTTTTTCTATCGATGTGGTCATTTGGAAGTGTTTGTTCGGAAAAATTTAAGTCCCACGAAGATTTCCGTGTAATATTGTCTTAACAAAATATAGCAAAACACCCATATTGTTGTAGATGGCAGCCATAAATAAGGATAAAATATAATAAAGTGCAAATAATAGTCGCCAAAAATCGATACTGCTCTTGCTAAACGCTATAATACTGCAAATGCAGGAATGATTTACTAAGGAGTGTGGAGATGAGATCCTATTAATTTACTGTAACCCGAAAATCACTCCAGAAAGATCTCCGCGTAATATTTCCTTCGCGAAATATAGCAAAACACCCATAGTGTCGTGGATGGCAGCCATAAATTCGGATAAAATATAATAAAATACAAATAATGATCCTCAAAAATCGAAACTGCTCCCTCTAAACGCTATAATACTGCAAATGCAGGAATTATTTACTAAGAAGTGTGGCGGTGTGTTTCAATTAATTTAATGTAACCCGAAAATCACCCCAGAAAGATCTCCGTGTAATATTTCCTTAGCCAAATATAGCAAAACACCCATAGTGTTGTAGATGGCAGCCATAAATATGGCTAAAATATAATAAAATACAAATAATGGTCCTCGAATATCGAAACTGCTTTTTTTTCTATCGATGTGGTCATTGGGAAGTGTTTTTTCTGAAAAATATAAGGTCTACGAAGATCTCCGTGTAATATTTCCTTAGTCAAATATAACAAAACACTCATATTGTTGTGGATGGCTGCCATAAATACTGATAAAGTATATAGGCCAGTCAATAGAGACATTCTACCTTGCAAAAGGTCATGCAAAGTTCTAATTTGGCATACTTGTAGAGTCGCATGTCCTAATCGACATACTAAGTTTGCGACCTTTAAAGGGCGCCGCTCGCAACGCCATCTTGCTAAAAAGGTTCTAAAAATCAGTTTTTCGTATATATCTCCTCTCCTCTGCCATCTAGGCTGAAAATAGTAATTACAAGAATTGTAGGAAACAAAATTGTCTACAACTCTTGTCTGAAACTTTTTTTTGTCAGATGAATAATTCATGAGTTACAGCTACGTAAGGCGGAGCAAATTTTCGAAATTTGCGAAAACGCTCTACTTTTCGTCGAAATTTCGGTTAATATCTATTAATTGTTATCTAATTCAAGTTTTTACTCATTTTCGCAGAACAGTGCGGATGTAGTACGAAATATAGAGATAATATGGAAACAGACTAATAGTATATTACTAGCAGTCCAGTGAGACAAATGTCTCATTTATTAAAACAAAAAAGACCGTCCCGGACGGACCAGCGTCCCGGACGGACGGAAATCACGTGATTTCTCGAAAACCGGAAGTGTCACGTGACTGAAATTTGGTTCCTGACCTGACATGACCATTCCAAACATATAACTTCCATAACTTTTTTCTCTATCTCTTACGGTTTGGTTGCTGAAACAGCGTCCCGGACGGACCAGCGTCCCGGACGGACCAGCGTCCCGGACGGACGGAAATCACGTGATTTCTCGAAAACCGGAAGTGTCACGTGACTGAAATTTGGTTCCTTATTTGACATGACCATTCCAAACATATAACTTCCATAACTTTTTTCTCTATCTCTTACGGTTTGGCTGCTGAAACAGCGTCCCGGACGGACCAGCGTCCCGGACGAACGGAAATCACGTGATTTCTCGAAAACCGGAAGTGTCACGTGACTGAAATTTGGTTCCTGATTTGACATGACCATTCCAAACATATAACTTCCATAACTTTTTTCTCTATCTCTTACGGTTTGGCTGCTGAAACAGCGTCCCGGACGGACCAGCGTCCCGGACGAACGGAAATCACGTGATTTCTCGAAAACCGGAAGTGTCACGTGACTGAAATTCGGTTCCTGACCTGACATGACCATTCCAAACATATAACTTTAATAACTTTTTTCTCTATCTCTTACGGTTTGGCTGCTGAAACAGCGTCCCGGACGGACCAGCGTCCCGGACGGACCAGCGTCCCGGACGGACGGAAATCACGTGATTTCTCGAAAACCGGAAGTGTTACGTGACTGAAATTCGGTTCCTGACCTTACATGACCATTCCAAACATATAACTTTAATAACTTTTTTCTCTATCTCTTACGGTTTGGCTGCTGAAACAGCGTCCCAGACAAAACAGCGTCCCAGACAGACACGTCTATTAGATAAAGGATGTTATTAGGGGCAGTTATATTTTATGTACGCACGGACACAGCAATTCCGCTTGCAGCTATCAACAGCAACATCAAAATCAAAGAAGATGTAATTCCGGTTGATCCGCTATTGTTATTCCAAAGAATGTGTATTACCAAACAATCAGACGAAGAGTTACAGGAGTATCTTCAATTCGAACTCGCCCCGTTTCCTTTATCACTATTTTGCCCGGAGGGAATGCGTAAGGGCACGAAATCGTCACTTTACAAAGCATTCTCGCCTCTTGTAGATAGCATTCAATTCAGAAACAGCGTTCATGTCATAGATGGCGGATATTTGTTGCATAGAGTGGTATGGCGTCGCAACGAATCGTTCGGATCGATTTGCACAAATTACGTGCAGTACGACCAAAGACATTACGATTCGAATATTGTTGTTGTTTTTGACGGGTATCCAACTGATGCGGCTACCAAGAGCACGAAAAGTGCAAAAAGACTTCGCCGATCAAAAAAGCAAATTTCTGCAGACGTACATTGCGACGAGTCGATGGTTCCAACTGTTTCGCAAGAAGGATTTCTTGCGAACGAAAAAAATAAAATTCGCTTGATTCCGATGCTAAAAAAGAAATTCGAGGATTCCAATTTCACAGTGAAACAGGCTACAGAAGATGCAGATACATTGATCGTCAACACAGCTATCAGAATGTCCTCATCTTTTGATTCAGTTTTCATAGTTAGAGAAGACATAGATCTTCTAGTTCTGTTAACAACACTAGCAAGAACCCATCCCAATATTTACTTCCGAAAGCCAGGAAAAGGAAAGACAGTAGAAAAAATATACTCTCTCCAAAGTCTACAGCATGGAGAAGCAGTGGCAGACAACATACTGTTTTTACATGCATTCAGCGGCTGTGACACTACGTCTTCTCTGTTCAACCAAGGGAAAATGAAGTTCCTACATATACTCCAAAAGTACGAATACCTGAGCCAAACTGTACAAGTCTTCAAAGAGCCAAGTGCCGATCCGGAAGTCGTAACTAACGCAGGGGAAAATTTCCTAATCGCGCTTTACGGAGTTCCAAAAGAAAACGTCACTTTGGATTCTTTTCGTTTTCAAAATTTTGCAAGATCCGTTACAAAAAATAAGTTCAATCTTGCTGCTTTACCACCTACAAGAGAAGCTGCACGTCAACATTCTCTTCGGACCTACCACCAAGTTCAGAGTTGGTACGATATAACAAACAATCCAGAGGAATGGGGATGGCAAAAAAGCAAATTTGGACTCACTCCGGTAACAACGACAAAAGATCCTGCTCCTGAAGCACTACTAAAATTTATTTCATGCAAATGTAAAAAGGGATGAGGTCGAGCGTGTGGTTGCAGAAAAACAGGCTTGAAATGCTCTGTTATCTGCAAATTTTGTAATGGTGACTCTAGCGAGAATGTTCCAAAAATTTTGATAGACGCTAAAGATAACGTGACAAATGACGAGACATTAGTTAACAGACTACTGGCGTTTGACGATGACGATGACTATGAAACCGCTGAAAAAGAATCAGAAAAGGATGAGAGCGATTCTCAAGAAGATGTCGAGATCAGACAATTTGGACCATCTAAGGCATCTAAAAGAACTCGAAGACGTAAGTAAAGTCGTGGATTAGGCCTACTGGGGATACCACATAAGAAAAAACGCGCCGCTTACTCTACCCCACGGTGGTGTGGAAATGAGTAAAAACTTGAATTAGATAACAATTAATAGATATTAACCGAAATTTCGACGAAAAGTAGAGCGTTTTCGCAAATTTCGAAAATTTGTTCCGCCTTACGTAGCTGTAACTCATGAATTATTCATCTGACAAAAAAAAGTTTTAGACAAAAGTTGTAGGAAATTTTGTTTCCTACAACTCTTGTAATAACTATTTTCAGAGGGAGAGGCAGAGGAAGGGAGATATATACGAAAAACTGATTTTTGGTACCTTTTAAGCAAGATGGCGTTGCGAGCGGCACCCTTTCAAGGTCGCAAATTTAGTATGTCGATTAGGACATGCGACTCTACAAGTATGCCAAATTAGAACTTTGCCTGACCTTTTGCAAGGTAAGCCCTAATTTATGTCTCTATTGACTGGACTAATAATAAAATGCCAATAATGGTCCTCAAAAATCGAAACTGCTCTTTCTAAACGCTATTATACTGCAAATGCAGGAATTATTTACTAAGGAGTGTGGCGGTGTGTTCCAATTAATTTAATGTAACCCGAAAATCACTCCAGAAGGACATTATAGGTTTTTCTATCGATGTGGTCATTTGGAAGTGTTTCTTCTGAAAAATATAAGTCCCACCAAGATCTCCGTGTAATACTTCCTTAGCTAAATATAGCAAAACACCCATATTGTTGTTGATGGCTGCCGTAAATAAGGATAAAATATAATAAAATGCCAATAATGGTCCTCAAAAATCGAAACTGCTCCTTCTAAACGCTATAATACTGCAAATGCAGGAATTATTTACTAAGGAGTGTGGCGGTGTGTTCCAATTAATTTAGTGTAACCCGAAAATCACTCCAGAAAGATCTCCGTGTAATATTTCCTTAGCGAAATATAGCAAAACACCCATAGTGTTGTGGATGGCAGCCATAAATTCGGATAAAATATAATAAAATACAAATAATGATCCTCAAAAATCGAAACTGCTCCTTCTAAACGCTAAAATACTGCAAATGCAGGAATTATTTACTAAGGAGTGTGGCGGTGTGTTCCAATTAATTTAATGTAACCCGAAAATCACTCCAGAAAGATCTCCGTGTAATATTTCCTTAGCCAAATATAGCAAAACACCCATAGTGTTGTGGATGGCAGCCATAAATATGGATAAAATATAATAAAATACAAATAATGGTCCTCGAATATCGAAACTGCTCTTTTTTTCTATCGATGTGGTCATTTGGAAGTGTTTTTTCTGAAAAATATAAGGTCCACGAAGATCTCCGTGTAATATTTCCTTAGTCAAATATAGCAAAACACTCATATTGTTGTGGATGGCTGCCATAAATACTGATAAAGTATAATAAAATGCCAATAATGGTCCTCAAAAATCGAAACTGCTCTTTCTAAACGCTATAATACTGCAAATGCAGGGATTATTTACTAAGGAGTGTGGCGGTGTGTTCCAATTAATTTAATGTAACCCGAAAATCACTCCAGAAGGACATTATAGGTTTTTCTGTCGATGAGGTCATTTAGAAGTGTTTTTTCTGAAAAATATAAGGCCCACGAAGATCTCCATGTAATATTTCCTTAGTCAAATATAGCAAAACACCCATATTGTTGTGGATGGCTGCCATAAATACGGATAAAATATAATAAAATGCCAATAATGGTCCTCAAAAATCGAAACTGCTCTTTCTATACGCTATTATACTGCAAATGCAGGAATTATTTACTAAGGCGTGTGGAAATGAGGTCCTATTAATTGTTAAGGACTTTATAAACTTTTGCCGCCTCTCTTGCATTCTGAATTCATACTGTGCGCAGTAGACTGTCGAGCGGGCTTTGCCTCGCCGTTCACTTAACTTCCATCTGTCGACGAGACTGCATGCGAAGGAGTCCGCACCGCGAAAGCTAATTCTTGTAAATGTTCAAATGTTTGTGTGTTAATTTATGGCAATAAATTACTTCCTTTGCTTTCAACGTGTGTATAATTCAGTGAAGAAATAAATCCATACAGTCCATTAAATTCCAAGGCGAGCTGGCAATCAGGAATTTTCCAAATAACGGAAAACTGAGAAGGCTCCCCAACATTGGTCCTTCGAGCCGGATATGAACCAGCGACCTATGGATATGTATACAGAATCTGAAATGCAGCAACAAGTTGAATTTGAAGATTCTTATTATTTTGCAATTTCACAAGCTGAATATTTGATTAATGAATACAACAAGCAGTCTGATGTTGCACCAGATCGTTCTGGATCTCCTAATGGTAGCGTGAGATCAACGCATTCAAATTGCAGTTCGCATTGCAATAATCGAGCTGTACGCCTTCCTGCCATTTCGATTCCCAAATATTCAGGGAACGTGTCAGAGTGGTTGGAATTTCGTGAGATTTTTATTAGTTTAATTCATGAGAATCAAGCGCTAACTAATATTCAAAAGCTGCATTACTTAAAGGCTAGTTTACAGGGTGATGCAAGCCAAATTATAAAAAGTTTAGAGTTTACTGCGAGTAATTATACTCTAGCTTGGGATGCATTGTGTAATCGTTACAATGATCCAAAAATTCTGATTCATAACCACCTCAATGCTATTTTTGAACTTGAATCGTGCAGTAAGGAATCTGCAACTAAATTACGTACGATTAGCGATATGTTATTCAAACATTTTACAGCAATCAAATCATTAGCAACCGAAAGCGACCTTCTAGATGTTGTTATCATTTATGTCGTTTCTAAAAAACTGGACCCCACGACATTCCGTGAATGGGAGGTCCTTAGAAACCGGTCAAGTTCTGACCTGCCTAATCTTGACGAGTTCAAGGAATTTTTGCAAAACACAGCAAATCTTCTAGAAACTCTGGAAGTAAAAAATATTAAGCTTGTACCCGAAAAGTCTTCCAAGGTACATTCGAAATCATTTGTGTCAGGTACCCCTTCGTGTCCACTTTGTAAAGGATCTCATTCCTTGTACAAATGCGATAAGTTTGTCAAGCTGACTTCTCTTGACAGAAATTCAAAGGCAAAAGAGCTCCGTGTATGCTTTAATTGCCTAACTCAGGGTCACATTGCGAGCCGCTGTAGCTCCAAATATACGTGTAGAAAGTGCAAATCAAGGCACAACACACTTCTTCATGAGGATAAACCTCAAAATGCTTCTTCTAGTCAACCAGGATCTGCGATGTCGGCAGAAACCCCTGTTGAACTAAATCAATCGATTTCGGCATTCTGTTCGAATGCTTTTCAGGTACTCTTACCTACGGCTACCGCTAAACTCATCGCTGATGATGGTACGCCTCATGTTGTGCGAATCCTGCTGGATTCCGGTTCCCAATCGAACTTCATACGTTCAGATTTGTGCAAAAGGTTGAAGCTTCCAACTCGCGAAGTCAACGTTACTGTTTCTGGCTTAAGTAAAGCCACTTCTCAAATCAAGGCTAGGTGTGATATCAAGCTGCAAGCCCCTCACACCTCATACAGTATTGGTCTATCCTGTCTTGTTCTCGATGAGATTACAGGTACAACCCCAAGTTTTCGCGTCCAGCGAAACAGTTTCAAGGTTCCTGATAACATCAAGTTATCAGATCTGTCCTACGACCAACCGGGCACCATCGACATTCTGATTGGTTCGCCCATTTTCTGGCAGCTCCTTTGTATTGGACAAATTGGTCTAGGCCCAAATCTTCCCATCCTCCAAAAGACTCGTTTTGGTTGGATTGCTTCTGGCCCTACAGGCCCCCCTTCTGCGTACCCTGTACAGTGCAATCTTGGCACGATCGAGGATGCTTCTGATCCCATTGCTAGGTTTTGGCAACTCGAACATTACCCAGAGGAAAAGGTTCGCACAAATGAAGAGAACGCCTGTGAGGCACATTTCGTGCAAAATACGCAACGAGAAGCGAATGGTCGATTCGTTGTCTCTATCCCTCTCAAGGAACCTGTAGAGGTATTGGGTGATTCATTGCAAATCGCTCAGAAAAGATTCTTATCATTAGAGAAGCGGTTACAAGCGAACCCTGACTTGTCCAATCGCTATTCGAGTTTCATGAATGAATATTCTGAATTAGGTCATATGTCCGTTTCAAACCCTAATTCAAACGAGATATCCTATTATCTACCCCACCACGGAGTCTTAAAAGAGAAAAGCCTGACAACTAAACTCCGAGTTGTATTCAATGGTTCTCAAGCAACCACTTCAGGGCAATCTCTGAACAGTATTCAGATGGTTGGCCCAACCGTGCAACAAGACTTATTTTCCATTCTTGTTCGCTTTCGCAAGCATTTGTTCGCTATATCAGCCGACATCGAGAAGATGTATCGTCAGGTTCTGGTGAATCCTAATCATAGGCCCCTTCAGAGAATCCTGTGGCGATCATCTCCAACTGAGCCTCTTCTGTCATATGACCTGAACACAGTTACGTATGGCACTGCTTCAGCGTCTTTTCTTGCCATTAGATGTTTGACCCAATTGGGCATCGAATGTGCAGCTTCAAATCCCGAAGTCTCTCGAGTGATAAAGGAGGACTTCTACGTCGACGACCTTCTGACAGGTGCCGACACTCCTGAGAAAGCGCGTATTATCTGTTCAAACTTGAATCAGATTCTTGATTCAGGCTGTTTCAAACTTAGAAAGTGGATTTCTAATTCTCCAGAAGTTCTCGATGGAATCCCAGACTCCGATTTGCATCCTGGTGTTCTTGATTTCAGTTCACATGAGCACACAAGCACCCTTGGTTTGATTTGGTCCTTCAAAAGCGATCATCTGATGTTCAATATTTCAAATTCTACAAGTAGTAAGGCTACCAAGCGTAGCATCTTGTCTGAAATATCGCAGATATTTGACCCGCTGGGTCTGCTAAGTCCATGCACCATGGGTGCCAAGGTTCTTTTGCAACAACTTTGGATGGAAAAGTTGAATTGGGATGAACCCGTTCCCAACGCCATACAAGAAAAATGGTGTACATATCGGCGTGATCTTCTCATGCTCAATGATTTAGCAATTCCTCGTCACGTCCTCTGTCGGCGCGTGGTTGAGATAGAACTCCATGGTTTCTGCGACGCTTCCAACAATGGTTACAGTTCGTCGATATACCTACGTTCCAAGAATCAGGAAGAGGAAGTACAAGTGCACCTTCTCTGTTCCAAGGCCAAGGTAGCCCCTTTGAAGCCCTTGACAATTCCGAAGCTCGAGCTCTGCGGAGCTGTTCTTCTAAGTAAACTTTCCGTGCAAGTCATAAAGGCACTTGATTTGCCCATATCTAGAATTGTTTTCTGGACAGATTCCACAATAGTGCTAGGATGGTTGAAAACCAGGCCAAATCTTCTTAAAACCTTTGTGTGCAACAGAGTTGCAGATGTTCAGCAACTCACTTCTGATGCCACGTGGAGCCATGTTCCTACCGCGTCAAATCCTGCTGATCTTCTCACTAGGAGAGTCTCTCCTTTAGTCTTAAAAGAATTAAGCCTTTGGTGGCATGGTCCCGCCTGGCTAAGCGAAGATGAGGCATCTTGGCCTACTTCTAAACATGTTCTTGCTGAGCTTCCAGAATTCAAAAAAGAAGTTCAAAGTTTTTCTGTAACCTCTGTTGAACCATTTCCGTTCAATCAGTATTCAAGTTTGGCTCGCTTACAACGAGTTACAGCTTATTGCTTTCGTTTTTATAGCAATGCGCGGACCCCCAAAGCTGATCGTCTTTCTGGGCCCTTTCTACAGATGAGCTGCAATCATCCCTTTTAAGGCTTGCAAGCTTTTCACAACGTGAGTCATTTCCTGACGAATTTAAGCTGTTGTCACAGAACAAGCCTGTGAAGCAATCTTCTGCTTTGATATCCTTGAATCCTTTTCTGGATTCCAAGGGACTGCTAAGAGTTGGTGGTAGGCTCCACAACTCTCAATTACCTTTTGACAAGAAGTTTCCTCTAGTGATTTCTGGCAAACATCCATTCGCCAAACTCCTAGTCTCACATGAGCACCTTCGGCTTCTGCATGCCGGACCTCAAATGCTGTTAGCTAATCTCAGAGAACGATATTGGATCACCTCTGGCAGGAATATAGTCAAGCAAGTGGTGCATCAATGCTTGCGGTGTTTTAGATTTTCTCCTAAGTTAACCGAACCCATAATGGGAGATCTGCCAGCCTCTCGTATTCAATCATCGCCCCCATTTCATACGACTGGTATCGATTATGGTGGACCGTTCATGATAAAGGATCGCAAAGGACGTGGTTCTAAACTAGTGAAGTCCTACCTTTGTCTATTCGTTTGTTTTATCACAAAAGCAGTGCACCTTGAATTGGTCGCTGACCTTTCTACTGAAGCCTTCTTAATGGCTTTTCGCCGGTTTGTGGCTCGTCGAGGCAAACCGCTCCATGTCTATTCAGACAATGGCACTAACTTTGTAGGCGCTAATTCCGAGTTAATCGAATTAGGCAATTTTCTCGCGGAGCAAAACCCTTCTATTTCCGAATCAGTCGCGAGCGACGGAGTAGCTTGGCATTTTATACCCGCGCACAGTCCCCACTTTGGCGGATTGTGGGAGGCCGGAATTAAGTCCTCCAAACATCACATACGGCGCGTTATAGGTAACGCTAGTCTAAATTACGATGAATTTTGCACTTTGTTAGCACAGGTGGAAGCGACCTTAAACTCCCGACCCCTGTCCCCTTTGTCCTCTGATCCAAACGACCTTCAGCCTTTGACTCCTGCTCATTTCCTGATTGGTCGTCCGTTGGTGTCACTGCCTGATCCCAACGTTACTGAGATAGCCGAGTCTCTGCTGTCTAAATACCAGAGAATACAACAACTTCACCAGAATGTGTGGAAGAGATGGAGTAAAGAGTACATCTCGGAACTCCAACAGCGCACCAAATGGCGCACGCATCTTTCGGACCTCCAGCCTGGTTCCATGGTCCTCATCAAGGATGACAATCTACCACCTCTGAAGTGGAGGTTAGGCCGGGTCACCGAGCTGCACCCTGGCCTTGACGGCGTTACGCGTGTGGCGTCAGTGAACACTGTGTCAGGAATCGTGAAACGATCCTTCGCCAAATTGTGCCCGCTACCTAGTGTTGTGAACTAGTGCGTTAGCGTTCAGCTCAGTGTTCGTAAGGCCTTTTGGCTCCCCATTGTTCGGGTTTTCTTGTACTCGATTAACATCCATGTACTATTATGCTTTGTATATGTGTGTGTTCATGTTGCATGTTTTACTCTAGCTGTTACATGTCAACTCTGTACTGTTTTATTTGAAAGGTTACCCTTTCCAAGGCGGGCGGTATGTTAAGGACTTTATAAACTTTTGCCGCCTCTCTTGCATTTTGAATTCATACTGTGCGCAGTAGACTGTCGAGCGGGCTTTGCCTCGCCGTTCACTTAACTTCCATCTGTCGACGAGACTGCATGCGAAGGATTCCGCACCGCGAAAGCTAATTCTTGTAAATGTTCAAATGTTTGTGTGTTAATTTATGGCAATAAATTACTTCCTTTGCTTTCAACGTGTGTATAATTCAGTGAAGAAATAAATCCATACAGTC